>CM046374.1:24736779-24778399 GCA_025413025.1 Ficus hispida | reverse complement strand
ATGACATTGGTTCAGAAATAGTGATTGGATCTGAGACAGGAATAGGCTCAAATTTGATGATGTTTTAGATATTTTGGGATAGGGAACAAACGAATGTTGAGGAAGAGCTATATAGAAGATAAAGGGAAACAGGATGTGACTCTTTTGCAACTTGTTGAGTAAAAGGAAATGTGAACTCATCAAAGAGGACATCTCTAGAGATGAAATCTTTCCAGAGGAATCTAGACATTTGTACCCCTTGTGATTCAAACTATAGCCCAAGAAAGTACAAAGGGAGAGTGAAAATCGAATTTATGACGACTATAAGGTCTAGAGTTTGGGAAACACAAACAACCAAAAACCTTAACTGAGAATAAACGGAGGAGTGTGAAAAAGCTTTTCAAGTGGTGACATACCTTGAAGGACAGGAGTAGGCAGCCTGTTATGCAGAAAAACTGAAGCCCTGAAAGCTTCATCCCAGAACTTTAATGGCATAGAAGCTTTTGCAAATAAGGTAAGACCATGTTCAACAATTGTCCTATGTTTTCTCTCTGCTAGGCCATTCTGTTCATGAGTATGAGGACAAGAAAGTCTATGAACAATACCAAAGGACTGTAACAGATTAGTAAAAGGTCTGTATTCCCCTCCCCAATCAGTTTGGACAGCAAGAATCTTAGATCCTAGTTATAGCTCAACAAGTTTTTTTAAAATTTTCAAAGGTTTAAAGAGTTTCTAATTTTTGTCTAAGCATATAAACCCAAGTGAATCTAGTAGCAGCATCTACAAAATGAACATAATAATGATATCTATTTGAAGAAGCCAAAGGTGAAGGAGCCCACAAATCAAGTGAATCAATTATAGAGATTAGTGTATCTGTGTTAGAACTAGGAAAGGGAGCTGTGCAATTTCCCAAACAACATGCTTGACAAAGGGAAGAACCATTTTATTTGAATAGGAAATGTCACATTTACTAAGAACTGCTTTTACAACTTTATCAGATGGGTGGCCAAGTCTATTATGCCACAATCAAACATTGTACAGACTTATTAGGAACATTGGCAGATACTAAACTAGAAGTACTAATAGAATAAGCAAAAACAGTGGGTTTGTGCTCCTGTGAGACAGCTGATGACTGAGAAGTGAAGCCAAGATCATGTTGAAGAGCAATCTGAGTGTTATCGAACACATAGAGCCCATCCTTAAGCTTCCCCATCAGCAAAACAGTATGAGTGACCTGATCCTTGACAAAACAGACAGTGGAATGGAATTCAAAATACACATTATTGTCATGGGCAAACTTAGAGACACTAAGAAGATGTTTTGTAATTTTAGGAACATGAAGTAATTGTTTTAACAGTAGACACCTAGAAGATTCTAAGGGTGATGAAAACATGGATTGACCAACATGACTGATAGTTAGACCCTTACCATCACCAACATGGAGTTGCTCAGGTCCATCATACCCAATCTTTGACATCAAGTTCGAGGCTTCTGAAGTGACATGATTAGTAGCCCTGAATCAGGATACCAATTGTTGTCACAAACTGTCTCAGGGGTAGCTAGCATAGCACTGACTTGAGGATCCTCTGAGTTGTGAGATTATTATCCACCAAAGAAGGCAACGTTGCCTGTGGTCGCCCAGAAAACTGTCCAAGCCCTTATAAGAGGGATCAAACCTGTAATAACACTGCAATACCTCATGACCCACTTTGTTACATAGCTGACAGACCATTTTGTATTGACTCTAGAGTTGGCAGGATTCCAATTACTACTTGAGTTCTAACCAGTGTGCCAATTCCCACGACTACCAGTGAATCTGCCACCACCATTAAAGCGACCTCTGCCACTGGAAGGGCCCCCACGACTATTAGGGAAAGGGGCACCATTGTAGGGTGAATGAAAACCAGAAGCTCCATGACTAGAATTGGGATAAAATTATTTCTTATTCTGGGCATAATTTGCAGTGGCTACATTAGCCAGAGACGAATCAAGTGACTTAGCATTCTTGTCAAGTTTGACTTCATAAGCAAGAAGAAGAGCCTCAACATCTTCAACAGAGTAGTTATCTATTCTTGAACTGATAGCTAATTCAACACAATCATATGCAGAAGGTAAACCCTCAAAAACTGCATCAATCTGATCCTTTACAGTCATATTATGACCTACTCGGGCTAAAAGATCAATATACCCCCGAATCTTAAGTAGATACTCATTGATTGTTAAAGACCCCTTCTTGGTAGATTGGAGTTGGGTTTTAAACTGTGTTACCTTGGCTCTTATCTGACTGGCAAAATACACTTCGATCATTCTCCAGATATGTGCAGAAGATTCACAGTTCACCATACGAGAAACAATGCCCTCAGTCATGGAAGACATGAGCCACGACATGATTAATTGATCCTGTTGTTCCCAATCCAAAAACTCAGGGTAGCACGTCCAAGAATCTCATCTTCAGCAGAAAGAAACTTTGCTGGTGGAGAAATCGAACCAAAAGAAAATGTTGGAGACGATAACCTCTGATTAATGCAAGAATCTATTTTCGCTATATTAGGAAGTTGTTCTGATCCAACTTTGTTCCAATCGGATGAGAAAACGAAATGGGAAGAAAACGATGCGAGTTTGTCTCCATCGCCATTGTTGTTGCCCTTGAAGTGCCTTCAACTTGAACTCCGTTCTCCGTTGCCGGAAACTGTTGCATCGCCGGAAGCTCTGATACCATGTTAGAAAGAAAGAGTTCTCGAGAGAAAGAGAGAGAGAGAAAGAAAGAGAGAGAAACTGGATCTGAGAAATGAAAGATATTTTTCTCGTAGAAAAGTAAAGTGGGTTACAGCTAATAATAAATACTCTACACAAGCCAATCATCCTTTTCCACGAATACAAACTTTAACAAATCTAACTGACATACAAGTGACTAACACGTGAGCAGCCACCTAAGTATACTTAGCCACATAAGCAGTCTAAATCTTATTCCTAATACCCACCCACTTAAAGTTTATGAGTAATTTTCCACACACAAAAAAAAAAAAAAGAAAAAAGAAAAAAACCAAACTCTTACCTACTAAAAATTCGGAAGCCAATCAAACAATATATCTTTTACAAAATAAAATAAATAACACAAACAAAGTTTGAGTTGTGTACTGAAAAAGACGAAAAAAAATTATGTTGATAAAAAAATTGAAAATAAACTTGACGATAATGTAGCAATAAAATAAATTAAAGTTATACTACTTTTAAAAAAACTTATATGGTAAAGATCTCTTCTTTTAAACTAACAGTCTGGTTGGAATTGGTTCTAATTATTGAATTAATTTTTAACTCTCAAATCTATGAGTATATATAATAGACGTTTAAAATGTGCAACAACGAACTGGTTTAGTCATAAATTAGACTGCTGAAAAATTGATCTAAAAGCCAAAATCACCGTTCCTATAAATAATGCAAAATAAGAAGTTTTTATTATCTAAAATTATTCTAATTTGAATAATTAGTTCAAAAATCTTAAAGAAAAGATAATTAAGATATATATATATATAACTTGTAGTATCAGGTTTTAGTAAAATTTATTCTCCATTGCTATAAATTATGTATTTCATTATACATAGAGTTTTCTCAATGATATCTTATCGATAGTATATGTTTCTAAATGTTAAATATGTTTACTCGAGACTCAAAATAAATAAACATGGAGAAATGATAGAATTTGAAGATATATACTATTAAAAACAAAGTCTTACTGATGGGAGATTCTTTTGTATTCTGTGGTAGAATTCTCCTTTCATATTATTGACAGATTAACCATGAAAGCAAATTTGGAAAAAAAAATATGATGCTTCTTACAAAAACGACAACAGCCCCATGAAACACTTCACCTAGAAAAACGACAATAACTATTCGAACCACAATAATCCCAAATAAAGACAGCAACAGAAGAATAACCAGTGCTACAAGTGGTATAAGAGAGAACAAATGAAACTAGAAAAATGATGACTCGATAACTACCTAAGAACACCAACAATCGAAAAACAAAAACAAAAACAAAAACAAAAAACAAAAACAAAAACAAAAAGACGAAGACGAAGAAGAAGAAGAAGAAGAAGTGATAATTAGCTTTATTATCTGTTTGAAAAAGATTATCCTTTTCACAATGACCATTCACATGTTAACTCGGATTCACATGTTAACTCGAGTCGGGTCATTGATCAATCTGTAAAAAGATGAGTAGATATTAAGATACAAAGAATTAGTACCGCATTATATGTAATTACTTATCAAATATGTAAGTTAAACTTGGAGTCAAGTCAATAATATTAATGACAACCCAATCTTTCTGTGAACAATATAAAATTATCATGAGAAACTCTTAAAAAAGGTTCATCTTCATCTGCAACAATTTATTATAACGGAAAATCTGGTCATACCAAGACAAACCATTGTTCAAATTCAGCTCATCTCATCACCATGAATTCAACTCACTCAAGATAATGATCACTCTCACAGGATAAAGACATAGTAATTTACACTAATTAGACCAACATGAAGAAAGAAAATAGGATAGAAAGAAAACTTATAAAAGATAGAAAATTAAAATGGTGGAGAGAATTTTAATTTTTCTTTAGGTTATTTGGTAGAAATAATAAAAGTAAAAGAACGAAAATAAGAAAAATGTGCAATTACTAGTCCATCCACTTATTCAAATAATTTTAATTAATTTAAAGGGGAAAAAAAAGTAACTTTAAACATTAATGAGTGTATTTTAGTTCTTCATAATCCCAAGGGGTTGCGGGTTTTTTTCTACCAATTAGGGCCCCTCCCTGGGTTTTTTTCTACCAATTAGGGCCCCTCCCTTCACCACCCGCATGGGGATGGTTTACAAGGTTCACAACTACTCCTCTTACTATAGGATGCTTATCTAGCAAACATTTAGATCCGGTTCTACTCAAATTTGTTCTGATCCAACTTTGTTCCAATCGGATGAGAAAACGAAATGGGAAGAAAACGTTGCGAGTTTGTCTCCATCGCCATTGTTGTTGCCCTTGAAGTGCCTTCAACTTGAACTCCGTTCTCCGTTGCCGGAAACTGTTGCATCGCCGGAAGCTCTGATACCATGTTAGAAAGAAAGAGTTCTCGAGAGAAAGAGAGAGAGAGAAAGAAAGAGAGAGAAACTGGATCTGAGAAATGAAAGATATTTTTCTCGTAGAAAAGTAAAGTGGGTTACAGCTAATAATAAATACTCTACACAAGCCAATCATCCTTTTCCACGAATACAAACTTTAACAAATCTAACTGACATACAAGTGACTAACACGTGAGCAGCCACCTAAGTATACTTAGCCACATAAGCAGTCTAAATCTTATTCCTAATACCCACCCACTTAAAAGTTTATTAGTAATTTTCCACACACAAAAAAAAAAAAGAAAAAAGAAAAAAACCAAACTCTTACCTACTAAAAATTCGGAAGCCAATCAAACAATATATCTTTTACAAAATAAAATAAATAACACAAACAAAGTTTGAGTTGTGTACTGAAAAAGACGAAAAAAAATTATGTTGATAAAAAAATTGAAAATAAACTTGACGATAATGTAGCAATAAAATAAATTAAAGTTATACTACTTTTAAAAAAACTTATATGGTAAAGATCTCTTCTTTTAAACTAACAGTCTGGTTGGAATTGGTTCTAATTATTGAATTAATTTTTAACTCTCAAATCTATGAGTATATATAATAGACGTTTAAAATGTGCAACAACGAACTGGTTTAGTCATAAATTAGACTGTTGAAAAATTGATCTAAAAGCCAAAATCACCGTTCCTATAAATAATGCAAAATAAGAAGTTTTTATTATCTAAAATTATTCTAATTTGAATAATTAGTCCAAAAATCTTAAAGAAAAGATAATTAAGATATATATATATATATATAACTTGTAGTATCAGGTTTTAGTAAAATTTATTCTCCATTGCTATAAATTATGTATTTCATTATACATAGAGTTTTCTCAATGATATCTTATCGATAGTATATGTTTTTAAATGTTAAATATGTTTCAAATCAGCACTCGAGACTCAAAATAAATAAACATGGAGAAATGATAGAATTTGAAGATATATACTATTAAAAACAAAGTCTTACTGATGGGAGATTCTTTTGTATTCTGTGGTCGAATTCTCCCTTCATATTATTGACCGATTAACCATGAAAGCAATTTGGAAAAAAAAAAATATGATGCTTCTTACAAAAACGACAACAGCCCCATGAAACACTTCACCTAGAAAATCGACAATAACTATTCGAACCACAATAATCCCAAATAAAGACAGCAACAGAAGAATAACCAGTGCTACAAGTGGTATAAGAGAGAACAAATGAAACTAGAAAAATGATGACTCGATAACTACCTAAGAACACCAACAATCGAAAAACAAAAACAAAAACAAAAAAGACGAAGACGAAGAAGAAGAAGTGATAATTAGCTTTATTATCTATTTGAAAAAGATTATCCTTTTCACAATGACCATTCACATGTTAACTCGGATTCACATGTTAACTCGAGTCGGGTCATTGATCAATCTGTAAAAAGATGAGTAGATATTAAGATACAAAGAATTAGTACCGCATTATATGTAATTACTTATCAAATATGTAAGTTAAACTTGGAGTCAAGTCATTAATATTAATGACAACCCAATCTTTCTGTGAACAATATAAAATTATCATGAGAAACTCTTAAAAAAGGTTCATCTTCATCTGCAACAATTTATTATAACGGAAAATCTGGTCATACCAAGACAAACCATTGTTCAAATTCAGCTCATCTCATCACCATGAATTCAACTCACTCAAGATAATGATCACTCTCACAGGATAAAGACATAGTAATTTACACTAATTAGACCAACATGAAGAAAGAAAATAGGATAGAAAGAAAAATTATAAAAGATAGAAAATTAAAATGGTGGAGAGAATTTTAATTTTTCTTTGGTAGAAATAATAAAAATAAAAGGACGAAAATAAGAAAAATGTGCAATTACTAGTCCATCCACTTATTCAAATAATTTTAATTAATTAAAAGGGGGAAAAAAGTAACTTTAAACATTAATGAGTGTATTTTAGTTCTTCATAACCCCAAGGGGTTGCAGGTTTTTTTCTACCAATTAGGGCCCTCCCTTCACCACCCCCATGGGGATGGTTTACAGGGTTCACAACTACTCATCTTATTATAGGACGCTTATCTAACAAACATTTAGATCCGGCTCTACTCAAATTTTTCTGATCCGGCTCTAATTTTTTTTTTCCAACCCTATTTTCCTTTCTCCCCTTTCTTCTTTCTAACCAAACGAACTACATCACTATTTTCCATCTAATTTTCCCTCCACCCACTTCTTTCCTTCCTCCTTTTCATCATACCAAACATAGCATTAAGTTTACCCATGAATTAAAGTTATCTTTTTGAAGAAAAACTCTTTACGTTAGAAAAAGGTTTTAGCACTTCTACAAAAAGTACTCACTCATTATTCAAATCGTTAAAAAATTAATCAAATTATTAAAAAAAAAAAAAAAGAGAAAAAAAAGAAGAGCCTTCTTTCACCATACAAGGAGGTCACCCTGATGTTCCCTACTATGGTGTTGGTTTCGAGCATCAAAATGCAAACTACTCATTTTGCACAATTTTCTCTCTTCTTGTTTTTCAAGCTATTAGACTTCATGTGGTCACAAGTCTACAAAGCAAGTACTTAGAAGGAAAGAGAACATAAAAAATTGGTACCAACAAAAACATCTTTTTTTTTCTTTTTTTTTTTTTTTAAAGGTTGCCATTAACTTTCAAAATGGAGTCTTTAAAAGCGGGAGAGATAACAAGATAATGATAAAAGCAAACCCTCCCCTCATTATTAAAAAAAAAAAAAAAAAAAAAAAAAAAAAAAAAAAAAAAACAACCACATTACCACACGAAAATCACATATTGGCCACTCTCTCTGTCTTTGCCACCACCATAACCACCACAGACTCCTAACAAACTAGTGGATCACAGAAACTATGCAGATAAGATTTTTTCAAATTAATTTTTTTTTTTCTTTTTTTAAGCATCGGCAATCTCTGCATTCTCAGCTGCGGCTAGGATCAGCTCAGGGTGGATGTTGCCGCCCAAATACGACCCATCAAGAGCATTGGGCAGTCCCAGTGCTTTCAGTGCCAAGTGTGCTGCCTTTTGCCCTGATATCATCATGGCTCCGAATGTGGGTCCCTGCCAAAACACACACAAACATTTGTATCATCATTCATTAGTCACCATCATCGTGAGGACCACATTGAAAGAATTATTGGATTATTATATTTTCAACGATCTCGTATATGATTGTAATAGTTTTGTATCAAATGCTGTAAATCTAAATGCACACTGATTGTTAATAAAATTGATCCAGTAATTACTCATAGTACAAAATAGAAGGTCTTACTATTGAATCAACGATTTGGAAGCAATTTTTAACATAGGCACTCGTAAATCAATCTTTTAAAAACAAATAATTTCTACCGATAATTTAATTTTAAAAAAAGGTACAATAATTCCAAAAAAAAAAAAAAAAAAAATCTGATAAAGGTTCCATCCTTATCTTTCAAAGTGCAAATGTACCACTAAAGGATAAAGACAAGGATGGGGACAAAAGAGAGAAAAGGTGGTGGGACTAGAAAAGCATCAAAAGTATAACCATGGAGATTGTGGTTAGGTTATGTATATAAAAATGGGTATTTGGGTGGGTCCACACCCTTTTTTATATGAATCTTCGCAAGATATCTTCACTAAATTAGCTTAGTTTTTAACCATGGTAGTGCACATAACAGTTGCCTAGGATAAGGACAAAAGTTGTTTTAGTGCAATATATATATATATATATATATACATATCTTTCTTTAGTTGTTAAGTTTCCAATCTAAAATTATTTACCAAAAAAAGTTTCCAATCTAAAAGAAAATGCATGAATTAATTTAAGAATTAATGCCAAAATGAACAAATGGAAAACCTCGTTTTTGCTCCATGGAAAAATCTCTAGAATGGTCATCATCTCCTAGGCACAACTTTTCTTCCAAAGTTCAAAAATATCACTAACTCAAGAGTAAAGACAAAGAGATAAAAGGCAGAGTGGACCCAACATAATTGAAAAAAAAAAAAAAAAAAAACGTCATGTAGATTTTGATAGATTTTTTGGTCCATAATAATATTCCATGATTGATTCACCAATAAAAAAAATCTTCCATGATTGAGAGTACCAATTATACGAGGTTGGGTCTAATCTCCACTAGATTAATTATTAATTACTTAAACATATGGTGAATTTTTTAAGAAATCTTGGTCTAAAATGGAGAAAGAATACAAAAGAAGCTAACACTACCATGATACTACATATCCTGAATTCTAAAGGAAACAAAAGCCTTTTTTTTTTTTTTTTTCTGGTCAAATCACTTCAAAAAACCACTTCGAAAAATCAAAATAACTTGTCACAATTTGGCATTTCGTGAACGTTTTCCTTTTTCAAGTTAAGATATTTTTCTTTTAGAAAATCAAGACACAAACAAACACAAATTAAAAGAAAGATATTTACTAAATAATAAAGCAAAATATCAGTGATGTCGAACGTCATAAGTGACGTCGAAGTCATAAAAAAATAAACACGAATAAGTGAAAATAAGTGGGTCCTATGTGACGATTATAGGAAAGACTTAGAGAATTTTACCATTCTTGGAGATCCATCAATCTCAGCAACCTCCATGCCGGTGACAATCATCCCGGGCACAATCTCCCTAGTGAGCTTGACAATGGCGTCCTCGGCGGCGTTCATGTCGAGAGCCTTCATGCCGGGGACGCTCTCGATCATGCCGATGCTGCGGAGGCGCTTGACACCGGTGGCACCAAAGGGGCCATCGTGGCCACAAGAGCTGACCACCACCTTGGCCTCCATGACATTGGGGTCCATGCAGGACTGAGTGTCATGGTTCATGGAGACCAGGGCCCAGTTGGTGACCACTCCGCCGACGCGGCCGCCCTTGACGATGAGGTCCTCGACCGCCACGGCATTGAAGAGCTTGACATTGGGGCGGGCCAGGAGCTTGCTCATGATGGTGGAGGTGAACAGGGCAGCGTGCTTTATCACCACGTAGTTTTCCTGCTCGTCGTACTCAACGCCCAGCTCGTCAAGGAATAGGTGGGCTGGCTTGCGCACCACCTGAATCATCATGTGTGCAACACAAAATTTGGTCAAAGTTTTTATGTGCATATAATATTTTTAATTAAGCATCCGTTTAGCTTGTTATTATAGTTAAAATTTTTAAATTTAATTAATTGACTTTTTAAAAAATTAATTATAATTTTTATTGATTTTTCAAAAAAATAAAAATAAAATATAGTAAAAAAAAATACAATTTAATTGAATTAAACTAACGTGTCAAACAAAACCCAAAACCCAAACCTAAGATATGTTTATATACAATATTGATCCCAAGATTCACTCATTTATAATATTTAATAAATATAATCTAACAGTAATTAAGATGAAGAGTTTGAATTCTCCCCTCTCATATTCACCCATTTGTATGTGTCATATGGCTGTAGAGTTCGAATTCTCCCCTCGTATTCACCCATTTGTATGTGTCGTATGGGATGTGGTACAAAAATTCCGGACTAATTTGTTCTATGCCCGTTTGGATTATAAGTTTTAATTTTAGAAAACTTTCTATGTGGTACAACATTCTCAAGACGGTGACTTTTGATGTAAATTGATAAGCAACGTTCCATGTATAAATCCTAAAAATGATCTAACATCCGGGGAACGAATTAACGAAAACGACAATAAGAAAACAAAACGACATCATGTAGAAAAACGACAACAACCGAGAAAACACAAGTCCATAAACCAAAACGATTGCAGCATAAACGACATCAACCGGTAAAACAAGAATAACCCATTAACGACATCAACTAAAAAACGACAACAATATCAGAAAACTGAAATTAATGAGACCGACGATAAAGAACATGAAGGCGAAAAAAAATATTTTCTCTATTAATTAAAACAAAAAAACAAAAAAAACAAAAACAAAAATCTCCGCTGTATTTATCAAATTTGTTTTTGGAAGAAAATCCCCACTGTGGTTGGTGGCAATTATTAGTATTTGCTATATATAAATATATATATATATAGTATTTGCTATATATAAATATATATATATAAATATTTGCAATAAAACTCAAAATTATTTTTCCAATCTTGAAAAACAAATTACCAAGTTAAAACATCAAATACGGTAATAATCTGGAGGAAAAAAAAGAGTAAGCATTTGTTTCCATATAGTCTGCATGCATAGTTGGTATATCAAAAAACAGTAACGCAAACTAGTGTATTCATGTGTGTATATATAAATATGACTGTATACCATGGCGGAGAAGAGCTGGCCGCCGAGCCACGCGCCGCCGCCGGGGCTGACGGACTGCTCGACGATGGCGACCTGGACGTCGGGGTTCTTGCTGAGCTCGTAGGCGCAGGAGAGCCCGGCGGAGCCGGCGCCGACGATGACGACGTCGGTGTCGGCGTGGCTGATCATGTCCATCATGTAGCGGCGCGTCATCTCACGCGACACGATCGACTCCTTGATCGGCTCGAAAGTGAAGTTCCTGAGGTCGTACGGCGCCGCCGACATCGACACCGAGAGCCCCGGCGCCGCCCTCGCCGGCTGCATGCGGAGGCTCGGCGGCGCCGGTGGGGCCAAGGGCGTGCCGTGGAAGGAGGAGGACTCGAAGAGAGAGGCCTTGGCCGCCAGAGAGGAGGTGTTGAGTGTGGAAGCCATAGTGGCCATCGGAAAACGACACGTCGTTTAAGTTGTGGGATTTTTATTTTTAATTTTGTGTGTTTCTTGAAGAAATGAGATTGCGAGATGAGATGATGAGGATGAGGATGAGGGACGAGGGGGTATATATAAAGGAAAAGAGAGAGGTGTAAATATCTCAAAGAAAGAGAGTGACACGTGTGAAGGAAGATAGAAAATGAAGGGTCTAGAATTTTTGAAGCTTTTTTTTTATTTTTTATTTTTTAATATTATTTTTTATTTTTAAATAATAATTGAGTTGTTGGAGTTATTGTAGAAGCTTTTTTTCTCACAAGTGGCATACATGAAGGGTCCTTTGGGGATGGTGTACTCAAATTGAAATCTTTCCATGTGTGGGGCCTGCCCATCTTTTTTGATATTTTGATTTGATGACACTTTTTCGTGAAGATTTTTTGTCATCAAGTGAAAAAAAAGTGGGTTCTGAATTCTGATATTTGGAGTTGGAAATTAATATCTTTGGCAAAGGAGAGGAAAAAAGGGAAATGATTTGGCTCGTCGTTGTACTTTGTCGTTTGTCCGTTTTTTGATGTCACGAGAACGGTTGATGCCAAAATTTGTCGTCTTTTGCTTTGGTTCAAGCATCATCCTCTTTTCCAGCAAAAACTTATCATAATCTTCTTTGACAAATAAATAATCATGAGTTTTATCTTAATAAAGTAATTATTTAAAAATTATAATTTAATAATATCGATTTATAAGTTTATTTGATTTTTTTTTTTTTTGAAAACTTATATGATTGATTTATTTTGTGAAAATTTTTATATGTATGCTTGTTGTGTATATCAAAAAAATATCATGATCCATCTTAAATGTTTTAATTTTTTTTTAATTCAGAATCCAAAATAAGTAAGTGTTTGTAGCATAGAAAAATAAATGTATTGCTAATTTTAAAAAGTGAAAAAGTATACTTAAATTTATTTGAGTTGAATTTTTTGAATTAACATCGGTTGACAAATGTATATTAATACTCTGTTTGGTGAAAGAGAGGAAAAAGAAGAGCGAGAAAACATATTAATAAGAGAAATGTGAATGAGAGAAACAAAGTGGATTTTTCTTCTTGTTTGGTAGAAAAATGTTAAACATCGCTTATGGCTCAATTATTATTATTATTTTTTCTATGATAGAAAGAAGGAAAATAAGTGAGAAACTAAATTACTCACAAAGATAATAGTGGATTTCATTTCATGGTTCCTTTTATCACTTATCCCCCCATCTATCCACTTTTTTCTCCAATTGAACAATTTATACTTCCACATTTTTTGTGCCCTTTCACTTTTCACCTTAACCAACATAGCATCAGATGTTTCCTCCAAAATATATATATATAGCATCAGATGAGCTATAAAGTTTTTACTGGAATTTTGGGAAAATTTTGTTACAAAGGATATATGTGTGTGTATATATCACTTGATTTGATGTGACTCTATCTCTCTCTAGATATATTTTATTATACATTATCTTAAGAATAAGTTAGCGTGGTTGAGCATAAAAAATTACTTTGACAGTAGAAATCATTTCATATTAAAAAAAAAATTAATAATCCGTTGGTTAAGAAAATTTTTGTTTTTAAACTTAAGAATGAGGGGATTTAATTTCTACACCTTAAGATAAAAGTCATATATGAAATTACTGCTAGACTATACTTATAATCATGATTAAAAATTGTAGTAAAATATATTTTTTTCCAACACACAGTCACATATAGGGATGATATTTTTACCCATAGATGAGAGTACCCGATAAGTACCCATTTTATTTGGGGTGGTTATAGGAGATAGTATATGAATATGGGGACAAGTATAGATATTAAAATTAATCCCCAACATAGGTGCAGGACGAGAGTGGGAGAAGCTCCTGCATATACACATCTACCTCGCTTATATTCACACTTATAATATATATATATATATATATATATATATGTTTACATGCATAATTGGATTTTTAGTGTTTCACCGTTTTAATTTTCTTTATGAATTTAGTTTATAGATTCTTGGAGTTTGGATTTGTTTTTAAATTTTAAATTTTATTTTTAGTTGGATTTGCGGTAGTGCTGTTAAAATTTTATGAAAAATTTAATAAAATTTGTTTTGATTTTTTTAAAAAAATTCTTAATGGGTAAGTAGGTAGAGTATGGGTATACCCTTAATGAAAATTACCCGCACTTGTATTAAATTAGACGAGTATGGGTAGGTAAAAAAGGGCTGCAGATATGGGGATGAGGGAAACATACCCACCATGCACTACTACAAATATAGGATTACACGACGGAGATTACACGACGGTTTTGTGAAACCGTCGTATAAATGGAGGATTACACGACTGTTGAACCAAAACCATCGTGTAATCTTAAGATTGCACGATGGTCTCAGTCACCGTCGTGCAATCATCGGATTACACGATGGTTCTCAAAGAACCGTCATGTAATCTCATGACTATACGACGGTTCGTTGGAACCGTCGTGTAATCCTCCGAAATTTTTAAAATTTTCAAATTTTGAAAAAAAAAAAAAAAGGATTACACGACGATTTTGAGTAAAACCGTCGTGTAATCCTCCGAAATTTTTAAATTTTGAAAAAAAAAAGGATTGATTACACGACGGTTCTTCAAAGAACCGTCGTGTAATCTCATGATTACACAACGGTTCTAAGGAACCGTCGTGTAATCCGTTAGGGGATTACACGACGGTTCCAAGAAACCGTTGTGTAATCCTCCGAAATTTTCAAAATTTTCAAATTTTCAAATTTTGAAAAAAAAAAAGGATTACACGACGGTTTTGAGCAAAACCGTCGTGTAAATTTTTAAATTTTGAAAAAAAAAAGATTACACGATGGTTTTGAGCAAAACCGTCATGTAATCCTTGGATTAAACGACGGTTATAGAAAACCGTCGTGTAATCCTCCGAAAATTTTCAAAATTTTCAAATTTTCAAAGAAGAGGATTACATGACGGTTTCTTGGAACCGTCAAATCCTCCGAAATTTTCAAAAATTTGAAAATTTTCAAATTTTGAAAAAAAAAAAAAAGGATTACACGACGGTTTTGAGCAAAACCGTCGTGTAATTCTCCGAAATTTTCAAAATTTTTAAATTTTCAAATTTTGAAAAAAAAAAAAGGATTACACGACGGTTTTGAGCAAAACCGTCGTGTAATCCTCCGAAAATTTTCAAAATTTTCAAATTTCATGCTTTGGAATTCGCACGAAAACCCATTACATAAATACACTTTCATCTTCATTTATCATCATTTTCATTTTTAACCCTCTAGACAACTCAAACTTTTCTCATCCCCACCTCCTTCGCTAGCCCGCCCGCCTCCCTAACTTAAAATCTGGTGACGCCGCCGCTGTACTTCAAACTTTTCCCAAACCGCCGCCATAGCCCCGGTTTTTTCCGCCGCCACCGTCGCCACTACTTCTCTCTCCCGGTATTCCCATCAAGACCGTGACTATTTTTTTTTTGAAGAAAAGCAAGGTGACTTCGATATTGCTCAATTTCTTGTTTTCTAACAAAACTACGAATACACAATGCTTTAATAACTTGCGTGTAGTGTAATTTATAGTATTGTTTGAATGTTTTATTTTTTATTTTTTTATTTTTTTATTGTTGCTCTTTGGAGATGAATGTTTTGTGCATGGTTTTGGCACTTTACACATATTTTTTAACTTGGTTTTTATCCGCCCACCACATGCTTGATGAAATGCCAAAATGGATTTTTGTTTTGGATAATCATATGGAATTTGATTCTAGTGTAATGTGTACCATTACACGACGGTTTGGCTCAAAACCGTCGTGTAATTGGGCTTGAATTAAAAAAAAATTTGACTTTTTTTTTTTGCGATGGCACACATTACAAGACAATGCCATCGCCAAAAAAAGCCAAAATTTCTTTTAATTCAAGCCCAATTACACGACAATTTTTAGAGAATCGTCGTGTAATGCGTCATATTACAATATTACACGACGGTTCGTAGAGAACCGTCGTGTACTATCTCCACATTACTTTTTAACACGATGGTGTACCTTGTTTCGACAAATGTTTTAACCATTGTGTAACATTGAAATACCACAATGGTAATATAACTGTCGTATTATCTACCACGATACTGGATTACACGACGGTTGGGTAACCGTTGTGTAAATTTTATACGACGGTTGGGTAACCGTCGTGTGATCCACAATTTTTACTAGTACTGGCCCCGTCCCATTACCATTCCTAATCACATAATCCTTCTTTATAATAATTAAACCTTATGCAAAATAAGATATTCTGCCCCTTTTTATTTGGGGATTCTACAATGGAGTAAGTTTTTTTTACCCCATTGATAGTGTAAAAATTCTTGACCAATGGATCAACTTTTAATGGTTTAGATTAAAAATGTGCACCAAAACACCAGATGAAAAAAGAGAAAAAAATCAAAAAAAAAAAAAAGACTGAAACTCACGACAGACTGGGGGAGATCGATGGCCTCGTGGTGGAGAGGGCTTGATGGCTTGTGCGGCAGAGTGGGATTATCGGGAAGGACGACGAAGGGAGGATCTAACGTAGGCAAGCTCGCGATGTTGGCATCGTTATCGAGGTCTAGGGGTAGGGGGCCAAGAGCTCGATGTGGGTGGGGGGGAGGGGGTGCGCTAGTGTCATGCGGATCTAGCTCGCAGGGGGTTATTGCCGAGATCTAGGCAGGGTAAGGGGGTGCCGGTTTTCAAGAAGGGGTTTTGCCCCCAGGTTAGGCGCGGGGAAAGTGGGTTTCGCTAGTCCAATGGCCACCCAGGGGGGAGGGGGCATTCACATGATGGTGGTTAGCAATTGTCGAGGGGTTGGGTCGCGTAGTCGCCGCAAGAAGCACTGGGTCACCGTCGGGGGTAGAGGGTCTAGAAATTAACATTCTAATTTGATATATCTCATTAATCTATTCATTTTCATACGTTGGATCTTACTCTATTAATGGCGTAAACACCCCCCCCCCCCCGGCTTTTTTTTTTCCTCTCTCTATCCCCCGTATAAAATTCATAATAATTAATATGTCATTTGAGTACATTTAAATGGCGAGAAATATCTACACTCGATAACCTCTTGCTTTGACTTCTTTTTTTTTTTTTTTTTCGGTTGCTTGTAGACTTTTATAAAATCAGTGTTCTAGATGCACTTGACATGACTGAGATGTGAAGAAAATCATGGGAATTTCACATTATTCTTTTGTTGATTTGCTTGAATTTTTTTTCGCTATTTTATTTAATCATAAATCCAAGAAAACAAGTTCAGTTCAAAATATCCAAAAAGATATACAATAAAAATATCTTCCACATATGGATCGAGAATAGACAATTAGACACCCCAAGCTTTCAAATTGATTGCATCATGATGGGCAAGTCCAATTGCCTTAACATGAAATTGAAAGTGGTCCATTATTCAGTCCATCTCTTGTCCAAACCAATACAATGGAAATCAAACAGTCGTTTTCACTTTTTCAGCCACGCAATAATACTAATAATAATCAAATAAGATTATTCTCCTTTATATTCCTAAATTTTAAGATTATTCTCATTTTATCACTTGACTTTTCAAAACTTTCACTTTATCTTTGAATTTTAAATTTGTCGTCACTTTACCTCTTTTCTCTTATTTTCAGTGAAAAACAGACAGGAAAAAAAAAGAAGTGAGTTAGTTCCTGTCATGTGATCTTTTTCCATTTGTTTTAGCAGAAATCCTAATATAATAGTCTTAGTAAGACTAATTCCCTTATTTTTCTACTAATTTTTAATTGAAACTCTGACAGAACAGAAAAAATGCTTAGCTTAAACTCAAAGTTCATGGGACAAAATGAAGAATTTTAAAGTTCATAAGATAAAATATGAGTGATCCTAAATTCAGTAAATATATATGAAAATAATCCATAATAGTAATAATAATAATCATCATAATCATACTAACTCATTACTAAGTCATTTTGCACTGCTTGCCGATCATATCCTTCAATCTTAATGTTTGTTTATATTATAGGTTGGACTTTAGTTCTTTTTTTTTTTATTTAATTTTTTTACATTCAAATTAAATGTATGCTAAATGCATGATTGGAAGAAAAATGAATATGCGGATTTATAAAAAGTTAAAATTCAAAATTGAAATTGAATAGGACTAAAGAATTTGGATTCAAAATAGCGATCCAAGCAGGCACCTAAATTATTCTTTACTTTTACTTGAAATGAGAATAAGATTACCCTAGTAGCCCCTACAACAAATTGGGATTGGAAAATAGGGACCCTCTTTTTTTTTTTTTTTTAATTAAAGTTTTTACATTTTACATTTATTTTTTTAGAACAAAAATGATTACACCACTTATATTTATTATTTTATTTTCGTAATAATATAATAGTTAGTTTAATTATGATAAATAATGTAGTAGATAATAAATAAATTAATTCTTCTTGAATTTGAAAAAAAAAAATGATAAGTTAATGTAAAATAGTTGGTTCGGAATCCGATTTTGGATTTAAATAAGTATATGAATGAGATAAAAAATGACTCATGGTTCTTAATCTTGTAATCTAAGTGTCAACTTATCCGAAAATTGAACTCCAAATTTATAGAATGCCAGAGATTCATGCCCCAGGATTTAGTTTTTCCATCACACAATATTTATTCATTTGCTTATTCGTTTTAAAATGTCAATTATACCCTTAAATTATCAATTGATATCTATGATGATACCGACCTTACTATTCACAATAATACAGCTAATCGATGGTCACTGATTGATTATCACATATCGAAAGGTAATCATCACCGATAACTGATTACGAGTTGGTACATCACCTCCGCCAACAATATATTGTCGTCCCAAATGTTTGAGCGGACCCCAAAAGATGAACAAATAATTAGTTGCACAGCAAAGCAATTTGGAGTGTAACGAAGAATAGAAAGTGCAAAATTTGTCACATATTTTGCATTGCCATAACAACATAAGGCCATCTTTGGCAAGTTATAACCGTTTAGTAGTTGGTACAAATCAAATAACATAATTAGCAATTGGCTGTTTAAAACACATTCATTAATTTTCTATTGATCCACTTTTGTGACGTAACAGAAAAAATTTTGGAAAAAATTCTACGACAAGATATTGTTATTTTGTCGACCAATCTGTAGAGCATGTTTTATTAGTATTGAATTGATTTTTTTTTTTTTAACAGTTGGATTTATATATATCCGTGTGAAACTATTCCGTATGAATATAAAAGTACTTTTACTAATAAATCAGACGGTAAATTCAAACGTTCCCTAAATACAAAAGTTGTCAATTTGTGATATTAATTACCTTTTTTGTCCTCATTAGAACTAGAAGGTTAATCATTTATCGATGACATATTATTATATTCCCATTCAAAGTGGATTATTATTATTATTAATTTTTTTAAATCATATTCAAAGTAGATTATTCGCTTGGACTATTCAAACTAAGATTAGTTGGTCATCTTTAATTGACACCTTATAAGTATGTATGTATATATATATATATATATCTGTGTGTGTATATGGGAAGACTATTATCCAACGGCGGCAGACTCGAACAGAGAAAGGGAGAAAGAGAAAGAAATGGAAAGTTGTATCATAATAAATCTTATTTTTCATCAATACTATTTATTTTAAGATCCGATGATCTTAAATGGACGGTCGTTCTTGTTCAATGAAAATGGAGTGCTGAATAAAAGAGCTAAATTCGCCCAAAAAAACACCATCTTAATTTAAAATAAAGACCCACATTTATTACTCGAAATATTCAATGTCTACATTTTCATCCTTGAAATTCAAATCTAATTTCCTCGGCTAGTGCAGTTTCTTGAGTTCCAGTATTTCTCAATTTCCTCTGCTGTTCTTCCAGGGATCCTCCCAGCAATCAAATTCCATCTATATTGCCAAAAAAAAAATGTCAATATTTTTAATGACAGTAGTGTGTGTATACCAGAAAATAATATTTTTATGCAATTATATATATATATATATATATATATATACCTCTTTCCCACTAGATTGAACATCCTTATGATTAGCATTTCCTCGTCTTTTGAGAAATGAAGCTGAGAATCGTCACTGCCATTGTCTGCAATAACAAATCACATTCTATGATTGTTCTTTATACATGTACTAGTTGACAAGCATGCAGAGAGACAAAGTAAAATAAAGAAAAAAAATTCATGTAGTATCACATAATAATGACTGGATCACCATTTGATAATGATCGAACTGTCACATAACAACCCATGAACAAGGACGAAAGCACGGTTTATAATGCCTTTAATTTATTCTTTTAAATGTTAGTGTTAATATTAGTGATGGATATGTATATAATTAAGGAAAAGAATTATAATTACATTAAAGAGAAATAAACACCCTTTAGAGAGAGAATATTTTTTTATATGAGATCTATAGTTTTCACTTATTAAAAAAATATGAAAATATATTCACAGAATTTAAACCTAAGAACTCCTACCCACTCGTTGATGAGCTAGCCCCAGCGGGAAGATGGAACTTTTTCGTGTTAGTTTCCAAGCACGGAGCCAACATAGGTCGGTGGGGGCTAAGCCCCCTATATATATATATATATATATATATATATATATATATTTTTTTTTTTTTTTTTTTTTTTGTGTGCAAAAATCTATATGTTCTCTTTTATTAATATGCACAAAGCCCCCACTAAAAATTAAAAATTAAAAATTATTTCTATTAAATGTGCTTCTTCTAAACAGAAAGGAATCATCCATGATCAAGGAAAATAAAATGGTACTTTCAAGATAAATCAACGAAAATAATAATAATAATAATAATCAAAAGAAAACTCATTATTAAAAGCAAATTTACGTACGTGGACTTGATTATTATGGTTTTCATGCACGACAATTGACAATAGAGGAAGGGGGAAATTAAAAAAAAAAAAAAAAAAAAAATCCTCTACGCACCTCTTGATATGGTGGAAGTATTATCAGAAGATTGTTGATTTGTTATTTCAGCCATTATCTTCTTCTTGGAGAGAGAAGAGAGAGAGAGAGAGAGAAGAGAGAGATACTGAAAGTACTATACCGTGAACTTAGAAGCTAGCTAGTATATGTGGAAATTTTGTGAGGTGAATTCGGATGCCTATATATCCTGTAAATATAAATATATATATATATATATATTGTGGTGTGTATAACTCATCACATGCTTTCAAACAGTGAATTTGACGGGAAGGTGGGGAATATAATAATAATAAAACCGTAGAAAATTAACTAGTTGAAAAATATGGATAGTTTGAATATATGATGTTATTTGGGTGATTATAGAGTTCTTTTTATTAAGAAAGTTGTTCCTTTTCATTCTGGCTTTTCGGTGTAAAAGGTTTTGAATGAACTTCATTTATATATCTTATCAATAGAATTTTATATAAAATTATTTAAATTTAATCTAATAAAATAAGATATTAAGGGGGTATAATAGTTAAAATAAATATGGAGGTATAGGATTGCAAAAATAAAAAATAAAAAAATAAAATAAAAGAAAAAATTGAACTCCCTACTTGTTTTTCTTCGTCGGTCAGGAAAGAGGGGGGGACTTGTGGCCCCATGACAAGCCCCTCTAATCCAGACCCCAGCGATGAGTCTGCCGAGAGGCTAAACACACACACCACCACCGCCCCCCCCCCCCCCCCCCCGCCGCCGCCGCCGCGGCCGCCGGAAACCAACCTGAGACGAAAAAGGGCCCCTTCTGGACCTCCGGCGAGAGAATGGCCGGATTTTGATTTCGCAGGTCAACGGGAGCGCCAGAGGTCTGTGATGGTGATCTTCACAACATCTTTGCATTTTTTTTCCGGTGGGGTGCTCCAAGGGGACGAAGAAATTCAAAAGTTCAGCAAAAAAAAAAAATAATAATAATAATAATAAATAACAATAAATCTGCTGATTCTCATCTCGACTAAAAAACTTCATTTCATCGTTTATCTCACCCCTCTCTTTATTTATATTTTTTTTTATTAATGATGTGCTAATTCTCTTATGTCAATTTCTCTCCCTCAGTCTAGTCTTTTTTTTTTTTAATGTCTATTTGTTGATACAAAAAAAAAAAAAAAAAAAGAAAAAAAAGCCATAAACTCGATCTGTTCAAAGTACATTGAGGAAAAAGAGACACATTAAAAAAAAAAGGGCGTATAGTTTGAAAATAACATTAATGTCACTTGAGCATGAACTTTTCAAGTATATATATATATATATATATATATATGATCTTATATCTCTTTGTATAATATATAGAAATTATCATACTGCGTTGATAATTAGTAGTAGAATCAACATTCCTCAAAAAAAAAAAATAATAATAATAATATTGGGCTTAGCCTCAAAGTGGATGAAGTTAATGCATATTAAATAATTCCTAATACAAGGACCTACCACGAGTCCAGAGGACTATAACCAGGCTGAAATAAAATAGAGCATATGATATGTTGTAAAACATTTAGAAACCCATTTTTTTTTCTCCCCCACATTCTCTTGTTTGACTTCCATATACATTGCTTTGAACAGTTCTCCATTACCACTAATTAATGTTTATAGATTTAGTGAAATCCCATAAATCTTTGACGATTTAGAACTAGTATTGTTATCATATTTTCTTTAAGTGGAAAAGTAAAAGCTATTTAGTTTTTATTTTTTATTTTTTATTTTTACATATTTTCTTTAAGTGGAAAAGTAAAAGTTGCATATTTAGAAGTTGAAATCCCATAAAATTTTGATCAATTATCAATACTAAAATCACATAAATATACATATGCAAAATCGACATAACCATACGAATAGGTTTGTTTTTTTTCAAATCCTATAATAGAATTTAGCCAAAAAAAAAATAAAAAAAAATAAAATAAAGGGGAGAAAAATTAGAAAGAATTTTTTATTTTTTATTTTTTGGGATAAGAAAATTAAGAAAGAGAGACAGTTCATAAGACTAATCGTTCTATTCATTTTTTCTTTAATTATAAATTCATTTGACTAATCCTCTAGAAGCAATAAAACAATTCAAAAAGAAGGAGAAGAAGAAGAAGAAGAAGAAAGTCGACAGCTACTATACTTTGTCAAGCCGTCATTTCATTATCAAATGCCTCATGCCATATAAATGACTCCGCGTAATATTAGATATAGGGATCTTTCTATATATATACACACACACATATATAAAACTATAGAAAAAGTAATATTAGATCTCTAACGGAATATTAACAATGTTTTTTATTTTTTATTTTATTTTTTAGTTGTTATTTTTTGCATAATGCAATCTTTGGACATGATTGATCTGCTACTATGTGCACATGATCAAGTCAATAAAAATGGGTCCATAAAGAAGATTTTCTTTTGAAGTTTCATCACCAATCCAATCGCTTTTTGAGTGTTCCCTCCGTCGAGTCTGCAGGGAAGGCAATTTTACGAGCGGATGCGGATATTATGGATACCGACCCCATTAGGAACAAGTACGAGAGATTGTATATAGAGATGGAGGCGGGGGTGAGTGTGGGAGAAGCTTTTCGATACCTGCATCCGTCTCATTTATATATATTCACTCTTATAAAAATAAATATATTTATATGTTTATCTATACAAATATATAAATTTGAATTTTAATCTTTTAATGTTTTAATTTTCTTTATGAAATTAACTTAGTTTGGATTTGTTTATAAACTTTCAGTTATATTTGTGATTATATCAGTAAATTTTATGAAAATAAATTTCATTAAAATTTTAAGTGTTTATTTTATTTTATTTTTAATAAATAAATAGGTAAAACATGAGTTTAACCCTTTTTATAAGAATTACTCGCTCTTATATTCGTATTAAATTAAATAAGTATGGAGATAAAAAAAAAAAAAAAAAAAAAAAAAGTAACGGATATAAAGGTATGAGCGTCACTGCCAAGGAGTTTGGTGGATGATCTTTTCTCGAAAGTATCCCTGTCAATGTTTCTAAGAGACTAATCTTTAGATTAAAATAACAGTGTATATACGTAAGTACTGTGTATATATATATATACATATATATTTTTTGAAAAGATAATAGTATTATTTATATGTTAGTCAAAACTGCAAACATTAGATGAGTGGATAAGCTTTACAAGCTTTTGTCATGTGACAAGACGGTGATTTTTTTTCAACGGTTACATCGTCTCTTCTCTAGTACTAGTTTAAAAACAGGTTCAACGCATATAATGAGATTTATTTGAAAAAAATTTATCTAAATGAAATATATATATATATATATAAAATAAAATTATATATAAAAATATTATAAATTAAACATCTTTTGTTATTTTTATTAGGAGAGGCTGTGGTAGAGCCTTTCCCAGAAACCTTATCGGTAAAGTTTTTTTTTTTAACGGTTAAATTTTAATCAAACGGTTGCTATATCATTGTTATTATAGATCTTATCTCATATAAACTTTCTCATCCCAAATCTTCTCTGCCGCCGACGACCGACGCCGGCGACCCACCTCCGACACTTTTTCCGGCTGCCGGCGCCCCTTTCTCTCTCTTCTCTTCTCTCTTCCCCTCTCTCTCTCTTCCCCACCCCGGTCCCCCAGCCACCTCCGGCCCCAACCACCCCAGTCGCGGCGACCCACCTCCGGCCCCAACTCCGGCCGCCGGCGACCCCCCTTTCTCTCTCTCTCTTCCCCACCTCGGCTGCCCCAGTCCCCCCCCCCCTCCCCCATCGGCCCCCAGCCCGGTGAGCCCCCCACCTCCGGCACCCCCCTCTCCCGGCCTCCCCCCACCCCCCGCCCCTCACCCCACGCCCCCGCCCCTCACCCCTAGCGATTTCGCGATTTCGCGATTTCGCGATTTCCTAATTAGAATTTTATAATCTTATAAAACAAAACCAGCTAAATAGTGAGCTATCAACTTCCCGCGACGTTAAGCATAGCAAACAATGTCATTATTAGTTGAAAATATTAGCCTTCTCTAACATCTTCAATTAACAAAGCTTCAGGAGCCCTTGATGACAAACTACGTTGCCAACCTCGTCGCCTCTCAAGCCGCCACCAGACACTCCGTCGTATGGGGCGAGAATCTCCCTGAACACCTGATCGCCGGGGCTCTCATCTCAGCCGGCATCAAACGTTGATTTTCACAAAGCCTTGCTGCTGGATTTTCCACTGAGTACTACTCATATTGAAAATTTGAAATGTAGCAAAGGATATATTTAGAGAATAACGTAGCAAATAGTAAGTGAACCAATCATAATCCTTAAGTTGGTGGTTAAAAATGAAATCAATCAGTATCATTATTTTAAAATAATTCAAAACTAATCTTGTATAGTTCGTTAATCTGTGGTTTTATATTCAAAATGATAATGCAAATTATTCTATGTGGAATTCACATCCGGTTGACATGAGTTAAATATAATGGTTGATAATGTAAAATAATTATATAATTATGCCAGAGATAGTATAATTATCAAAGAAGCAGACAGAAACTAAAATGATCAAATAATAATAATAATAATAATAATAAAGATCGAACAACATGTTAGAAAAATTTGAACACAATATTAACAAAATCGTCGAAATAATGATGGTATAATTATTATACGTATGTGCAAAGAAAACGACTTGTGTTGGTATAATTATTTTACGCATCATTATGATAATGATGATATAATTATGAAACGTATTGATAATGATTTCTTCAAATGGTGCAACAATTTGGATTCAACTTCAAATATGCTGATATCATCCTTGTTGAATTACGATGTGAATCTATTGACCAAAAAAAAAAAAAAAGATGAAGAAAAAGAGAAACATAGATGAGAAAATCAAGGAATTAATTGTTATTTACCTCGAAATATCTACCTATCTTAAGAGCGCTCCCTCACTTTAAATTATTGAAAAGGTGTATGAATTTGATTTTTTCCTCTTCTCAACATTAGGATGTTGCACCCCTATCAATGTGAATTGATAAATCAGTTTAGGAATTTTGAGTATACTAGAAGGTGAAGAGTTCGAAAATGTTCGGTTTGAAATTTCTTTTTCGAGAGAGACATAATTAAATAAGAAATTTAGAATCGATGACAGAAAAATGATTCGAATCACATGATGTCAATTTCCATTCAGAAGCTAGTCAAGCTAAACAATTAATGAGCCATTAAGAAACAACTAGAAAACATGATTAGCCAAATAATCTGAAAAAAGATAGAAGACAAAACCGTCCATAGAACCATGTAGAGGCAAAACCATCGCGATACCGGAGAAATAAAAACTGAATGGCATAGGAAGATATAAGAGCAAAACAATCAAAAAGTAAGGAATAAAATTTGGAACAAGGAATTTGAATTGTTTTTCATTCACCACTATAGTCATATCACGAATAGAGCTGTTGGAGCAAAATTTTGTCCAACATTAAATGAACGTTCTTAATCTACAAAATAAGATCAAACAAATAAAATAATCAAGAACGTTTATCCAAAATATTGGAGCAAAATTTCATCCAACATTAAATGAACATTCTTGAACTATAAAATAAGATCAAACAAGTAAAATAATCTAGAACGTTAATTTAGTGTTAGGCGAAATTTTGCTCCAATATTTTGATGTTAGAAAGCGGGCCTTGTGTGATTAACACCTAAAGCTCTCACCGGCATTCAACTTTTTCTCTTCATCAATCTTCCAACCAAATGGAAAGAAAGAACACTTTAAGTGGGAATCAATGCCTTAAGCAAGTCCGAGTGGAAGGTGACTTGGCTAACCAAGGAGGAAAGACACAATTCACAATAAAAAACCTTAACACAATTATACTGGACTCTGGTTTTCTCTATATTATTCTTGAGGCTCTCTTGCGTTTTCTTGTGTTCTTGCATAATGTTCTTTATTATTTGTTTAATTTTATTTTGTAGTTCAAGAACGTTCATTTAGTGTTGGATGAAATTTTACCCCAACAAGAGCTATTAAAGGAGGGAAAGTGAAAAGGGAATGCTGGTAAGCTCTTCCTAATTCCTCACCTCCAATCATTCAGCTCGATCGTGATTAATTTTAAATTTAAATAGAAAATTTAATGCCCCCATGGCCCTCCGATGTTACGTCATAGGGGCGTAAAAAAGGAAAGAGGAGAGAAGAGGAAGGAAGATTTGATGAGAAGTAAAATCTGTTAGCTATATTAAAATTTGAGTTATCCAACTAGTATGGAGAAAAACACAAAATTATCATGAGGCAACAAGTTATAATGATTCGCTGAAAAAAGTTAAAACAATGGTAAAATTGACATTATTAATTTTGCCATTTCTAGAACTAAATGTAGATTTTGTTTTGTTTTTGTTTTTTTGTTTTTTTTTAACTCTCTCTCCAAAAATTGTCAACATTTTTTCAATGAAAAATGGAAGATGGAAACGATTTCTATAATTAATTATCATTGTTTAACATGATTGATAGAGGAAATTTGTTGTTTTTTTTTTTTCCCTCTTATTCATGGATTGTTTGGATTAACTCCTCTAATTCAAAAAATTCAACTGATTTTTTTTTTAATCTACTTCTAAAGTCAATAAAAATTTCAACTAATTTTTGAATGGTCAAAAAATTCTAATCCAATAAAGTTTTAACTCCGCATGTTAGTTCTAACTTTGGGAGGGAAAGCGACCCACTTATGCACAAATAATTATTGTTTTCCCCCTTTTTGAAAAAGGACCTTTAATTTTTCCCATAATATTTTTTCCTTCTATATTTTCACTTTTTTATTGGATAAATTAATTAATCTTGTTCTCATTTATATTATGGCTCCGTCTGGGGTCATATTTGAAAACATATTTCCACACATTTTTTTTGTCCTTTTCATTTAATTTTATAATTCATTTTTTTAAATATTTTTTAAAAATTTAAACTTTAAAAGTTCATAACTTTATCAAGTCAAAATGAGATAATATTTTTTTTAGCAATTGGCCAAAATAGTCCCTGAACTCTTCGGAGAGTGACAGTTTGGTCCATATTTTTTTACTTTGACCGAGAAAACTCTAAACTCTCTAAAGTTGTCAATCATAATTCTTTTCATTCAAATCCGTTAAGTTTCTAATAGAATCACCTATGTGCGCAATCACATGACAATTTTTTCAATGAAAAGACCAAAACACCCTCTGAATTTTAAATTTAGCTCCCAAAAAGGGAAGCAATTTGCATGGTTGATTTAGAGAGCGAGAGTGAGAGAAATTTTGAAGTCATTTGTACATTCGTGACTACTAGCATGTTCAATCTCAGCATGTTGAAGTTCTTGTTCCTACTCCGAAGAAAGGTGAGATTTTGATGAAATTCAGCTTCAAACCCATTTACAAAAAATTGAAAAATGCAAATACCCTGATTTTTTTCTTCTCCGCCTCAACTAACTACAAATTCTCAATGTTGAATTACTTAAAAACAAAAAGCCAAAATCAATATCAAAACGCAAATTCCACAAAAAAATTCCCAAATTTTTTTTTTTTTTGACAAATAAGGAATTCGAAACTTTGAATCTAAAACACGCAACTGATCTAAATTTCCAAAAAAAAAAAAAAAAAAAAACTGGCGAAAAAAAACCTAGAATGAAAAATTGGAAATCTAGATCCGTTCCCTTCTCTGGCAATCAAGAGCCGCGTGATCTCTTCTCCAGCAACACACGATATTTGTTGCGTTTTCTTCTCTGACCAGAGTAGAGATTCGCAACGAATTCCTAACAGATTCGCGGTGGAGGCCCATCGAATGGCATGATTCTTGTCAGGACTATGCAATACATTGTCCTCCTGAGGGGAGTCCTCAAGTAGGACGTTGTCATCTTGACGGGGTCCTCGAGGAAGACGTTGTCGTAGAGCTCATTGATCCGGTTATTGACGGCGATGGCCTCATTGTCAAGGGAGTTGTCGAAGATAAGGGGGTTGGTAAGGAAAACAACGTTGTTGTGGTGGTGGTGGAAGGCGAGCGAGGTGGCTGGGATTGACGATGTTGAGTAGAGGGTTCTAGATTCTAATCCGGCGAGGGAGGAAGTCTGAGTTAGATAGAGAATTGAAATTCTAGATTTTATAATTAGTTTTTTCTATTAAATTAGATTTATTATTAAATTACTAAAATACTATCTCATATTAGGTCATATGCATTATATATGACTCATTTTGTTAGAAACTTAACGGAATTGGACGAAAGGATTAAGATTGCCAATATTTAGATAGTTTATTATCTTATTGGCCAAATTAAAAAAATAAGGATTAAACCGTCACTTTCGAAAGAGTTCAGAAACTATTTAGACCAATTACACTTTTTTTTTTTCAAATTACATAAAACTTCAAGACAAATAAAACGAGATCCATATTACTAATTTTTTTCCAAACATGTTTTAAGCTTTTACATTTTTCACTCTAAACGATTCATTTTTACCAAACACATATTTTCAAAACTCAACCATCTCCAACCTCCAAAATACGATCTCCAAATGTGACTTCAAGTGAAAAAGAAACGCAAAAAAAATCTCACATTTCATTCTGTAGAAAATCGAGAGAAGGAATATTTTCTTCTTATTTTTCTAATGATAATACACTGTCTTTAAATAGAGAAAACAGGGAAATAACTAGACTCCACTAAAACCGGAAACTAACCAAATACTACCCCTAAATGAGATCGGGAAACAAGGCCCAAATCTCCTACAGATCAGCTACAATAACAGAAAATAAATTGCATCACTCTTTTCCTAAAATAACTCAAACTCAATATCTTCGACACTCCCCCTCAAGCTGGGTTGAATATGTTGTTCATGCCTAGCTTGGAACTTAGATCTTCGAAATACTTCCTCGGTAAAGCCTTGGTTAGAATGTCTGCAAATTGGAGACTAGTTGGAGTATACATGACTTGAACTTCTCCTCCTTCAATTTTTTCTTTTATAAAATGTCGGTCAATCTCTACATGTTTTGTCCTGTCATGGTGAACCGGATTCTTAGCTATGCTGATGGCCGATTGGTTGTCACAAAACATCTTCATAGGATCTTCTAAAGACACATTTAGCTCCCCTAGTAGTCTTCTTAGCCATATTCCTTCACAAATACCGTGTGCCATAGCTCTCAATTCTGCTTCTGCACTGCTTCTGGAGACAACTGATTGTTTCTTGCTTCGCCATGTAACCAAATTCCCCCACACATATGTGCAATAGCCAGAAGTGGATCTCCTGTCACTGATTGATCCTGCCCAATCTGCATCACTGAATATTTCTACTCCTCTGTCTGGAGTTTTCTTGAAGAATAGACCCTTGCTAGAAGTTAACTTGAGATATCTCAAGATTCTATAAACGGCCTCCATGTGAACTTCCCTTGGATTGTTCATATATTGGCTTACAACACTCACTGGAAAACCAATGTCCGGTCAAGTGTGAGCCAGATAGATGAGCTTTCCTACAAGTCTCTGATATCGGCCTTTATCTACCGGTGCACTTTCTTCTGTGTTTCCAAACTTATTCGTAGAATCCATAGGAGTATATGCAGGCTTACACCCAATCATCCCAGTGTCCTTTAGAAGATCAAGGACGTATTTGCGCTGAGAAACTGAGATGCCAGTCCTGGATCGAGCCACCTCCATGCCTAGGAAGTATCTAAGAGCTCCCAAGTCCTTGATTTCAAATTCCTTGGCCAAAATCTGTTTGAGTTGGGCTATCTCCTCATCGTGATCTCCAGTAACAACAATATCATCCACGTAGACAATGAGAATCACAAGTTTACCTTCAGAAGAGGTTTTGACAAAAAGTGTGTAGTCAGCTTGGCACTGAGTATATCCATTCCTCTTTACTACTCTTGTAAGTCTGTCAAACCACGCTCTGGGAGACTGCTTGAGTCCATACAATGACTTCTTCAGTTTGCAGACCTGGTTGGTTGTAGCTGGAGTCTCAAACCCGGGAGAAATAGTCATAAAAACTTCTTCTTCAAGATCTCCATTGAGGAATGCATTCTTCACATCTAGTTGGTGTAAACGCCAATCTAGATTTGCAGCCAAGGATAGCAAAACACGTATTGTGTTAAGTTTTGCTACTGGTGCAAAGGTGTCCTGATAGTCAACTCCATATGATTGACTGAATCCTTTCGCAACCAGCCGCGCCTTGTATCTGTTGACACTGCCATCCTCATTGTATTTCACCGTGAAAATCCACTTGCAACCTACTGGATGTTTTCCGGGTGGAAGAGGCACAATTTCTCACGTGTTGTTCTTTTCCAAGGCATGAACTTCTTCAAGAACTGCAATCTTCCACCTATTTGACTTTAGTGCTTCCTGTATATTGCAAGGGACCTGTATCTCATTCATGTTTGCTACAAGAGCCTGAAAACGAGATGAGAGTCCCTTATATGAGACATAATTATGTAATGGATGCTTAGTATATGATCTTACTCCTTTCCTCAAAGCAATTGGTAAACTCAAATCATCTTCTTCAATTGGATTATTTAGAGACTCAGTGATATTGTTACATTGATCAATTGTTGAACTCGGATTGGAATCTTGAACAGGTCCAGATTGTGCTCGTTCCTCTAACTGATCTTGAGTCTTACTTCTTCTCGAATAGACCCTGAGTTTACTCACTGCTGGTTGAACACCTTGGGCAATGGGAGGTTCGAACTCTTGGCTAGGAATGGTTTCGGACTATTGGTTGGAAAGGCTAAGGCTTGGAACAATGATTACACCAGAATTTTGATTTGAATTAAACTCTAATGAATCCCAAAGTTGATATTCCGACTCATAGTTTCTCTCCCCCTGAATATCGAATTTGGTGTAGTAAGGATGATTCTCAAAGAGTGTAACATCCATAGTATAATAGAAATGTTGTGTGACAGGTGAATAACACTTGTACCCCTTTTAGTGTGGAGAGTACCCCAAAAATATGCACTTGATAGGATCGAGCTTCCCTCTATTTTGTGGATAGATGTGAACAAAAGCCGAACACCCAAATATTTTAAGGGGAATATTGGATATGATGTGAGTGTTTGGGTAGGTTTTGAGAAGTGTTTGGCATGGTGTTTGGTGGTTCAATATTTGATAAGGCATTCGGTTTATGAGGTAAGTGGCAGTAAGAATGGCATCCCCCCAGTGGTGTTTTGGTACTTGAGTTGAGAACATGAGTGATCTGGCTACCTCAAGTAGATGTCTATTCTTTCGTTCAGCAATCCCATTTTGTTGGGGTGTGTCTACACATGAACTTTGGTGTACAATACCCTGACTCAATAGGTAATCACCTAAGGTGGTTTTGAAGTATTCTTTGGCATTATCTATTCTAAGAACCTGAATTTTTGTGTGAAATTGTGTTTGGATCATAGAATTGAAGTTCTTAAACACTTGGCCCACTTCAGATTTGTCTTTCATAAGAAATACCCAGGTAAGTCTCGTATGATCATCTATAAAAGATACGAACCATCTAGAGTAAGTTATGTGTCTAACCCGAGATGGTCCCCAGACATCACTATGAATCATAGAGAAAGGGTGTGACATTTGGTAAGGCTGACTTGGATAAGAGTTACAAGTATGTTTGGCAAGTTGACAAATATCACATTGAAAAGTAGTAGGACTTTTATTCTTAAATAATGTAGGAAACAACTTTTCAAGGTACAAAAAGTTTGGATGTCCTAGTCTAAAATGCCATAACATCACTTTATTATCATAAGGATTGGAAACATGAAAAGAACAATTTTTAACATGACTATCGGGTTCACCAGCCTTGCAAACTTGTCCATGATTAGAAGTAGTCCTTTTGAAGAGGTAGAGTCCCGAGCACACATCAGCACTGCCAATCATCCTCCCCGAATCCAAGTCCTGAAATTCACAAAAGTTTTTGTAGAATTTAGTAACACAATTATGATCCTGAGTTAATTTGCTAATAGACAATAGATTACAATCCAATTTTGGCACTAAAAGGACAGATTTAAGGATCAAATCCTTGGAGAGTACTACTGAACCGGTTCCAGTTTACTCTTGAGAGTGTCCCATCTGCTATTTTTACCGTCCAATTGCCTTGGCAAGGATGCAAATATGTGATGATTGTTGCATCTCCGATCATGTGATCTGAAGCCCCCGAGTCTATAATCCAAGGACTTGTGGATTGCTTCGCAACATTTAGAAAATAAAAAATGGTACCTTTGTGTGCCATGGAGCTGTTTGAAATAACAGTAGGGCTGAGTGATTGTTGACCAAACAGTTTCTGCAGTAATGCTAACTGTTCTTGGCTGAACAGGTTTGTGTCGGCAACGGCAACAGCAGTATTTGCCTTTTCCTCGGCTGAAGCTTGATTCCCATGGCTTTTCCTCTCCCAGGCAGATTTCCAATCAGCGGGTTTGCCATGGATATGCCAGCAGGTGTCTTTTGTGTGACCAGTTTTCCGACAATGATCGCACCATGGTCGACCTTTCTTCTGCCCACCTTGTTGTTATTGTTGTTGTTGTAGTTGTCTTTGTTGTTGTTGCTGTCCACAAACAATAAGGGCAGAATTCTCTCCACTTGTACTTGATCCATGAGAGCCCAACATGACTTTCCTTCTGCTTTCCTCCCGACGCACTTCAGAAAATGCCTCTCGAATGTTTGGAAGAGGCTTCATACTCAAGATTCTACCTCGAACCTCATCAAGGTTTTTATTAAGTCCTATCAAGAACTTATACAGCCTCTTCTTCTCAACAATTTTCTTGAAATTAACTCCATCTTCAGGGCAGTGCCATTCGTAGTTCTCGCAAAGATCGAGTTGTTGCCAATATCGGTTGAGGGCGTTGAAATACTGAGTCACCGAACGGTCTTCTTGTCGTAGGTCATCAAACATGCTCTCAATCTCAAATAATTCAGACGTATTTTCGATATGAGAGTAGGCTTCTTTGGCTCCCTCCCATATTTCCTTTGCAGTCTCATAGAGCAGGAAATCTTCTCCAATATCATTGGTCATGGAATTGATCAGCCATGACATGACCTTATTGTTTTCGAGTTTCCATACTCTATATTTGGAATCCTCCTTCTTCGGCTGGTTGGCAGCACCGGTTAAGTAATCTTCTTTTCCTTTCCCACAGATGAACATCATCACCGATTGGGACCATTGTAGGTAATTGTTTCCATTTAATTTGTGGCCAGTAATGGAGATCAAATAAGTGTCTGAGGCTGTCCCATTATTCTGGTTCTGAACTGGAGTGATTTATGTGGATGGCAAGCTTCCTTAGGTAGCCATGATGAATAAGAAATTAGGGTTTCAGAGACTGCTCTGATACCATGTAGAAAATCGAGAGAAGGAATATTTTCTTCTTATTTTTCTGATGATAATACAGTCTTTAAATAGAGAAAACAGAGAAATAACTAGACTCCACTAAAACCGGAAACTAACAAAACACTACCCCTAAATGAGATCGGAAAACAAGGCCCAAATCTCCTACAGATCAGCTACAATAACAGGAAATAAATTACAAAACTATTTTCTTAAAATAACTCAAACTCAATATCTTCGACACATTCACCTTTCTATTTTTTAGGTAACTAAAAGATCTAGTGCTGGCCTCATCTTTTCAACCTAAGGTTTTTCAACCTCACCATCAAAAACACTTTCCTAAGTATGACAGACTCTAAGTCATTTCTACTAGTTTCTCTCGATCATTCACCCAAACCTACCCTGCCATTACCAACCCAAACGTCAACTGCCGAAGTTGAAACAAGACCTAAAAAGGAGGCAGTGAGACTCAAACCCGAATGGACGAAGAAAAGATGCCTGGTAAAGGTTTCAAGCTCTTTTGCCATCCCATCCATCCGTGTGGGTGTACATTCATTTACTTGTTATTCACGCCACACTTTCCCCATCTGTATCTAAATAAATCCAAATACACGATTTCTGATCGCATTCTCCTTTCAATCAACGGCCACGCAAAGGAAATGTAAAATGTGAGCAAGAATGGAGAAATGTCTTCTAGGTAGTGATTTATATTAACGATTATAAAGAGAGAAATCGTCTCACATTCCATGATCACCACACATCACAAGTCCTTAAATACTAAAAACAGAACACCAAACACACGACAAGTAGGTAAACAGATCCACATATAGAGGCTCTTTTTATACTGGATCTCAACATAACAGGACTGCCACTGAAACAACGACTCAGAGAGATGTATTTGTGCAGGGACTTTGAAATCCTGCAGCTCAGAAACCATGTATTTTGATGTGTTCCTTCTTCACAACGCCAGCCTGAAACCCGATATCCCGACGGGGTTTAAAAAAAAAACAAAAAAAAAAAAGGTAGAAATTAGAATCAGGAACAGGGTAACACAATTCGGAGACGCAAGAAAAGGAAAGAATCTGCTAAACCTTGTGTTATTAAACTATAGAGATTTGGAGAAAATCAAAACCGCACCGAACCGGCTCAAATTAGTGATGGTTTGAAAACCTTCTATTTTTGATTTCTTAGGGTTCGGTTTGACCGAATTGTAACTCTATTATTTAAGTTTAAATAAGAGGAGTTTGAGGGCAAAAGATATAACAATCCTGTAATTCATGAATTCCAAAAATATTTATTATGATTACTTCACAAATGAATATGCTGGAAAGAAAAGAGAACTTCTTCGCTCAAGCACGTTTTATAAAGGAGTGTGAGTTTCTTTTAAGCAGACAGCATATTTCCGGGCAGTTTCAGTTTGTTTTTCATTTTCAAAAAACCAAACAAGTCGAGTTTGGGACCTAACTGCAAACTGCACCATGAACACTCCTACTTTAAACATCACTGGCATAAGTAAATTACCTGGACAAGGAAAGTTGATACATTCTTCCGCTGATCGCCTTGAAGTTGAATCACCTATCAACAAAAAGCGTGAGGATACCGTAGAAGCAGAAAGATGTGGAGAAAATTATGATATTGCAATAAAAAAAAAAAATCTATAAATATACCTGTCCTAATTCCGGGTCCTGAACTACAGTACCATTACAGCAAAACTCTTTCTTTAGATCTTTAAGAATCTTGTTATAGCTGAATTCCTTCTTCAATCCCTGCACGGTGGTCAGACTTTTCCTACCATTTCTCTGCTGAATACGAATGTGAACATACTCTTTTGATCCTGCACCTGAGTCCTCAGCATTTGCCTCAGCAAACGGATCTACATCCATTGTAAACAGAGAATGATGAAGTGAAAGTTGTCCTTTATTGGAAAACAAGGGCGGAGGAGAGAGTTGAACATTTACAAAACGTATATCATCATAACTAATGATAGAAATGCACTTCATCACATTTTACAACAAGATCGAGACTCTGCAACTACTACTTAATGCATTATTGCTTCTAAAAGTTAAACATGGAGCTTCAAATTCCATTCCCGAAGATATCTACTTTCTACTCAACAACTTCACGACGACCATAATGAGATGACTACTTTTGCCAACACAGATAAAAGTTTCAAACGAATCAACCGAAAAAGTTCAGGGATTAAAAAAAAAAAATAGGTCAATTAGCTTTTTAACTAAAGACAAGATTTTCGAAGAACAATCACACAATGAAACCAACATCATCGCTTACAGTCTACATCAAGAATAGATAGGGCTTCACTTAAAAGTTAAATCTTCATATGAAACTCTTAAAAATGATTGATTCCAAGTTCAAATGCAGACAGATGCCAATCAATCTCGTACAAAAAGCAGTTCTTAGGGAAAGAAATCGTACCGAAGGCAGTGGGAATCTGGACGTCGAGCTCAGACATGAACCTTGGCTGATTGAACTGAGAGAACCTAACAACCGGTATACTCAGACCTAGATAAATAAAATCCACATTAAAATCCACATAAAACTGATGATTCAATCGTATGTCTAGAATTCAGAATTTTTTTATATTTTATATTTTATTTTTAAAGATCCACACGTCCGCAAGAAAAGAAACATACACATAAAGAAACAGACAAATCCAAGATATATATCATCGAAGAATTCTACGATAGAGCACGAAAAAAATACCGAAAAGATTTATTCATAGATCACACCAAAATCATAACAATCATATCTACGACAGTTTAACCGAACAGTTGCAACTTGATGAAAATCTAACATCCCAAAACTGTCTGTCGGCTGTTTTCTCCTTACCCTTCAAAAAATTTTCTAAAAATTCTACTACCAGGTTCTTAATCCAACATTTTCTCCTCCAGAAAAATGACTCACTAAGAAAAAAAAAATTGAAAATTTACCCAACTTATTCGACTTTATCAGAAAAGAGAGTCTTATGGAATCGACTAGAAGATCAAAATCAAACAAAAAAATCCTCACTTTTACACCGTAAAACTTCCATAGACAATTAAAGATCCAAAATTTCTACATAAGCCCTAAACTTCCACAAACAAAAAATTTACCCACCTTATTCGACTTAATTAGAAAAGTAATCAGGATTTAATTGACTAGAAGATCAAAATCAAACAAAAAATCCTTACTTTTACACCGTAAAACTTCCGCAGACAATAAAAGATCCAAAATTTCTACAAAAGCCCTAAAATTGATCTTCCATTAAAAAAAAAACCCTAAAAATCAGCCGATTAAAATCAAAGATCCAAGAGACGAAAAGGAGATTACCTGATCCGATATTAGGGTTCAGAATTGGTTTGTCTATGGAGAGAAGGAAACCCTGTGTAGATCGGACGAGTCGGAGGCTCCGAGCTCCCTAACTGCCCTTTTGTTTGGTTAGTGAGAAAATCGGACGGGAAAAGAAAAGTCGTTTTTTAAAGGAAAGAGAAAATAACAGATAAGGACGTACTTTTGGGTTTGGTCGGTCGCTCTTGCTTTAACGTAGAGAGAGAAACTGAACTCAAAGGAGAGAGAGAGAGAGAAATAGATTTAGGTTTTTTTAATACACACACGCGTTGATGGTGGATTCACGAGCTGTTTTGGGCCGTACGATGGGCTGATGGATGATGTGGCGATAAAAGCAGCGACTTTAGTGGTTTTGTTAATGTACGAGTTGTTGGTGAGAACGGTAAAAATGCCAATTTAGATAGAGAGATTTTTGTTTTTAATTTCACGAGCTATTTTGGGCCGTACGATTGGCTGATGGATGACGTGGCGAATAGGATCAGCAAATTTAGTGGTTTTTTAATTTATTTTTTTTTTTTTTTTTTTTTTTTTTTTTTTTTTTTTTTTTTTTTTAATTTACGAGTTGATGGTGAGAAGGGTAAAAATGTCAATTTAGATTGTGGAGTATTCGGACCTCGAGAACCACGTTTTTATTTTTTCTATTCTTATCGTGGATCCCACTTCAATCCTGTCGTTAGGAGTGACAATACGGTCGTGACACGACGATAATTCGAAAACGACATGAATTTTGCGGGTTCGGTTGGGAAAAATAGGGGTGGGTCGTGTTCGGGTTGGGAAAAATTGACACGAAAAAAATCGTGTCGTGTTCGGGTTGGACCCGTTTTTTTCATGTCAATTCGTGTATATTTCATGTCAATTTCGTATCGCGTGTCAATTTCGGGTCAAACTTAGTGTCAATTTCGTGTTTCGAGTCAATTTCGTGTCGCAGATCAATTTCGATTCGTGTCGTGTCAACCCGTGACAGGTTCGTGTCGTGTTCGTCGTGTCGCGGTTTGTTTCATGTTCGTGTCGCGGGTCGTGTTCGGGCCGGGGAAGAAAAAATCGATACGGCTCTAACACGACACGAACCCGACACGTACACGAATTGCCACCCCTACCTGCAGCAGACGAAATGATAGTATTTTTGGCTTGTTTAGTTTGCCACGTAAAATCGCAACGACGACGTTTTAGACCGAAAAATTCTATCTATTTGTTTTAATTTATGAGGCATTAATTTTGAGTTTATTAATTTATTTGTTTTTTTTTTTTTGTTTTTTGTAAAGAAATCCTGTGAGATTGATTAAGCAAGCTAATATTTTCACCAATATCTTAGAGCAACATTAAACCAAATTACTCCTCATCCCCTCAACCACAATAGCGACAAAATTCACTCAACCATATGTGTATATGTACATGTATACACATATACATATGTGTATATGTATACACACACTCCTCAACCATGCATATATATATATATATATATGTATATATAAACTCAAACACAAGTACAAATTGGAAGTTTCAACCATGATCATCACTCTCTTTTTTGTCTTAACGGATATTGAGATCATGTGATCATGGCAAATGAATTTAATGCAATGGTACAGATCGGTCACTGCGACACGGCTATCCAAGTTGTGCCCGCAGAACAGATCACTTGCGACATCAACACAAACACGACCCATTAACCTGAATGTTACCGGCAGTTGGCGGAGGTGCCTGAGGTGCAACGGTGCGAGGCGCTGCGGCTGTTGGTGACTCGACAAAGGGGCAAGTACAACCCCATGGAATTGAAGAATATTGCTCATGACGCCAGGGACTTGCCGGCCTTTTGCAATTTGCTGCCCATGCAGTGCTACATTAATAGTTAGGACATTATTTGATGTCTTATTTTCTGTCCAAAGTAAATATTAAACATTTATAGATTAAACTATAATATATAAAAAAATGCAAAAAAAATAAAATAAAAATTAAGCAGCTTTGTTAAAAAAAAAAAAAAAAAAACCACAGATTTGGGGTCCTTATATATATATTATTCTTTTTTATGAGCGTGTATAGATATGTTACATAGTTTTATTATATGACAGTGTCACGTTTTCTATTATTTAATTTGGATTCATGTTCATGAGAACTATGTACGCTGTGGAATTGTTTGGTGCACACGATTTTTTTTTTTTTTTTTGGAAATAGAAATTTCATTAAATTTAATAAGGAGATATGAAGACACATAATAACATATCAAATGATGTTGCTTTACATAAGTCAAAACCCTTCAATAAAAATGGATCAATCAGTAAAGCCTAATGACGCTAAAAAAAAAAGACGTATGCTTGAGACCCGATAACGATTACATACCTCAACACACTGATAATGGTTGTCCATGAATTTAGTATAAGAAAATTTAACAAATATGATTTTTTTTTTTTTTTTTTTGTATATGAGAGGGAGAGAGACCCTTTAATATATATATATATATATATATATTTATAAATTTTTCTCTCTTTTTCATCAATTTTCTAGTATAAACATTTCCACTATAATTAAATAAAGTTTATGTCCATTAGATCTCAATTGATAACGGTCATTATAAGTGTCTTTTTCTTGAGAGCTCGATCTAGTTGTTGGTTCAAACTTAGCTTTATTGTTTTTATGTTTTTGCGTGACTACCTGTAGATTTGTGGCTTCAAGTGTCAGATGTGAAAGTTTTTAAACCAACTTCCATGAAAACGCAATATATTAGGGAAAACACCCATATACCCAGCGCATAGAAGAAAAATAAACTCAAACAGAAAAATAAAAACAAAAAAAAAGACAAAAAAAAAACGAAGAATTTTATGTAGTTTAGGCAAAATTGCCTACATTAACGGGAGATTGAGAATAAATTCACTAACACCTTCAGAATTACACTCATCAAACTCTCTGGCTCTCAAAGGGACAAAAAATTGACACTTTACCGAACTCACAAAATAGAAACTTACTCAAAAATAATTTTGTCATATACCTATACCTAACAACTACAAATACCTTAGTTTTGAGCCATGGCCTATTTCTAGTAACCTTACTCTAAATGTGTTTTAGTGCATGGGTTCAAATTGAAAATTTTGGATTTAATTTGAATTGAGTACTCTAAATGTGTTTTAATGCATGGGTTCAAATTGAAAATTTTGGATTTAATTTGAATTGAGTTGAGAATTTGAGTTAAATGATGCATTTAGATGGAAGATTTGAGTATAAAATTTTAGTTTAAATGGTGCGTTTTATTGGATGATTTACATTATTGCTTTATTTGAATATCATCAATTTGTGCTGAAATCGATTATTTTATTTAAAGAAACAAATTATTTTTTTTATTATTGACAATAAAAATTGATTATTTTTATTTAGAAATTGAAAATTATATGGAGAAGGGAATATGCAACAGTAAAAAGTGATTCAAAACATTGCAGAACAATGAAATTGATGATTTGAATTGAACGGCAACACCAAATGCGTATTCAACCATTGTTATTGAATTTTTTAGGCTGAAACCCATACCCCAAACACAATTTACTTAGATTAGTCGGTAATCCATCGAAACGCATTTTGTAGCGAAACGCATTTTGTAGCGAAATCAGACGAGATGCTTTCACACCATTTCAAAAGGAACGGTTTCAGGGCCACGGCCATCAACGAGCAATGCCCTCTTCATCCCTTTGAATGGGTTATCTGGGGACTGAAGAACAATCTAAACAAGGTCTTTGACATTAAAGAACAATCTCTATCTTCGCATTTTCCTTTCAATCAACGGCCACGAAAAGGAAATGTAAAATGTGAGCAAGAAAGGAGAAATGTCTTCTAGGTAGTGATTCATATTAACGATTATAAAGCGAGAAATCGTCTCACATTCCAGATCACCACACATCACAAGTCCTTAAATACTAAAAACAGACCACAAAACACACGACGAGTAGGTAAACAGGTCCACGTATAGTGGGCACTTTTTATACTGAATCTCAACATAACAGGACTACCACTGAAACAAACTCACAGAGAGAGAGGTATTTGTGCAGGGCCTTTGAAATTCTGCAGCTCAGAAACCATGTATTTTGATGTGTTCCTTCTTCACAATGCCAGCCTGAAACCCAATATCCCGACGGAGTTTTAAAAAATGAGCAAAAAAAAAAAGGGTAGAAATTAGAATCAGGAACAGGTTAACACAATTCGGTTTGACCGAATTGTAACTCT
>CM046374.1:24690725-24736679 GCA_025413025.1 Ficus hispida | reverse complement strand
AGAGAGAGAGAGAGAGAGCGGGTTTTGTATAACCAATCTTAAATTTGGATAAATTACAGCGGTTGATATTAAAAAGTAACTCAATAATAACTTGGATGGAGCATTATGGGTAGTGCTCTATAGGTAGTGCTCAATAATAAAATTATAGTGTCCCTCAAAGGACTCTACTACTAGGATTAGTAATTTCAGATACGATACTAAAACGACACGAAATAAATAGGTTTGGACCGCACATTTAATTAGGTCAAAATTGGGTTGACACATTTAACAAGAAAATAAACAGTTAGAAGCGGCTAACCTGATTAATCTGTTTATTTAAATGAGTCGGAAGCGGGCCAACACGACCCAAACCATTTATAGACCATATATACAGAATTTCTCAATATATTTATAAAAAAAAAAACCCTAAAAATATCAACATATAAAAGCCTAACACTAACCCTAATAGCCGGTTTATGTTTTATTCTAAGATATATTTGTCTTAATCCTTATGGATATTTAATAGTTTTAGTTATTAATTTTATATTTAATATAAATATGATGAGTTTCTTGTGTTAGTGAATTCAAAATTTTATGTGATTTTTTTATCCAAAATTTTCTTGTTAAATGAGTCAAAAACCAGTTTCGTGTTAAATAGGCTGTAAATGGTTTTTTGTGTTAAATGGGTTATAAACGGGTTTGTTTTCATGCTAACCTGTCATGACCCGTTTAATAATCGTGTTCGCATATCGTTTCGTACTACCGTTTATTAAGCAGTTCGTATTCGTATTTAGGTTCTTGGTCCGTTTATTAATCATGTAGTGTCCATGTTCATAGTTATCATATATCCTACTGTAATCAAACTGGTATGAATCCGACCCACAAACATGAATTACCAGCCCTGTCAAGAGGATACAAAGCTAGCACAATAATTTGTTAACCGATTAGAAACAACAAAGAGGAAAAAAAAAAATCTGTTTATTGCTTAATTGATTTAAAAGATACATTAAAATGCAAGGCTTTCAACTTTTCATGCAGCTATTTACCCAAAATTAAAAAAAGAATAGAAAATTTTCATGCAACTGTTCCGAATCTGTCCCTTTTAGATTTTCATCTATGAATCAATACATATCTATATCTATATTATATTTATTCTACATCTATTTGCGTTTTATAGAATCATGTATCTGCTGGACTTTTTTTTTTTTTTGGATAATTTTACATAATTTATTAGTAACAAGACAAATTGAGGATAAAACAGAGCTCCGAAAACAAAAGACAGATGGGGAAAAAAATGTCAGTTTTAGGTAACTCTTTGAACATTAAAAATCCTTAAACTAAGAGCTCGCTAGCTAGGAAGACAAATTTGGTCATATAATCTAGTTTTGAACATTAATTTATCTCGCAAGGATAGAGAGAAGAGAATATTTAGTAACCCTAAATTAGTAAAATATTGCTATATTTATAATTCGTTTTATTAATTTTTATACTGAATCGTCAATAATTTGATCAAAAATGGATGTTGTTACTGAAAATTGCAAGTACACAATATCGTAAATAAGTAAGAAACTAACAAGTAAAGTATCGTTCCAACGAAAACTGTCATCATCAATTACCGAAATTATAATAACTCTAACTTTATTTGAATAACCGAAAATAGATTATTAAATAAAAATAACAAAATAAATAAAAAAAACAAAAGACTCAAAATATTAAAAATTTAGGATTTTCGATTTCACCTTATTAATCATATTCAAATTATCTAATCTAATTAATTAATATTTATTCTCTATGTTGTCAGCGAATCTCACTAATATAATTATTAATCTTTCTCAAGCATTAACAATTTATCTCATAATAAGTTGTTATCACCTCTCGATCTAAAATTCTAAGCTTACCACAATTCATAATTATCTCTAGCTTATGACAATCTCATGATAGATTAAACAAGGGCTTATTTAATTTTTTCACTTTTCAATTTCAAATCAAATACCAAATCAAATAAAAGTTAGCTAGAAATTCACAAGCAATAAGCACATATTAAAAACTCGGCATAGAACTGGAATAAAACATCAATCAATTAAAAATAGAAAAACTCAAATAATCATAATCTAGATATATCGTATCCCTAGAAAAGAAAATTACTTCATAAGTAAAAATAAAAATCTATAAAATAAAGGTCTAATTATTCTTAAATTATAAAAATAAAAAAAAATCAGAAAATAGGAAAGAAAAAACTAAATTGTAGAGGTGTCACAAGTCTCCAAAGCCTTCTTCAAAATTTTCTTCTTCCTCTCTTCTTGATGATTTAATATAATCTTTCCTTAATTTTGTAAAAAAACAAAACCTAAGACTTCAAATATTTTTTTTCCTTTTTCTTCTTTACTTTTTGGCTTCTTTCGCGGCCAAAAGACCTCTTGCAGAGAGCCCTAGGCTCCTTTTTATGTGCCTCAGCAGCCGCCTTCAATTACTTGGTTCTTAAATTACAAAAATAAAAATATCAGAAAATTGGAAAGAAGAAAACTCAATTGTAGAGGTGTCACAAGTCTATTAAACCTTTTCCTAAATTTTCTTCTCCCGGATTTAAGATAATCTCTCCTTAATTTTGTAAAAAAGTAAACCTAAGACTTAAAAAATATATTTTTTTTCTTTTGAATTTGACTTCTCCTGCAGCCAAATGACTTCTTGCACGGAGCCCTACCCTCCTTTTATATGCCTCAGCTGCCGCCTTCAATTACTAGGTTCTTAAATTACAAAAATAAAAAGATCAAAAAATAGGAAAGAAAATTGTGGAGGTAAATCCAATTATGGAGGTGTCACTAGTCTCTAAAGTTTTCTCTTAAATTTTTTTATCCCGCTCCTTTTGATGATTTAACATAATCTTTCCTTAATTTTGTAAAAGATTAAACCTAAGACTTAAAATATTTTTTTCTTTTTTATATTTTGATTTTGGCTTCTCCTGTAGCCAAAAGACCTCTTGCAAAAAGCCTTAGGCTTCTTTTTGTATGTCTCAGCCGCCGTCTTCAATTACTAGGTTTTTTCCCTTTTTTGTTTTTTGTTTTTTGTTTTTTGTTTTTTCTTCTTTTTATGCTGCTACAGCTAACGCACAGCAGCATGCTTGGGCCCCACGAAGATAGCTGGCCGGCAACGACTGGCGAGTGTTGGAGCTTGGACACGTGGCACGCTGGAGTTCACTGGAGCACGCAGATATACAGACGCACAATGGGATGCGAAGCACCGGATCTAGCACCGTCTAAGGGTGCTGACACATGGATGGAGACCTCCTGGCTAGGCGAGTGGAAGGCACTTGCTGATCTGAACCGCTGCTGAGGCAATCCGATGGCTAGAAAAGCGAGTGGCGCACGTGTGGAGATCGGCAGTGTTTTCATTCTCTTGTTTTTCATCATATTAAGAATCTATTAAGACGACAGACAAATTGATATGCCGCCTATTGATCTACCACCATCGATACATACAGACATACATACATACAAACAAACAATGCCAGCGTTACATAAATGAAAATCTAACGTGTGCTCGCCATCAAAGGCAACTCGATCCATAAAAGTGCCAAACAACCTACCACCTGACCACTGGTGAAATTTAATGATATTATTATATCATCTTTAATTATAACTTAAACATAAAGAAAGACTGATCTGGTTTAAACTACGGCATGAAATTAATTCTCCGGAAAGAGAAAAAAAAAAAAAAAAACTGTATAACAATGTTAACACTTAAAGACCTTTTTTTTTTTTTTTTTTGCCCTAAAGAAAAGAAGATCAATATTATTCTCACGTCCGTGTTAGCATTATATTGGGAATTTATTAGTGCCATAAATGAAATTAAGTGAGATTCAACTTATTGACACACGACATCATTGATAGATTGGTTTTGTACCTAATTGAATGCTTTTTGACTTGATAATTTGCTAGTTTTAGATATTTTTATGTATTTTTTATTCTCATTTTATTATTTTGTAGAAAAAATTGAAAATGAAGCTTTCATAGCGGGAAAGTGAAAAAAGAAAAAAAAAAACAAAAAACAAAAAAAGGAAAAGAAAAAAATGGCACATAAAAAGGAAAGCAGTTCCACAACGCTGAGGAAGCGGCACCGTAGCACCACTGGTGAAACTAAAATGCTTACTAGTGCCGCAACGGTGAACGAAAAAGAGGCAGCGCTGGTGTGGTAGCACCACATCGCTACTCGTCGGAGCATATTAGTATTAGATTAGTGCCACAACACCAAGTTGCTCGTTTTTATTATAAGGCCTATAAAAGGATGTGTGTTAGGGACTAAAGAAAGGACGTTTCGACACTATTTTGAGAAGCAATCTTAGAGAGAGAATTGCGGGTACAGAGAAGAAGAATGTGAATTTCGGACACGGAAAATTAGCTTTATTCAACTTCGAATTATGATTCTTTTTCTTTTCTTTCAATGTTTAAGAACATGTTTAGTGTTTCTTTAAATTGCATTATGAACTAATTTTATTCATTAGATGAATGATGTAGTGTAACAACCGAACTTTCTGACGGACTCGTGATTTTCTTATATATAAAGAAATTTAAGTTTGTACTATGTATTTATGTGATGTTTCAAGGAAAGTATGGATACCAATGTGAATTCATAATTTTATTAACACAATATGTTTGAGCATTTATAGTGCAATAAGACTCGATGATAGTTCATCAAATCAAGTAAGACGCCTTATGACAAAAAAGATAAAATTATGATTTATGGTATTGTGGTTAATAAATGACCAAGATAGGTTACAACATGATTAAGGCGGCACTGTAATTTTTTTTAAGTAGTATTGAAATTATTATGTGATTGACTGTTATTGTGGATACAAAATTAAGAATAAGACTAGGAACATTCTAGAATAATTTGGAATAATATTTAGAGTATTAAAAATTAAGTGGCAAACAAGTCCTAAGAATAACCTATACACGGTCCAGTTATGTATAGATAAATTTTAGACTGCAATTTAGCATCATCAGACTGTTGGTAGCTAGGACGGTATTTGAATTATCAGGATCATTAAGAAAATGGACAGCATATTAAGAAGTAAGGCCAAACATGGTATTACTTGGAGGCTAATTACATAATCATTTAATTTATTGTAATTGTGGAAAGAATTCAAGAGATAAACATGAGATTTTTTTTTTTTTTTTTGACTCAAAAACCTCAGATGGCCGGATTTCTTGGGGGACAAGGGAGTCAAAAATTTTTATTTTAAGGCCAATTGTGTAAACCAAGAAAATTAGAATATGAAAATATAATTATAGGAAAATTTAAAAATTACACCTATAAATAGATGTAAATACTGAAAATTTGTTCATTTGCTATCTTCACTCCATTCTCTCTAGAAAAAAAAAAAAAAAAAAAAAAAAAAAAAAAAAAAAGAACACCAAGCATCCTTGGTGGCCAATTTTCATAGAGAAGTAGGACAATGATCTTCTCCCAAATCCAAAACCTAGAGCCTACTTTTTTCAAGTTTTAGAGGTACATTTCTTGATCCCTTAACTAAAGCTTCTACTAGTTTTAGTTTTGTGAAATTTAAGTATATTTTAAGCTATTGGATTTAAGAGATAAGTTCATGTTCAATTATTTTTCTATTTTATAATCTCTAATACTTGATTTATATATGCTGTGGTTAATTAGTTTGATTTGCTAGCTCTAAGCTCAAGTTCAATTTTATGTTTTAAGATTAGTTTTGATGATTATTTGCATGTGATTATGCTCTTATATGTTCAAATTTAGTGACTATGCAATTTGCTAAGAGATCAACATAAAAACATAATTTGGTAAATTAGTGTACTATCAATGTTGTGTTCTTCAAGAAAGTAGATAAATTAATGGTTAAATTTTAAAAATGAGAGTATGGTTAATTAAGTTATGAATGGTGTATCAGTCAAACATAATGCATGATAATTTAGGCTCATGGCTTAGATCATTTGAGGCGGTGCGTGCTGGATTTAAAAAAATTAAAAATAAAAAGACATGCTAGTTTTCGGAATAATTTGAACAATTTTCTGATAACTCAATTTTGAGCATCTTCGAGGTCGAATTTGAACAAAGTTATAACTGCAAAATTGTAGAACACAGAATATCCTAGTGGTCAATATAACAATTAAAAAAAAAAAAGGCTCCAAAGACCTCTGTTTTTATCAATTTCTAAAACTGATTAGTCCAAGAAACTGTACACGGCCAAAAACATTCAAGGGGCAAAACAGATAAGTTAGAGACAGATATAAGCTTTAGGAAAATACAAAAGTTGTAGGTTTTGATAAGATCTAAAACTTCTATGAAAGAAAAAGTTCCAAATTCTAAACCAATTTTAAGATAAAACTAAATTTTCAAAAGTGTGCATGAAAAAGTAAATTCATGTACACAGACATTCAACCAAATTAAAGGATGTATAGAAATCAGTTTTTAAGATTTTGTTACCTCTCTAAAAAGGAACTATGATTTTACGAAAATATTTTTAAAGAGATTTAAATTTATTTAGATTTCACAAGTGATTTTTAAACTTTAAATGCAAACTATGTATTAACTTTAAATATTGTATCAAGAAATACTTAATTTAAGAAGTTAAGATATTTTCTAAGTAAATAAAGCATTTTTAAGTAAAGTAAATATAATATGAAGAACTCTTATGAAAATTAATCAAGCCGGTGGATGTCGAACTAAAGCAAAAATAGGTCGAAATTACTAAAAATCAAGTTAAGTTTTAAATAAAGGGCAACTTATTCGACCTTCTACTTATACCAAAGTTACTTAAGAGTATAGTAATATTTTCATGATTTAAGTTAATAATGACTAAGAGGATAATTAATCGGTTGGGAGATTGATTAATTCTTTAATTAATATGCTATAATAGATATTTTAACTTATGGTATGTTAATTAGTAATGCAAAGTAATTCTTATACTCTGTTTGAAAACAGGAATATAACTTGTTGTCTTGCCTTTTGGTATGCTAGGACAAGAACGTAAGACAGATAGTAAGTACAAACATTACTTATAGTATAAAAAGTAGTAAATATTATTTTCAAGTAAGCCATGATTTACGTGATATGCCATGTTTATTTATATGTCATGTTTTTACCAATATATCATGATCATATATATGCCACACTTTACGACTATGACACTTTTAATTATGTTATGTTTTACAATAATACCTCGTTTATAATAATATCATAATTTCAACTATGTCATACTTTACTATTATGTCACAGTTTACGACATTGCAATGTTTTAAAATAGTACCATGTTTTATAAATGTTGGGGTTAGACTTCATCTTTCCTTTAAAACGTTAGCTTTAACAGTTTGTCTGACGAACGACGAACTCCCGATTTCATTTCCGACATCGTTATATTTGGGCCAGACCCAACTCATTGATCCGTTCAATCTTGAACGTTGATCGCCCACACAAATGGGCCAGACCTATGTAACGATTCTAATTCATTTCATTGAGATTCGCGAACGTTTATAATCGAACATCGAACGTTCAGAACAAACACGATCATTCAGCTGATTGAATCTCAAATGAGCCACAAACGATGGATCATAAGGACAAAGTCTTGTTTTCTACTTATCGTTCGTCGCTTGTTTATAATACAATAATAAGGAGTATCTCCTACTACCGTCGAACCTACGATGGATAACGATGTATCATGCCTATTACGGAACCTAACAAATTCATAACTACCAATGGCTGCGCATTAATAACTGCTAAGCCAATTATACGTGGCATGATTTACTTCAGTAACCGCTGTGTCTGAAGAATAACTGACATTTCAACACGTGTCTCGAAGGCAATGAAAACCGCATTTTCAAATTTGTGGGTCCTAACCCACAGGTCTCCCTCTATAAATAGAAGGAGACCCCCCCTCAGACGGGGATCGACTTTTAGGAAAATGAATTTCTGACATTTATACTTTCTCTGATTTCATCATTTTACAACAATTCCCAGAAATTGTTCTTTGTACGCAAAATTAGTATAATAAAAGGATCAATCTCTCTTAGAAAACGTAGCAATCATTCGGCGAACCTCTTTACATCTCGATGTTGTTAAATTCCGTTATAATTTTATTAACTTCTTTATTTCCGCATATAATTGTTTTATGAATTTCATTAACAATTTCCAAGGGCCCAATTCATTATCTGTATTATTCATTCCGACTAACTTCTGTTAAAAATTTGACTTTAGAATTCCAGCCCCTACAATAAACATGTCATGAGTTATTTTATGTCATTGATTTTAATGTCATATCATATCTATGTATCATATGCATCATAACTAATAAGATCACAAATTAAAAATCTTAGTCTTGGAACTAGTATTTGTTAAAGATTTCATGTATAAATATAACATTAAGCATTCTCATTAAGAATTAAGTAATAAGACTAAGACTAACTCAAGACAAGTATAGTGTCGTACCAACCTTTCGTAAATCGTAAAGGATTGTATATGTTTTCATATTTCTAAAATTATTAAGGACCTTGTAAACTCTAACTTTCTGTAGATTATGCGTATCTGGTACACACACAAAGAACTCACATGTTAAGCAAGATAAAAAGTCCATAATGGAATATAAGAGACCTATAATTGACAATAAATGGTTCATGCATAAGTTATACAATGCTTGTTATGTTTTTGTGAGATTAAGTTTGTACTTGCTGAGCGTACGCTTATTAGTATATTTCATACTGTAGGTAAGAAGCCTGCAGCTTAATTTGGTGGGTCATGTGGACGATGCAGTAAGTGAAGGTCGGTGTGGGATATCACTATGCAGACTTTTCTGCAAACTCTTTTGAACTATAAATTTATACATATATATTTAAATAATTTGAATTATACTACGCATGTGATGTTTCAAAACTTCGGTTAAATTTAAATGTATATGACTTTATAATTTATTAAACAAGTAATATGTATGCACGTTTACCTATATGGATTAGTCTATTTATATTGTGTTTAAAAAAATTATTCTAAAATTTTTAGTAAGTTTAAGTATTTAAAACTAAAATTTAATTTAAGGATGATAATGACCTAAGTAGTCAGGACATTACATATAGCCTATGCTAAATTTTTTTTTTTTTCTATTTATTGTCAATTTATTCTAAGAGGTTTATTTCTTTATTTTTGTTTGTGCTTTCTCGTTCTTAATGCTTCTATTTATTAACATTAATTGGATAATTTCATATTTAGAAACCAATACTTGGGAGATGGAATTTTAAATATCATTAAGAGATATGATTTTATAGAGTTTGAAAGACTTATATTTCTTTTAAAGTCAATAAAGAGAATCGTAGATTGCAATGAATTCTTAATTGATTAGTTATTATAAGTATTTTGAATTTAAATAGATTATGATTCTTGACTTATAAAATAAGAAAAATTAATAAGTAATCAATTGGCATGAAAAGACAGTTGACGGTTAAGTGAAATGTACCTTTACTTTTTTATATTGATTTCTTCTTAAAATTAATTTAGAATTGTCTTTGTTATTATTGATTTTTTTATATTGGTTTTTGGCTTCTCCCACAGCCAAAAGACCTCTTCAACGGAGTCCTAGGCTCCTTTTTATATGTTTTAACCGCTCCTTCAATTACTATGTTCTTAAATTACGAAAATAAAAAGATCAGAAAATAGGAAAAAAAAAAATTCAATTGTGAAGGTGTCATAAGTCTCTGAAGCCTTCTCCTAAATTTTCTTCTCCCTCTCCTTTTAATGATTTAAGATAAACTCTCTTTAATTTTGTAAAAAATTAAACCTAAGACTTAAAATGTTTTCTTTTTCTTTTTCTTCTTTTGTTTTTGGCTTCTCCTGCAGCCAAAATACCTCTTGCACAGGGCCTTAAGGCTCTTTTTATATCCCTCTACCGCTGCCTTCAATTACTAGGTTTTCCCCTTTTTATTGTTTTTTTTTTTTCTCTTCTCTTTCTTTTTTTTTTTTTTTTTTTTCCTGCTGCTATATCTTGTGCACAACAACATGCCTAGGCCCCACGGAGATAGGAATCAGGCAACGACTGGCGAGCACTGGAGCTTAGACATGTGGCTCGTTGGAATTGACTGGAGCACACAGGGATACAGACGCACGGTGGAACGTGAAGCACCGAATCCGGCATAGCCTAAGGGCGCCACGCAGATGGAGACGCTTCCGGCTGGGCGAGTGCAAGGCACTCACTGATCTGGTCCGCTACTGAGGCAATATGACAGCTAGAAAAGCAAGTGGCGCGCATGTGGATACTCGCATGAGTGGTCGACGTTGGCTCCGAATTTTTTTTTTCTATTTTAAATTCTTTTTATCACATTTTAGGAAGAGTTTGACATAACCATCCAAACTCCTCAATTTAAACTTTTTTTTATCTTTGTTTTCAAAAAAATTTTATCTTTTTCCCAAAAAGTTTTTTATCTTTTCTAAAAATTCAAAAAAATTCAAAAAAATTTACTATTTAAACTTAAAAATCTCAACTCAAACTACTCCACCAAACACCCCATTAGCTCCAAATTACTACTTTTAACCCTATTAACATAATTAACATTCACATTTGGGATAACTTAATAAATTTGAGGGAACATTAAGATAAAATATTAAGATTATAGCAAAAATATAAATTTAAAAATACTAAAATAACTCTATTTTATAGAGTTGTCAGATGTTCACTATTGTTTAAAAATTAACGGAAAAGACTATCAAAACAATGTTTTAATAATTTTGGATTATTCAAATTATAAAAAAATATGATTTATAAATTTAAATACCAACCTAACAATATACTTAACAAATTAGAACAATGCTCAAATACCCATAGCAATTTAAAAAAAAAAAAAAAAAAGTGAGTCAACAATACAAAAATTGTACAGGGAACCCATTATTCATTAATTGAAAAGAAATACATAAAATATACACGCAAAACTATTACATGCATAACATTTCCAACATTAAAAAAAAAAAAAAACACAAAACAAAACAAAACAAAAAGTCAAACAATGCCAGCATTATTTAGATGAAACTCTAATGGATTGAACAGAGTAACTGTGAGTTCACTTTATAGACTTTAAAAGAAATTATTTAAAATTCAAGGGCCCCCAATTTTAATTTAGGGTGTTTTTAATATGGGGAAATGAATGGAGTGTCATCATAGAATCCTTTTTCAAGCCAAAAAGGAAAATAAATAAATAAATAAATCTAGCGTTTCTGCAAATTAATTAATCTGTCTCACAAGAGCCAGGAGGAGACATGCAAAGCTTCAACTTTGCCACAATAATCTGACAGGCAGTAATGGTACGAGCATCCTTAATTAGAACCTAAAAGACAAAGAAGACTAATAAAAACTGCAATAATGTTAATATTAATAGAGATCGGCAGTGTTTTCATTCTCCTGTTTTGCATCATATTAAGAATCTATAAAGATCACAGACAAATTGATATGCAGCCTATTGATCCACCACCATCCGAATTAGAGACGTATAGGGCGTAAGGCCTTACGCGAAGGCCTCAACTTTTTCAAGATGAAATTTTGTATGCTTTTTTTTTTTTTTTTTCAAATTTGCAAAGAAAATTTAGGTTTGATGGCGTTATTTAGTCACTCAATCTAATAGATATCAAACTTTTTTTTTTAATTTAACAAAAATAGCCATTGGTCATTTTTTAAGCTTTGAATAATTAGTAATTGAATGTGAAAATTAATAATTTAAATTATGTTTAATCAGTGATGGATTACTCGTCAATCACTAATTTACTAAATTAACAAAAATCAGAAGATATTCATCATGGCATTTTGCATCCATTCGTGGAAACAAGAAACCTCGAAGCTAAAAACATGGGCACAAAACTCACCATGCAAAGCCAAAATATATATATATGCATCCAATTGCCACGCACAAAATATATATATATATATATATATATATATATAGACACACACACACATACATACAAACCAACAATGCCAGCGTTACATGAATGAAAATCTAACGTGTGCTCGCCATGCAAAGCCAACTCGATCCACAAAAGTGCCAAAAGACCCACCACCTGACCACTGACCACCACTAATTTGTCCCACAAGACGAGATATGTAAAGTTCGACTTTGCCCACCATAATTAATCTGAGGGATAGTGATTAATGATATTATTATATCATCTTGAATTATAATTTAAACATAAAGAAAGACTGATCTGGTTTAAACTATGATATGAAATTAATTCTCCAAAAAAAAAAAACTGTAATAATGTTAACTCGTAGAAGACTTTTTTTTTTCTCTCAAGAAAAGAAGCTCGATGATATTCTCACGTCCCTATTAACGTTATATTGGGAATTTATTAGTGTCACTGATGAAATGATGTGAGATTCAATTTCTTAACACACGACATCATTGATAGATTGGTTTTGTACCTAATTGAATGCTTTTTAGACTTATTTTATATTGATTTCTTCTCAAAATTAATTTAGAATTGTCTTTGTTATTATTGCTTCCATTTTTATATTTTGTGTTGTTTATTGTGATTGAATTTTTTAGATAAAGTAAGACTTATTTTTTAATTACAGTACTTTAAAAAGAATTTGATTGCAATATCTGAGGACGACATTCTTATTCATCACTCATTATTAAAACTTGTTACCATTTACTTACAGTTTTTGTCTTGACTATGTTCTCACATCCCTATCAGCGTTACATTAGAAATTTATTAGGACCACAAATGATTAATAGGACCACAAATGAAATCATGTGAGATTCAATTAGGGGTGGCAATACGGGTCACGACACGACGATACGACTCGAAAACGACACGAATTTCATGGGTTCGGGTTGGGAAAAATAGGAAGCATATCGTGTTCGGATTGGGAAAAATAGGGAGCGGTTCGTGTTCGGGTTGGGAATCATTCAACTTAAGACTTTTTTTTTTTTTTTTCCTCGCTAGAATTCAACTTAAGACTTACTAACATAAGACACCATCTAAATAGACCAGATACAAAAATGCACTCTATCCCTTTACATGGATGGAAGCCTTAACTAAATTTTCCATAACCATCACCATTACCGATTGCACTCTTACGACTTAATTGTTAATACAAGAAAGAGATGAAATACTTTAAGCTAAAAAGAAACAACGTTAAAAAAAAAAAAAAAAAAAAAAGAAAAGAAGAAGAAGAAGAAGAAGAATAAGAGTTCATAGCGTCATAACAATGATAATGGTACCAGTAAGTGTGAATGATGTTTTTTTTTTAAGGGTATGTATTAAACACTCTTTGGACTCCCTAAACAAAAAACACTACTGATTAGGCACGTACTACTGATAAGGCACGTTGCCAATGAAGGACTAGGAGTGGCTTAAATCCCTCTCAACATTTCTTTAATATATATATATATATATATATATATAATTTTAAACAAAATTTTCGTAATAATCCTCCTTAAAAATAAAAAAAAATTTTGATCATAGTAATTCTCTAATTATTCATTATAATTTTTAATCTCCTGATAAAAAATTCCGGCTTCTTATTATTTATTGTAATTTTTAAACTCCTGATAAAAAAAGTTCTGATTTCGTCACTGTTAGATATACTTTAAGCTAAGAAGAAACCAAACTATACTTCAAAACAAAAGCAAGAAGATATTCTTGACAGCATTTTTTGCTTGAAGGAAACCATACGTGGAAACAAGAAACCTCGAATCTCGCCACGTAAATCTTCTGACCAACCCATCTTCCACGTTCTTCACATGCAAAACCTCTCAAAAATCCTATAAATAACCCCCCTCATCTCAACCCCAACTTCACCAAACCAACAAAAATTACTACTACTACTTTCTCTTACACGCAAAACACCAGTAGTTGTTTTCTCGACAACAATGGCTATGGCCAAGCTCGCCGCTCTCGTAGCAGCCCTCCTCCTGGTGGCCCACGCCGCGTCCGCCTTTCGTGCCATCATCACCATCGACGAGGCTGACGGCCGCCGCAGGGAAGGCGAAGGCGGAGTCAGCCAGCAATGCCAGCAGGAGATCCAGCAGCGGAACCTGAACCATTGCATGCAGTACATGATGGAGCAGCAGCGGGGGCGACGGGGATACAACAATGACGGCGTCGATGAGGAGATAGAGCTGAACCAGGACCACTACAACCAGTGCTGCAACGAGCTGAGGAAGATCCGGGACGAGAAGTGCCGGTGCGAGGGGCTGCAGATGGAGATGGAGAGGGAGATGCAGCGGGGAAGGATGAGGCCGCAGGACATGAGGGAGATGATGTCGACCGCACAGCGGTTGCCGAACATGTGCGGGATGAGGCCTTCGCAGTGCCAATTCGACATGCCCTCCTACTGAAAAATCGCCCTTTATAAGAGCTAGAAAAATGCAAAAGCAAGCACATTATCGTGTGCTCTTTTTACTTTGTGGTTTTAGTGTTTGTTTCTGTTTGATGGTGAGCTTTTCTGAGGCTCCTCTTGAATAAAATAAAGTCTTAGTTCGACTTTTTATTAACATTTTCCTTTTATCCTTTGTTGCAAATCTTAAAATGGTGAGTGAAGGACATTTTATGCCATATATGCAGACATTATGTGCTTCTTGATATCTTCAAACTTCGTCATATTGTCGCCCCAACTAGTATCAATCTGAAGATGACAACTTAATTTGGTGACTTAAGACTAAATCACAAACTCAGAGAAGCCTCTTAAATCTACAAATGAATCTGCAGAAACTGCAAGTGGATGGTTAGTGCTTAGCATGCTTTCCTGCTTCTCCAATTTATAAATAAGCGTCTCTATAAGCAATTAACTTGAAAAATCAAAGGGTAAAGTTTCATTGGAGGTTATATGATAGTTTTCAATTTTTAAGGGGATAAAGTAGAAAAATCATAAAATTTTTGGACTAAAATTAAAAGGAAAATAATTTCAGTGGGGGTCTCTTCTTATCACAAACCAGATCTTTTTTTTTTTTTTTTGACAGAAGGAAATCTTTCTTTTTCACGTGCCAGACACGCAGAGCCAGACACTCGCACCATCACAACCTTAACTGGTTGACACTCAATTCTTATGTAGAACCTCTACTCTTATGTAGAACCTTAATGATTAAAGAGAAAATCGACAAAAAGATAAACAACTCAAATTCATGCAAATCTCTAACTTAACTTGTTGACACTCAACTCTTATGCAGAACCATAAAGATTAAAGTGAGAATCGACAAAAAGATAATTAACTCAAAATATTCATGCAAATCTCTAACTGAACAAGAACCAAATATTAAAAAGAAACACAATATCATCATCTCCATTTTTCCCTGGCCAAAAGAACCCGACTCTGGAGAGTTAAACAATGTCGCATCTTCACAATAATCTAGCTAGATAGGGTACGATTGATCCAGCATCATCGAGAAGATTATCAACCCTTTTGACCATGGCGACTGAATAGCAAAAGAGTGTACACTTCAGGGGAGAATTAGATGAAGCAGACTCTTTACCGTGTTCTAAACAAATCCCTAAAGACAGGGCTGCCTTATGGCATACGTTGACGCTAATGATAATCGACAGCGATTCCTCTCACGGGGGCGGCTCCGCCGGTACTTTCATCATAGCCAAATTGATGAGAATTGAGAAGTGCGAAGGAGATGCGATTTAAAAGATAACAAGGACGCAGAGGAAGTAGCAGGGACAGCAGAGGAGCGGCGGATGTTACAGTACATGCTTCAGAAGACGAGATAGTTGCCTTCAATCTGCAGGTCAGTACATAGGGGGTCTTGTGAAGGCACTGGGGGTATTGAGTGTCTGGTTTTGATGAATAATGAGGTGTGTCTATGTGCTACATTGCAGACTACCAAACTTCTTTTAAGACTGCTTTTTCTATGGCACCATTCCATATCTAAATGGCATTTAAATTACTCATTTAGTCCTTAAAATTTTAATATTGTATAGCTTTAATTTTATATTCCTAAATTTTTAAAATGTTATTACAATGATCATTTTCATCAATTTTAGACGTAATATATTAATAATTTGATTAAAAAAAATTTAATACTAACTACAAATTCCGTCAAAAAATTTTAAAAAAATACTATTGTAACAGCATTTTTAATAGCTTATACTCGTTTATATGTAAATGCCGATAAACTTTTAAAATATTATTACAATAATTATTTATATTACTTTTTAAACGAAATACATTAGTAATTTAGTTAAGAAGTGTTATTATCTAACGAATTATATCTAAAAATTAACGTAACAGACTATTGTAGTAATATTTTAAAAATTTACAAACATTCCAACTATAAAGAAAAGTTCATAGATCAAAATTATATAAAATTATAAAAATTCAAAAGTCAACCTACCAATTTACCCTTTCTTTTGAGCTGGATAAAAATGTTTAGACAAGTCTGCTGTTTTTGTATATTTTTAGACAAGTCTGCTGTTTTTGTAGAGCTTCAGCATAGCTAAAACAAATTGAAGTTCCACAAGAAATAGAGAGTCCATGAGATTTCATTTAAATTTATTTCAGCTAGAAAACACCACGGTGTGCGTGAATGAAAAATCAAAACATACACCACACAAAAATAGAGAGATAAATTTTCCCTCCACCAAAAAAAAAAAAAAAAAAAAAAAAAGGATTGATAAATTTAAGCCCCAAGAAAAACAAAGGAATTTGGACAACAAAGGGAATTTCAAATATAAATTACTATTCATATCACCTGAAACTGACTAAAAATTTAAAACCAAAAGGCTCATCAAAGAATACATAATATTGACTGAAGCAAAAACAATGCTCAGAAATTACACAACGACATTGAAGAAGCATGCGACAATATTCAGATATCAATTATAAAATAGATCGAAGAATATGCAGATAAAGATGGAGAATATGCAGAGCAAGGAAATCAGTAAACTGGCGCTGATTATTATTGTAAAACATATTTATAAAAGATAGTCTAGTGACCCATCGGCCACTTAAAAGAGAACAAACCACAGAAAATATTCAACTTAATACGAAAACATTGTTTGAAAATTTATTTAAATGCCCGACTAATGGGCATCAGACACAACGATAAACCAACACCGCCACCGACGACAGCACGGCAACCATGACTTAGAATCCACCACGGAGGCGAAGGACAAGGTGGAGGGTAGACTCCTTCTGGATATTGTAGTCCGCCAGGGTCCTCCCATCCTCGAGCTGCTTGCCAGCGAAAATCAGCCTCTGCTGGTCCGGAGGAATGCCCTCCTTGTCCTGAATCTTTGCCTTCACATTGTCGATGGTGTCCGAGCTCTCGACCTCCAAGGTTATGGTCTTCCCGGTGAGGGTCTTAACAAAAATCTGCATACCACCACGCAGACGCAGCACCAAGTGAAGGGTCGACTCCTTCTGAATGTTGTAGTCTGCAAGGGTCCTGCCATCCTCGAGCTGCTTGCCGGCGAAGATCAACCTCTGCTGGTCTGGGGGATACCCTCCTTGTCCTGAATTTTGGCCTTCACGTTGTCAATGGTGTCCGAGCTCTCCACTTCCAAAGTGATGGTCTTTCCGGTCAGGGTCTTCACGAAAATCTGCATTCCACCACGGAGACGCAACACCAAGTGAAGAGTTGACTCCTTCTGGATGTTGTAGTCAGCCAGGGTACGTCCATCCTCGAGTTGTTTGCCCGCAAAGATCAACCTCTGCTGGTCTGGGGGGATGCCCTCCTTGTCTTGAATCTTGGCCTTGACATTGTCAATGGTGTCGGAGCTTTCGACCTCCAAGGTGATGGTCTTTCCGGTGAGAGTCTTAACAAAAATCTGCATCCCACCACGGAGACGGAGCACCAAGTGAAGGGTGGATTCTTTCTGAATGTTGTAGTCGGCGAGAGTTCGGCCATCCTCGAGCTGCTTACCGGCAAAGATCAATCTCTGCTGGTCTGGGGGGATGCCCTCCTTGTCCTGGATCTTGGCTTTGACATTGTCAATGGTGTCGGAGCTTTCTACCTCCAAGGTGATGGTTTTCCCGGTGAGGGTCTTGACAAAGATTTGCATTCCTCCACGGAGACGGAGCACCAAGTGGAGGGTGGACTCTTTCTGGATGTTGTAGTCGGCGAGGGTGCGGCCGTCCTCGAGCTGCTTGCCGGCGAAGATGAGCCTCTGCTGGTCTGGGGGGATGCCCTCCTTGTCCTGGATTTTGGCCTTGACGTTGTCAATGGTGTCGGAGCTTTCTACCTCCAAGGTGATGGTTTTCCCGGTGAGGGTCTTCACGAAGATTTGCATTCCTCCACGAAGACGGAGCACCAAGTGGAGGGTGGACTCTTTCTGGATGTTGTAGTCGGCGAGAGTTCGGCCGTCCTCGAGCTGCTTGCCGGCAAAGATCAGCCTCTGCTGGTCTGGGGGGATGCCCTCCTTGTCCTGGATTTTGGCCTTTACGTTGTCAATGGTGTCGGAGCTCTCAACCTCGAGGGTGATGGTTTTCCCGGTGAGGGTCTTAACGAAGATTTGCATCCCACCACGGAGACGGAGCACCAAGTGGAGGGTAGACTCCTTCTGGATGTTGTAGTCCGCGAGGGTTCTGCCGTCCTCGAGCTGTTTGCCGGCGAAGATCAGCCTCTGCTGGTCCGGTGGGATACCCTCCTTGTCTTGAATCTTAGCTTTGACATTATCGATGGTGTCAGAGCTTTCCACCTCGAGGGTGATGGTCTTGCCGGTGAGAGTTTTCACGAAGATCTGCATCTGTTTGACCAACAAAAGGATTTAGATTATTCCACATAAATACAAAATATCCAATGAAAACAAAAAGGTTGAATCTTTATCGGTATTTGTCGCACAAAACCCTGCTCAGATTGAAACCTTCGAAAGAGAGAATATCTCCAAAAGATTTAAAGTCTCTAAACCGAAAAATTTGTTTAAAAAAAATTGAGGCTCAAGCTCAAGTTAAAAATTAATTAACCAAAACAAATTAAGATTTTACATAATTAGACAGAGAACAAAACAGAGAAACACAAATCAAATTACCAAAAAGCTTGATTCTTATCGGAATTTATCAGGCAAAATCCAAAAAGAAACTATAAAAGAATCCATCTCATTTACATCCAGATCTAAAATTCTCTCAACGAAAAAATTAAAAAGAAAAAAAAAAGAATAATTTGGGATCAGATTTTCAAGAAATCAGAGGGAAAAACCGATTATTCGCAAAGATCAAATCACGGATCGAAACATAAACCCTAACCCTAATATTAAATTTAAAATTGCAGATCACAAATTTTGGCTTCGACTTTCAAGAATTCAGACGGGAAAAGAGCCGATTATCCAAAAAGATCAAATCACAGATCGAAACACAAACGCTAACCCTAATTCAGAATTCAGATAACAAAATTCAAAGCTACAAACCAAGATCTACAAACAAAAACAAATCCAGAAACGGAATAGAATTGAAGAAATCGAGAGAAGAAAAAATCGAATTACCTTTTGAGAGGAAAATAGGAGAAATTAGAAAGAAATCTGGAGAGCTATGAAGAAGAAAGTGAATAGAGAATTTTTGTAAGAGAATGCGGAAGTGAAGGGCTCAGAAGCGTCCGTTTTATAGATAAACTTGCCGACTAGGTCAAGAACCTTACCGAAATCCTACCCAATTATATGGAGCCACGTGTCCCGTGAATAAATTGTTTTTCTTGTTTTTCTTTTTTTGTTTTTTAATTTTTGATTTTTGATTTCCTGCCTTACACGCCACGATTTGGTTTTTCTCGAATCCGTGGGCTTCCTTCCCTTGGTCCGTCAAATGTCGGATCTTTTAATGAAAGTTTGTGTCGTCGGTGCTTAACGGAGCACCCACGCTCCCCCTCGACGCGAGTGCGACACGCGCTTCCCTTTTCTTCGAGCCTTGTAACGTTTTAGGATCACCACGTTTCAAAAGCTTCTCCTTAGTACGCCATCTTTGAAACGAGAATCTCAATCATTTGACATGTGAGAGAAAAAAATAAGTACAATATAGTCTCCGTAAAAAATAAAACTGACATAAAAAATTTAAGTTTGAGTTAGTTTATCAAACGTAGTCATAGATTTTGAACAAGTGAAAAGAAGATTTTAAATTTGAAAGGCATTTTTGAATTTGAAAATATTAGGACTATGCACGAAATCCACAAACCCATCCAAACTATTCAACCCTGCCCCACCTGTTTAAACGGGTCAAGGTCATCATCTGTTTGTTTTGGACGGGCTTTTTACCCACCCACCATCACTTATAAACGAGTGCAGACTTCACTTTTTGACTTGTGGGTTCATCTACTCACCTGATTTTTTTAATTAATAATACATATATTTTCCTTTAATAAGAGTATAAGACTCTTTGATCAAAAAACTAATAGTTTAATTATTTTTTGGATTTTATTATTATTGTTGCTGTTATTGTTTATTTAGATATTGTATTTGCAATTGGAATCAATCTTTCTCTTTTTTTTTCGTCTCTCCAAGCGTAATATTATAACAAGTTCGACAATTGAATTGAAATTTCAAGCTTGTTTCAGTTTTAAAAATAAAAAACAATCGAAAAAAAAGATTAAAAGGAGAATAAAAAAATTACAAAATTGTTTTCAAAATTCTCTACTCACCCACCACCAATCTGCCCAACCAGTCTTCATTGTGGCCGGGGCTGGTTTTGGATTTTAAAAAAATCATTATCTTCCAACCTGCCCACCACCCACCAATAAATAATAATTTGTTTGCTGGCTTGAGTCCAGAACTACTTCTTTGCTAGCTTGAGTCCGCATGAAATTTATCGTCACACTCTTGTTTGTGCATCAAACATGGGACATTAGTGTGTGTTTGGTGCTAAGGTTTGGATCGTAAAATTTGAGTTTGAATTGATTGAGCATTTATTGATACGTTTGAATTATTGAAGTTAAAAAGTATACAAACTTAAAATGTGTTTAGAAAAAAAAAATCAATATGAAGCTTGTTTCGTTTATCTCAAAATTCTATGTAATTTAAAAAATATATATATCTCATTTGGACTTGTCTATATAAAATTATAGACTTTTAAAGTTTGATTATAAAATTATGTGAATAGTAAAGTTAAAGTAAAAAAATAAAAATTGAATTATAATTTTAGGGTTTGAACTGTAATGCCAGAACTCCCCTCACTGAAGAAAAAATAATGCTCAATCTTTAAAAGAAATGAAAATAAAGAGGGAGTAAAATTGCTTCTTAACAATTTACAATATCCTACTATACTCCTAAAGGATCTAGGAGCACAACACCGGTAACTACTCAACGACATCCGATTTCTCTCTCTCTCTCTGTTTTTTTTTTTTTTTTTGCTAAAATCTCTTTTAGATTTATGAGTTAGGATTTTATATATTGTTTCAATGTTTTTTTTTTTTTTTACTTGGAAGACAGAATACTCAATGGGATTTGAAACTATATTTATTTTATTTTATCATTGTCGTTTTAATCATAATTAGATCTGTTGAACATATGGTGTGGATTGTCGTACGATCAAACATTCGAGGAGGCCATTAACATCGTGCCAACCTACCTAACCCCATTAACAATAGTGACGTCAGGAAAAATGTCTTTTTTTTTTGGGAGGCGGAAGAAGAAGAAACGAAGATGAAAGGTCTCTTTCTTAGTTTTTGTTTGGTGTTTTATTTAAAACTCAAGATTTTTATTTTAATTTTTGGTTTTTTTTCTTGAAAAATCAACAAAAATTATAATTAGTTTTTAAAAATCAACTAATTTCAACTTAAAAATTTTATCTCTAACTAACGGATCAGACAAATGCTAAATGGCTCTTGTGAATGTCATGGGGAGCACTCTGTTTATTATTATTATTTTTAAATGGAATGATTGTGAGAAGATTTCTAAATTGAAAGAGTTGATTGTCAAAATTCTTGTTTAAGAAATAAGTTGTCAAATCACAAATAATTTAGAAAGCGTTGGTACTAAAAGGCGAGTCTAGATCTGTTGTCATATATTTTTTATCTCATTGACTGTCTACTCAATAATATAATGTCATATTATTTAAATTTAATAATTTAACTACTTAAAAATGATAAACATTAGAAATTCTTAAACAAATTAATAAATTGTCAGAACACTATTGAATAAACGGTTATTAAATAGAAAAATGGGCCTGCAGAGTTGGACCGAAAAGGTGACATTAAGAATCAAGAATATTTATGTAATTATTCTTGAAGTTTGTGTGAGTTTAAAACCTGTTTAGTTAATATGTTTACTCTGGAAATAAAAAATTTTCTTGTTTTAAAGTGAAAAATTTTTCATGTTTTGAAATGAGAAGTCTCTCTTTTTTCTGTTTCTTTTTTTTTTTTTTTGAAAAAGTAATCGTATTTGGATGTGCAATTTGTTGTAATAATTATGAAAAAGTTGAAATTTCTGAAATGACGTTTAAATAGACATTAGAAAAAGTATTTTGAAAATTATTTTTAATCAAATTTAATAAAATCTTATTATATTTAAATAGGGTATGGATATGAACACATTGAAAAAAGAATCGTATTAATATTTATAAAATATTTATTAATATGAGATTTTAAAACTTGAAAGATAATAAAGAAAATTTTGAATTCGAAAATATTGTGCCAAATAAGTTTGAAATTGAAATAAGGGGATGGTTGATTCTGAAAAAAAAAAAAAAAAATCATCTTATTTATAAAATAAGATAAGCCAAACTTACAAGACAAACAACATTTTAATGGGATGAGGCAAACATACAAAACTAACAAGCCCTAAAAATTTTCCAAGCTGAAGATAAATATTGTTTGGTATGGGAGTCATGATAATTGTTGTTTGTTGACTGTTTTAGAATAAGATGGAAATTGGAAATTGGAAATTTTGTCTTTTTTTTTTTTTTTTGAAAGCGAAATTGGAAAAATTTTAAATAAAAAGGATGGAAATAGGAAAATGTTTTCTTTTTTTTAAAGAACGTATTTATTTACTATTCCCTGAAAATTACTATCTTGCATAATTAATACTAAAAATTCTGAGTTTCTTTTCTGCATTTGTCCATACGTTGAAGAAATTTCTTTCGAGATAAGTGAATATCAGTGCCATGGTACCCCAAAAAAAAAAAAAAAAAAAAAAAAGTGAATATCAGTACCAATCTCAATCAAACTTTAATTATTCGGATAAGAAGAAAGTAAAGAAAAAGGAGTTCCAAAGGAAAAAATAATAACATTGAGAAAAAGAAGTTTTTTTTTTTTTTGAAGGTTCTAAGGATTAAAGAAAAAGAAGCTTATCATCACGATATAAAAAATAAAATGGTTAATTTCATTTATAGTCCTTAAATTTTAGGTCAATCACATTTTTGTCTTTAAAGGTTGAAATATTTTAGAATAGTTTTCAAAATATCAATATATATCAGGTGAGCTTTAATTAATCCTACAATTGTAGTTAGATATTTTTAAAGAGAAATCACACCTCTAAATAGTTCTATGACATTTTATGTCGTTGATAAAAGTGCAATTTATGTAATATATTTTTGAATAAAATATAATTTACTTTCAAAAGTTGTTCAATTTTTGTCTTATTTTTTTTTATTATTAAATGTTGACTAAAGAACTATTAATGTAATGATATAAAAATTCAAGACACTATAATTTGTAAGTCTATGTTTGGTATCCAGATTTAACTCCAACTTAACTGTATTTTTTCATATCAATTTTTATCTTTTTTCTGAAAAATCAATAAAATTTATAACTAATTTTTAAAAAATCAACTAAACCTTAAAAATTTTATCTTATCTCAAATTCAACCTACATATCAAACAAACCTTTAAATTAAAAATAAACGACTAACGTAAAACAGGACATATAATTCAAGGATCGTTTACAAAATTAATCCAAAAGGATTCTATGGGGTTGTTTGGTGTAGTAGTTTGAGTTGAGATTTTTAAGTTTAAATAGTAAATTTTTTAAAATTTTTAAAAATGATAAAAAAAAATTTTAAGAAAAAGACAAAAATTTTTTAAGAAAAAGATGAAAAAAATTCCAAACTCCCCCATAGGGTTCATTTAGCCACGCGCCTAATAGGGAGTAGTGGATATTAACACAAAGTAGGAGGCAAGTGGATGTGGATGGAGTTGGTAGACGTTATCGTTACCTTTGAGGTCGGCATCATTAAAGTAACGGAGTTATATAAAGTTAAAGATGCCGTTACCGTTTGTTCTCCTAAAAATCCGTGTCCATTATTTTGTCGTTTTCTTTAATCGTGACCTTCTGCCGTCTAAAAATATTATAAATATTTTACGTTTTTTGGGGAAAAAAAAAATTTAAGAAAATAAATAATAATAAAAAAAGAAACTTTAAAAGGCTGAAGCCATCCGTTATTTCGAAACGGAAAATATTTGCATTTATTTAGAACATCAATTTGACATAAAATTTTTAAACTAAATTTAACTGTTTTATTTTTTTTTAAGATGATTTTATTTTTATTTTTTAAAATAAAATAAAAATTCATATGAAAAATTTAGATTCACAGTACAATATAAAAATATCAAAAATTTTCATAGAATCCGATTTTTACTTTAAAAAATTATTTAAAAGTAATTTTTGGCTCTTTCTTTTAAAGGACAGAGATAGAAAAAAACTATATTTAGAGATTTTAATTTAAAAGTTTAAAGAATAATAAGATAAATAATAAATATTAATTATATATCAAATATTGAAATTATCCATACAACTGTTCTGATATTTCTTTTTCTTCTCTATTTAATGCATCTCTCTCATTGACATCGCTAGTACCTATACCGTCGTGAGAACTAGCGTTGATAATAAACGACCTAAAGATGTGCTTCATCGAGATCTACTCAACTCGGTGATTTCCATGGACCAACTAAGCTTAGCCTTGCAATATTTGCCATGGTGAACTTGCGAACTTGTCCATGGAGATTATAATGTAAGACGGTTTTTTTTTTTTTTTTTTTTTTTTTTTTTTTTTTTTAAATGAGAATGATAAAAGGCATTACAAGCATCAACTCACACCTTAACAGCATCATAGTACAACAAACACGACATCACTAAATAATTGGTTACACCTATAAAATCAAATTAACTGTTTAGGAGAAAAAAAAAAAAAAAAAAAGCATGGACTAGACTCCACAAATGGAGAGTTAAAAAGGTAAATAAAAAATTCAGCACACATAAAAGTCTTTTACAAATCATATACAATCAATGAAAATATCTAATTGACGACATTGAGAATCCCATGGTATCTAGTCCAAAAAAAAAAAAAAACATGTAGGGGATAGAAACACAATGCCAAACTGAACAAAAAATAAATCTAAGTAAAAATCATAAATAATCGACCCTATATCGAGAATCCTGTAGTACGAAGTCCCCAAAAAAAAAAATCACACGCACGAAAAAACACATCTAGTAAATAGAAAACACATCGAAACACGAAACACAAAATAAATCATAGTAAAAACCGTAGCTTTTATAAATCTGAAGAAAACCAAAATAGAAAAAGAAAAAAACAACTACAAACGACAATGATAAAGCTTTCAGTGTATGTTTGGTTCACTGGTTGAAGATGAAATTTTTAAGTTAGAGTTTGTTGACTTTTCAAAAATTAGTTATAAATTTAATTGATTTTTTAGAAATAGACAAAAACTGAAAAAAAAAATGTAATTTAATTGGAGTTAATAAATTTAAACGCATGCCAAACATCCCCCACAATGAAGAGATGATCACCAGCATTCAAAACAACATGAAAAGTCGGTCACGGAATGAGGAAAAAGCATATGGTTCACGTGCTGCCGAAACAAACCTCTTGCACCACACGCGCATCCTAGCATAAATTGTCTAACAAGACATTTTCGACATCGTTAGATACGTTGCACAACTCGTTAGTTTTGCCTTGAAGCAAAAACAATCATCATTGGTACCATCTTGGTCTCATCACTGCAAGCTCATGGACGAAAATACAAGATCAGGAGTTCGGCGATATGCCTGTCAATAGTGCCATGACTCCAACCCAAACACTTATTCGTTTGGCGTTATAATTTAACTCAAATTAAATTATATTTTTTCATATCAGTTTTTGTCTTTTTCTAAAAAATCAACAAAATTTATAATTAGTTTTTGAAAAGTCAACCAACTCTAACTTAAAAATTTCATCTCTAACCAGCAAATCAAACGCAGGCTTATTTTCTTTGTCTCTCTCTTACTTTTCTAGGGCTTGCTAACGCTTTCTAGAGAAAAGATACTTAATCTTAGTGAATATAGGGATTTAAAGGAGTGTATCAACTAAAGAATGTATAGAGTCCTTCGAAGAGTTCATTTACTAACATTTAGTACGTGTTTGGTTGGTTTGCTTGAGCTAGAGAATTAGAGAGTTAATTTGATTGGAGTTGAGTTGTATTTTGAAATTATGTATTTGGCTATTTAGAGTTAAAAAGTATAAAAACTTGAAATGTGTTTAAAAAAAAAATCAATATAGGTATTGTTTTGTTCTTCTTGAAATTTTATACAACTTAGAATTTGTTTGGTACTCTATTTCAGCTCCAACTAAACTCTACTATTTCGGCTGTTTTTTTTTTTTCCATGAAATGTCAACAAAAATAAAAACTAATTTTTGAAAAGTTAGCAAATTCTAATTAAAAAATGTTAACAACAATATGCGATCTAAATGAAAGCTTAAAAAAAATCTCATTTAGACTTAGAATAACAAAGTTACAGATTTTTTGATTTTTTAAGTTATAGTTGAAGCTGTGAAAAGTGAAAGTGAATTGACTTTTCTGATAAAGATTAAAAAAGAAAAAGGGATTAATTTTATGAATGCTCCTTGAACTATGTATCATTTTTCATTTTACCCTCTAAATTATCAAACCCAGTCATTGTGCGCCCTAAACTATATAAAATCATTCAAAATACCCCTTCCATTTACTTCCGTTTATAAATTTAACGGAATTACTAACTTGGCATATATTAAAGAATAAATCAAACATATTTAAAAAAAATAACCCCATATTATTTTAAAAAATTAATTAAAAACAGATTAATCTCAATTAAAAAATAAATAGAAGTTCAAATTAAAAAAAATTAAAAAATGGGATAAATCTCTCTCTGGTGAAGAGCGCCTCGAAGAGGAGCTTCGGGTTCGGCTCAAAACCCTCGGTGGATTGGAGTCGGAATTCCTGGAGGTGGCCAAGAAACCAACCTGGATGGCGTTGTAGCCTTCCTTGAAGCCCATGATGGGGGAGGGGACAACCTTGCTGTCGGCCTTGAAGAAGCTCATCATCCCAAGCTTTACTGCCACTATATCGACGCCATTCTCCATGCTTATTGATAACTCAATGAAATAGAGTTATTTAACATGCTTTAAAGCTTATTAATTATTGATATTTCAAGATAGTATGCCTTAGTTTTTAGTTATATATTACTAAATAGTTTACTTTAGTTAAAGAAAGGGTAAAGAGTTGTAGATGATTTTGGCTTTTAACATATTTTTAAGTTAATTTTATGTTTTACCTTACAGCTGGAGCCCACAGTGCCAAAAAGATGGAAGTCCACTGGACTAGAGGAGATAATGGAATAGACAATTGGAGTACATCTGTTTACTACAAAAATGCTATAGCAATTTCACAGTAAAGTTGCATCAGTAAAGAATTAACTTAAAAGTACATGCTAATCCAAGTTTTACTTTACAGCTAGTAGTGGTTCACTTGTATATTTTGTCTAAACACGACAGCTGTAAAACGGCCACCAATATTAATTAGCTATTAAAAGGGCATGTGCAATGAGTGCATTTTTTTTTTTTTTGGGTACTGGTATAAAAGGGAAAGTTAACGAATGAGCTAGGTGTTGTTTTTTTTTTTTTTTTTGGCAAAGCAAAGGAAGGAGTCGAAAAAGACACCATTGGTGGAAAGAGAGCCGTGAGGAAAATCAGAGGGAAAAAGAAGAGAAAGAGGTCCACGGAGGGAGATCTAGAGAATTTCGAAGGTAGTTTTGAGCTACTGGTTGGATAGGAGGAATTTGTCACTTCACATGCTCATCTCTTTGGTTTTCCAATTCTAGTTATCTGAATTCTTTTGTGATTTTCATGTTTTTCTCTCTGTGAACCATGACTTTCTTTGTTGATTCTTTTAGTTTTGATTTTATTGAACGAAGCATGAACTAATTTCCATAGCTAGGATTGTTGATGGAATCGAGGTTGTAATGAAGATTTGCTTATTAAGTTGAATGCTTAGTAATTTTCGATTCAGTTTATTCAAGTGTGTTGTGTATTTAATCTCTGTTGATTGACTGGCCATCAATTGGTGTGGAAAAGAAACTGAAATTGATTCTGGGAAGGTTGATTTTAGCTGGATCTTACTTGGATAATATAAGTGGATGGTATAGGAATAAAATGTTCTCTTGTACAACGGATTAAAATTAGTGATTAATTTTTTAGGTTTTAAAAACTAGAATGCATAGGAGTATGTTTATTTTGGTTTAAAGAATTGAAGACAAAATTCATTCAGAAGAGGATTTTGTAGAATTTTAGGTTGACTGAAGAAATTTTGCTATAGCATTCCAACATCATTTGCGGTCAGATTTACAACTTAGAGAAAATCAGTAATTCTAGCTATTACCTATCATTGATTCACAATCTAAGCTTTAGATTTTGCCACATTTAACCTTTTGTTTGCGTTTTTAATTACTCCCATTCGTTTACATTCATTTTATATAATTTTTGTTCTCAAAATTATTCTAAATTTTGTTTTAGAACAATTGTTTTCTGTAATTTGATTTTTGATAATACAATCCCTGTGAAGACGATATTCAACTCACTACTGTATTACTTGTTCGATTATGTGTACTGGCGTAGTATTTTCACATGCATATTTTTGGCGAACACTCATCGCCATGACAACTAGTGACTTCGCCCCTGAGTACGATATCAATTTTAGGCTATTCTTTACATTGAGAGGGATGAGAAATGAAAAACGCATAGTGCAATTGAGAGTGGGTTCGTGAACAGGTAAGTGATTGAGGATGAGACTAACATCGTTGATAATTCGTCTTGTTTATTGGAGGATTGAGAGGAAATGGTGAGACATCTAGTTTTTGGTAGTTTTTAGAAGTGAATTTAGGAAAGAAGAGTAGAATAATTTAGTCTAATTTAATTTTTATTAATTGTTTTACCTAATATAAGTTTATATTAAATATATTTGATTAACTCTTAACTATATGTCACGTTATTAATTATGTTAAGTTCATATACGGAAGTGAATGAAATGAGCATTTTGAATGATTTTGTGTATTTCAAGGGACATGATGACTAGGTTTGATAGTTCATGAATAAAATAAAATAAGGTATATAATTTAAATAATTTAAAGAGTATTCGTAAAATTAATTAAAAAAATAATAATCAGAGTTGAATGATTTAAATTGTCCAATCAAACACTTAGCTAATAATTCGGTTGATTAATGGTATTTTCTTTATTATTTTAGCTTCATTAGTTTGCAATTTGTTTTATTGGTTTGAGGTAGTTGTATAAGTTTTTTTTTTTTTTTTTTTTTTTTTTTTGGTTTGAGGTAGTTCTACTGCTGGCAATAAACTAACAAAGAAATAGTTATTATAATTACTTTAAACTGCAATTAAAACAAATGCTCATCACAATACAAAAAGTCAAACTCATTACTATTACCATATACTATTTTTTAATCATTCTTTTATTATATATATATATATATATATATATATATTTATGTTGCTTTAGGTTTCATCGCGTAGAACAGTGGTGCGTCTTGGGCACTCCGAATGTCCTCTGTCAACGTCACTGAACGCCACATTCACATCACGCTTCAATCCCCGAGTTGTTTTCACGCTCCTTTATTTAAAAATTAAATTAAAATACCAAAATAATTAAAAAAAAAAAAACACAACCATATTAAAATGTGTAGATAAAAGAATTCAGTAGTAACGAGTTTCATAAACAAAGTTCCATATATATACAAATTACAGAGTATATCTAATTCTAATGTGTATGATTAAATAATATGTACCATGTTCATTTTATCTCTCCCCATTAAATTTTCTAGTTTACTCAATATGTCATAAATATTAAAATATTTGTTAATATTTCAAATTGATATCTCAAATTTTGATTGTTAGGTCGTGCACCATAGACGACTCTAAATCCAACAATCAAATTGTCGCATAAGTTAAGAATAAGGCTATGAATAATACTGTGAGTGAGGAACAAATGGATAATTTTTTAGATAATATTATTTAAAAGAGTAAATTGTTCATTTAATCTCTAACTTTTTTACGAAGTTTTAATTCGTCTTCAATCTTTTCTTTATAACAAAAATGTCCCTAAACTTTTCAAAGTGTGCGAAGTGGTCCTTTTTATTATTGGATGTTAAAAATTTGACAGAAAATTTCTCACTAATCACCCATGATTTATTATGCTAGGGTAATTAAGAAAAAGTTTACATAATTAAACTTATATGTGTTATACATGTGATTTATTCTATCCAATTTTTAATCTTTACTATTAGTAAAAATGACCAAATTGCATCCTTTCAAAGAGATTAAGAATATTTTAGGCTTTAGCCACACAAAAAAAAAAAAAAAAGGAAACAAATCGCAACTTCATAAAAAGATTAGGGATTCAACAAGCAATTTATATTATTAAAAATGATAAAATTATTGCACAAGAAGAAAGCGCTCGGGAAAAAAAAAATGAAATTGGCAACGATAGAATTTCTAAAGAAAAAAAAAAAAAAAAAAGAAAACCAGAAGAGACTGGAAGTCTTGATTGAAGGCAAAATATTTGACCAATTCATGTATTTATTTGGAGTTATATCATGTTAGACCTTTCAATACAGTAATAGTTCATTACCAAGTCATATTTGGTTAAACATGAAGTTGACACAACATGATTAGATCTCGATATAGTATAATTAGGTCTTCATGATATAATAGCTTCCGTTTCGTTTCAAATTTTTGAACGTAAAGTTTTCATATTAGTTTTTATCTTTTTTAAATGTCAAAAAAAATTTTAATTAATTTTTGAAAAATCATTTAATTTCAATCTAAAATTTCATTTAAAATCCATATATCAAATACAAACTTAATGTGTTAAAAACCCAAACACAATTACAAAGAGCTTGTGGTGTGTTAACATGAAAAAAAAAATCTTGAAAAAAAAAAAGGATTGGCGGTGAAAATAATAAAAAAAATTCAATTTTCTAAAAGGTAATTCTTTTATAGTTGTACCCTTTTAATTTTGAGAAGTATTTGTCCGTGGATGGATTTACTATTTTTTTTTTGGTTTAATTATTTTACTAATTTACAATAAATTTTTCCTGTTTAAAAAACAAAGAGAATATATTTGATTAAAGCCCTTTTTTATTAAAAAAAAAAAAGACAAAAAGATAGTCATAAATTTTTATTTAGGGCTCGTTTGGGGAACATCTGGAGATGATAGTTTGAAGGTTAGATTGAAAACGTGTATTTGGAGAGAAAACTTTTAGAAAAGTTATATGATATAGAAAATAATACAAAAATTTGAGATGTGTTTAAAAAAAAAAAAACAAAATGAATCTTGTCTTATTTGTCTCGCACAAAAATCATTTCATTTCGATTTGAAATGATAAAGTTATGGACAATTAAAATTTAAGTTTTTTAAAAATGAAAAAGAGAGAAAATTTATATAAAGTTAAGATTTTGAAATTGAAATAGTATTTTATTATCTGGAGATTACACTCCGAACGGACCCTTAATATATTTTCAATCAAAATATTGTTTGATAGATGTAGAGTTTGAATTTTCAATCCCAAATTAAAAAACAAAAATCGTGATGATATGGACGTGTAAAAAATACCGTATACAACTGATATACTACTATAATCCCACGAAAATAAAAATATGGTTGTTTTAAGAATTTTATTAAAAAAAAAAAAAAGGAAAAGATGTAGCTGAGGCATTCTATCTGTCGGAAACTTAGGGATTCTATTTGGAGTCGTTCCTATAATTTAGGAACAGTTTTCTAGCCCATTATTAGCTGTCAATTAGCTGTCAATAATTTACTGATTTGTGGCTGATATCTTGCTGATTAGCTAGCTAATATTTGATTAATTAGTTGGCTGATTTGTAGGGATTGGCTAGGTAGGTTCTCTTCTATAAAATAATGTAATTCTGATGTAAATCAATAAGAAGGAAATACAATATTTTTCTTCTATCAAAGCTTTCATGGTATCAGAGCCATGGCACAACGCAATGGATCCAAGACGGCGATGACCGGCACTACCGATCCTCCTTCTTCGTTCTCTGATGTTGTTTCTGGCAGCAGATCTTCCGAGAGTGGTAGACCAGCGGCAACTGCTGGCAGTGTTGATCAGATGTCTGGGAGTGCTTCATTTTAGATCACCATTCATAGATTGAATGGAAAAAATTACTTGGAGTGGTCCCAATCTGTCAAACTAGCCATTGATGGCCACGGGAAATTAGGGTATCTGACAGGAGAAATTCAGAAACCAGCAACCAACTCTCCGGGTTTCCTCACATGGCGTTCCGAGAACTCTTTGGTTATGGCTTGGCTACTCAACTTAATGGAGGCGTTAATTGCAAAACCCAACCTGTTTCTTCCAACGGCAAAGGATGTGTGGGATGCAGTTCGTGAGACATATTCTGACTTGGAGAATTCCTCCCAGATATTTGAACTGAAGTCAAAATTGTGGAATTCCAAACAAGGCGATCGCGACGTTACCATCTATTACAATGAGATGGTTACCATGTGGCAGGAGCTGGATCTGTGTTATGACGATGTTTGGGAAAATCCAAACGATTGTGCGAGGTTCCAAAAGCGTGAAGAAAATGACAGGGTTTACATGTTTCTTGCAGGAGTAAACAGGAACTTGGATGAGGTAAAAGGAAGGATTCTAGGCCGAAAGCCTCTTCCTTCTATTCGAGAAGTTTTTTCTGAGATCAGGCAGGAGGAATGCAGAAAGAAGATCATGATGGCAAACTCACAACCAACCAGCCTTCCTGAACCCGAGATGTCTGCCCTTGTTTCTCGTGGTTCCGATGGTAATAATGAGCAATGCAAGAAGCCATGGTGTGATCATTGCAGAAAACCATGGCATACTTGCGAGACATGTTGGAAAATCCATGGAAAGCCGGCTCACTTGAAGAAGAAACCTGATGGCCGTGCCTTCAAATCTCAGTCCGACGATTCTCAAGAGCAAGTTGTCAACTCAGACACGTCACCTTTTACAAAGGAACAACTTGAGCACCTGTATCAGTTTTTTAAATCTCCACAATTTAATATTAATCCTTCAAATAACCCTTCTTGCTCGTTAGCCCACCAAGGTAAAATTCCTATTCTAGCCCTTTCTAGTGTGTCCTCAAATTCACGGCAGTCCTGGATCATAGATTCAGGAGCCACTGATCATATGACCAGTTGTTCTCAATTGTTTTCATCATATCATCCATGTGTAGGGAATAGAAAAATTAAAGTTGCTAATGGCTCTTTTTCAGTCATTGCCGGAATAGGCTCCATCAAAATTTCTCCTTTTTTAACCTTACATAATGTTCTTCATGTTCCAAATTTATCGTGTAATCTTTTGTCAATTAGCAAAATTACTCTTGACCTTCACTGTCGTGTTAACTTTTATCCATCCCATTGTGAGTTTCAGCAACTGGTCTCGGGGAGGATGATTGGCAGTGCTAGAGCAATTGGAGGACTCTACATATTTGAGGATGGATGTCGTTCTAGTAATGAAATTCAAAGTTTGTTTTCTAGTACCTTATCTAATAATTGTAGCCAACAGATTATGTTATGGCATTATAGGTCCAGGGCATAAGGGGCATAGGTTTTCAAAACTTTTTACACCATGGTACAAACACAATTTTCTGAAAAAATCCAAATCTTTCGAAGTGATAACGGGAAAGAATTTTTTAATAACATCTTGGGGAACTTTTTTTAGAAAAAGGAATTTTTCACCAAAGTTCTTGCATTGACACTCCCCAACAAAATGGGATAGTCGAACGGAAGAATAAACACCTCTTAGAGGTATCAAGGGCATTGTTATTTACGAATAATGTCCCAAAATACCTTTGGGGAGATGCAGTTCTTACGACTACCTATCTCATTAACAGAATGCCATCAAAAATCCTTACTTTTCAAACCCCATTAAATGTTTTTCGAAAACTATTTCCCCATTCGAGGATTTCAAATGACTTACCACTCAAAATTTTTGGATGTACAGCCTTTGTTCATAACAATAACAAAAACCGTGGTAAGTTAGACGCTAGGGCAATAAAATGTGTTTTTTTAGGTTACTCTCCGACAAAAAAAGGGTATACGTGTTTTGATCCACTTACACGAAAAACCTTTATCACCATGGACGTCACAGTTTTTGAAACACAACCTTTTTTCCAACCTCATCTTCAAGGGGAGAAACAAAATGAAGATTCGGATTTAAAAGAGGATTCAGATTTAAATGAATTCCTTCACATTCAATCTTCAAACAATTCAAATTTTTTGAAATTACAAGATCCTAAGTTAGGAGAAAATCTGATATTTCCAGAATTCTTAGAACCTGAAAAACCAGTTTTATCTCAATCACAAGACCCACTTTTTTTGCCTCAACAAAATTCGGATTCAGGTGAGTTAAATACTGAAAATATCTCTAGTCCACCTATAATGCCATCACAAAATCAGGATCCTACTAAAAGGAGAGGAAGTGCAAATCTGGAAAAATTTTTTGGATTAACTTACTTGAGACGACATACAAATCAAAAGGAGGAGTCTGAAAGTTCTCTACAAGGCCAATCATCCAATCCACAATCAAGTCCTTTAGGTAACTCTCAGTTAAGTCTTCCCTCAGATAATCCACCCCAAGAAACCGATCTCCCTATTGCCATTCGAAAGGGGATTAGATCTTGTACCCTTCATCCCATGTCAAACTTTGTGTCATACAAAAATTTGTCACCATCTTTTTCTGCATTCACCACTCACCTTTCCCTTGTGGAGATTCCAAAGACTGTGCAGGAAGCTTTACAGGTTCCGGAGTGGAAAGAGGCTGTCCTTGAGGAGATGCGGGCACTTGAAAAGAATAGGACTTGGGATTTGGTGGAACTGCCGAGGGAGAAGAAAACTGTTGGGTGTAAATGGGTGTTCACGGTGAAATACAAGTCAGATGGAAGTCTCGAAAGGCACAAAGCTCGATTGGTGGCCAAAGGATTCACACAGACGTATGGTATCGATTATACAAAGACATTTGCTCCAGTAGCCAAATTAAACACGGTGAGGGTCCTATTATCAATTGCTGCTAATCTCGATTGGCATCTTCAACAACTTGATGTGAAGAATGCCTTCCTCAATGGAGACTTGGCAGAAGAAGTCTATATGGATCCTCCACCAGGTTTTCAAGAAAAGTTTGGATCGAAAGTTTGTCGGTTGAAAAAATCTCTCTATGGTCTCAAACAATCACCGAGAGCATGGTTTGAGAAGTTTACTCGATCCGTGAAGAATCAAGGCTACCATCAGACTCAAACTGACCACACTATGTTCATGAAGCATTCAGAAGGTGGAAAGGTGGCAGTTTTATTAGTCTATGTGGATGATATCATCTTGACGGGTGATGACGTAAATGAGATGAACCGTTTGAAGGCGAGTTTGGCCAAAGAATTCGAAATCAAATACCTGGGAGCTCTTAAATACTTTCTTGGTATGGAAGTTGCAAGATCAAAAAGGGGGATTATGGTGAATCAACAGAAATATATCCTAGACCTCCTCAAGGAGACTGGGATGAGTGGATGTAGGCCGGTGGATACTCCAATAGATCCCAATGTGAAGTTCAAAGAAGAAAAAGGAAGTGAGTCAGTTGATACAACAAGGTACCACAAATTAGTGGGAAAATTAATTTATTTGTCTCACACACGTCCCGATATAGCTTTTGCAGTAAGCCTTGTAAGCCAGTTCATGCACTCGCCGAAGAAGGAGCACCTAGAGGCTACATACCGAATACTAAGGTACCTAAAGGGCTGTCCAGGAAAGGGCCTATTCTTCCAAAAAACTCTACAACGAGATGTTGAAGCCTTCACTGACGCTGACTGGGCAGGTTCTATCACTGACCGGAGGTCAACAACAGGGTATTGTACCTATGTGTGGGGTAACCTTGTTACTTGGAGAAGTAAGAAGCAAACGGTGGTGGCTCGAAGTAGTGCAGAGGCAGAATTCAGAGCTATGGCCAACGGAATTTGTGAGCTATTATGGCTGCAAAGAGTTCTAGAAGAACTGAAGAAGCCAATGAACCTACCAATGAAGCTGTATTGCGATAATAAGGCTGCAATAAGCATCGCTCAAAATCCTGTGCAACATGATAGAACTAAACATGTGGAAATAGATCGTCATTTCATAAAGGAAAAGCTCGAGACAGGAATCATATGCATGCCTTTCATTCCAACAACTCAGCAAACAGCGGATATTCTCACAAAAGGGTTGTTTAAACCGGTATTTGAGAATCTTGTTAGCAAGTTGGGATTGATCGACATCTACTCTCCAACTTGAGGGGGAGTGTCGGAAACTTAGGGATTCTATTTGGAGTCGTTCCTATAATTTAGGAACAGTTTTCTAGCCCATTATTAGCTGTCAATTAGCTGTCAATAATTTACTGATTTGTGGCTGATATCTTGTTGATTAGCTAGCTAATATTTGATTAATTAGTTGGCTGATTTGTAGGGATTGGCTAGGTAGGTTCTCTTCTATAAAATAATGTAATTCTGATGTAAATCAATAAGAAGGAAATACAATTTTTTTCTTCTATCAAAGCTTTCACTATCTATAATATAACTCCATTGACTTCAACCATAAGTCAAAAGGTGTTATCAAGTTGGTGTAACATTTTTGTCTAGGAAAATCCTCTCTCATTAATACATAATTTAAATAGGATTTTAGTTAATATCTCCATGAGCATGTATGAGGGGTGGTGGTACCTTACACCGAAAATTCCCTTAAAAATCACAAAAGAGAGAAGAAGTTAAGAGGTAGAGGATGGAGCACCACTTAGCCACCGCGCAAGAGATCTCATCATGCCATCTCTAAACATCTCTAAAATAGGTGACAATTCATGTTAACCGATCTCATTTGTGTCAATCTATTTATTAATCGTGTTAGAGACAGTTAATCAAAATACTACCATTTTATTAAAGTGTTAGAAAGTTTCAATCCAAATACGATTTAATAATAGTGTTAATCGTTTGCTAGATCATTTACCTAGTAAATTTGATATTTACTTTGTTTTTCTAGTAAATTTTCTAATTATTGTTATTTATTCCGAAAATTTTTAAGCCTGCCATTTATTTCTCTCTCCTAAAAAGGGTTATTTTTATGATTGCTACTAAAAAAGTACATATTTGTATTATTACTTTATCAATAATAGTTTCATTTTTTTGACATTCAATTAGATAAGTATGAAAGGTTTAATAATTATGAAGGGAAGGGGCAAAAAACATAAAGGTAAATTGCGTGTTTGGTCCCTAACTATTTTACGAAATTCGATTTAGTTGCTAACCTTTTTTTGTCCATAAGGTCATTAAATTCGATTGCAATTTGATACTTTTTTACTAACAAATGTAAAAATTGGATGAAATAAAATAACGTTTATGACACATATAAGTTGAATTATATAATTTTATTTCTTAATTACCCTTAAATAATAAACCATATATGATTAACATGATATATATTTTTTTTTGTTAAAAATTTAACATATGCTACCAAAAAGGATTGTTTTGTATTACCTTTTTAAAGAGTTTGAGAACTTTAGGCACAAAAAAGTTGGAGACCAAATGTAACTTTATAAAAAATTTAAGAACTAAACAAGTAATTTATTAAAAGCAAAAACATGTTTATTTAATGGGTTTCCACAATTTTCTCTAAAAACAATATTGGATTAGGAAAATTTGTAGATATGGGTTGGATTAAATAGGTCGGCTCGTTGCTTGTTTCGACTCGTATAGACTCTTGACTAAGCTAGCTCAACTCTAATGTTCGGATCGGATTATGTCGAGGTTCAATGCTCACGAGTCGGCCTAAATTACTATTTTTTTTAATCTATTGATCAACATAACACAAATTCTCAATTTTTAATCAACATGACACAAATTTATTTAACTTTAATTTAATTTTGTATCATATTAGTCTAGTTTTAATTTTTTAGGTCGTATTAGTGTAATAGTTTTTAAAATTGTGTTATTTAAGTATTTTCCCCTTTACCTAAATATTTAGAGAAAAATAACTGAATGACACAAATTTAAAAACTATTACATCAATATGACACAAAATACCAAACTAACGTGACACAAAATTAAACCAAAGTTAACTAAAATTTATATCATGTTGGTCAACAATAGGAGATTTGTGTCATGTTGATCAAATAGATAAAAAAAATGTGATTATTTAGATAATTTTTTCAAATATTTACGGTTACGCCGGGCTCATCCGACTGACCGATGGGCTATAAAGTCGGGTTGGGCCACCCTTTTCTATGGGCTGAGTAGTTTGGATGATCATATTGGGCTTCTAAGTAAGGCCCATTTAGAAAGGAGCTTAAGCCCAACGCAAACACTGGTCGGGTCTTCCTTGTCCCCCACAGCTTTTCCCTCTCTGCTCGCGAACAGTGCTTTCTCTCTCTCTGAGTCTCCACTTTCTCTCTCCTCTCTCTCTCTCTCTTCAGTTCAGATCGTCATGCCACCTGCTGGTCCTCGATCCGGTGACGCGATCTTCGCCAGCGTCGAGCGCGTGGTAAGCAAAATCCTTTACCTTCTTCTTCGTCCCCGTTTGGCACCCGTGAAAATCGTCGGGAAAAATACACTATAATTCTTCCAAGTTAAAGTTCTTAATCTTCTCCGTTTGTAACATTTCCATATCTGAATTTACCTCGTGAACTCTCTCCGGACTCTCTGCTTGTGTTGATCTCCGCAACTGATTCGAAATTAAGGAGTTTTATTGTAATTTTTTCGATTAGCATTATTATCCCGATTTTCTTCGCTTGAGAAATTATCTGAAAACTGAATTTGAATTTAGAATGCGGAGCTTTTCACGTTGACGTACGGCGCGATCGTTCGTCAGTTGCTTACCGATCTTGAGGAAGTCGAGGAGGTTAACAAACAGCTTGATCAAATGTAAGGATTCGTTGTTGTCAATTCAATTGCATTTATTTTTTCAGAAAAAAAAGGAAAGAAACTTGTTGTTACATTGTTTTAATTTTGATTTTTTATCGTGTAATTGATTATTTTCTTTATTTTGGTCCGTTTGGATCGTAAGTTGCGTTTGATTTTTTGAAGAATTTTTCCATCAAATGGAATGTATGAATTCAAATGTAGAATTTTTATTGTGTATTCAAATTGAATTTGTACTTGGATAGGTTCGTTAAACTTAACATTTGGATAAGGTAAAGGTTGAAAAATGAGTGTGACACGTATTTTTTGAATGTTAAAATTTTGATTTGGATTTGAGATGAATAATTGTGGATAGTGAAACCACTTGAATGTTTGACCACCAACCAATCACATCTTGCGTTTAAATTTAAAAAATTCAAACTAAGACGGTGATCCAAAGAGAGGCTTGTTGTTCTTGGCATGTTGATTTGACGTTGACAAAACTAAGGATTTAGATTCATTGTGTCTTATAACAAATGTTTGACATTTTTATAGAAATGGGAGTTCTCTACCAATTTCTGCGCTAACAGTGTTTTTGTTTCCAAATTTTTCTACTTCCATGATTTGAATCAATCTGGCTCGGCACTTACTGATGCTGTTCTTGCTTAGCTAATCGAATGTTTTTATTGCTTTGAAGGGGTTATAATATTGGAATTCGTCTCATTGATGAATTTCTGGCGAAGTCTAATGTTTCAAGATGTGTTGACTTTAAAGAAACAGCTGAAACTATTGCAAAGGTCAATCATTCTAACCTAGTTCAATTCAAATTCAAGATGGCTGATGAATAGTTTTCTCTTGAAGTTTTAGGAAGCGTGCTAAATTGTTTTGCTTTTAGTTATCCTTAATATATTTCCTTAAACTTTTTGGATGCTTATCAAATTGCTTTGCTTGTGTTTATCCTTAATATAAAATTCCTAGGTTTGGATATTTTTCCCTTGTAATCTTAGGTACTTAAACTTTTTATAGTAAATGTTCAACCAATCTAGTGAACATTTTTGCCCCCTTTTTTTTTTTTTTTTTTCGTTTCCCACTTTGTTCAAAGGGGGAAAGGTCTGGTAAGATACAAAATGAATAAGTTTATTTAGTGCTTGTGGTGTTTTTGAATTGGACAAATATAACATACCCCCGGGGGACTTTTGCACAATAATAAGGTGTCCCCTGAATTTCAGTTCGTGTAATTTGTTCCCCCAACTTAGAAATTGTACCAAAATTTGCCTTACATTAACTTTTTGGACAGAATTGGCATGTGTCGAGTGATATGATGTTGTGAAATGATTAATTCGCCCTCCTCCAAACTTTAAAATGCCCACCTGGTGTCTTCTTCTTCTTTTTTCTTTTTTCTTTTTCTTTTCTTTTTTTTTAAAATATTTTTTATTTAAGTTTTGGACCCTCCCATCCGTGGAACACCCCTCCTTCCTTAGTGAGATCCTCCTTACTGTGACAGCATGTGATAGGAACCTAATTTTTTCTACAAATTTTGGTATAAACTGACACGAATTGGGAAAAGTTTAATTGTCATTCATAACAAGAGAATTACATTGTTATATACACTTCAGAGAATCAAAACTAGGAATCTCTAAACTAGGAAATAATCAAAACTAGAAAACCGTCTAATCCTAGAATCAGGGATTACAGTAACTACAAAATATTACAAAATCTCCTAGCTATTTGCAGCTGTATACACAGTTTCCTTATATAAAAAGCCGAACTTTCCCACACTCACCCTCAAGCTAGTGAATGGTTGTCATCCATTCCAAGCTTGCTGACTGTTTTCTGAAATATCGCTCCTGACAATCCTTTGGTGAGAAGATCTGCGAGTTGATCTCTAGTGGGAACAAATGGAGTGCAGATTAGGCCATTGTCAAGGTTTTCCTTTATAAAGTGCCTATCAACTTCAGTATGCTTTGTGCAGTCATGTTGCACTGGATTATGTGCAATGTTAATGGCTGACTTATTATCACAATAAAGCCTCATTGGACCTTTCCACTTGACTCGCAAATCTTCCAAGACAATTTTCAACCATAATAACTCAGAAATCCCAAGTGCCATTGATCTAAACTCGGCTTCCGCATTGGACCTTGCCACAACATTATGTTTTTTACTCCTCCATGTCATGAGACTACCTCCTAGGAATGTGCAATAACCCGAGGTTGACCTCCTGTCAATCATTGACCTTGCACATCTGCATCAGTGTAAGCTTCAAGAGGTACCTCCTATCCTCTTTTAAACAATATTCCTTTGCCCGGTGTGCCTTTTAAATACTGTAGAATTCGGTACACAGCCCTAAGATGTGATTCTTTAGGGTTGTGCATGTACTGGCTTACAACACTAACTGCATAGGCTATATCTGGTCTAGGATGTGACAAGTAGATAAGCCTTCTCACAAGTCTCTGATAAGATCCCTTGTTTACTGCTGTGTCTTCCGGAGCATCACGAAGCCTGTGATTGACCTTTATAGGCGTCTCTACCGGTTTGCATCTCCATTTTGATGTCTTCCTCAACAAGTCTGTTTTATACTTTTGTTGTGATATAAATATCCCTTGCCGAGAATGTGCTACCTCAATGCTGAGAAAGTACTTCAATTTGCCTAGCTCTTTAATCTCAAATTCTTTCACTAAGCACTTCTTTAAATTCTCCATTCCTTCCACATCATCACTTGTCACTATGATGTCATCCGCCCCCCTGAAGCCGAGTGCCTTACAAATAAGGTGTGATCCCCTTGGCTTTGCTTGTATCCCATATTGAGCTTTAACTTAGCAAATCTTCCAAACCAAGCTTTTGGAGATTGTTTTAGCCCGTATAACGCCTTTCTTAACCTGTAAACCACCTGGTTAGTATTTGAACTAAACCCTAGTGGAATCTCCATGTAAACCTCCTCCTCGAGGTCAACATACAAGAAGACGTTCTTGACATCAAATTGCTGCAATTTCCATCCAAGATTGGTAGCCAAGGATAACAACACTCTCATTGTGTTCATCTTTGCCCCGGGAGCAAATGTCTCTAGATAATCTATCCCGTATGTTTTAGTATAGCCTTTAGCAACTAACCTTGCTTTGTACCTCTCTAATGAAGCATTTGACTTGTATTTCACTGTAAATACCCATCGGCTTCTTTCCTTTGGGCAATTTCATCAAGTCCCATGTCCTATTCTTCTCAAATGCTTCCATTTCAATCTTCATAGCATTCTTCCAATTCTCATTACCTAATGTCTCAGATACAGAGTTTGGAATAGAAATTGTGATTAGGCTAGTTAAGAAGGCTATATGATTATGGGACAAATTCTTGTATGACATAAACAAGTACAGAGGATGTTTAGTACAAGCTCTATTTCCTTTTCTAAGGGCAATGAGAATGTTGTAATCACTTTGATCAAGAACTTCAGTGACGCCCATCTTTATTAGAAACAGGTTCAGCAATTACCTCTTTGAGTCCAAGAGCAAGGGTTGATTTGGGCGACTGAACTTGCATAGGTTGAGTGATTGGTGCCCTTTTCTTTGAATAAACAAGTAGTGGATGAGTGTAATCTTGAGTTCCTTACCCTTTATTATCTCGTGCGATTTAGGTGTGTGGTTCAGGTTCAATTTTTGGTTGTACATTAAACTCAGACTGAGTATTTGGCTCGGGTTGGACAGCAGGGACCATGGGAGACAAAGCTGGAACACTTGACTCAGATTGGACCACAAGAAGAGGGACAAAGATAGTGGTGGAGGATGACAATAGATATGGAAAATCAAGGAGAAAAAGATCTTTGTCCTTATCTTCTGTGAATGCGACCTCCCCCTGAAGATAAGGACGAGTAAAGTACTGATTTTCTTTGACAAAAGTGACGTCAACTTACACATAAAACTTCCTTGTGGGAGGATGATAACATTTATAACCCTTTTGAGTAGATGAATATCCAACAAAAACACATTTGACAGCCCGTGGATCTAGTTTTCCCTTATTTTGAGAGTGCACATGGACAAAGACAACGCAAATGAATATTTTAGGAACAAGATAATTTGACGAATTGAAATTAGGAAGGAAATTCATTAGAATCTACATAGGATTTTTAAAACCAAGAACCGTTGTAGGGAATTGTTTATCATGTGAGCAGTAGTTAAAACAACTTTCCCCCAATAATTGTTTTGGAACATTTTTTTTGAAACAAGAATGCCCTTATGATAGCTAATAGGTGACCGTTCTTTCTTTCGGCCACACCATTGTGTTGGGGTGTGCTAACACAAGAAGATTCATGTATTATGCCCCTTTCTTGGAAATTTGGGGAAAGAATCTGATTGAAATAGTCCTTAGCATTGTCAAATCGAAATCTTTTTATTTCAACGCCAAATTGAGTCTTGACCATGTTGTAAAAAACTCAGAAAAAAGATCCCACATCAGATTTATTTTTCATGAGAAAAATCCAAGACACAAGGGTACAATCATCAATGAATGACACAAATCATTGAGCCCTCGAAACATTAGAAATAGTGGAAGGTCCCCAAATGTCACTATAAATAAGAGTAAATGGAGTAGAAGTTCTATTATTACTTATTGGAAAAGAAGCACGTTTATGCTTTGCAAGTTCACAAACATCACAATAAAATTTTTCGACAGACAATCCTTTTGAACAATAAAGGAAACATAATCGTAAGAACACTAAATGATGGGTGACCAAGACGAAAATGCTGAAGCCAAATCTTGTCTTTATTGGATTTAAATGACTTTGAAAGAAATGATAACGGTGAGGAACTTGCAACACTAACTTGTCCACTGGGTTCTTCAAGGTAGTAGAGACCGTCTCTCTCTCTAGCATGTCCAATAGTCCTCCTCGTGCCCTGTTCTTGAAAAACACAACGAGAAGGATAAAACACCACACTGCAATTAGAATCTTTAGTGAGCTTTTGGATTGACACAAGATTGGTAAACAATTTTGGGACGTGGACAACATTCCTAAATGTGAGGGATTTGCTTATAAAAACATCTCCTTGACCAGCCACTGTTGTTATAGAACCATCAGCTATGGTTATTTTCCTATTACTAGGACAAAGCGTATATGAGATAAACTTTTGCAAGGAATAGGTCATGTGATCTATAGCCCCTGAGTCAATGACCCAAAACTCGTGTTGGAACCATTTGAGGCTCTAAAGGCATGAGAAAAGGAAGAAATACCTGAGAATGCCAAACTGCAAGTACCTGTTGTAGATGGCTTCTCCAACGAACCCAATAGATTCTTCAACTTCTCGATCTCCTCTCTGTTGGATTCAGCAGATGATTCTTCAGGATTAGACCCACCGGCCTGTTGTGTATTTGTCACATACGCCTACCTTTGTCCTGTTGGCTGTCCATTCTGTCCTGTTGGCTGTCCATTCTTTGCTTTCCAGTTCCTGTTTGCTGCTTGCGGAGGTCTAACATGGAGTTTCCTGCAACTTTCGCTAGTGTGACGGGACCTTTTACAATATGTACACCACAGAGAATCCTTGTTAACAGACCTTGTAAAGTCTGCCTGCCTTTTGTCCTCGCTAGATGGCTACTCTGGACCAATGTTCCTCACATTTGTGGCTTTTGAGACTAGGGCTGAACGGTCCATTGAATTGGTGTCAATCATAACTCCTCTTCTACCTTCCTCCGCATGAACAATTGCAATGGTTTCATTTAGTGATGGCAGATCTTCTTTTCCAAGTATTTGAACCCTTGCTGCATCAAATTCAATATTTAATCCCGCAAGAAAATCATAGATTCGGTCTTTTTCGACAAACCTCTTAAGAAGGGCTGCATCTTCGCTGCATTTCATTTGAATGCATTGTAATGATCCATCTCTTGCCACAAGCTTTGCAGCAAATTAGAATACTCTTTGATGGATCGACTTCCTTGCTTGGTGGATGGAATCTTGGTCTTGATTTCATAGATTTGTGTAGCATCTCGGACTTTAGACCAAGTCTGCTTCACGGCCTCCCATATCTCCTTGGTTGTGTTGAAAAACATACACGTATCACTGATTTCTGGCAGCATAGAATTCCATAACCAGGACATTACCATAGAGTCTTGTTCATCCCAAGCATCAAATTTAGGATCCCCTTGCTTAGGCCTAGTACCGAGTAAGTGATTCAGTTTGCCTCTTCCCTTCAAGAACGTGCGAACCAATTGAGACCACTTCAGATAATTCTTGCCATTTAACTTGTACGCCGCCTGATGTTAGGCAATTCCCCTATTGAAGTCGAGTTGCTACCTTCAGTCAAGGAGACCTCTGAGGTATCTGTGGTGACATTGGCTGATTCTGACATGGTTCTTTGGTTAAAAAAAAAAAAAAAAACTTCGGTCTTGAAGGGTGACAGTGTGAGGGGTGATGATCAGTCTAGCAAGATGAAAATTGCAAGACCAGAAAAAAAAAAAAAAAAAAAAAACTCAATTTCCCAGAATTAAGCATAAAGCTCTGATACCATGACATGAATTGGGAAAAGTTTAATTGTCATTCATAACAAGAGAATTACATTGTTATATGCACTTCAGAGAATCAAAACTAAGAATCTCTAAACTAGGAAATAATCAAAACTAGAAAACCGTCTAATCCTAGAATCAGGGATTACAGTAACTACAAAATATTACAAAATCTCCTAGCTAATTACAGCTGTATACACTGTTTCCTTATATAGAAAACCGAACTTTCCCACATGAACAAGAAGAACAAAACCCGAAAACATGGTTTAGAATTGCTCTTTTGTGGCCCTCCTTTGAGGCCTGCCTTTTATTTTTTAGAATTAAATATGAGGTGGGTAATCAGCTACGCCTTGGTACTTTTTTGAGTCATAAACCTCTTCAATTGTTGGTTGAGGAACTCTCTTCTTCTTTCCAGCTGGTGAATAATTGCTTCT
>CM046374.1:24637750-24690625 GCA_025413025.1 Ficus hispida | reverse complement strand
AAGTTTTTTTTTTTTTTTAAGATAACATTTTTGGCCTATTAAATAGTAAAGGTCAATATGGTTATGACATCCGGTCAATATGGTTATGACCATTTTTTTTTTTATAAATCATCGAAAGTTTTTTTTTTTTTAAGATAACATTTTTGGCCTATTAAATAGTAAATGTCAATATGTTATGACCATCCGGTCCAATATGTTATGACCATTTTTTTTTTTTTTTATAAATCATCGAAAGTTTTTTTTTTTTTTTTAAGATAACATTTTGGCCTATAAATAGTAAAGGTCAATATGGTTATGACCATCCGGTCAATATGGTTATGACCATTTTTTTTTTATAAATCATCGAAAGTTTTTTTTTTTTTTAAGATAACATTTTTGGCCTATTAAATAGTAAAGGTCAATATGGTTATGACCATCCGGTCAATATGGTTATGACCATTTTTTTTTTTTATAAATCATCGAAAGTTTTTTTTTTTTTTAAGATAACATTTTTGGCCTATTAAATAGTAAAGGTCAATATGGTTATGACCATTTTTTTTTTTTTATAAATCATCGAAAGTTTTTTTTTTTTTAAGATAACATTTTGGCCTATTAAATAGTAAAGGTCAATATGGTTATGACCATCCGGTCAATATGGTTATGACCATTTTTTTTTTTTATAAATCATCGAAAGTTTTTTTTTTTTTTTTTAAGAACATTTTTGGCCTATTAAATAGTAAAGGTCAATATGGTTATGACCATCGGTCAATATGGTTATGACCATTTTTTTTTTTATAAATCATCGAAAGTTTTTTTTTTTTTTTTTAAGATAACATTTTTGGCCTATTAAATAGTAAAGGTCAATATGGTTATGACCATCGGTCAATATGGTTATGACCATTTTTTTTTTATAAATCATCGAAAGTTTTTTTTTTTTTAAGATAACATTTTGGCCTATTAAATAGTAAATCAATATGGTTATGACCAATCCGGTCAATATGGTTATGACCATTTTTTTTTTTTTATAAACATCGAAATTTTTTTTTTTTTTAAGATAACATTTTTGGCCTATTAAATAGTAAAGGTCAATATGGTTATGACCATCCGTCATATGGTTATGACCATTTTTTTTTTTTTATAAATCATCGAAATTTTTTTTTTTTAAGATAACATTTTGGCCTATTAAATAGTAAAGGTCAATATGGTTATGACCATCCGGTCAATATGGTTATGACCATTTTTTTTTTTATAAATCATCGAAAGTTTTTTTTTTTTTTTAAGATAACATTTTTGGCCTATTAAATAGTAAAGGTCAATATGGTTATGACCATCCGTCAATATGGTTATGACCATTTTTTTTTTTTTTTTAAATCGAAATTTTAAATTTTTTTTTTTTTAAGATAACATTTTTGGCCTATTAATATAGTAAAGGTCAATATGGTTATGACCATCCGGAGTTATTTATGACCATTTTTTTTTTTTATAATCATCGAAATTTTTTTTTTTTTTTTTTAAGATAACATTTTGGCCTATAAATAGTAAAGGTCAATATGTTAATGACCATCCGGTCAAATGTTATGACCATTTTTTTTTTATAATCATCGAAAATTTTTTTTTTTTTAAGATAACATTGTTGACCTATTAAATAGTAAAAGGTCAATATGGTTTGACCATCCGGTCAATATGGTTATGACCATTTTTTTTTTAATAAATAATCGAAAGTTTTTTTTTTTTAGATAACATTTTGCCTATTAAATAGTAAAGTCAATATGTTATGACCATCCGTCAACAAGGTTATGACCATTTTTTTTTTTTTTTGTTATAATCATCGAAAGTTTTTTTTTTTATTTAAGATAACATTGTTGACCTGTTAAATAGTAAAGGTCAATATGGTTTGACCATCCGTCAATATGGTTATGACCATTTTTTTTTTTTTTATAAATCATCGAAAGTTTTTTTTTTTTTTAAGATAACATTTTTGGCCTATTAAATAGTAAAGGTCAATATGGTTATGACCATCCGGTCAATATGGTTATGACCATTTTTTTTTTATAAATCATCGAAAGTTTTTTTTTTTTTTTTTACAATAACATTTTTGGCCTATTAAATAGTAAAGGTCAATATGGTTATGACCCATTTTTTTTTTTTTTATAAATATCGAAAGTTTTTTTTTTTTTTTTAAGATAACATTTTTGGCCTATTAAATAGTAAATTCAATATGGTTATGACCATCCCGGTCAATATGGTTATGACCATTTTTTTTTTTTATAAATCATCGAAAGTTTTTTTTTTTTTAAGATAACATTTTTGCCTATTAAATAGTAAATTCAATATGGTTATGACCATCCGGTCAATATGGTTATGACCATTTTTTTTTTTTTTTATAAATCATCGAAGTTTTTTTTTTTTTTTAAGATAACATTTTTGGCCTATTAAATAGTAAAATCAATATGGTTATGACCATCCGGTCAATATGGTTATGACCATTTTTTTTTTTATAAATCATCGAAAGTTTTTTTTTTTTTAAGATAACATTTTGGCCTATTAAATAGTAAATGTCAATATGGTTATGACCATCCGTCATATGGTTATGACCATTTTTTTTTTTTATAAACATCGAAAGTTTTTTTTTTTTTAAGATAACATTTTTGGCCTATTAATAGTAAAGTCAATATGGTTATGACCATCCGTAAATGTTATGACCATTTTTTTTTTTTTTTTATAAATCATTGAATTTTTTTTTTTTTTTAAGATAACATTTTTGGCTATTAAATAGTAAGGTCATATGTTATGACCATCCGGTCAATATGTTATGACCATTTTTTTTTTTATAATCATCGAAAGTTTTTTTTTTTTTTTTTTAAGATAACATTTTTGGCCTATTAAATAGTAAAGTCAATATGGTTATGACCATCCGGTCAATATGGTTATGACCATTTTTTTTTTTTATAAATCATCGAAAGTTTTTTTTTTTTTTTAAGATAACATTTTGACCTATTAAATAGTAAAGGTCAATATGTTATGACCATCCGGTCAATATGGTTATGACCATTTTTTTTTTATAAATATCGAAAGTTTTTTTTTTTTTTTAAGATAACATTTTTGGCCTATTAAATAGAAAGGTCAATATGGTTATGACCATCCGGTCAATATGGTTATGACCATTTTTTTTTTTTTATAAATCATCGAAAGTTTTTTTTTTTTAAGATAACATTTTTGGCCTATTAAATAGTAAAGGTCAATATGGTTATGACCATCCGGTCAATATGGTTATGACCATTTTTTTTTTTATAAATATCGAAAGTTTTTTTTTTTTTTTTTTAAGATAACATTTTGGCCTATTAAATAGTAAGGTCAATATGGTTATGACCATCCGGTCAATATGGTTATGACCATTTTTTTTTTATAAATCATCGAAAGTTTTTTTTTTTTTTTTAAGATAACATTTTTGGCCTATTAAATAGTAAAGGTCAATATGGTTATGACCATTTTTTTTTTTTTTATAATCATCGAAAGTTTTTTTTTTTTTTAAGATAACATTTTTGGCCTATTAAATAGTAAAGGTCAATATGTTATGACCATCGTCAATATGGTTATGACCATTTTTTTTTTTTATAAATAATCGAAAGTTTTTTTTTTTTTTAAGATAACATTTTTGGCCTATTAAATAGTAAATGTCAATATGGTTATGACCATCGGTAATATGGTTATGACCATTTTTTTTTTTTATAAATCATCGAAAGTTTTTTTTTTTTTTTAAGATAACATTTTTGGCCTATTAAATAGTAAAGGTCAATATGGTTATGACCATCCGGTCAATATGGTTATGACCATTTTTTTTTTATAAATCATCGAAAGTTTTTTTTTTTTTAAGATAACATTTTGGCCTATTAAATAGTAAATGTCAATATGGTTATGACCATCCGGTCAATATGGTTATGACCATTTTTTTTTTTTATAAATCATCGAAAGTTTTTTTTTTTTAAGATAACATTTTGGCCTATTAAATAGTAAAGTCATATGGTTATAATCGGTCAATGTTATGACCATTTTTTTTTTTTTATAAATCATGAAGTTTTTTTTTTTTTTTTTTTAAGATAACATTGTTGACCTATTAAATAGTAAAGGTCAATATGGTTATGACCATCCGGTCAATATGGTTATGACCATTTTTTTTTTATAAATCATCGAAAGTTTTTTTTTTTTTTTTAAGATAACATTTTTGGCCTATTAAATAGTAAAGGTCAATATGTTATGACCATCCGGTCAATATGGTTGACCATTTTTTTTTTATAAATATCGAAAGTTTTTTTTTTTTTTTTTTAAGATAACATTTTTGGCCTATTAAATAGTAAAGGTCAATATGGTTATGACCATCCGGTCAATATGGTTAGACCATTTTTTTTTTATAAATCATCGAAAGTTTTTTTTTTTTTAAGATAACATTTTTGGCCTATTAAATAGTAAAGGTCAATATGGTTATGACCATCCGGTCAATATGGTTATGACCATTTTTTTTTTTATAAATCATCGAAAGTTTTTTTTTTTTTTTTAAGATAACATTTTTGGCCTATTAAATAGTAAAGGTCAATATGGTTATGACCATCCGGTCAATATGGTTATGACCATTTTTTTTTTTTTTTATAAATCATCGAAAGTTTTTTTTTTTTAAGATAACATTTTGGCCTATAAATAGTAAAGGTCATTATGGTTATGACCATTTTTTTTTTTTTTATAAATCATCGAAAGTTTTTTTTTTTTTTTAAGATAACATTTTTGGCCTATTAAATAGTAAATGTCAATATGGTTATGACCATCCGGTCAATATGGTTATGACCATTTTTTTTTTTTTATAAATATCGAAAGTTTTTTTTTTTAAGATAACATTTTGGCCTATTAAATAGTAAAGGTCAATATGGTTATGACCATCCGGTCAACATGGTTATGACCATTTTTTTTTTTTATAAATCATTGAAAGTTTTTTTTTTTTTTTTAAGATAACATTGTTGACCTATTAAATAGTAAAGGTCAATATGGTTATGACCATCCGGTCAATATGGTTATGACCATTTTTTTTTTTATAAATCATGAAAGTTTTTTTTTTTTTTTTTTAAGATAACATTTTGACCTATTAAATAGTAAAGGTCAATATGGTTATGACCATCCGGTCAATATGGTTATGACCATTTTTTTTTAATAAATCATCGAAAGTTTTTTTTTTTTTTAAGATAACATTTTTGGCCTATTAAATAGTAAATGTCAATATGGTTATGACCATCCGTCAATATGGTTATGACCATTTTTTTTTTATAAATCATCGAAAGTTTTTTTTTTTTAAGATAACATTTTTGGCCTATTAAATAGTAAAGGTCAATATGGTTATGACCATCCGGTCAAATGGTTATGACATTTTTTTTTTATAAATCATCGAATTTTTTTTTTTAAGATAACATTGTTGGCCTATTAAATAGTAAAGTCAATATGGTTATGACCATTTTTTTTTTTTTTATAAATCATCGAAAGTTTTTTTTTTTTTAAGATAACATTTTGGCCTATTAAATAGTAAAGGTCAATATGGTTATGACCATCCGTCAATATGGTTATGACATTTTTTTTTTTTATAAATCATCGAAAGTTTTTTTTTTTTTTTTTAAGATAACATTTTTGGCCTATTAAATAGTAAAGGTCAATATGGTTATGACCATCCGGTCAATATGGTTATGACCATTTTTTTTTTTTATAAATCATCGAAAGTTTTTTTTTTTTTAAGATAACATTTTTGGCCTATTAAATAGTAAATGTCAATATGGTTATGACCATTTTTTTTTTTTTTATAAATCATCGAATTTTTTTTTTTTAAGATAACATTGTTGGCCTATTAAATAGTAAATATCAATATGGTTATGACCATTTTTTTTTTATAAATAATCGAAAGTTTTTTTTTTTTTTAAGATAACATTTTTGGCTATTAAATAGTAAAGGTCAATATGGTTATGACCATCCGGTCAATATGGTTATGACCATTTTTTTTTTTATAAATCATCGAAAGTTTTTTTTTTTTTTAAGATAACATTTTTGGCCTATTAAATAGTAAGGTCAATATGGTTATGACCATCCGGTAATATGTCATAACCATTTTTTTTTTTTTTTATAATTCATCAAAAGTTTTTTTTTTTTTTTAAGATAACATTTTGGCCTATTAAATAGTAAAGGTCAATATGGTTATGACCATCCGGTCAATATGGTTATGACCATTTTTTTTTTTTATAAATCATGAAAGTTTTTTTTTTTTAAGATAACATTTTTGGCCTATTAAATAGTAAAGGTCAATATGGTTATGACCATCCGGTCAATATGGTTATGACCATTTTTTTTTTTATAAATCATCGAAAGTTTTTTTTTTTTAAGAAACATTTTGGCCTATTAAATAGTAAAGGTCAATATGGTTATGACCATCCGGTCAACATGGTTATGACCATTTTTTTTTTTATAAATCATCGAAAGTTTTTTTTTTTTTTTTTAAGATAACATTGTTGGCCTATTAAATAGTAAAGGTCAATATGGTTATGACCATTTTTTTTTTATAAATATCGAAAGTTTTTTTTTTTTAAGATAACATTTTTGGCCTATTAAATAGTAAAGGTCAATATGGTTATGACCATCCGGTCAATATGGTTATGACCATTTTTTTTTTTTATAAATCATCGAAAGTTTTTTTTTTTTTAAGATAACATTTTTGGCCTATTAAATAGTAAGTCAATATGGTTATGACCATCCGTCAATATGGTTATGACCATTTTTTTTTTTATAAATCATCGAAAGTTTTTTTTTTTTTTAAGATAACATTTTTGGCCTATTAAATAGTAAAGGTCAATATGGTTATGACCATCCGGTCAATATGGTTAACCATTTTTTTTTTTTATAAATCATCGAATTTTTTTTTTTAAGATAACATTGTTGGCCTATTAAATAGTAAATGTTAATATGGTTATGACCATTTTTTTTTTTATAAATATCGAAAGTTTTTTTTTTTAAGATAACATTTTTGGCCTATTAAATAGTAAAGGTCAATATGGTTATGACCATCCGGTCAATATGGTTATGACCATTTTTTTTTTTTTATAAATCATCGAAAGTTTTTTTTTTTTTAAGATAACATTTTTGGCCTATTAAATAGTAAAGGTCAATATGGTTATGACCATCCGGTCAATATGGTTATGACCATTTTTTTTTTTATAAATCATCGAAAGATTTTTTTTTTTTTTTAAGACAACATTTTTGGCCTATTAAATAGTAAAGGTCAATATGGTTATGACCATCCGGTCAACATGGTTATGACCATTTTTTTTTTTATAAATCATCGAAAGTTTTTTTTTTTTTTTTTTTAAGATAACATTGTTGGCCTATTAAATAGTAAAGGTCAATATTGTTATGACCATTTTTTTTTTATAAATTATCGAAAGTTATTTTTTTTTTAAGATAACATTTTTGGCCTATTAAATAGTGAAGGTCAATATGGTTATGACCATCCGGTCAATATGGTTATGACCATTTTTTTTTTTTATAAATCATCGAAAGTTTTTTTTTTTTTTTAAGATAACATTTTTGGCCTATTAAATAGTAAAGGTCAATATGGTTATGACCATCCGGTCAATATGGTCATAACCATTTTTTTTTTTTATAAATCATCGAATTTTTTTTTTTTAAGATAACATTGTTGGCCTATTAAATAGTAAATGTCAATATGGTTATGACCATTTTTTTTTATAAATAATCGAAAGTTTTTTTTTTTTTAAGATAACATTTTTGGCCTATTAAATAGTAAAGGTCAATATGGTTATGACCATCCGGTCAATATGGTTATGACCATTTTTTTTTTTTTTTATAAATCATCGAAAGTTTTTTTTTTTTTAAGATAACATTTTGGCCTATTAAATAGTAAAGGTCAATATGGTTATGACCATCCGGTTAATATGGTCATAACCATTTTTTTTTTTTATAAATCATCAAAGTTTTTTTTTTTTTTAAGATAACATTTTTGGCCTATTAATAGTAAAGGTCAATATGGTTATGACCATTTTTTTTTTAAGATAACATTTTGGCCTATTAAATAGTAAGGTCAATATGGTTATGACCATCCGGTCAATATGGTTATGACCATTTTTTTTTTTTTTTATAAATCATCGAATTTTGTTTTTTTAAGATAACATTGTTGGCCTATTAAATAGTAAATGTCAATATGGTTATGACCATTTTTTTTTATAAATATCGAAAGTTTTTTTTTTTTAAGATAACATTTTTGGCCTATTAAATAGTAAAGGTCAATATGGTTATGACCATCCGGTCAATATGGTTATGACCATTTTTTTTTTTTTTATAAATCATCGAAAGTTTTTTTTTTTTTAAGATAACATTTTTGGCCTATTAAATAGTAAAGGTCAATATGGTTATGACCATTTTTTTTTTTTTTTATAAATCATCGAAAGTTTTTTTTTTTTAAGATAACATTTTTGACCTATTAAATAGTAAAGGTCAATATGGTTATGACCATCCGGTCAATATGGTTATGACCATTTTTTTTTTTATAAATCATCGAAAGTTTTTTTTTTTTTTTTTAAGATAACATTTTTGGCCTATAAAATAGTAAAGGTCATAACCATTATGACCATCCGGTCAATATGGTTATGACCATATATATATATATATATATTTTATAAATCCAGCGAAAGTTTTTTTTTTTTTTTTAAGATAACATTTTTGGCCATTTTTAAACATAGGTCATAACGGTTATGACCGGATGGTCATAATAGTTATGACCTTTACTCAAAAATGACCAAAAATGTTAGATTTAAAAAAAAAAACTTTCGATGGAAGTTTCTCTCTCTAAATGGAAGTTTTCTGTCTGTAGATGAAAATTTCTCTCTATTATATGAAGATTTGGGTTTCAAAATGGGTGGAGTGGGCTAGGCGTAAAAGTGAAAAAAGAAATAAGTTTCTGTTGGGTGGTGACTCTTTCTTTCTCTAGATTTCAGTTTTCTCTCTCTAAAACACTGTAAATGTTAGCTTGAAAAACTTTTTTGGGCCATGCGAGGGAGACAGATTTTGAGTGTGTAGGAGATGAGGGTAAACCAGTAATTTGACATACATTAAATGCTACTGATCCCCACATTAAATGCTGAAATTGAAGGTTTCAAAAAGTGATGATATTTTTAATATTATTTATTTCAGAAATGCTAAAAGTGAAATTAACCCCTAGGACTAATTAAGATTATAATTACCATGACTTGGTTTTTTTATTTTGCTGTGAAGATTAGTTTCTGATCAGTTTAGAACGACTAGTTAACAAGTCTCCAGATAGTTGCATGTATTATTCTCTCTCTTTTTGAGATATTAGTTCTCTTATCCGGTTGTTTGACTTTTTGCATTTAAAATTTTCATTTCAGTTTTTATATATTTTTATTAAATTCAATAATAATTATAGTTTTTATAATTAATTTTTTAAAAAATAACCTTTCAGTTTGTCTTTTTTTAATTTAATAAAAATTATAATTAGTTTTTAAAAAGACAATCAACTTTAATTTAAATATTATATTCCAATATTCTATTCCAAATCGGTTTAATGAATTTTCATTTCAGTTTTTGTATTCTTTTTAAAATTCAATAATAATTATAATTTTTATAATTAGTTTTTAAAAAGATAACCTTCCAATTTATCTTTTTTTAATTCAATAAAAATTATAATTAGTTTTTTAATTAAAAAAATTATAATTAGTTTTTATAATTAGTTTTTAAAAAGACAACCAACTTCAATTTAAATATTATATTTCAATATTCTATTCTAAATCGATGCATCAAACACAAGCGAATCGTTCAAGTTCAAAGAATTCTTTAACATTTAAGTAAATCGTTCAAGTTGAAAGAATTCTTTAACATTTAAGTGACTCATAAACCAGATTTTTTAGTTGGCCATTTTTATTTTTTATTTTTTGGAATGAGTTTTGGCCATTTAAGTGATCTGAGTTTTTTTTTTTTTTTTTTTTTCCGGAAGTTCTTATGTGGACTTTATTTTGAAGAGCCAAAATTACATGTTTCTCATTAATTGGGTAAATAATGGATTCGGATTAATACCATAGTGAGGATCCAAAGAGAAGGATTAGTGAACAAATAGCTGAAAGCAATATTCCATTTTCATCTACTTATAATAGATTGGAGTATAGGCCAGATCCATCAATTTGTTTTGTTGTTTAAAATGTTTTGTGATTAATTAGCTTAAAACATATCTATTAATTCTCAATATATTTTGTGCGCAATTTCTAGGAGTTCATGACCAAGACCTTAGGATTTGTTTTCTATTTGCAGGGAATTTTAACATGAAGATTTAGGTGTGAATGTGATAATGAATTAACTTAAATCTGAACTTGAGAGTCAAACGGACCGTTATATTCGTCACACGTACTACTACAACAAGATACTTATTTTATTAAAGAGAGCTCTCGAATTACAAAAACGCAACTACAAAGTAGCGAGCACACGATAATGTGCCTTTTCCTCTCTCTCTCTCTCTCTCTCTATCTCTACACTCTCAGAACCAGGAACTTCCAAAGTCGCAACGAGAAGGACCCTCACTATTCCTGCACATGCCAGGCAAAGACTCAGCGGCCTGCATAATCCTGCTCACGTCCTGGCCCCACAACTGCCACTGCTGCCGCTGCCGGTTCATCTCCGACTTGAGCCTATTAGAGATAATTAGTTACATAACAAACTCTCTAATTAGTTACATAACAAACTCTCTGTAACAAACTCTCCTCTAGTATTTATATATAATAAATCTCAGTGACTCAGTAAGAGTCATTATTCAAATCATTCCTTTTCTTGATTTGGTATCAGAGCCACATCGCATCTTGAGTTTTCTTTTCTGTCACTTTCTCGAGAATCTTCTCTATCACTTTCCTGAGAATTTCTCCATGGATTCTTCTTCCACGCTTGGATCTGCTTCTTCCTCTGCGATCCAAAATGCTGTGCCTTTTGCTCAGCTCACCCCCAACTTCACTCCTCTCACTCTGCGACTGGATCGCCAGAATTACTACTACTGGCGTGCTCATGTGATTTCAACCGTTCGAGCTCATGGATTTGAAGGTTTTCTGCTTGGATCGGTAGCTGCTCCTCCACAGTTTGTTGAAATTCCTGATGACTCACCTACCTCTCCATTGATTAGGGCTTCGAATCTAGATTTCTTGATTTGGATGAGGCGTGATCAGTATCTCATGAGCTGGCTTCTCTCTTCCATGACTGAGACTATGCTTGGTCATGTTAATCACTGTCTCACTGCCTCTGAGGTTTGGTCTACACTTCAACAACTGTTCTTGTCAAATTCGAAGGCTCGTGCTATGCAACTTCGCCTGATGCTTCAAACGTTGAAAAAAGGATCTATGACAGTTAAGGAATACATTCTCAAGATGCGAAGTCTTGCTGATAATCTGAACTCTGTTGGTCAACTGATCACAGATGAAGATTTGATTCTGTACATCCTTGGTGGTTTTGGTCCTGAATATGAGTCCATCGTTGTTAATCTGGCTTCTCGGAATGATGCTCTTACTCTTCAAGAAGTATAGTTTGCTTTGCAAACTCACGAAATGAGAATTCATTTTCAGATGGCGCTAGTTCCTTCTGATTTGTAGAATTCTCCCTCTGCAAACACTGCATTTAAAAAGCAGTTTTCTGGTGATAATGCTCGTGGTGGTCGTGGTGGTCGCGGCCAAGGAGGTCCTGGCAATCGAGGTGGTAACAAACCTGTGTGTCAAATCTGTAACAAAGCAGGTCACACTGCTGTCAAATGTTACAGGCGGTTTGATATCAGTTTCCAAGGAGCTGAGTCCTCTGATCAGTCTTCTCCAACACAAGCAAATGTTGCTTCTACTTCCAGTGCTGCTGATGCTAGCTGGTATGTTGATAGTGGAGCCACAAATCATGTCACTTCAGACCTGGCTAATCTATCTCTCAAAGCAGATTACAAAGGGAAGGATAAGCTTGTTGTAGGTAATGGTTCAAAACTTTCCATTTCTCATGTTGGAAGTACAGTATTACCTTCACTCTTGCCTTCAAAACCTTTACACCTTACTAATATTCTTCATGTGCCCCAAATTGCCAAAAATTTGTTGAGCATTTCCCAATTTACCAAGGATAATAATGTGCTAATTGAATTTCATTGTGATTGTTGTTTAATCAAGGACCAAACTACGAAGAAGGTCCTTCTGGAGGGAGTTCTTAAGAATGGCCTTTATCAGGTTGATTTCACTAAGTCCAGCTCATCTTCAAAATTTCAAGCTTTACTGTCCACTCTACCTGTTCCTATTGTTTTTCTTGCAAATTGTGATGCTCATGTCTTGTGTAATCCAGTTGTCACCTCTGATTTGTCCAAGTCTTTTGTGAATTCCAATAATAGACGGTTAGCTCCTGTTTTAGAATGTAATATAGCTTCTACTTCGTCTGATGTAAATACATGGCATCAAAAACTTGGACATCCTTGTACCTCTGTCTTTTCATCTGTAATAAAATCTCTGGATTTTCCTGTCAAACTCAGTGACTTAGATTTTTGCTTAGCTTGTAAACTTGGTAAACTACATCAAATGCATTTTGCTCCTTCTGAAAATGCTACAACTAAACCGTTTCAGATTGTTCATTCCGATATATGGGGCCCATCTCCTGTCTTGTCTGTTGATGGCTATCGTTATTATATTCACTTCATTGATGACTTCACTAGGTACACATTGCTCTATCCTTTAAGGACCAAATCTGAAGCCTATCAATGTTTTGTGGATTTTAATTCTTTAGTTGAAAGACAATCTGATGTCAAAATTAAGTGTCTTCAAACGGATTGGGGGGAGAGTACAGAACCTTAGTTCCCTTTTTACTAAAACTAGGAATTCAGTTTAGACACCCGTGTCCTCACACTCATCAACAAAATGGCAGGGCTGAGAGAAAACACCTACATATTGTTGAAACAGGACTGTCACTTCTAGCTCAAGCTTCCTTACCTTTTAAATTTTGGTGGGATGCATTTGTTACTTCTGTTTTCATCATTAACAGACTCCCAACACCTATTCTACATCACTCCTCTCCTTTTAAATGTCTATTTAGTCAAGCTCCTGATTACAAGTTTCTTAAAGTGTTTGGGTGTGCTTGCTTTCCATATCTTAGACCTTATAACTCTCATAAATTTCAGTTTAGGTCTACCAAATGTGTCTTTTTAGGCTACAGTCCTTTTCATAAAGGTTATAGGTGCTTGTGTCCTTCCGGAAGAATTTACATAGCTAGAACTGTCAGTTTCAATGAAAAAGAATTTCCTTACTCCGAGTTATTTTCTAACTCCTCTTTTTCCAAAACTTTTCAAACCATTGTTCTGCCTTTGTCTCCAGTAGAGCTGGTTGGCTCCTCAGTTTGTGAATCTGGTCCTAGTTTAAACACTTCTAATGAAATTCCTTTAGCACAACCTGAGTCCTTAGTCCCTACTTCTTTACCTCTCACTCCATCCACTTCACTAGCTATTATTACAACTGATTCACTTTCTCCCACTTTACCCACTGCACCTTTTGTTACTAATAACCATACCATGATCACTAGAGCCAAAAATGGTATCTTCAAACCCAAAGTTTTTACTGCTTCACTTCCAACATGTGAATCTTTAATTGAACCATCTACTGTACTTCAAGCTTTATCTAACCCGAATTGGAAGTCTGCTATGACTAGTGAATTTCAAGCTCTTGTGACCAACAACACGTGGACCTTGGTTCCCTTTTCATCAGGTATGAATGTGGTCCACAATAAGTGGGTGTTCAGGACAAAGTATAAAGCAGATAGATCTCTAGATAAATTCAAAGCGAGGCTAGTTGCTAAAGGATTTCAACAGACACCAGGGCTTGATTACTTTGACACGTTCAGTCCTGTCATTAAGCCAACAACTATTCGTGTTGTTCTTACTCTTGCTGTTACAAATCAGTGGAGTATTCAGCAAATAGATGTCAATAATGCCTTTTTGAATGGAGATTTGCAGGAAACAGTCTATATGTCTCAGCCTGAAGGTTTTGTTGATGTTGCTAAACCTGATCATGTCTGCAAGCTTAATAAAGCTCTATATGGACTTAAACAAGCTCCACGGGCTTGGTATGAAAAACTTAAAGGCTTTCTTGTTCAATGGGGCTTTACAGGTTCTACTTCTGATACTTCTCTTTTCATTTGTAAAAGAAAAGACAGTCTACTTCTTGTCTTGGTGTATGTAGATGATATTCTCATTACTGGTGATGACTCAAAGCTTATTTCTCAAGTCATTACTGATTTAGGCTATGCTTTTGCCTTCAAAACTCTTGGGGAAGTGAGCTACTTTCTTGGTCTTGAGGCAAAACGTTCATCTAATGCCTTGCATCTCACACAAACCAAGTATATTCATGATCTTATTGTTAAAACCAATTTGACTATGTGCAAGCCATGTTCTACTCCCACTTGTTTAAATCAGAAGTTAGCCTTGAGTGACAGTAGGCTGTTTGATATGCCTTCCTTGTACCGCAGCACTGTTGGGGCTCTTCAGTATTTGACTTTAACAAGGCCTGACATTGCCTTTGCAGTCAATAAATTAAGTCAGTTTTTACATGCTCCAACTATTAATCATTGGACTGCCTGTAAACGGATCCTTAGATATCTACAGGGCACCTCCACAGTGGGATTAGTTTTTCGACCTGCTACTCGAATGTTGCTTGAGGGGTATGCAGATGCTGATTGGGCTAGCAATCTTGATGACCGAAGATCAACTAGTGGTAATTGTGTCTTTCTAGGAGGCAACCTTATTTGTTGGAGTTCTCGCAAGCAAAAAGTTGTTGCTCGCAGCAGTACTGAGTCTGAGTATCGAGCTTTAGCCTCTGCTGCCACTGAATTAGTTTGGTTGACTTCGCTGTTTCACGAGCTTGGGATTATGCTTGAAAACCCATCGGTGTTGTGGTGTGATAATGTTGGTGCTGCTTCACTTGCTTCACCCTGGTTTAGCTTGTGGGGGTATATTAGAGATAATTAGTTACATAACAAACTCTCTAATTAGTTACATAACAAACTCTCTGTAACAAACTCTCCTCTAGTATTTATATATAATAAATCTCAGTGACTCAGTAAGAAAGTAAGAGTCATTATTCAAATCATTCCTTTTCTTGATTGAGCCCGTCGCACCGGCACCACTCGCTCATCATCCGCAGCTGGCCGCAGCATTGGTCCAAGTAGTCCTCGGGGCGGTTCTCGAGCTTATTATAAGCCTCCTCGTTCAGTAGCTGCTCCCTCAGATAGCGCATGCAGTCGCTGAGGTCCCGCCACTGGATTTGCCGGCTGCAATCCTCCGTGGTGGTGCGGAGAGCGGCCGCGGCGTTGGCGACGAGGATGAGGGCTGCTAAGAGGGCTGCAAGTTTGGCCATTTTTGGGATTTTTTTTTTTTTTTTTTGGTTTTGTTGTTGTAGTTGTAATAATATTGGTTTTGGTTGGGATTGTTTATAAGGATGTTTGGGGGGTTTTGCATGTTAAGTACGTGGACGATTTGATGGTGAGAGATAGTTTGGCATTTTGAATGAGTTGGTTTTGCGTGGCGATTTACATGTTAAGTAGGTGGTTCTTGATTCCACGAATATGTGAGTACTCCTTTTTCATGCAAAGTGCTGTCTGGTATTTTCTGGTTTTTGTTTTGTTTGTCAAGATTGATGTTTGGTCATCTTGCAAAGAAAAGTCCCACATCGATTTAAACTTGAAATGGACAACAATATTAAAAGAACTTAAATTGCTTTTTTTAGGTTATGTTTGAAATTTTATTGTTAGCCCAAATCTCTGGTAATAATTTAATAAGAATAACACTTTCAAAAGAAATTGAAGAATGCGATTTATTTACATGTGTCCAATTATATGTCTTTTGATGGTCCAACTAATTGATGATAAAAAGAAGAAGACATCTATTACATTTTAATTTCAAGAATACCAGAACATAGAATGACATATACATATAGATGATATCTGAGATTGAAAGTGTAGTAGATCTTAGTTTTTTCATTAAAAAAAAATAAACTTCAAATTTTTTGTTTCATGGCCATGAAAAATGAAGGGAAATTTTGGAAATCATGGTGAATAATTACTTTAGACAGTTGGAGACAACATTAACAAAAAAAAATCTCTCACAAACTTCAAATTGCAACTACATAAAAATGCATATATAAATTAATGGAAAAAAGACATGAAGATTTTCATCCTCTACAAAATAATATTTTACCATTGTTGTTAACAGTAGTAACAAATGCATGACTTTTTTTTTTTTTTCCTTCCTTATCTCTGAGTTATTTTCTTTCTACTGACCTCTCACTCCAAATCCTGACTTTGTCAATCCGTGGGCTTTTTGGTTTTTGAATCTCAAGCTGTACATGCGAATGGAGTTGAGAACTTTTTCCACGAAAAGGGAGGGAGAGATTAGAGAGCGACATCAAAAAGAAATCTTTCATGACAAAAAGAAATATTTTTTTTTAAGAGTTCAAAGATAATAGAGAATTTTGAGAAATAGACCAATAAACCGATTTTTTTTTTTTCTCATCAAATTGAACTGAATAGGGAGCTCAAATAGAGAAAAACTTTTTTAAAGACCTGCAAACGAGCTTGATAAAATGGGAAATGACATTCCTGTAATAAAGATAAAAACAAAGGCCTTTTCGTAAACCTTACAAATTTGAAGTATACGCATCAAACTATTAAAGCATAGAGTAACTAAAAGAGTGCTCATACAAGTACTTTTAGCATTGCTCTAAGAAATTATGATATTGAATAATTCAAAACTAGTAATTTGAAGTAAAAATCATTCAGATAAAATTTCTGGGGTTTATTGATTCTTCTTAGCTGGCCTTTTTTTTTTTTTTTGGTCTCTTTCTTTCTTGAAATAATTACACAAAAAATTCATTTCTAAGGTCCCCTTTGAAAATATATCTATTTTTTTCAACAAAATTATATACATATCTATTTTTTAATATATATATATATATAATACCTATTTTATCTTTTTATTATAATTGACATCATATTATTTTTATACATATTTTTTTATTTTCCTTTTTTGTTTTTTAATTTGATGGTCAAAGATAGAGATGGGTTCCTTGGCCTTTTGAGTGAGTTGGCTTTGCGTGGCGATTTACATGCAAGGGTTGTTCTTGGTTCCACGTATATGCAAGTGCTGGCAAGTATTTTCTGGTTGTTGTGAACACTTGTCCTAATTTTCTTATGATTTAAATTATAATAATTTCTTTTAACTTTAGTCAAAAAAATGCCAAAAAATTTTAGTTGAACTGGAGTTAATTTTTTATTTTTTTTAATACATAAGTAAATTTTAAAAATCCTACAATTCATTTCAACGTGTTACCATGCATGCATGATAGTATATATATTGACGTCCTCTACCAAGAGCATTGCCGGGATGCAATTAAAGGGCATCGCTCGGGAGGCAAATTGCAGACGACAGGCATCACTGCCTCCTTACGCAGGTTCTCGGGATCGATATCACTGCCTTGTTGCTAGGGATGACAATATTCTCGAAGGGACAGAGTTCCACGGAGCATCGATCTGCATTCGACAGGGATGATGGACAATATTCGAAGATGGAGACAAAGTCGTTTTCCAGAATTAAAAGCGGGGCGGGATGCTGGGCAGAGACGGGGGAAGCATCCCGCCCCGTTACACATATATTATATATTGTGATTTATACATATATATGCATTAACTTTTTAAACTTAATAGAGTGTTTTAGTTTTTTTAAATATAATTATTAACTTGCAACTTTTTAACTAAAAAAAAGTTAATTTTTAGTTAGTAACCTTATTTGGCTGACACTAATTAGTTTGTGTTGTTTATTTTTATTTTTAATTATGCAATTTATAAAAAAAATTATATAATTTTCAAAATGCATAGTTATATATATATATATTAATAGAGAAAGGAGCTATATATATTAATAGAGAAAGGACCGAGTATGGGAAAGACTCCTCCGATAGAGAATCCCTATCTCCACCTCCCGTCCTTTTTTATAGGTTGGAAATGAGGATGGGAAACAATCCCTGCTCTTGCCCCACCCCAGTTGTCATCCCTACTTGTTTTTTAACAAAATTACGTGCATATCTATTTTTTTAATAAAATAAATATATATAATATATATTTTACCCTTTTATTATAATTGACATCATTTTATTTTTATATAAATTTTCGTCACACATTACTGATACTTATTTTATTCAAAGAGAGCTCTCGAATTGCAAAAACGCAACTATAAAGTAGCGAGCACACGACAATGTGCCTTTTCCTCTCTCTCTCTCTACATTCTCAGAACCAGGAACTTCCAAAGTCGCAACGAGAAGGACCCTCACTATTCCTGCACATGCCGGGCAAAGACTCAGCGGCCTGCATAATCCTGCTCACGTCCTGGCCCCACAACTGCCCCTGCTGCCGCTGCCGGTTCATCTCCGACTTGAGCCCGTCGCACCGGCACCACTCGCTCATCATCCGCAGCTGGCCGCAGCACTGGTCCAAGTAGTCCTCGGGGCGGTTGCCGAGCTTATTATAAGCCTCCTCGTTCAGTAGCTGCTCCCTCAGATAGCGCATGCAGTCGCTGAGGTCCCGCCACTGGATTTGCCGGCTGCAATCCTCCGTGGTGGTGCGGAGAGCGGCCGCGGCGTTGGCGACGAGGATGAGGGCTGCCAAGAGGGCTGCAAGTTTGGCCATTTTTGGGAATTTTTTTTTTGGTTTTGTTGTTGTAGTTGTAATAATATTGGTTTTGGTTGGGATTGTTTATAAGGATGTTTGGGGGGTTTTGCATGTTAAGTACGTGGACGATTTGATGGTGAGAGACAGTTTGGCATTTTGAATGAGTTGGTTTTGCGTGGCCATTTACATGTTAAGTAGGTGGTTCTTGATTCCACGTATATGTGAGTACTCCTTTTTCATGCAAAGTGCTGTCTGGTATTTTCTGGTTTTTGTTTTGTTTGTCAAGAGTGATGTTTGGTCAGCTTGCAAAGAAAAGTCCCACATCGATTATTCATTTTAAACCTGAAATGGACAACAATATTAAAAGAACTTAAATTGCTTTTTTTAGGTTATGTTTGAAATTTTATTTTTAGCCCAAATCTCTGGTAATAATTTAACAAGAATAACACTTTCAAAAGAAACTGAAAAATGCGATTTATTTATATGTGTCGAACTATATGTCTTTTGATAGTCCAACTAATTGATGATAAAAAGAAGAAGACATCTATTACCTTTTAATTTCAAGAATACCAGAATATATGTCTTTTGATAGTCCAACTAATTGATGATAAAAAGAAGAAGACATCTATTACCTTTTAATTTCAAGAATACCAGAACATGGAATGATATATACATATAGATGATTTCTGAGATTGAAAGTGTAGTAGATTTTAGTTTTTTCATTTAAAAAAAAAAAAAGTAAACTTCAAATTTTTTGTTTCATGGCCATGAAAAATGAAGGGAAATCTTTGAAATCATGGTGAATAATTACTTTAGACAGTTGGAGACAACATTAACAAAAAAAATCTCTCACAAACTTCAAATTGCAACTACATAAAAATGCATATATAAATTAATGGAAAAAAGACATGAAGATTTTCATCCTCTACAAAATAATATTTTACCATTGTTGTTAACAGTAGTAACAAATGCATGACTTTTTTTTTTTTTCCTTCCTTATCTCTGAGTTATTTTCTTTCTACTGACCTCTCACTCCAAATCCTGACTTTGTCAATCCGTGGGCTTTTTGGTTTTTGAATCTCAAGCTGTACATGCGAATGGAGTTGAGAACTTTTTCCACGAAAAGGGGAAGGAGAGGTTAGAGAGCGACATCAAAAAGAAATCTTTCATGACAAAAAGAAATATTTTTTTTTTAAGAGTTCAAAGATAATAGAGAATTTTGAGAAATAGACCAATAAACCGATTTTTTTTTCTCATCAAATTGAACTGAATAGGGAGCTCAAATAGAGAAAAACTTTTTTTAAAGACCTGCAAACGAGCTTGATAGAATGGGAAATGACATTCCTGTAATAAAGATAAAAACAAAGGCCTTTTCGTAAACCTTACAAATTTGAAGTATACTCATCAAGCTATTAAAGCATAGAGTGACAAAAAGAGTGCTCATACAAGTACTTTTAGCATTGCTCCAAGAAATTATGATATTGAAGAATTCAAAACTAGTAATTTGAAGTAAAAATCATTCAGATAAAATTTCTGGGGTTTATTGATTCTTCTTAGCTGCTTTTTTTTTTTTTGTCTCTTTCTTTCTTGAAATAATTACCCAAAAAATTCATTTCTAAGGTCCCCTTTGAAAATATATCTATTTTTTTCAACAAAATTATGTACCTATCTATTTTTTAATATATATATATAATATCTATTTTATATTTTTATTATAATTGACATCATTTTATTATTATACATATTTTTTTATTTTCCTTTTTTGTTTTTTAATTTGATGGTCAAAGATAGAGATGGGTTCCTTGGCCTTTTGATTGAGTTGGCTTTGCGTGGCGATTTACATGCAAGGGTTGTTCTTGGTTCCACGTATATGCAAGTGCTGGCAAGTATTTTCTGGTTGTTGTGACCATTTGTCCTAAATTTCTTATGATTTAAATTATAATAATTTCTTTTAACTTTAGTTGAACTGAAGTTAATTTTTTATTTTACATAAGTAAAATTTAAAAATCCTACAATTCATTTCAACGTGTTACCATGCATGCATGGTAGTATATATATTGACGTCCTCTACCAAGAGCATTGCCGGAATACAATTAAAGGGCATCGCTCGGGAGGCAAATTGCAGACGACAGGCATCACTGCCTCCTTACGCAGGTTCTCGGGATCGATATCACTGCCTTGTTGCTAGGGATGACAATATTCTCGAAGGGACAGGGTTCCACGGAGCTTCGATCTGTATTGGACAGGAACAATGGACAATATTCGAAGATGGGGACAAAGTCTTTTTCCAGAATTAAAAGCGGGACGGGATGCTGGGCAGAGACGGGGGAAGCATCCCGCCCCGTTATGCATATATTATATATTGTGAGTTATATATATATATATATATATATGTGTGTGTGCATTAACTTTTTAAACTGAATAAAGTGTTTTAGTTTTTTTAAATACAATTATTAACTTGCAACTTTTTAACTAAAAAAAAGTTAATTTTTAGTTAGTAACCTTATTTGGCTAACACTAATTAGTTTGTGTTGTTTGTTTTATTTTAAATCATGCAATTTATAAAAAAAAAAATTATACAATTTTCAAAATGCATAGTTATATATATATATATATATATATATATATTAATAGAGAAAGGAGCGAGTATGGGAAAGACTCCTCCGATAGAGAATCCCCATTCCCACCTCCCGTCATTTTTTAGAGGTCGGAAATGAGGATGGGAAACAATCTCTGCTCTTGCCCCGCCCCCGTTGTCATCCCTACTTGTTGCCGCTCCACCACAACCTTCAGCATCATGCAGTGGTCCTCGTCTTTTATCACCGCCAACTGGTTGCATACAGAACTCGACGTCCGATCAGAGGAAGCATGAACGACGTTTTTGATCCTATTGATCGCATGTCCTTGTCAGAATTGTTTAACAATTATTTGTTAGATCTCTTAAACGCTCATCTACCTTGAAATCGTTAGTTTGGTCAGCATTTTCATGAGCTTTTGCCATTTACAGTAAACCGTATTAGGTTAAGGAATTAGTTTACCACAAATATTACTGTACTTGTCCCATGTATAAAAATATTTGTGCGTTTATTGTAACGCTACATGCCTTAAATGGTTTTGAAGAGTTACATTGTAGACCAATCATGATGAGTTTAGTTATTTATTGAAAAAAAACTTTTTTTTTAATAGCTAAATAGCATTTTTTTTAAGAAGTTTTTTAAAATTAGTTAAAAAGTTATTTTTTCTAAAATGGTTAATCACATAATAGTCAATCAGTTATTGACTTATGGTCAGTTACTAATTAACCATAATATAAATTATCAAATTTCATATTCAATCGCTGATTGACCATTAGTCAGTAATTGATTGAACAAATTTAAAAAATGACAAACTATCATTTTCCTAAATTTAAAAAAAGTTAGACCATCTATTAGATTAGGTTATTAAAAAATGCCACTCAACCTAATTTTCGTTCGTTTTTTTTTCCCTTTAAGATGAACAATTAGTAAAATGTAGAATCATTTTGAACATGATTAGGTTAATTAAATAACTAACGTAACGTCAGGTCTTTATCCCAATAATATGTTTATCATATAGCGGCGGATCTATTAAAGCCTCAGTGAACATAAATTTTTTCCTACCCCAAATAATTTTTCGTCTTTCTCTTTTACCACACCCCCCCCCCCCCCCCCCCAAAAAAAAAGAAAATCTCACAAATATAGCCCCACTAAAATTAATTCCACCTCTAAAATTTTATGCGCTTTTCCCTCACTAGAAATTAAAAATTCTCATATAACCCTATTAAAATTAATTCTACCCCCTAAAATTTTATGGGATTTTTATTTTTCCCTCGCAAAAAATTATAAATTCTCATACATTCTCACTAAAATTAATTCTATCCCAAAATTTTATGGATTTTCTGCTTTTCCGACACTAAAAAGTTAAAATTTCTCTTATAGTTAGTGTTGGGAATTCGGGCCGCCCGGCCCGAGCCCATCGGGTTATTGCAAAAATTCAGGCCGGCCCGGCCCGGCCCGAATTTTTGCAATATAAGCCTGGCCCGGCCCGCGGACTTAGAGCGGGCCGGGCCTAATTTTTTAAAATTTTATTTAATTTTATTTTTTATTTGTAATTTTTGAATAAATTTGTATATTTTTGATAATTTAATAATTTATCTTAATATTTTTGATTAAATATTACTAAATTGAAAAATAAATTAAGCACATAATAAAAATTAAAAATTTTATTAAAAAATAAGGATACAAAAAAGAAAATATAAAATTGAAATTTAAAATTTTATTGATGTCATGATTGCCTCATTAAAAACTTTACTAAGTAAAACCCATTGGGATAAAACCTCAGTAAAGAAAAAAGAGTGCAATCTTAATTCATATTTATAAGTTTACAATGAAAAAAATATATCAATCAGCATCAGCAACCGGAAGAGGGAGCCGCAGGAGCATTGTCAATATCATCGTCATCGATTATGGTCATTTCGTTAAAGTGTTGGAGTATCTCTTGATCTTCTACTGTATATTGCAACCTTTTATCTGCATGTTCCCAATCTTTTAGGCATGTAAGCACCTCGACCATCTCAGGTGTTAATGAGGTCCTCCGATCTTCAATTATCCTTCTAGCTGTGCTGAATGCTGATTCAGAAGAAACTGTCGAAACAAGAATAGTTAAGATATCACGTGCTAAACGGGAAAGCACTGGAAAATTTGTCGACTGCAACCTCCACCAATCTAAAATTTTGAAATCTTCAGTATTTGTAGTTGAGTCTAGCAGTGAAAAATTTGTATCTAAGTATTTTGTGAGCTCCGAGTGTGTCGTACTCGTGGTAGTTGAACTTGCTGAAAGTGGACGAGTAACACTCGAACTTGATGAAGAGCCCGATCTTGCTGGAGCAGAAAAAAAAACCCAAAACTTTTTTCTTTTTTCAATCACCAGCAGTTGGAAGAGTTTCTTCGGTTTCAATGTTAACTTGCTATCCGAATTTATTCTGATAACTTGCAAAAATCTCAAATAACTTGCATTTAGTGTTATTAAATGCTAAAGAATACGTTGAAGCAAAATCTACGTCCATATGTTCAGAAATATGAGTAAGACCATTATAAAGACCATTTAATTTAACTATAGGATTTAAAACAATGGCAAGGCAATATAATAAAGGCATGTTATTGTGATCCCAATATTTCATAAATTTTTTCTCCATTTTTTCTACTATTAGTTTAAATAAATCATTATTTCTATATTCAGAAAACAATGAAGAAATAAGCATTAATTGGGTGAAAACTAGTGGAGAAGTGGGATAATAAACACCAGACAATAAAATAGTAGCATCATAAAAAGTTTCTAAAAAATAAATCATTCTTTCAGCAATAAACCAATCAACATCAGATAATAAAATCATATTATGCTTTGTATTATAAAACATAGAAATAACATTCTTATATTCTATTACATTTTTCAATATTAAATAAGTTGAGTTCCACCTTACCGGCATATCAGTCCCAAATTTTCGAGGTTTTAAACCTTCTGCTTTGCAATACCTCTTAAATTCAGCAATGCGAAGATTTGAATTATGTATCCAAAGGAGAGCATTACGAATATTCTCTATGTTACTACTTACCAACTTCATACCTGCTTTTACAATAAGGTTGATAATATGGCATACACAACGTTGATGTAATAAAATTCCACCAATATATTCTGCTAAGTTTTTCTCAAGAAAATGAATTGCAGCGGTATTTGCCGAAGCATTATCTATGGTGATTGAAATAATGCAATTACTAATGCCAAATTCATTTAAAACACTCATAATATTATCAGTAATATTTAAAGCATTGTGAGAATGATCAATAAGTCTAAAGCCAATAATTCTTTTTTGTAATTGTCACTGGGGATCTAAATAATGTGAAACTACACTAATATAATCTTGATTTGACCTAGCAGCCCAAATATCAGATGTCAATGCAATACAAAATGTGTTTGTATTCATGTAAGATATTAATGTAGTGCGTTTTTTACTATAATAAGATATAATATCACTCCTAATAGTTTTTCTAGTAACGGCTTTAAATTGTGGACAAAAAGATCTTTGAATATGCTCTTCATAAAAAGTATTTTCACCAAAACTAATAGGTAAATCTGTAGAGGCAATTAAACGAGCTAGAGATTCTCTAGCTACCATGGGATCATAAGAAAAGGTACCTACTAAGCCATCGGAGTTGAATTTTAGAGTGCTTTGTGTCGGCTCTCTTCCCTTGTAATGTTTCTCAGCACATCTTTCACCATGGGCTAATAAGTGACGAGTCCCACTTGAGCTGTTAGCAGTTAATGTTTTTTGGCAATACTTACATTTTGCTAGTCTTGTTTGTGTTTTTTTGCCGTCGGGGCCGAAGTCCTCTTTCTGCACAGCATCGAAGAATTGCCAAGCACGTGAAGTGGTTCTAGTAGCAGTACCTTTTGGCTTTTTTGGTGGACAACTGGTGCTTCCCGAACTACTTCTTGATAGTGCCAACATTGGACTTGGTGGTATTAGTCCTATTGGAGTACTAAAACTCCTACGTCTAATCTCAGGAACATTGTCGCCAGCCTCCATATGGGAAATCTCCACTTCTTCGATGCCGTGGTCATCCATCCCGTAGTAATCATCATCAAGATCAACAATTGGTTGTTGAACATTTGGATTTGGATCCATTTTGATTTTTTTTTTGTAGGAAAGTAAATGACAAGAATGAGGATTATAAAAATAATGAGAAAATGAGTTATTGTAAATTTAGGAGACACGGACAAAAAAAAATTATTGAATAATGAGAATTGAGAAATTGGAAATAAGAGAATATGGAAAAAGAAATTAGAGAATAAGAAATTGAAAGGAGAGATGAGAGAAGATGTATAAAAGAATGAAAAAATAGAAGGGTATTTATAGAATGTATAATATAATATTAATATTTAATATATATAATTTTTTTAATAAAAATTAAAAAATAATTAAAATTTTAATAAAATTAATATATATAATTTTAAATACAGGGTGGGCCGGGCCGGCCCATTGGATTTAAATATTCGGACCGGGCCGGGCCGGCCCGCCGAGCCTAAAATGAGAGCCCGGCCCACCTCTTTGTATCGGGCCGGGCTTTTACTGGGCCGCGGGGAGGGCCTAAATTACGGGCTGCGGACCGGCCCGTTTGGCCCGGCCCAAATTCCCACCTCTACTTATGGTTCCATTAAAATTTTTACATTTATTTTTAACTTCGATCTTATTTTTTGAAAAAAAAAAAAATGTTGGTGTACATCCACGATAAAATATATTCCCAGTATGTATGTAGGTGCGCAACGACAAAGTTACTTCAGACTGAACAAGGGCAGCTACCCGCACTAATCTTTTTCTTTTTTCTTTTTTCTTTTTTTAAATTAAGCTTAACAAAATTATCTTTATGTTTTTTTGCCCCCACTAACATGTAAAGTTACTGATATCCTCATTTACCTTTAAATTTTTACTTTTATTTTTATAATTTTAAAAAATAATTAATATGCATCCCATTAAAATAGAAGATTAGTTGTGTGTAAGTCATGTGGTCGATCCACATGTCAAACTTAGAAGAGTCACACGTGTATGTTCTGTATTGTAAATTTGATTGGAATTTAAATTTAAGAAAGATGTAAGGTTGTTTTATGTTTGATTAAATTATATATAAACTTCTAAATAATAATAAATTCTATATATCATCTATATTCTAGTTTTTAAGCCCTTCAATTCGCCAAAGAGATGGACAGACTGATTATTCCTTAGAAAAGTCTTTCCTACCGTGATAATGTGATGGTCAAGAATTGATCCCGAAATTATTTTGAAAAGGAAAGTGATATTAGGATACTGGTATGATTATGAGAGATAATTGTTGCATGTAAATGACAGTTAAATTAGCACGCAAAATATTTTGCAACAAATTAAAAGTGAATTACACACACACATATATATATATATAGAGAGAGAGTATGCATTGAGATTTGACACATATTCTCCATGTACCATGCTTAGAAGTATATGCAACCAAAATTTTTTTTTTTAACCAAAAAATTTGGTCTCTTAAAGTCATTATTCTTGTAGTGACAGAATAAAATACTCAATATAGAATTAGAATAGAATATCAATTAATCAAAAAAAAATAAAAAAAACTCAAATAATTATAATCCGACTAGATCGTATCAAGTTACGTCATAAATAAAAATAGAAACATACAAAATAAATGTTCAACAATTATTAAATCATAAAAATCAAAAAATAAGAAAATAAGATAGAAAAACCCTATTATATAGGTGCACAGTCTCTAGAGTCTTTTCTTAAAATTTTTTTTCCCTCTTTTCTTTATGCTTCAAGATGACCTTTTCCTAATTTTGTAAAAAACTAAACCTAACACTCAGATTAAAAACAAAATACTAAAACCTAAAACCTAAGAATATATATATATATATATATATATATATTTTTTTTTTTTTTTTTTCTTCTTCTGGTTTTCGGCCTCAAGCAGCCAAAAGACCCTTAGCATGCAGCCCTAAGCCCCCTTTTATAAGCTCTCAAGCCGCCGCATTTAAAACTAAATCTAACACTCAGATTAAAAACAAAATACTAAAACCTAAAACCTAAGAATATATATATATATATATATATATATATTTTTTTCTTTCTTCTTCTGGTTTTCGGCCTCAAGCAGCCAAAAGACCCTTAGCATGCAGCCCTAAGCCCCCTTTTATAAGCTCTCAAGCCGCCGCATTTAAAACTAAATCTAACACTCAGATTAAAAACAAAATACTAAAACCTAAAACCTGAGAATATATATATATTTATATATTTTTTTTTTTTCTTCTTCTGGTTTTCGGCCTCAAGCAGCCAAAAGACCCTTAGCATGCAGCCCTAAGCCCCCTTTTATAAGCTCTCAAGCCGCCGCATTTAAAACTAAATCTAACACTCAGATTAAAAACAAAATACTAAAACCTAAAACCTAAGAATATATATATATATATATATATATATATATTTTTTTTTTTTTTCTTCTTCTGGTTTTCGGCCTCAAGCAGCCAAAAGACCCTTAGCATGCAGCCCTAAGCCCCCTTTTATAAGCTCTCAAGCCGCCGCATTTAAAACTAAATCTAACACTCAGATTAAAAACAAAATACTAAAACCTAAAACCTAAGAATATATATATATATATATATTTTTTTTTTTTTTCTTCTTCTGGTTTTCGGCCTCAAGCAGCCAAAAGACCCTTAGCATGCAGCCCTAAGCCCCCTTTTATAAGCTCTCAAGCCGCCGCATTTAAAACTAAATCTAACACTCAGATTAAAAACAAAATACTAAAACCTAAAACCTAAGAATATATATATATATATATATATTTTTTTTTTTTTTTTTTTCTTCTTCTGGTTTTCGGCCTCAAGCAGCCAAAAGACCCTTAGCATGCAGCCCCAAGCCCCCTTTTATAAGCTCTCAAGCCGCCGTTTTTAATTCCTTAGTTTTTTTTTTTCGCCCTTTTTTCTTTTATTTTATGTTTTCTTTTTCTAATGGGCCCCACAGAGTATATATATGTGGCGTGCACCGGTTGGGAGATTGCTAAATGAGAGGCGTGGCGGGGCTCGCGAGTGCATACGGAATTGCTGGGATGCAATGCATGCGATCCAGCACCGTCTGGGGGACCTGACACGTGGCAGAGACGCGCTTGGAGCTGCATTGGGGAATGCATTCTCGATCTGATCTGACGGCTGGAGTGGCAAGTGACACGCATGATAGTGACACGCATGATAGTGACACGCGAGTGGTGGACGTGAACGAAATGGCAGTCGATTAACACATTTCTAAATCCAAACTATAATTGTTTCAGGAACTGATTTTCAAAACCTGAGAAGTTCAAGGAAAATGGGGCAAAAAAAAATAAAAATTGAAAAGATTAGTAGAAAAAAGAAAAAATAAAATGTTGGGGAATCACTATTTTTCAGTTAAATTAGAAAAAACAAGGTGTGTTTAGGTATGAGTTTAATAATATTGTTGAGTGATTAATTGATATTCATTCAAAATTTTAAAGTTGATGTGAGAGTTTTCAAAATTAAAAAAGTGAAATGAAAACGATCTAAAATTTAAAAAGGACATGTGAGATTGATAATAATAATAATCGGAAAATAAGAGAACAAACAAAAGGAAAGAAAGAGAAAAGCAAAAATATGTCTTTTTGTAATAAATTTGAGTGTATTTACTAAATTGACGACCTCATCTTGATTGTATGACTCATCGAGCGCACATTATAACTTCTTCTTCTTCTTTTTTTGCTTCTTCTTCTTCTTTTATTTTTTTACGACATTTTATTACAAATTATAAAATATTGCACAATATGTAAATTCAAAGACAAAATGAGATATATTTATTTGCAAACAGTCTAGTGTTAATTTGAATTAGTGTTAATTACTAGGAGAATTAGCGTTAATTTGAAGGTTACTAGTGTGAGAGATGTCATTAGCTTTCCCATTGCTTGTAACTAATTCAGGAAATACTACAAATATATCGTCGTTATACATAAACATACTACATAATTACACATATTTATATCTGGGAATAATTTGATTTTTTTCCCCCTTCTGTTTCATATGTGTTTTCTTTTGTAAAGCAAAGAGTTAATAACATTAAATCGTAGAGGTCACTTAATTAATATTACCACTTCGTTTTTGCAGGAAATTTAATTTGTTGTTAAATTAGGATACATGCATGTTAATGTCATGGATTTTTTCAAGATTGAGTATTTAATTTTATTTTGATTTGGAGAATGCAATGAGAAAACATTTTTATATAAATATAAATATATTCACACACACACACACACATATACACATGAATTTATGATTGATTCACGGGCCTTTTTCATTTATAAATTTATTGGTGTGTGACTCTAAGTTTCTTCTTCTTTTTTTTTTCTTTTTTCTTTTTTTTGGTTTAAGTATCTAAAAAGCCATGGCATTCAAGCCAATTGTGTGTGTGTGTGTATATATATATATATTTAATAGTTAAAAGTTGTATAATATAGTTAGTATATTCATGATGAATATATATGATAACATATAACCAATTGGGTTTTTCAAATATTTAAAGAGCAGAAAAGAGGGGCGGCTGAATGAGGCATGGTATAAAGATCCTTTTATGTTCGCCAAATAATATATAGAAGATACAAATAATGTAATTTATAAAGAGTAAAAGAAATTAGGATAAAACACTTATTTTAGTTTTATAGAGTAATATACACCCTTTATAAATTCATGATATTCATGTGTATACCAAATGTTTGTTTTGGAAAATGAAAATAATAAGCACATGATAAGTATATTTAAATTGCTCCCTTTTTTTTGTTTTTATTTTTATTTTTTATTTTTTGAAGGGACTCCTTTTCGTTTTAAAAAAAAAATCATTAATGTCTTTTTTAAAAAATCATTAATTTTGGATAAAAAATCACTTAAAATTTTGAATTCACTAACACAAGAAACTCATCATATTCATATAAAATATAAAACTAACGACTAGAATTATCAAATATCTATAATGATTAAGACAAACATATCTTAGAATAAAACATAAACGGGTTATTAGGGCTAGGGTTATGCTTTTATATGTTGTTATTTTTAGGGGTTTTTTTAAAATATATTAAGAAATTTTATATATATAGGCTATAAACGGATTAGGTGTGTTGGCCCATTCATGACCTATTTAAATAAATGGGTTAAATTGCGTTAGTCTGTTTCTAGCCCTTTTAATTTATTGTTAAACATGCAACCTAATTTCGACCCAATTATTAAATGTGTAATCCAAGTCTATTTATTTCGTATCATGTCACCGTATCGTGTCCGAAATTACTGGTCCTAGTGGTAGAGTCCCTTTAAGGGACTATACCCATAATGCTCCATCCAAGGGTTATTATTATACTTTTAACATCAACGGCTGTAATTTTATCCAAATTTGAGATTGATTATACTAAATCTCCTCTCTCTCTCTGTTTTTTTTTTTTTAATCTCTCCTCTCTCCTCTCGTTCTTTCTTCTTCGCTCTCGCTCTCCATCCTTTGTACACTCATGTTCACCAAAGCAGTGGTCCAAGGTAAGATTGACAATTCAAGGATGACAAGGAGTCCTTTAATTTGTTATATGACTAGAATGTTTCCAAGTCCCCTCAGTTTTATTTATTTATTTATTATTATTTTTTTTAAAGAACTGTTGGAAATCAACTTGTCTTACTCATTATTATTTATTTATTATTATTATCATATTCATATAAAATATAAAACTAACGACTATAATTATCAAATATCTATAATGATTAAGATAAACATATCTTAAAATATAACATAAACGGATTATTAGGGTTAGGGTTATCCTTTTATATGTTTTTATTTTTAGGGGTTTTTTTTTAATATATTAAGAAATTTTATATATATAGGCTATAAATGGATTAGGTTGTGTTGGCCCATTCATGACCTATTTAAATAAATGGGTTAAATTGCGTTAGTCTGTTTCTAGCCCTTTTAATTTATTGTTAAACATGCAACCTAATTTCGACTCAATTATTAAATGTGTAATCCAAGTCTATTTATTTCGTATCATGTCACCATATCATGTCCGAAATTACTGGCCCTAGTGGTAGAGTCCCTTTAAGGGACTATACCCATAATGCTCCATCCAAGGGTTATTATTATACTTTTAACATCAACGGCTGTAATTTTATCCAAATTTGAGATTGATTATACTAAATCTCCTCTCTCTCTCTCTCTCTGTTTTTTTTTTTTAATCTCTCCTCTCTCCTCTCGTTCTTTCTTCTTCGCTCTCGCTCTCCATCCTTTGTACACCCATGTTCACCAAAGCAGTGGTCCAAGGTAAGATTGACAATTCAAGGATGACAAAGGAGACCTTTGTTATATGACTAGAATGTTTCCAAGTCCCCTCAGTTTTATTTATTTATTTATTATTATTATTATTTTTTAAAGAACTGTTGGAAATCAACTTGTCAAGATACAAAGGCACCCGTGGGGCCAAGTCCCAGCTAGGCGTGATCGTTATTAAGGTGTCATAATATGTATACAAACATATATATATATATTTCTTTTGTTTTTTTTTGGGCCATTGGTCCCACGGGTTCGGGACCACCATGATACACAAAAGCCATGCTAAGACAGCAGCCCAATTATCGATCACCGACAATGAGGACATTGACAAACAACGACTTACAAACAACGACTCCCCACCCATAAATGAATGAAATAAAATAAAATCTCTACTAAGTTGATACTAATAATGCATTGTTTCCAGTATTAATAGCATAAGTTATCAATTACTTCCACGTCTCTCCGAACCCAAAAGAAATGTTCTAGCAAAAAAAAAAAAAAAAAAACCTAAAATAAATGGATAAACAAGGACTCTCATAAATGAATAAAATAAAATCTCTATATGCTAATAATGTGCATTGTTTTCATAATTAGTAAGCACAAGTTATCAATAACTTCCACGACAAACCCAAAAGAAATGTTCCAGCCAAAAAAAAAAAAAAAAACTAAAATAAATGGACAAACAATGACTCTCATAAGTGAATAAAATAAAACCACTATCAGGTTGATGCTAATAACGCATTGTTTTCAGTATTAGTAAACATAGGTTAGCAATACTTCCATGTCTCCAAACTCAAAAAGAAATGTTCCAGGAAAAAAAAACCCCAAATAAATGGACAAACAACGACTCTTATAAATGAATAAAATGAAATATACTAGGTTGGTGCTAATAATGCATTGTTTTCAGTATTAGTAAGCATAGGTTAGCAATACTTCCACGTCTCCAAACTCAAAAAGAAATGTTCCAGGAAAAAAAAAACCCAAAATAAATGGACAAACAACGACTCGTATAAATGAATAAAATGAAATATACTAGGTTGGTGCTAATAATGCATTTTTTTCGGTGTTAGTAGGCATAAGTTAGCAACACTTTCACGTCTAACTCTGTTAAAAGGTGAAGAATTTAAATTATTCATCTCTAAGTTTAAAACATAAAATAATAATAATGCATTGTTTTTATTTCAAAAAATAATTGAAATGGTTGATAAATGCATTAGAAGATAGTAACGTGCTGTTATCGTTTCAAAATAACAATAAATGGATGACATTATAATCGTTTTGTTAGTCCAACTTTTTAATAATTCCATAATTATTTGTGAGTGCAACTTAAAAGAGCTAATCTAGGACCATGTAATCATTTATGTTCACTTAATAAAAGACTCGTTATATACACCTATTTGTTTAATTATTGTTGCACTATTAAAAATATCAATTCTAATTATTATAACAATGTTAAATTATCATCTTTTTATCTGTTAATATGAAGATATTTGTCAAAAAAATAAAGAATAACAGTACAAAATAGAATTTGTTGTATACGCTAACTTTGGAAAATGTTAATAGAAAAGGCCAACAATAAATTCAGGTACTAATGTCTAGTTGTAGAAAGACCCTCGTCAACGATGTCTATATATTTTGTATCTCCCAAACTCATGTTACCACATTCCCACAATTCTATCATCTAAAACCATCACCCAACCAATGAGAAACCTTCCACTCTCTCCTCCTCAGTGTCACCTCATTCTCCTCCTCCTCCTCCTCAATGCACTCACCCACCTGTGCATGAAAGTCACCTCTGCCGCCTGCCACGTTGACGATGAATCGGGTCTACTCGGTTTCAAATCGGGCATCACCGCCGATCCATCTGGCTTGCTTGCCTCATGGAAGAAGGGCAAGGACTGCTGCACATGGGCTGGCGTAAGATGCCAGGTAAACAACCGGGTTACTAACCTATCTCTGTCGGGCCAACCCGGCAAACCCAACAGCTACTTATCCGGTAAAATATCACCCGCCCTAACCAAGCTCAAATACCTAAAAGGACTCTACCTCCAAAAGCTCCGACGACTCTCGGGTCCCTTCCCGGATGTTCTCTTCGGGTTACCCCACATCAAATACGTGTACATCGAGGACAACAAACTATCGGGTCGGATACCCAAAACTGTGGGGAATTTAACCCGACTCCGCGCACTTAGCCTATTGGGGAACCGGTTCACCGGGCCAATCCCGGGTTCAATATCCAAGTTGACTAAGTTGACTCACCTCAATCTTGGCGGGAATCTCCTCTACGGATCCATACCACCCGGCATTCAAAACCTCAAGAATCTCACTTTCCTCGGTCTTGATCGGAACCAACTTTCCGGGCCTATTCCGAACTTCTTGGGAACATTCTCGAAGCTTCACTTCCTCAGACTCTCCGTCAACAACTTCACCGGAGAAATCCCCAAGTCCATCTCAACCCTGTATCCGACGCTAACCTCTCTCGAGCTAGGGAACAACTTTCTCACCGGGAAGATACCTGATTTTCTCGGGAAATTCAAGAAACTAGACACTCTCATCCTCGCAAACAACAAGCTCTCCGGAACAGTTCCGAAATCCTTTGCCAATCTGACGAAGCTCATCAAATTCCACGTCGAACACAACAGGCTCGTCGATCCGTTTCCGCTGTTGCACGTGAAAAGCTTCAAATCCCTTGATCTCTCGTACAACGAGTTCCATCTGAAGACAATTCCCCAATGGGTGGTCACTTCGCCGATCATGTTCAACCTAAGGCTAGCGAAATGCGGAATCCATATGAAATTCCAGGACTTTAAGCCGTCGGTGACCTCCTTCTACGACTCCATCGACCTGTCGGAGAACCACATCTCGGGAGATCCGACTGCTTTACTGAACAAGACGAAGAACTTGGTTCGTTTCAAGGCTTCGGGGAACAAACTGAGGTTCGATTTGGGGAAATTGAGGATTCCGAGTAAGCTAAAGGAGTTCGATTTGTCCAGGAATTCGGTGTTCGGGAAGGTTCCGGCGGGTGTTGCGAGGGTGGAGAAGTTGAACGTCAGTCATAATCATCTCTGTGGTCGGATTCCGCCGACCAAGTCTCCGGCGAGTGCGTTCGTGGGGAATGATTGTCTGTGCGGCCCTCCATTGAAGCCGTGTAAAGCATAAAGCCACATATCTTGTGGTTTTCTTCCTCGTTTCTCAGATCAACAACTGCTCTGCTACTTCCCACCTCCACCCCACACCTTTCTCTCTCCCAAGTCTCAAGTTTCCTCTTGTTGTTTTCATAAATGTATGTTTGTCTCTGTGTTCGTTTTTTTTTTTTTTTTCACTCCCTTCTTTTGTAGATTTCTGTTTTGTCTTTTCTAGAATTATGTTTTTCTTTTGTGTGTTCGGTAATAAATAAATGTTACTCTTGTTTTTTTCGGTTCCCAGCAATTTTTCAGTTGGCCATTTTTATTTTTTATTTTTTGGGATGAGTTTTGGCCATTTAAGTGATCTGAGTTCTTTTTTTTTTTTTGTTTTTTCCGGAAGTTCCTATGTGGACTTTATTTTGAAGAGCCAAAATTACATGTTTCTCATTAATTGTGTAAATAATGGATTCGGATTAATACCATAGTGAGGATCCAAAGAGAAGGATTAGTGAACAAATAGTTGAAAGCAATATTCCATTTTCACCTACTTATAATAGATTGGAGTATAGGCCAGATCCATCAATTTGTTTTGTTGTTTAAAATGATTTGTGATTAATTAGCTTAAAACATATGTATTAATTCTCAATATATTTTGTGTGCAATTTCTAGGAGTTCATGAGCAAGACCTTAGGATTTGTTTTCTATTTGCTGGGAATTCTAACATGAAGATTTAGGTGTGAATTTGATAATGAATTAACTTAAAGACTGAACTTGAGAGTCAAACGAACCGTTATATTCGTTAAGTATGAATTTGAGAGTCAAACGGACCGTTATATTCGTTAAGTATGAACTTGAGAGTCAAACGGACCGTTGTATTCGTCATACGTACTACTACAACAAGATACTTATTTTATTCAAAGAGAACTCTTGAATTGCAAAAACGCAACTACAATGTAGCGAGCACACAATAATGTGCCTTTTCCTCTCTCTCTCTCTTTCTCTCTCTCTACATTCTCAGAACCAGAAACTTCCAAAGTCGCAACGAGAAGGACCCTCACTATTCCTGCACATGCCGGGCAAAGACTCAGCGGCCTGCATAATCCTGCTCACATCCTGGCCCCACAACTGCCCCTGCTGCCGCTGAGTACGTGTTTGGAGGGTTTAGCATGTTGAGTACGTGGCCGATTGGATGGTGAGAGATTGTTTGGCATTTTGAATGAGTTGGCTTTGCGTGGCGATTTACATGGGTGGCTCTTGATTCCACGTATAAGTCATGCAAAGTGCTGTCAAGTGTTTTCTGGTTTTTGTTTTGTTTGGCAAGATTGTTGTTTGATCAGCTTGTAAAGAAAAGTCCCACATCGATGATTTGTTTTAAACCTGAAATGGACAATAATAGTAAAAGAACTTGAATTGCTTTTTTTAGGTTATTTTTGAAATTTTATTGTTAGCCCAAATCTCTGTTAATAATTTAACAAAAATAACACTTTTGACAGAAGTTGAAGAATGCTATTCATATAGTCTAATTAATTGATGATAGAAAAAAGAAGACATCTATTATATTTTAATTTCAAGAATACCAGAAGAACATGGAATGATATATACATATGGATGATTTTTGAAATTAAAAGTGTAGTAGATAGTTTTTTGGTTTTTGAATCTCAAGCTATACATGCGAATAAAGTTGAGAACTTTCTCCAACAAAAGGGGAGAGACACTAGTAAAAATTGTTGATTACATGACGATTATTTACCGTCGTGTAAAGTTTACATGATGATTAGACAACCGTCGTGTAATCCAGCGTCGTGGAAGATATCATGACGGTTTCATAACCGTCGTGATATCTCAATATTACACGACGGTTCACACCGTCATCGAATCAAGAAATACAGTAGTAAACGCCGCAAATTGAGAACTTTACACGACGGTTTTCCTCTAAAACCGTCATGTAATGTAGTGATTACACAACGGTTTTGAAGCAAAACCGTGGTGTAATGTGTGCTATCATAAAACAAAATCAATTTTTTTAATTCAAGCCCAATTACACGACGATTTTGAGCAAAGCTATCGTGTAATGGTACACACAATACTATAATCAAATTTCATGTGATTATCGAAAATAAAATTTCATTTTGGCCATTTTAATTTTTTATTTTTTGGAATGAGTTTTGGCCATTTAAGTAATTTGAGTTTTTTTTTTTTTTTTTTTTTCGGAAGTTCCTATGTGGACTTTATTTTGAAGAGCCAAAATTACATGTTTCTCATTAATTGGGTAAATAATGGATTCGGATTAATACCATAGTGAGGATCCAAAGAGAAGGATTAGTGAACAAATTGTTGAAAGCAATATTATATTCCATTTTCACCTACTTATAATAGATTGGAGTATAGACCAGATCCATCAATTTGTTTTGTTGTTTAAAATGATATGCGATTAATTAGCTTAAAACATATCTATTAATTCTCAATATATTTTATGTGCAATTTCTAGGAGTTCTTGACCAAGACCTTAGGATTTGTTTTCTATTTGCGGGGAATTTTAACATGAAGATTTAGGTGTGAATGTGATAATGAATTAACTTAAATCTGAACTTGACAGTCAAACGGACCGTTATATTCGTCGCACGTATTACTACAACAAGATACTTATTTTATTCAAAGAGAGCTCTCGAATTGCAAAAACGCAACTACAAAGTAGCGAGCACACGACAATGTGCCTTTTCCTCTCTCTCTCTCTCTCTCTACATTCTCAGAACCAGGAACTTCCAAAGTCGCAACGAGAAGGACCCTCACTATTCCTGCACATGCCGGGCAAAGACTCAGCGGCCTGCATAATCCTGCTCACATCCTGGCCCCACAACTGCCCCTGCTGCCGCTGCCGGTTCATCTCCGACTTGAGCCCGTCGCACCGGCACCACTCGCTCATCATCCGCAGCTGGCCGCAGCACTGGTCCAAGTAGTCCTCGGGCCGGTTGTCGAGCTTATTATAAGCCTCCTCGTTCAGTAGCTGCTCCCTCAGATAGCGCATGCAATCGCTGAGGTCCCGCCACTGGATTTGCCGGCTGCAATCCTCCGTGGTTGTGCGGAGACCGGCCGCGGCGTTGGCGGCGAGGATGAGGGCTGCCAAGAGGGCCGCAAGTTTGGCCATTTTTGGGATTTTTTTTTCTTTTTTGGTTGTGTTGTTGTAGTTGTAATAATATTGGTTTTGGATGGGATCGTTTATAAAGGGTGTTTGGGGGGTTTTGCATGTTGAGTACGTGGCCGATTGGATGGTGAGAGATTGTTTGGCATTTTGAATGAGTTGGCTTTGCGTGGCGATTTACATGGGTGGCTCTTGATTCCACGTATAAGTGAGTACTCCTTTTTCATGCAAAGTGCTGTCAAGTGTTTTCTGGTTTTTGTTTTGTTTGGCAAGATTGTTGTTTGATCAGCTTGCAAAACAAAGTCCCACATTGATCATTCATTTTAAACCTGAAATGGACAATAATATTAAAAGAACTTGAATTGCTTTTTTTAGGTTATGTTTGAAATTTTATTGTTAGCCCAAATCTCTGTTAATAATTTAACAAGAATAACACTTTCGACAGAAGTTGAAGAATGCTATTCATTTACATGTGTCCGACTATATGTCTTTTGATAGTCTAATTAATTGATGATAGAAAAAAGAAGACATTTATTACATTTTAATTTCAAGAATACCAGAAGAACATGAAATGATATATATATAGATGATTTTTGAGATTGAAAGTGTAGTAGATAGCTTTTTGGTTTTTGAATCTCAAGCTGTACAAGCAAATAGAGTTGAGAACTTTCTCCACGAAAAGGGGAGAGAGAAAGATTAGAGAGTGACATAGAAAAGAAATCGTTTTATGAAAAAGATATGCTTTTTTTTTTAGTTAGAAGAAAATAGAGAATTTTGAGAAATAGACCAATAGGCCGATTATTTTTTATTTTTTATTTTCATCAAACTGAACTGAATAGGGGGTTCAAATAGAGAAAAACTTTTTAAAAACCTGCAAACGAGTTTGATAAAATGAGAAATGGCATTCATGTAATAAAGATGAAAACAAATGCCTTTTCTTAAAGCTCGCAAATTTGATCCTTTCAAGAATATATAGTATACTCATCAAACTATTAAAGCAGAGAGTGACTAAAGGAGTGCTCAAACAAGTACGTTTAGCATTGCTCAAAGAAATTATGATATTTAAGAATTCAAAACTAGTAATATGAAGTAAAAATCATTCAGATAAATTACACAAAATATGTCTTTTTTTTTTTTTAACAAAATTACGTACATATCTATTTTTTAATAAAATAAATATATAATATATATTTTATCCTTTTATTATAATTGACATCATTTTATTTTTATATAAATTTTTTTATTTTCCTTTTTTGTTTTTTAATTTGATGGTCAAAGATAGAGATGGGTTCCTTGGTCTTTTGATTGAGTTGGCTTTGCGTGGCGATTTACATGCATGGGTGGTTCTTGGTTCCACGTAAATGCAAGTGCTGGCAAGTATTTTCTGCTGGTTGTGAGCACTTGTCCTAAATTTCTTATTATTCAAATTATAATAATTTCTTTTTAACTTTAATAAAAAAAATGCTAAAAAATTTTAGTTGAACTGGAGTTAATTTTTTATTTTTTTTAATACATAAGTAAATTTTAAAAATCCTACAATTCATTTCAACGTGTTACCATGCATGCATGGTAGTATATATATTGACGTCCTCTACCAAGAGCATTGCCGGGATGCAATTAAAGGGCATCGCTCGGGAGGCAAATTGCAGCCGACAGGCATCACTGCCTCCTTACGCAGGTTCTCGGGATCGATATCACTGCCTTGTTGCTAGGGATGACAATATTCTCGAAGGGACAGAGTTCCACGGAGCATCGATCTGCATTCGACAGGGATGATGGACAATATTCGAAGATGGAGACAAAGTCTTTTTCCAGAATTAAAAGCGGGGCGGGATGCTGGGCAGAGACGGGGGAAGCATCCCGCCCCGTTACACATATATTATATATTGTGATTTATACATATATATGTATTAACTTTTTAAACTTAATAGAGTGCTTCAGTTTTTTTTTTAAATACAATTATTAACTTGCATCTTTTTAATTTAAAAAAAAAAAGAAATAAAAAGTTAATTTTTAGTTTGTAACCTTATTTGGCTAACACTAATAATTAGTATGCATTGTTTATTTTTTATTTTAAATTATGCAATTTATAAAAATAAAAAAAATTATATAATTTTCAAAATACATAGTTATATATATTAATGGAGAATGAAGCGAGTGTAAGAAAGACTCCTCCGATGGAGAATCTTCATCCCCGCCTACCGTCCCTTTTTAGATGTCGGGGATGAGGATGAGAAACAATCCCTGCTCTTGTCCTGCCCCGTTGCCATCCCTACTTGTTGCCGCTCCACTACAATCTTCGGGATCGTGCAGTGGTCCTCATATTTTAGCACCGCCAACCGGTTGCAAACAGAACTCGACGTCCGATCAGAGGAAGCACGGACAACGTTTTTGATCCTATTGATCGCATGTCCTTGTCAGAAATATTGTTTAACAATTATTTATTAAAGCGGGGAGTTTGGTCAGCATTTTCATGAGCTTTTTGCCATTTGCAGTAAAGTACCGTATTAGGTTAAGGAATTAGTTTACTACAAATCTTATTGTACTTGTCCCATGTATAAAAATATTTGTGCGTTTATTGTAACTCTACATGCCTTAAATGGTTTTGGAGAGTTGCATTGTAGACCAGTCATGATGAGTTTAGTTATTTATTAAAAAAGAAGAAGAAGAAGAAGTTTTTAAAAAAAATAATCGAAATTTTTAAAAATTAATTAAAATATCATTTTTTCTAAAATAGTTAATCACATTATAGTCAATAAATCATTGATTTATAGTCAATTACTGATTAACCACAATATAAATTATCAAATTTCATAGTCAATTGTTGATTGACCATTAGTCAATCATAAATTTTTGTAGTTAATCACTGATTGATCAAATTTGAAAAATAATAAACGATCATTTTCCTAAATAAAAAGAAGTTGGACCATTTATTATATTAGGTTATTAAAAGAGATCACTCAGCCCAATTTTATTTATTTTTTCCCTTTTAATATGAACAATTAGTAAAATGTAGAGTCATTTTGAATATGATTAGTTTAATTAAATAGCTAACGTAACGTCAGGTCTTTATCCCAATAATATGTTTATCATAGAGCGGCGGATCTATCAAAGCCTCAGTGAACATAATTTTTTTTCTACCTCAAATAATTTTTGGTTTTTCTATTTTATCTTCCAAAAAAAATTAAGTAAATCTCACAAATATAACCCCACTAAAATTAATTGTACCTGTAAAATTTTTTGCTTTTTCTGCTTTTTCTTCACTAGAAATTAAAAATTCTCACATATCCTCATTAAAATTAATTCTACCTCCTAAAATTTTATGTTACATATTCTTACTAAAATTAATTTTATCCCAAAATTAATGGGTTTTCTGCTTCTCCGGCACTAAAAAGTTAAAAATTCTCATAATTCCACTAAAATTTTACATTTAGCTTCTTTTTTTTTTATTTTTTTTATTTTTAACATCGATGTTATCTTTTTTAAAAAAAAAATTTGTGTACATCCACAACACTAACATGTAAAGTCACTTACATGAAGTTGTTACATGTATATCCTCATTTACCTTTAAATTTTTTACTTTTATTTTTTTATAATTTAAAGAAATAATTAATAGGCATCTCATTAAAATAGAAGGTTAGCTACATCGTTGTGTGTGTAAATCATGTAGTCGATCCACATGTCAAACTTAGAAGAGTTGCACGTGCATGTTCCATGTTGTAAATTCGATTGGAATATAAATGTAAGAAAGATGTAAGTTTGTTTTATATTTGATTAAATTATATATAAACTTCTAAATAATAATAAATTCTATATATATATATATATCATCTAAATGCTAGTTTTTAAGCCCTTCAATTCGCCAAAGAGATGGATGGACTGATTATTCCTTAAAAAAGTCTTTCCTACAGTGACAATGAGATGGTGAAGATTGATCCCGAAATTATTTTGAAAAGGAAAGTGATATTAGGATACTGGTATGATTACGAGAGATAATTGTTGTATGTAAATAACAGTTAGATTAGCACGCAAAATATTTTACAAGAAATTAAAAGGGATATATATATATATATATTATATATATATATATATATAGTATGCATTGAGGTTTGACACATTTTTCTGCAAGTGCTATGCTTAGAAGTATATGCTACCAAATTTTTTTTGATACCAAAAAGTTTGTTCTCTTAAAGTCATAATTCTTGTAGTGACAGGATAAAATACTCAATATAGAACTGAAATATAATATCAATTAATCAAAAATAAAAGAACTCAAATAATTATAATCCGACTAAATCGTATCTCTAGAAAAGAAAGTTACGTCATAGATAAAAATATAAACCTATAAAATAAAGGTTCAACTATTATTAAATCACAAAAACGTGATTAGTGTGAGAGATATGAAACAGCTTTCCCATTGCTTGTAAACTAATTCAGGAATAATGTGATAAAACCTATATGAAACAGAAGAAGAAAAAATCACATTATACTAGTGCGAGAGATGTCATTAGCTTTCCCATTGATTGTAAACTAATTCAGGAAATAAGACTACAAATATATCGTCGTTATACATAAACATACTACATAAATACACATATTTATATCTGGGAATAATGTGATTTTTACTTCTTCTGTTTCATATAGGTTTTCTTTTGTAAAGCCAAGAGTTAATAACATTAAATTGTAGAGGTCATTTAATTAATATTACCACTTCGTTTATGCAGGAAATTTAATTTGTTGTTAAATTAGGATAAATGCATGCTTTATGTCATGGATTTTGTTTCAAGAGTGGGAATTTAATTTTAATTTTGATTTGAAGAATGCAATGAGATGACACTTTTATATAAATATATATATATATATATATATATATATATACACACACACACATATACACATGAATCTATGATTGATTCACGGGCCTTTTTCATTTATAAATTTATTGGTGTGTGACTCTCAGTTTCTTCTTCTTCTTCTTCTTCTTCTTTTTTTTTTTTTTTTTTTTGCCCCTTTTATTTTTCTTTTTGTTTAAGTATCTAAAAAAACACGGCATTCAAGCCAAGTGTATATATATATTTTTTTAATAGTTGAATGTTGTATAATATAGTTAGTATATTCATGATGAATATATATGATTACATAAACCAATTGGGTTTTTCAAATATTTAAAGAGCAGAAAAGAGGCGCGGCTGAATGAGAGCATGATATAAAGATCCTTTGAAGTTCGCCAAATATGATGAAATTATTAGAAAATGTATAAATGTATTATATATAGATGATACAAATAATGTAATTTATAAGAGCAAAAGAAATTAGGATAAAACACTTATTTTAGCTTTATAGAGCAATATACACCCTTTATAAATTCATGATATTCACGTGTTTGCCAAATGTTTGTTTTGGAAAATGAAAATAATTAGCACATGATAAGTATATTTAAATTGCTCCTTTTTGTTTTCGTTTTTATTTTTATTTTTTGAAGGGACTCCTTTTCGTTTTCAACAAAAAAAAAAAAAAAGGATTATATAAATGTCAAAAAATTTGAGATGAAAATATTCGAACTTTACACTTTATAATAGAATTGGATATAAAATTATCATTAGATTATAACTACAATCATATCATAAATGTTTTTTCAAACCATAATCTAAAGTGATCGAAAATCACCCGTACGTCCTAACCAATGTTTACAAATTGAAAAATGTCACCAATATCAACTAAAAATATATATTTTCAATGTGTGATGCTATTTTTAATATTATGTTTATATTTTAACACCATCATTAAGTTTCTGAATTTATAAAATAAATTTGTAGAATTTAAATAATATGAAAATATTAATATTGGAATTATTAAATGTAAAAATTAAGAAGCCAACTAATATCAATCAAATGTCAACATTTGGTATTTACGGTACCTGTTAGTAAATTTATCACCTAGCATGTGTTTGGAACTTCAATACAAACCCTATTTTTACAATACAATTTTTATCTTTTTTCTCAGCTTTGTTATCCATACAGTTTTGTAAGTTAAACTTCAAAAGTCCATAACTTTGCATAAACAAATCCAAATGAGATTATTATTATTATTATTATTATTTTATAAATTGCATAGAATTTTAAGACAAACGAAACAAGCTCTATATTGATATTTTCTTCCGAAAATATTTCAAGTTTTTATACTTTTTAACTCATGTAATTCAAACATCTCAATAAACGTATAATCAATCCAAACTCAAAGTCTATAATCTAAACTTTAGCATCAAACGCATGCTTAGTTTAGCATTTTATAAATTGACATCACAAACAACATTCTATTGGAGCATTGTTTTTCATCAAAAATGTCAAAATTTAACATTGATACATTAATTTGGGGGTTAATTTCACTTTTAGCACCTCTGAAAAAAATAATGGTAAAAACAGCAGTACTTTTTTTTCTATTCAATTTCAGCACTTAAAGTGGGACCCAGTAGCATTTAATGTATATTAAATTACAGGTTTACCCTCATCTCCTACACACTAAAGAATCTCTCTCCCTCGCACGGCCCAAAAAAGTTTTTCAAACCACCATGTACAGTGGTTTAGAGAGAGAAAACTGAAATCCAGAGAGAGAAAGAGTCACCACCCAACGGAAACTTATTTCGTTTTTTCACTTTTCCGCCTAGCCCCCCCACCCATTTTGAAACCCAAATCTTCATATAATAGAGAGAACTTTACATCTACAGAGAGAAACTTCCATTTATAGAGAGAAACTTTCATTTAGAGAGAGAAACTTCCATCGAAAGTTTTTTTTCTTCTTTTAATCTAACATTTTTGGCCATTTTTGAGTAAAGGTCATAACTATTATGACCACCTGGTCATGACCGTTATGACCTATGTTTAAAAATGACAAAAAATGTTATCTTAAAAAAAAAAAAAACTAACTTTCGATGATTTGTAAAAAAAAAAAGTTAAAAAAAAAAATATTTGGTCATAACCATTATGACCGGATGGTCATAACCATTATGACCACCCGGTAATAACCGTTATGACCAGTTTTTCTTTTTTTTTTGTGTCGATATATTTTTATTATTTTTTAGGGATGGTCATAACCATTATGACCACCCGGTCATAACCGTTATGACCAGGTTTTCTTTTTTTTAACTTTTATTTTATTTTATTTTTTTTTGTCGATCTTTTTTTATTATTTTTTATGGATGGTCATAACCATTATGACCACCCGGTCACAACCGTTATGACCAGTTTTTTTTTGATCTTTTTTTAATATTTTTTATGGATGGTCATAACCATTATGACCACCCGGTCATAACCGTTATGACCAGGTTTTTTTTTTTTTTTAGAAATAAATTTTTTTTTTGTCGATCTTTTTTTATTATTTTTTATGGATGGTCATAACCATTATGACCACCCGGTCATAACCGTTATGACCACCCGGTCATAACCGTTATGACCAGGTTTTTTTTTTTAACTTTTATTTTATTTTTTTTTTGTCGATCTTTTTTTATTATTTTTTATGGATGGTCATAACCATTATGACCACCCGGTAATAACCGTTATGACCAGTTTTTCTTTTTTTTTTGTGTCGATATATTTTTATTATTTTTTAGGGATGGTCATAACCATTATGACCACCCGGTTATGACCATCATGACCACCCGGTCATAACCGTTATGACCAGGTTTTCTTTTTTTTTAACTTTTATTTTATTTTATTTTTTTTTGTCGATCTTTTTTATTATTTTTTATGGATGGTCATAACCATTATGACCACCCGGTCACAACCGTTATGACCAGTTTTTTTTTTCAATCTTTTTTTAATATTTTTTATGGATGGTCATAACCATTATGACCACCCGGTCATAACCGTTATGACCAGGTTTTTTTTTTTTTTAGAAATAATTTTTTTTTTGTCGATCTTTTTTATTATTTTTTATGGATGGTCATAACCATTATGACCACCCGGTCATAACCGTTATGACCAGGTTTTTTTTTTAACTTTTATTTTATTTTATTTTTTTTTTGTCGATCTTTTTTTATTATTTTTATGGATGGTCATAACCATTATGACCACCCGGTCACAACCGTTATGACCAGTTTTTTTTTTGTTGATATATTTTTATTATTTTTAGGGATGGTCATAACCATTATGACCACCCGGTCATAACCGTTATGACCGGGTTTTTTTTTTTAACTTTTATTTTATTTTTTTTTGTCGATCTTTTTTATTATTTTTTATGGATGGTCATAACCATTATGACCACCCGGTCACAACCGTTATGACCAGTTTTTTTTTTTTTGTCGATATATTTTTATTATTTTTTAGGGATGGTCATAACCATTATGACCACCGGGTAATAACCGTTATGACTAGGTTTTTTTTTTTAGTCGATTTATTTTTATTATTTTTTAGCGATGGTCATAACCATTATGACCACCCGGTAATAACCGTTATGACCAGGTTTTTTTTTTATAATTAAATTTTTTTTTGTCGATATTTATTATTTTTTAGGGATGGTCATAACCATTATGACCACCCGGTCATAACCGTTATGACCAGGTTTTTTTTCTGTGAAACAGTTTCATGAAATCCATTTGGACTCGTTCTGTTTTCATGAACGTGAAACAGGGGCAATACATACCTACTCTTATTAATAATAAAACGCGGATTGTAAGGATTAATTTAACCCTTACTCTTGAAATTGTATATGTTATTACAATATGACATCTAAATTTAACAAAAAATTTACATTTTCTACAATTAATGGGAATGTTTGAAATGAAAAATTAGTATATGTGTCAGGCGAAGTCCTTGTCGACGTCGTCATCACTTTTGTAATTTCCTTCAATTTTCCGGTTGGCATGCATCCACAAGTAACATGCTAGCCACTCCCGAAATAGCCTCATCCGTTCAGCTATTACCCAATATTTGACGTCTCTCCCTTCTATTAAGCATTCAGCAAATTTAATGGTAAACACTCCACAGTCACCCCTGTTGCACAAAAGACAAATACTATTAGTTTTCACTTCAACTTTTGAATGGAGTATAGACGTTTGGAAATGTTGTTTTCCTTGCACTCACCCATTGGATTGTTGAGGGATGTCTTTCATGATGGTGATTGGTAATGGGTTAATTCCAGCAGGTTCTCTTGGTTTGAAGGCAAACAAATCCAAGCGTTCAGCCAGCAATGGAATGAATATTGCTAAACATTCCATGCCTTCTCGGACCTTGACATTGTGTGGTCCTTCATGCTGCAGAGAGTCGTACACGTCAATGGTCCAGCTTGTCAGATCGAGCTTCGCTAATACCCAATGTTTAAGGTCAGCCAAATGCACTGGTATTAGCACAGTGTTCACGTCAAACCATGATGTCCCACTCTGGACATTAACGCCAAGCATTATCCCTAGTAAAGTTTCACAGGTTCCCCAATCGAACTTTTTCGGATCACTCTGATATATACGCCACAACGATCGAACCTTTGTGCAAAAATAAGTGTCAACCGTTGTCACCCTCCGTTGCTCCAATTGGGGGAACTGCCTGATCTTCTTTCTCAAGTAATAAAAGGCGACATCAACGTGCTACATTAACATAACCAGGGGGTTAAGGGTATTGTACAGTATTCGATCAGCAAACAATATAACAAGGGTTGTCATGATTGCATTATAGGAGACTGGCGAATTTAAAAAAATGTCATGTACTTACTTCGTCCCATAGCCAAACCGGGGAAGTTGCTAATTCATAGTACCAGCTTTTTTTTCCAACATCCATGCATCCGAAGTCATGGGGTTTGTCAAGTGTCTCATGCTTGACACTGTATCGTGGAGGCCGTTTACTGAAAATCAAGCATACATATTTTAACACTTCAGTGCATTTCCAAGTATAATCCTAAACACAGACAATGTTAACTTAATCAACATTACCCTGGAGGTGTCTTCTTCAACAATCCTTGTTTGAACCACTCCCTGAACTCTTCTAACCTATGTTCAGGAGGTTCATCTGCGAGACTTACTGGGAGTGCATAATTCGTGTCAGCCGGCTTCTTCGAAGGGGATCCATCGTCATTCTTACGACCCGATGGCCGTTGTCCAAGCCTTGATAGTCTGACCCTCTTCTTCTTAGGGATCTACAAAGCACATATGTTGAACGAGTTAACATTATGGACTGTTCCATTATTGGCAAAATTGAGATGTTAAGCTACGCGTCACAACCATTTCCGTCAACATTTCCTTGTTGGAGTGCTCGTCAATCAGGACAAGATCAGGTGATGGGTTGTGGTCTTCCCTCTCTGCCCCCTCTTTCATTGATTTTGACACTGCAGGCATGGCCCCCTCCCTCGCTCCACTTTTTGGCTCATCCTTAACACTCGTCTCGGCCGCCTGTTCCTGTACATTGTATTTTCATAACATGGTCATACAAAATTGACAAAGTCTTACACTGATCAGGTATATTGGTCATGTTTAACTCTACCTTTGGTTTCTTCTGCACGGCATCTGCATGCCAATCTATCACCTTATCGGCAGTAAGGAACTCCATTGCTGCCTGCAGCCCTATATCCGCAACGACGTCGAACTCAGGGGAAGGAGTCTTCAAAGCTTCCGACGTCTTCCTCTTAACATTAAGAACTTCGCTGCTCGCGACCTTCGGCCCATGCTGTGCCTGACCTTGCTGTTCAGCAGTATTCTTCGCCTCCAACAATTTCAGCACCCTCTTCAACATTTTGTTCGAGCGGGTTTGTTCCTTTTTTATATCCTTTAACTTTTTATTCAACTTAGTAACATGTCCTCGGATCTCATTCTGGAACTCCACCCACTCGGCATTGATATCCGGGGTCCGCCGGGGGACTGACGACTTCGGGGGTGGTAATTGAGGCAGGCCAGACGGTCTATTCAAAAAAAGGCTCACAACATTATCGTTCTTCAACTCTTCCTCGGTTGGCATCAATTGAAAACAGTTTGGCTGCACCCATGACGTAGAATTACGATCCTTATGCAGAATGTATTATTATTATTATATTATAATATCGCATAAAGAATTTATGAATCTTATTATGGTATGACCGTGTTTGGTCATAACGATTTTTACCAGACGGTCATAACGGTTGTGACCTGTCTTCGTCTGAGCGTTTTTGACCAACACGGTCATTAGGATCTTGACCCCTTGTTTATGGTAGCGAAATGTGAATTACCTGTGATTCGCCAACCTCCATGAACGCCAATTGAACGTCATCGAATTTCACAATCTCTGCAGTGGTCCATGATGCCATTCGCGGAACGGCTTGGAAGTAGTTGGTTGTGAACTTCTTCGCAATCGTTGGAAGTGTCTCATATGCCCATACGAGTATGGCATGTGGGAAACCAGGAATGCTGTAGTGAACTGTGCTAACAGGTTTTTTTTGGCGTCTCTTCGAAGAAATCCTATTCTCCACTGTAGCACAGATTGCAGCACGGGTTGCCTCCCATGATAGCCTGCCCCAAGGAAAATCGTTGAAGGCATCCAAATTGTCTGCCAACCCGAAAAATTTGGGATCTATTTTCACCGGGATAGCGTTTGACAAAGGGATCGAGAATATAATGTACAGCATGCTAAGCTTTACGGCATCTTCGTCGTTGTCAAACTTAGCATTGGACAGTTGCAGCTCCAAATTTTCCCTCGATACGCCCTTAATAGTCGAAAAATATCTTGCCATTGTCCTGCTTTCGACGACTGGTAGATGCGTTGACCCTGTACATTTTAGTCCGGTAATTAGGCAGAACTCCATTATGGAGAATCTGGCCATGTCTTTTCCAATCTCGAACCACAGTGCGTCCCCCATTGATGTGTGGTTTGTAAGGCGCATCACAATGTTATGGAATACCTGGCCAGCCCAACCTAGAGACTCTAGATGCAGTAAAGGCTGAATGCATGGCTGGTCTTTGACGGACTCCAACTGTCGTGGAGATAACCACTGGCTCAGTTTCTTCCATGTCTCGTTAATGTTTATGAAAGTATTTATTTTGGCCCGTGTTATCTCACTGTCTGGTACCAGTCGAACATATTGACTCTGTGTGATTGGATAATACAACGGAAAAAAAAAAGGAAAACTAGTCAGATTAGATATTTCTCGTATGGACGTACCGCAAACTGCATATTGACTTAAACAAACAGAGATCTGTGATTTTACCTCTACCTCCCTCGATATCTTCGATAGAGTGATACTCGATTCCTGTACAGCCATTTCTCCCTCTCTTCTCTCAAAATCTGTAATAGTCACCATGCTATTGATATATCCGCGGCGTGTATACGGCTATAAGAAGGGTTTACGACGGTTATGCAGGAGACGCCTGGTAGAAAACGATATTATTACCACTTTCTCTCTCTACACAGAGTTTTCCCTCTCTAAAAACTGTAAAAATTTTTTCAAAAATTTTAAAAATAACCGGTCATAGGGAGAGTCACTTTTACGCGTGAAGGAGACGAGGGCAAATATGGTATTCCACAATCAGTGTCGTACAAACGACTGTTGGTATTCCTAAAATATCGGTCATAATGGTTGTGACCGGGCGGTCACAACCATATTGACCAGGTAAATGCGTTGAATAGTTACTGACGTGTCACAACGGAGTTCACCGCCTTCTTCGATACGCTTCCCCAAAAGTTACTGACGTCAGTTTCCTGCAGGCATTTACCCCATCGGTTTGCGTGTAAATTTACCCCTAATAAGAATATAATAAAACTATTCGAAGCTTTACAAAATTATTATACTCTTAGTTGTTTTTTTGGATAATTTTTGTTTGCTGGATATATACACAAAAGTATTCGGTCATAATGGTTGTGACCGGGCGGTCATAACCATTGTGACCAAGGTAAAACTTCCTGTTACACGGCATCTCACCCTAGTCATAATCATTATGACCATGGTATCACAACGATGGTGACCGCCTAAACAGATACTTTCCCCAAAAGGTAATGATGTGATTTCACTGCTAGCATTTAATGTCTCGGTTACCGTGTAAAGTTAGCCCTGACCAGGGTATTATTAATTTATTTTCATCTTTTTATAGTTGCTTTTCAAACCGATAATATTCCTAAAATATCGGTCATAACGGTTATGACCGGGCGGTTACAACCATTATGACCATGGTCAAATAAGCTTTACATAGCGGCTCACAATAGTCGCATACATATTGACCAGCCGGTCACAACGGATTTGACCATATTTTGAGGCCCTTCTCCAAAAGTTAATGTTACACTGTACAAATATGAATACAATAAAATGATTAACAATTTATTTACGGGAAAATTTTCCCTATTCTTTTTTTTTTAAACCGATAACCAAGGAGTTCGGTCACTATGGTTGTGACCTGGTGGTCACAACCATTGTGACCATGGTAAAAGTCATATTACACAGATTTGCCCCTAGTCACAACGATGGAGTTGGCTTTGTTGGCCGGGTCCTTAATGGTACCGAATTGGTACACGTTTGTCGGTTGTGTCCATAGCCATTACATCTACCACAACGAATTATCTCATGATCCTCACCTTGGGACAAAATCCTTCGATGTCGTGGCCTCCCGGGACCACGCTTAGTATTGGGAGGATTGACGATTTGCGATCTGATTGATTCAGGCACATCCCAGCCTTCAGAGCTGCCAATAGGATGGACTACAGACGAATAACTACCATAAAGATAATCTTTCGTGTAGTATGGTGAGCAATAATTGTATGGATCTATCCGTCGGTGGTTACACACGGCCATGGCATGAGGGCAAGGAATTTGATCGACCTGGAATCGTCTACACGTACATGTCTTTTGGCTCATATCAACGATCCATATTTGGCTGGCATTGTTGGTGACAGCGTACTCAAACTGATCGGCTGGCCGCGGCTGTAAGAAAGGGAAATTTAACAATTTTAGACAAATTGGATTAAGGGAAAATCCGCAAATACCATATACGTGGTGGATGGTGGCTTGAAAACGTACCGTTACTTTTAGGCCAATTGAGAAGTTGGTGTGAAGCATCTTCTCAGCCTTTGGAGCAAGTTTCGATGACATTTTAGAGCCTCCTCACGCCTGTTGACAAACCATCTTTGTTGTAGTTCCCTCAACCATTCCACTAAGAATCCAACTGGCATTAACCTGGCTTTTCGATCAACATTATTAAACGACTCCGCGATATTGGTTGTCATGATTGCATACCTCCGGCCGTTGAAATATGCTCGCGACCACTTTTTCGGATCGGCCTGCATGAGGTACCGGTGCATGTCGGGATTACGAGTACGGATGGATTCCATATGACGATGGTGCTCACTTAAAAGATACGACCTCGATGCACCATCAAAATAGGTCTTCAGAGGGCCTTTGAAATCCTTGTAGTTCGTCTTAAGGTTTGCAGCCAAGTGTTGGACGCAAATCCCGAAGGCAGCGTCCGGATACACGAGTTTGGCTGCGTACTCGATTCCCTTATGCCTATCAGCCACAATAACAAGAGAATCTCTAGGGCCGATTGAATCCCTGAGCTTCTCGAAGAACCAGGTCCATGAGTCGTTGCTTTCGGACTGAACGATACCAAATGCAAGTGAAAATATGCAGCCATTTGCGTCGTGACCGCATGCTACAAGAAGCACCCCGCCAAATTTGGCCTTTAATGCGGATCCATCAACCACAATTACTGGTCGACAATAAGGCCAACCGTGCTTCGAAGCATCTAGGCACATGTAGAGACATTGTAAGCAGTTTGATGAGTCCGTCTCGATGTCAATGTCGGAACCAGGATTTTTACTCTTAACCATTGCAGCCCACGCGGGAAGAACTGTAATGTAATCAAGTATTTAACACTTATTAAAGCGTATTATAAGGCTTATAATATCGGTGATGAACGTATTATAAGATAGAGTAAAGGAAGTGAATTACCATTGTATGACTCTGCATCATTGCCCCTCAAGCTGGTTAGTGCGTGCTTCCTTACCTCGCCAATGCTCGGAGATAATTGAAAG
>CM046374.1:24506028-24637650 GCA_025413025.1 Ficus hispida | reverse complement strand
AAAAAAAAAAATGGTCATAAACCATATTGACCGGATGGTCATAACCATATTGACTTTACTATTTAATAGGCCAAAAATGTTATCTTAAAAAAAAAAAAAACTTTCGATGATTTATAAAAAAAAAAAAATGTCATAACCATATTGACCGGATGGTCATAACCATATTGACTTTACTATTTAATAGGCCAAAAATGTTATCTTAAAAAAAAAAAAAACTTTCGATGATTTATAAAAAAAAAAAAAAAAATGGTCATAACCATATTGACCTTTACTATTTAATAGGCCAAAAATGTTATCTTAAAAAAAAAAAAACTTTCGATGATTTATAAAAAAAAAAAATGGTCATAACATATGACCGATTCATAACCATATGACCTTTACTATTTAATAGGCCAAAAATGTTATCTAAAAAAAAAAAAAAAACTTTCGATGATTTATAAAAAAAAAAAAAAAATGGTCATAACCATATTGACCGGATGGTCATAACCATATTGACCTTTACTATTTAATAGGCCAAAATGTTATCTTAAAAAAAAAAAAAAAACTTTCGATGATTTATAAAAAAAAAAATGGTCATAACATATTGACCGGAATGGTCATAACCATATTGACCTTTACTATTAATAGGTCAAAAATGTTATCTTAAAAAAAAAAAAAAAACTTTCAATGATTTAATAAAAAAAAAAAAAAAATGGTCATAACCATGTACCGATGGTCATAACCATATGACCTTTACTATTTCATAGGCCAAAAATGTATCTTAAAAAAAAAAAAAAAACTTTCGATGATTTATAAAAAAAAAAAAAAAATGGTCATAACCATATTGACCGGATGGTCATAACCATATTGACATTTACTATTTAATAGGCCAAAATGTTATCTTAAAAAAAAAAAAAAAACTTTCGATGATTTATAAAAAAAAAAAAAAAAATGGTCATAACCATATTGACCTTTACTATTTAATAGGCCAAAAATGTTATCTTAAAAAAAAAAAAAAAAACTTTCGATGATTTATAAAAAAAAAAAAAAACCAAGACCGATGGTCATAACCATATTGACATTTACTATTTAATAGGCCAAAAATGTTATCTTAAAAAAAAAAAAAAACTTTCGATGATTTATAAAAAAAAAAAATGGTCATAACCATATTGACCGGATGGTCATAACCATATTGACATTTACTATTTAATAGGCCAAAATGTTATCTTAAAAAAAAAAAAAAAACTTTCGATGATTTATAAAAAAAAAAAATGGTCATAACCATATCGATGGTCATAACCATATTGACTTTACTATTTAATAGGCCAAAAATGTTATCTTAAAAAAAAAAAACTTTCGATGATTTATAAAAAAAAAAAAATGGTCATAACCATATGACCATGCATAACATATTGACCTTTACTATTTAATAGGCCAAAAATGTTATCTTAAAAAAAAAAAAAACTTTCGATGATTTATAAAAAAAAAAATGGTCATAACCATATTGACCGGATGGTCATAACCATATTGACCTTTACTATTTAATAGGCAAAAATGTTATCTTAAAAAAAAAAAAAAACTTTCGATGATTTATAAAAAAAAAAAAATGGTCATAACCATATTGACGGATGGTCATAACCATATTGACCTTTACTATTTAATAGGCCAAAAATGTTATCTTAAAAAAAAAAAAAAACTTTCGATGATTTATAAAAAAAAAAAAAAATGGTCATAACCATATTGACCGGATGGTCATAACCATATTGACTTTACTATTTAATAGGCCAAAAATGTTATCTTAAAAAAAAAAAAAAACTTTCGATGATTTATAAAAAAAAAAAAAAAATGGTCATAACCATATTGACCGGATGGTCATAACCATATTGACTTTACTATTTAATAGGCCAAAAATGTTATCTTAAAAAAAAAAAAAAACTTTCGATGATTTATAAAAAAAAAAATGGTCATAACCATATTGACCGGATGGTCATAACCATATTGACCTTTACTATTTAATAGGCCAAAAATGTTATCTTAAAAAAAAAAAAAACTTTCGATGATTTATAAAAAAAAAAAAAAATGGTCATAACCATATTGACCGGATGGTCATAACCATATTGACTTTACTATTTAATAGGCCAAAAATGTTATCTTAAAAAAAAAAAAACTTTCGATGATTTATAAAAAAAAAAAAAATGGTCATAACCATATTGACCGGATGGTCATAACCATATTGACTTTACTATTTAATAGGCCAAAATGTTATCTTAAAAAAAAAAAAAAACTTTCGATGATTTATAAAAAAAAATGGTCAAAACCATATTGACCGATGGTCATAACCATATTGACCTTTACTATTTAATAGGCCAAAAATGTTATCTTAAAAAAAAAAAAAACTTTCGATGATTTATAAAAAAAAAAATGGTCATAACCATATTGACGGATGGTCATAACCATATTGACCTTTACTATTTAATAGGCCAAAAATGTTATCTTAAAAAAAAAAAAAAAAACTTTCGATGATTTATAAAAAAAAAAAATGGTCATAACCATATTGACCGGATGGTCATAACCATATTGACCTTTACTATTTAATAGGCCAAAAATGTTATCTTAAAAAAAAAAAAAAAACTTTCGATGATTTATAAAAAAAAAAAATGGTCATAACCATATTGACCGGATGGTCATAACCATATTGACTTTACTATTTAATAGGCCAAAAATGTTATCTTAAAAAAAAAAAAAAAAAACTTTCGATGATTTATAAAAAAAAAAAAAATGGTCATAACCATATTGACCGGATGGTCATAACCATATTGACTTTACTATTTAATAGGCCAAAAATGTTATCTTAAAAAAAAAAAAAACTTTCGATGATTTATAAAAAAAAAAAAAAAAAATGGTCATAACCATATTGACTTTACTATTTAATAGCCAAAATGTTATCTTAAAAAAAAAAAAAAAAACTTTCGATGATTTATAAAAAAAAAAAAAATGGTCATAACCATATTGACCGGATGGTCATAACCATATTGACCTTTACTATTTAATAGGCCAAAAATGTTATCTTAAAAAAAAAAAAACTTTCGATGATTTATAAAAAAAAAAAATGGTCATAACCATATTGACCGGATGGTCATAACCATATTGACCTTTACTATTTAATAGGCCAAAAATGTTATCTTAAAAAAAAAAAAAAAAACTTTCGATGATTTATAAAAAAAAAAAAATGGTCATAACATATTGACCGGATGGTCATAACCATATTGACCTTTACTATTTAATAGGCAACAATGTTATCTTAAAAAAAAAAAAATTTCAATGATTTATAAAAAAAAAAAAAAATGGTCATAACCATGTTGACGGATGGTCATAACCATATTGACCTTTACTATTTATAGGCCAAAAATGTTATCTTAAAAAAAAAAAAAAAACTTTCGATGTTTATAAAAAAAAAAAATGGTCATAACCATATTGACCGGATGGTCATAACCATATTGACATTTACTATTTAATAGGCCAAAAATGTTATCTTAAAAAAAAAAAAAAAAACTTTCGATGATTTATAAAAAAAAAAAAAATGGTCATAACCATATTGACCGGATGGTCATAACCATATTGACATTTACTATTTAATAGGCCAAAAATGTTATCTTAAAAAAAAAAAAAACTTTCGATGATTTATAAAAAAAAAAAATGGTCATAACCATATTGACCGGATGTCATAACCATATTGACATTTACTATTTAATAGGCCAAAAATGTTATCTTAAAAAAAAAAAAAAACTTTCGATGATTTATAAAAAAAAAAAATGGTCATAACCATATTGACCTTTACTATTTAATTTAATAGGCCAAAAATGTTATCTTAAAAAAAAAAACTTTCGATGATTTATAAAAAAAAAAAAAATGGTCATAACCATATTGACCATAAAATTGACCTTTACTATTTAATAGGCCAAAAATGTTATCTTAAAAAAAAAAAAAAACTTTCGATGATTTATAAAAAAAAAAAAATGGTCATAACATATTGACCGGATGGTCATAACCATATTGACCTTTACTATTTAATAGGCCAAAAATGTTATCTTAAAAAAAAAAAAAAAACTTTCGATGATTTATAAAAAAAAAAAAATGGTCATAACCATTTGACCGGATGGTCATAACCATATTGACCTTTACTATTTCATAGGCCAAAAATGTTATCTTAAAAAAAAAAAAAACTTTCGATGATTTATAAAAAAAAAAAAAAAATGGTCATAACCATATTGACCGGATGGTCATAACCATATTGACATTTACTATTTAATAGGCCAAAAATGTTATCTTAAAAAAAAAAAAAACTTTCGATGATTTATAAAAAAAAAAAAAAATGGTCATAACCATATTGACCGGATGGTCATAACCATATTGACATTTACTATTTAATAGGCCAAAAATGTTATCTTAAAAAAAAAAAAAACTTTCGATGATTTATAAAAAAAAAAAAAATGGTCATAACCATATTGACCGGATGGTCATAACCATATTGACTTTACTATTTAATAGGCCAAAAATGTTATCTTAAAAAAAAAAAAACTTTCGATGATTTATAAAAAAAAAAAATGGTCATAACCATATTGACCGGATGGTCATAACCATATTGACATTTACTATTTAATAGGCCAAAAATGTTATCTTAAAAAAAAAAAAAAAACTTTCGATGATTTATAAAAAAAAAAAAATGGTCATAACCATATTGACCGGATGTTAACCTATTGACTTTACTATTTATAGGCAAAATGTTATCTTAAAAAAAAAAAAAACTTTCGATGATTTATAAAAAAAAAAAAAAAATGTCATAACCATATGACGGATGGTCATAACCATATTGACCTTTACTATTTATAGGCCAAAAATGTTATCTTAAAAAAAAAAAAAACTTTCGATGATTTATAAAAAAAAAAAATGGTCATAACCATATTGACCGGATGGTCATAACCATATTGACATTTACTATTTAATAGGCCAAAATGTTATCTTAAAAAAAAAAAAAAAAAACTTTCGATGTTTTATAAAAAAAAAATGTCATAACCATATTGAGATGGTCATAACCATATTGACCTTTACTATTTAATAGGCCAAAAATGTTATCTTAAAAAAAAAAAAAAACTTTCGATGATTTATAAAAAAAAAAAATGGTCATAACCATATTGACCGGATGGTCATAACCATATTGACTTTACTATTTAATAGGCCAAAAATGTTATCTTAAAAAAAAAAAACTTTCGATGATTTATAAAAAAAAAAAAATGGTCATAACCATATTGACCGGATGGTCATAACCATATTGACCTTTACTATTTAATAGGCAAAATGTTATCTTAAAAAAAAAAAAAAAAAACTTTCGATGATTTATAAAAAAAAAAAAAAATGGTCATAACCATATTGACCGGATGGTCATAACCATATTGACCTTTACTATTTATAGGCCAAAAATGTTATCTTAAAAAAAAAAAAACTTTCGATGATTTATAAAAAAAAAAAATGGTCATAACCATATTGACCGGATGGTCATAACCATATTGACATTTACTATTTAATAGGCCAAAATGTTATCTTAAAAAAAAAAAAAAAAACTTTCGATGATTTATAAAAAAAAAAAAAATGGTCATAACCATATTGACCTTTACTATTTCATAGGCCAAAAATGTTATCTTAAAAAAAAAAAAAAAACTTTCGATGATTTATAAAAAAAAAAAAAAATGGTCATAACCATATTGACCGGATGGTCATAACCATATTGACTTTACTATTTAATAGGCCAAAAATGTTATCTTAAAAAAAAAAAAAAAACTTTCGATGATTTATAAAAAAAAAAAAAAAAAATGGTCATAACCATATTGACCTTTACTATTTAATAGGCCAAAAATGTTATCTTAAAAAAAAAAAAAACTTTCGATGATTTATAAAAAAAAAAAAATGGTCATAACCATATTGACCGGATGGTCATAACCATATTGACCTTTACTATTTAATAGGCCAAAAATGTTATCTTAAAAAAAAAAAAAAACTTTCGATGATTTATAAAAAAAAAAAAATGTAACCAATACCGGTCATAACCATATTGACCTTTACTATTTAATAGGCCAAAAATGTTATCTTAAAAAAAAAAAAAAAAACTTTCGATGATTTATAAAAAAAAAAAATGGTCATAACCATATTGACCGATGGTCATAACCATATTGACCTTTACTATTTAATAGGCCAAAAATGTTATCTTAAAAAAAAAAAAAAAAACTTTCGATGATTTATAAAAAAAAAAAAATGGTCATAACCATATTGACCTTTACTATTTAATAGGCCAACAATGTTATCTTAAAAAAAAAAAAAAAAAAAAAACTTTCGATGATTTATAAAAAAAAAAAAAAAAATGGTCATAACCATGTTGACCGGATGGTCATAACCATATTGACCTTTACTATTTAATAGGCCAAAAATGTTATCTTAAAAAAAAAAAAAAACTTTCGATGTTTTATAAAAAAAAAAAAATGGTCATAACCATATTGACATTTACTATTTAATAGGCCAAAAATGTTATCTTAAAAAAAAAAAAAAAAACTTTCGATGATTTATAAAAAAAAAAAATGGTCATAACCATATTGACCGGATGGTCATAACCATATTGACATTTACTATTTAATAGGCCAAAAATGTTATCTTAAAAAAAAAAAAAACTTTCGATGATTTATAAAAAAAAAAATGGTCATAACCATATTGACCGGATGGTCATAACCATATTGACATTTACTATTTAATAGGCCAAAAATGTTATCTTAAAAAAAAAAAAAAAAACTTTCGATGATTTATAAAAAAAAAAAAATGGTCATAACCATATTGACCTTTACTATTTAATAGGCCAAAAATGTTATCTTAAAAAAAAAAACTTTCGATGATTTATAAAAAAAAAAAAAAAATGGTCATAACCATATTGACCAGATGGTCATAACCATATTGACCTTTACTATTTAATAGGCCAAAAATGTTATCTTAAAAAAAAAAAAAAAAAAACTTTCGATGATTTATAAAAAAAAAATGGTCATAACCATATTGACCGGATGGTCATAACCATATTGACCTTTACTATTTAATAGGTCAACAATGTTATCTTAAAAAAAAAAAAAAAAAACTTTCAATGATTTATAAAAAAAAAAAAAAATGGTCATAACCATGTTGACCGGATGGTCATAACCATATTGACCTTTACTATTTCATAGGCCAAAAATGTTATCTTAAAAAAAAAAAAACTTTCGATGATTTATAAAAAAAAAAAAAAAATGGTCATAACCATATTGACCGGATGGTCATAACCATATTGACATTTACTATTTAATAGGCCAAAAATGTTATCTTAAAAAAAAAAAAAACTTTCGATGATTTATAAAAAAAAAAAAAAAATGGTCATAACCATATTGACCTTTACTATTTCATAGGCCAAAATGTTATCTTAAAAAAAAAAAAAAACTTTCGATGATTTATAAAAAAAAAAAAAAAATGGTCATAACCATATTGACCGGATGGTCATAACCATATTGACCTTTACTATTTAATAGGCCAAAAATGTTATCTTAAAAAAAAAAAAAAAAACTTTCGATGATTTATAAAAAAAAAAAAATGGTTATGACCATATTGACCGAATGGTCCTAACCATATTGACCTTTACATTTAATAGGCCAAAATGTTATCTTAAAAAAAAAAAAACTTTCAATGATTTATAAAAAAAAAAATGGTCATAACCATATTGACCGGATGGTCATAACCATATTGACCTTTACTATTTAATAGGCCAAAAATGTTATCTTAAAAAAAAAAAAAACTTTCGATGATTTATAAAAAAAAAAATGGTCATAACCATATTGACCTTTACTATTTAATAGGCCAACAATGTTATCTTAAAAATAAAAAAAATAAATAAATAAAACTTTCGATGATTTATAAAAAAAAAAAAAAAAAAGGTCATAACCATGTTGACCGGATGGTCATAACCATATTGACCTTTACTATTTAATATGCCAAAAATGTTATCTTAAAAAAAAAAAAAACTTTCGATGATTTATAAAAAAAAAAAATGGTCATAACCATATTGACATTTACTATTTAATAGGCCAAAAATGTTATCTTAAAAAAAAAAAAAAAACTTTCGATGATTTATAAAAAAAAAAATGGTCATAACCATATTGACCGGATGGTCATAACCATATTGACCTTATATTTAATAGGCCAAAAATGTTATCTTAAAAAAAAAAAAAAAAACTTTCGATGATTTATTTTAAAAAAAAAATGGTCATAACCATATTGACCGGATGGTCATAACCATATTGACCTTTACTATTTAATAGGCCAAAAATGTTATCTTAAAAAAAAAAAAAAAACTTTCGATGATTTAAAAAAAAAAAAAAAAAAAAAAAAGGTCATAACCATATTGACCGGATTGTCATGAACATATTGTCCGGATGACCAGTTTTAAGTAAAGGTCATAACCATTATGACCATCCGGTCAATATGGTTATGACCTTTTTTTTTTTTTTTTTTTTATAAATCATCGAAAGTTTTTTTTTTTTTTTAAGATAACATTTTTGGCCTATTAAATAGTAAAGGTCAATATGGTGATGATCATCCGGTCAATATGGTGATGACCATTTTTTTTTTATAAATCATCGAAAGTTTTTTTTTTTTTTTAAGATAACATTTTTGACCTATTAAATAGTAAAGGTCAATATGGTTATGACCATTTTTTTTTTTTTTTATAAATCATCGAAAGTTTTTTTTTTTTTTTTTTAAGATAACATTTTTGGCCTATTAAATAGTAAAGGTCAAAACCATTATGACCATCCGGTCAATATGGTTATGACCATATATATATATATATATATATATATATTTTATAAATCCAGCGAAAGTTTTTTTTTTTTTTTTTTTTTTAAGATAACATTTTTGGCCATTTTTAAACATAGGTCATAACGGTTATGACCGGATGGTCATAATAGTTATGACCTTTACTCAAAAATGACAAAAAATGTTAGATTTAAAAAAAAAACTTTCGATGGAAGTTTCTCTCTCTAAATGAAAGTTTCTCTCTCTAAATGGAAGTTTCTGTCTGTAGATGAAAATTTCTCTTTATTATATGAAGATTTGGGTTCCAAAATGGGTGGAGGGGCTAGGCGGAAAAGTGAAAAAAGAAATAAGTTTCCGGTGGGTGGTGACTCTTTCTCTCTCTAGATTTCAGTTTTCTCTCTCTAAAACACTGTACATGTTGGTTTGAAAAAGTTTTTTGGGCCATGTGAGGGAGATAGATTTTGAGTATGTAGGAGATGAGGGTAAACCTGTAATTTGATATACATTAAATGCTACTGGGTCCCACCTTAAGTGCTAATAATGAAGGGAAAAAAAGTAGTACTATTTTTAATATTATTTATTCTACAAGTGCTAAAAGTGAAATTAACGCTTAGTCCTAGTGTTGTGCACAAGACTACTAGTTATGTAGTAATCACTCTGAGGACCTTGTATACATACATACATACATATATACATACATACATACACATATATATATATATATATATATATAGGACTTCATGAATTAAAGAGACTGGTCTACTTAAGCTAATTAAACTGATCAGAAACTAATCTTCACAGCAAAATAAAGAAACCAAGATATGGTAATTATAATCTTAACTAGTACTAGTGTTGTGCATAAGAGTACTAGTTATGTAGTAATCACTCTGAGGACCTTGTATACATTCATACATACACATATATATATATATATATAGTTATGTAGTAATCACTCTGAGGACCTTGTATACATACATACATACATATATATATATATATATATATATAGGACTTTATGCATTAAAGAGACTGGTCTACTTAAGCTAATTATAAAAAATACGGGAATGGGATTAGGCATAAAATTAGGAGGAGCAGGAGAGGAAGAATCCGGACTATTGGCAGTCGGATAATCCGGACTAGGAGTAGGAACAATATGTGGGCCAGATTCACTTAATGACGCATGGTCAGAATCATTGTGGTCGAGGTTAGGAAAAGCAGGTGAGACAATTTGGGAATTGGATGTGGTAGGGACCGAAATATCGGATTTGGAGAGGATATGGTGGAGAGATGCTGAGTTGGTTGAGGTGGATTTGATAAATTTGGTGGGGAAAGACTTGGAGAGAATCCGTACGGAGGTTGTTGATATGGATGAGACAGATTTGGTGGAGAAATATTTGGAGGAGGAGGATTTGGCAGGGACCGAAATTGGGGCTGCTTTTCAGGGGGCTGTGGAGTAGGTTCGGATTCTGAACAATCCCATTCCAATTTGAATGGCGAGGAATAGGCTTGGAAGTTGAAATATCTGAATCTAGACCAAAGTCCCAACCAAGTGTGTCCCTAGCCGAATTTGATTTATGAAAACATGGTTGATTTTCAAAAAAAACAAAATAACGTTTTGGAATGGGAGAATAGCAGCGAAATCCTTTTTGGGCAGCGGAGTATCCGAGGAAAACACATTTGAGTGAACGAGGGTCTAGTTTACTCCTATATGGATCATGAACACGGACAAAGGCTGAACAACCAAAGACATGAAGGTCTAGGGACGAGAAGGACCTATTTTGTGGAAAAAATTGGGAGAGACAATTTAACGGAGTTTGATATTGCTTCTGATTTCTCACGTAATAAGAAAACCCAACACACCCAAATATGATTGATCATCAACAAAGGAAAGAAACCAACGTTAGTGTGAAAGAGTACTAATACGAGATGGACCCCAAATATCACTATGAATTAACACAAATGGTTTGGAAGCACAATTAAACACATCTATGTTTTGCTAATTGACACACTTCACATTGAAATGAATCTTTATTATTAAATAAAGAAGGAAACAAATGTCTTAAGTACAGAAAACTGGGATGCCCTAGTCTACAATGAAGAAGCATAATTTTTTGATGTCTGCAAAGGAAAGAATCGGTAACAACGGCTTTCACGTGTCCACTCACTCTTAAGTCATTTTCAAAATAATAAAGTCCAGATAACTCTCTAGCAGTGTCAATCTTCATCCCCCAACGCTGTTCCTGAAAAACACATTGAGAAGGTGTGAAATCGACAACATAGTGCAAATCTTTCGTAACTTTATTAATAGATTAAAGATTGTACGAAATATGGGGAACATGGAGGACGCCCATAAGCGTGATTTGGGAACTGAGTTTAATAGTACCCACACCAACAACTGCCGTAAAAGAACCATCTGCAATTTTTACTTTAGGATTACTCGGACTTGGGACATATGACAAAAAAAAAAAAAAAAGGGCACAACCACTCATATGATCCGAGGCCCCGGAGTCAATAATCCAAGGCTCACCTTGTGCAGGAAGGCCACCGAATGTAGTTAACGAAGTACCTATGCTGGTCATATTAGAACTTGCGGATGCAGTGGAGAGAAGCTTGTAGAGTTTATCCAATTGAGTTTTGGAGAGGCCTGTCGATGTATCAATTTTGTTAAATGAAGAATCTGAGGAAGCTTGAAGACCTTTTCCGTTCTTGTTACGGAGCCAATTCGGGACCCAATTCTCTGGTTTGCCATGTAACTTCTAGCATGTGTTGTGGGTATGATATGGCCATTGGCAATGGTCCACCAAGAAGAATTTTTCTTGGGGTGAGAGTTACTATGGTTCTCGGAACACATGCCATTAGAGCCGAGGTTTCAGGAACCAACACAGAGGAGTCCATAAGCATGATACAGCGATGACTCTCTTCACGACAAACATCGGCAAACACCTCATCAATAGTTAGTAACGGCTTAATGCCCAAAATCTGACCACGAACCTCATCCAAGTCCCAGTTGAGACCAGCCAAAAAATCATAGACTCGTTCCTGAGCAACAATCTTGTGAAATAAAATGGCATCTTCAGGGTGGTGCCATTCACAGAGAGTGAAAAGATCGAGTTCCTGCCATAATTTTTTAAGGGTGCTGAGAAACTGGGTGACGGACGTCCCCTTGACAGAGATTCCTGGTCTGATTACGCAATTCAAAAACCTAAGACGAATCTGCAAGATCATAATGGGCCGAAGAAATAGCATCCCAAATATCCTTCACGGTCGGGTGAAACAGGTAGGTTTCACCAATAGCATCCTCCATTGAATGAATCAGCCAAGCCATAACCATAGAATTCTGGATGTCCCAATTTGAAAAAGTAGACTATGTCGGATTAGGTTTAGGAATAGAGCCATCCAAATAGTCAAATTTCCCTTTTCCATGAATCACCATTTGGACGGAATGAGACCATTGAAGGTAATTCTTCTCGTTGAGTTTGTGAGACGTAATTTGCAAGGACGTAGATTCAAAGGAAGCAGTGGATATCCTTCGCGGTCGGGTGAAACAGGTAGGTTTCACCAATAGCATCCTCCATGGAATAAATCAGTCAAGCCATAACCATAGAATTCTGGATATCCTAATTTGAAAAAGTAGACTCTGTTGAATTAGGTTTAGGAATAGAGCCATTCAAATAGTCAAATTTCCCTTTTCCATGAATCAGCATTTGGACGGAATTAGACCATTGAAGGTAATTCTTCCTGTTGAGTTTGTGAGGCATAATTTGCAGGGATGTAGATTCAAAGGAAACAGTGGATATCCTTCGCGGTCGGGTGAAACAGGTAGGTTTCACTAATAGCATCCTCCATGGAATGAATCAGCCAAGTCATAACCATAGAATTATGGATATCCTAATTTGAAAAAGTAGACTCTGTTGGATTAGGTTTAGGAATAGAGCCATCCAAATAGTCAAATTTTCCTTTTCCATGAATCACCATTTGGACGGAATGAGACCATTGAAGGTAATTCTTCCTGTTGAGTTTGTGAGATGTAATTTGCAAGGACGTAGATTCAAAGGAAGCAGTGAATATCCTTCGCGGTTGGGTGAAACAGGTAGGTTTCACTAATAGCATCCTCCATGGAATGAATCAGCCAAGCCATAACCATAGAATTCTGGATGTCCTAATTTGAAAAAGTAGACTCTGTTGGATTAAGTTTAGGAATAGAGCCATCCAAATAGCCAAATTTTCCTTTTCTATGAATCACCATTTGGACGGAATAAGACCATTGAAGGTAATTCTTCCCGTTAAGTTTGTGAGGCGTAATTTGCGGGGACGTACATTCAAAGGAAGCAGTAGGAATAATTTTAGAGACAGGTTGGGGGGTCTCAGAAGTAGCCTTCGAACCATCTTTACTTTCTCCATCAGTGGTCCCTCGACTAAAAAAAAAAAAAGCCTTTATTGCTCTGATACCATAAAAGCCAAGAAAAAGAAGAAGTCGAACACTCACTGTCCTTTTTTATTATATTTCACGATCATAAAAAAATAAAGTACAATTCCTTTCTATATATTTATAGTACAAGGATACCTTTAACTTATACATAGAAAAGTAGTTGGGAATTCCTCAAGAATAGGAATTACGCATGGGACACCTAATAGAATTCGATCCTATCCCTAACAATTAGGGTAGACCCAATCTAACTTTCCAACAAAATCCCTTGTAAAATAAGTGCTAATCCCATATATCCCTCGCTGGGCTAGCTCAGAGGATAAGAAATAAAAGGAAACTAGTTTTGATAGGAACCTTTAAATTAAAAATATAAAAATGTCTTTATTTTTCTTTATTAACTGGTAGTTATAAACAAAAATAAAAAATAAACCGCTATATATATTACACAAAAGAGACTGATCATGACAAATCAATCTTCATTTAAAAAAAAAAAAAAAGGAGAGAGAGAGAGACAAAAACCAATCATATATGCCAGCATTTTGCATGTGAAAAACCATACGTGGAAACAAGAAATCCTCCATCTCGCCACGCAAATCTCCTCACTACCACATCTTCCAACTACTTCACATTCAAAAAATATAAATATATTTATACATATATATACAAATATCCCCGTTACATAAACCACAAGCTCCACCAAACCAATTAGCTAGTACTCCGTAGCTCTCACATACACAACACTAAACTTTTTTCCTCAAACTATGGCCAAGCTCGAAGCCTTCCTGGCAGCCCTCCTCCTGGCGGCCCACGCCTCGGCCGCCTTCAGCACCAGCATCACCACCACTGAGACCGGCGTCGGCTGCCCCAGCAAAGAGCAAAGCCGCCGGCAGATCCAGCAGCGGAACCTGAGCCACTGCACGCGGTACCTGAGAGGTTTTCACATGTGTAGTTTTGGAAAAACAAGCTCAGGCTCTCTTTGAATAAAGTCTTTCTTAATTCACTACTACTCCTTAAAGCTTCTCTGCATCGTTTTCAATATGCAGTAATTAAGCTTATCAATCCTCTCGAAAGCTTAAACTTAAATTATTAGGAGGTGTGTCAACAATAGTCCAATATGCGAATGACAATAAAGAAATCAAATAGTATAATTACAGATGTTAGAACTCAAAACCTCCTATTCTAAAATCATGTTAATTTATCAATTCTCTCGAAAATTTAAGATGCTAAAATGTAGGACAAAAATAGTTTTATACTTCCAAAATTCTGAATTAATGTGATACTATATCCCTTTTATAAGAATATTTTTAAATTAAAATAGATGAAAAATAAAAAAGAAAATTATTTTACTTAACCTATTGTTATAATATATGTAAAAACAAATTGAAAAGGACTACATGATCACATTTAATCCTCTCTTTTTCTATTTGTTTCTATGAAGATTAATTGAGACTTACTCAGAATTCAAAAATCATAGTGTGAAAAATAACCTTAAAGTTAAGAGGTATAAATAATAATAATAATATTAATACAAAGTTTTAAGGAGATCAAGAGAAGCATTCAAACTCTAATTGAATTTTATATTATATTCGAATGCAATATGTTGAATATAACATGCGTTTAGCTATCCCATTTTATACATCATTAGATGCAAATGTAACATGTGTTTAGGTTATTATATACTTAATAGTTACTCTAGTGTGTATTGATGAAAGAGAAAGAAAGAGTATGCGATGTGATTGACAAAAATAGATAAAAACAATAAATAAATAGATAGTAAAATGAGTGTACGTATTATTTAAATATATTTATATTAAAATAAAAATATATGTTGTACTTAAATATGGATTATATTGCATTGCTAATATACAATAAACATATTTTCTAAATGAATCATTCAGTTAATAAACAACCATACTCCAGAGCCAAAAACTCAAACTATCATCTATAAGTAATAAATGAAAAAGAAAAGTGTGATTGCTAAAAAAAAAAACTCGGGGCTTAAATCCACAGATAAAAGCAATAAAATTATTACACATAAAGCAAAAAATAATCTATGTGGTGTGTACTACAATGATATTCTTGTAATTAAAATGTAATACATATATTGTTTTTTTACCGTTAATTACTCAAACTTTTAAAATAGCTATAATCTGTCTAGTGTAAATAAATTGCATTTCTCAATTTCTTTTAAAAGTGTAATTCTTATTAAATTATTAATAAAAATTTGGGCTGTCAATAAAATTTCAAACATAATCTACTAAAAGTAATTTAAGTTATTTTAATCTTATTATCCATTTTAGTTCAAAATGTCTCATCGATGTGGAACTTTCCTTTAGAAGCTCAACACCAATCTCCACAACAAAACAAAAACTAGAAAATGCTTGCCAGCACTTTGCATGTAAAAGGAGTACTAAATATATGTGAAATCAAGAAGTTCTTGATATGTGAGAGGAGGCTAGTTGTATGGTGGTTGGTATGTCCGCTTTTACTGTTATGAGAGGCGCGTGTTTGTTAACTATTTGTCTTTTATATTATTTTTCTTCTATCGTGTTGATAAATCTTGTTCTCCTTGATGTTTTTGCTCGTGAATTTCACAAATTTTACTATTTTTCTTCTATCGTGTTGATGAATCTTGTTGTCCTTGATGTTTTGGCTTGTGAATTTCACAAATGAAAATTTGTAGTAATAGTGGTTCTTGCTCTCAATTAGGGTTGGTTATTTAATTTGTTTATTTAGTATTCAGTAAAAAAAAAAAAAAAAATTGCTGGGAACCGACAAAAACAAGAGTAACATTTATTTAATTACCGAACACACAAAAGACAAACATAATTGTAGAAAAGACAAAAAAGAAATCGACAGAAGAAGGGAGTGAAAGAAAAAACGAACACACAGACGAACATACATTTATGAAAACAACAAGAGGAAACTTGAGACTTGGGAGAGAGAAAGGTGTGGGACGGAGGTGGGAAGCAGCAGAGCAGTTGTTGATCTGAGAAACGAGGAAGAAAACCACAAGATATGTGGCTTTATGCTTTACACGGCTTCAATGGAGGGCCGCACAGACAATCATTCCCCACGAACGCACTCGCCGGAGACTTGGTCGGCGGAATCCGACCACAGAGATGATTATGACTGACGTTCAACTTCTCCACCCTCGCAACACCCGCCGGCACCTTCCCGAGCACCGAATTCCTGGATAAATCGAACTCCTTCAGCTTACTCGGAATCCTCAATTTTCCCAAATCGAACCTCAATTTGTTCCCCGAAGCCTTGAAATGAACCAAGTTCTTCGTTTTGTACAGTAAAGCAGTCGGGTCTCCCGAGATGTCGTTCTCCGACAGGTCGATGGAGTCGTAGAAGGAGGTCACCGACGGCTTAAAGTCCTGGAATTTCATCTGGATTCCGCATTTCGCTAGCCTTAGGTTGAACATGATCGGCGAAGTGACCACCCATTGGGGAATTGTCTTCAGATGGAACTCGTTGTACGAGAGATCAAGGGATTTGAAGTTTTTCACATGCAACTGCGGAAACGGATCGACGAGCTTGTTGTGTTCGACGTGGAATTTGAAGAGCTTCATCAGATTGACAAAAGATTCCGGAACTGTTCCGGAGAGCTTGTTGTTTGCGAGGATGAGAGTGTCTAGTTTCTTGAATTTCCCGAGAAAATCAGGTATTTTCCCGGTGAGAAAGTTGTTCCCTAGCTCGAGAGACGTTAGCGTATGATACAGGGTTGCGATGGAGTCGGGGATTTCTCCGGTGAAGTTGTTGACGGAGAGTCTGAGGAATTGAAGCTTCGAGAATGCTCCCAAGAAGTTCGGAATAGGCCCGGAAAGTTGGTTCCGATCAAGACCGAGGAAAGTGAGATTCTTGAGGTTTTGAATGCCGGGTGGTATGGATCCGTAGAGGAGATTCCCGCCAAGATTGAGGTGAGTCAACTTAGTCAACTTGGATATTGAACCCGGGATTGGCCCCGTGAACCGGTTCCCCAATAGGCTGAGTGCGCTAAGTCGGGTTAAACTCCCCACAGTTTCGGGTATCGGACCCGATAGTTTGTTGTCCTCGATGTACACGTATTTTATTTTGGGTAACCGGAAGAGAATATCAGGGAAGGGACCCGAGAGTTGTCGGAGCTTTTGGAGGTAGAGTCCTTCTAGGAATTTGAGCTTGGTTAGGGCGGGTGATATTTTACCGGATAAGTAGCTGTTGGGTTTTCCGGGTTGGCCCGACAGAGATAGGTTGGTAACCCGGTTGTTTACCTGGCATCTTACGCCCGCCCATGTGCAGCAGTCCTTGCCCTTCTTCCATGAGGCAAGCAAGCCAGATGGGTCGGCGGTGATGCCCGATTTGAAACCGAGTAGACCCGATTCATCGTCAACGTGGCAGGCGGCGGAGGTGGCTCTCATGCACAGGTGGGTGAGTGCAGTGAGGAGGAGGAGGAGGATGAGGTGACACTGAGGAGGAGAGAGTGGAAGGTTTCTCATTGTTTGGGTGATGGTTTTAGATGATAGAATTGTGGGAATGTGGTAACATGGGTTTGGGAGATACAAAATTTATGGACATAGTTCACGTGGGGCTTTCTACAACGAGAAATTAGTGCCTGAATTTATTGTTGGCCTTTTCAACATTTTCCAAAGTAAGCATATACAACATGCAAATTCAATTTTGTACTGTTATTCTTTTTTTTTTTTTTTTGGCAAATATCTTCATATTAACTTATAGAAAGATGATAATTCAACATTGTTATAATAATTAAAATTGATATTTTAATTATTGATAAATATCTTCATATTAACGGATAAAAAGATAATAACTCGACATTGTTATAATAATTAGAATTGATATTTCTAATAGTGTTCAATAACAATAATAAAGCAAGTAGGTGCATATAATGAGTCTTTTCTTAAGTGAACATAAATGATTACGTGGTCCTCAATTAGCTCTTTTAAGTCGCACTCGCAAATAATTATGAAATTATCAAAAAGTTGGACTAACAAAATGATTATATTGTCATCCATTTATTGTCACTTTGAAACGACAATGGCACATGACTATCTACAAATGCATTTATCAACCATTTCAATTTTTTTTTTTTTTTTGATAAAAACAATGCATTAATTATTATTTTTATTTTTTAAATTTAGAGACGGAGTATTTAAATTCTTCACTCTTTAATAGAGTTAGATGTGGCCTATGCCTACTAATACAAAAAAAAAATGCATTATTAGCACCAACCTAATAGATATTTTCTTTTATTTATTTATGAAAGTCGTTATTTGTTCATTTAATTTGGTTTTTTTTTTCTTTTTATTGGAACATTTCTTTTGGGTTTGGAGAGGTGGAAGTATCGCTAATCTATGCTTACTAATACGAAAAACAATGCAATATTAACATCAACCTAGTAGACAATTTATTTTATTCATTTATGAGAATCGTTGTTTGTCTACATTGTCGGTGCTTGATAATTGGCCCCGTAGGGCCAATGGCCCAAGGAAAAACAAACAGAGGAAAGAAAAAGAAACAACAAAATTTTTTTTTTTTTTTTTTTTTTTATGTCTGTATAAACATCACACCTAGTTGGCACTTGGCCCCACGGGTGTCTTAGTCCTTTTAATGTAATTGATTTCCAACTGTTCTTTATAAAATTATAAAAAAAAAAAAAAAAAAAAAAATCCAACTGAGGTGCCTAGGAAGTATTCTGTTTATATGATAAAGAAGGACTCCTATAAATCCTTGAATTGTCAATACTACCTTGGCCTACTGCTTCAGTGCAAATGGGTGTGCGAGGGATGGGGGTGACCGCGAAGAAGAGATAAGGAGAAGATAGAGGAGAGAGATGAGAATAAAAAAAGAGAGAGAGAGAGAGAGCGGGGTTTTGGTATAACCAATCTTAAATTTGGATAAAATTACAGCGGTTGATATTAAAAAGTAACTCAATAATAACTTGGATGGAGCATTATGGGTAGTGCTCTATAGGTAGTGCTCAATAATAAAATTATAGTGTCCCTCAAAGGGACTCTACTACTAGGATTGGTAATTTCAGATACGATACTAAAACGACACGAAATAAATAGGTTTGGACCGCACATTTAATAATTAGGTCAAAATTGGGTTGACACATTTAACAAGAAAATAAACAGTTAGAAGCGGGCTAACCTGATTAATCTGTTTATTTAAATGAGTCGGAAGCGGGCCAACACGACCCAAACCATTTATAGACCATATATACAGAATTTCTCAATATATTTATAAAAAAAAAAACCCTAAAAATATCAACATATAAAAGCCTAACACTAACCCTAATAGCCGGTTTATGTTTTATTCTAAGATATATTTGTCTTAATCCTTATGGATATTTAATAGTTTTAGTTATTAATTTTATATTTAATATAAATATGATGAGTTTCTTGTGTTAGTGAATTCAAAATTTTATGTGATTTTTTTATCCAAAATTTTCTTGTTAAATGAGTCAAAAACCAGTTTCGTGTTAAATAGGCTGTAAATGGTTTTTTGTGTTAAATGGGTTATAAACGGGTTTGTTTTCATGCTAACCTGTCATGACCCGTTTAATAATCGTGTTCGCATATCGTTTCGTACTACTGTTTATTAAGCAGTTCGTATTCGTATTTAGGTTCTTGGTCCGTTTATTAATCATGTAGTGTCCATGTTCATAGTTATCATATATCCTACTGTAATCAAACTGGTATGAATCCGACCCACAAACATGAATTACCAGCCCTGTCAAGAGGATACAAAGCTAGCACAATAATTTGTTAACCGATTAGAAACAACAAAGAGGAAAAAAAAAAAATCTGTTTATTGCTTAATTGATTTAAAAGATACATTAAAATGCAAGGCTTTCAACTTTTCATGCAGCTATTTACCCAAAATTAAAAAAAGAATAGAAAATTTTCATGCAACTGTTCCGAATCTGTCCCTTTTAGATTTTCATCTATGAATCAATACATATCTATATCTATATCTATATCTATATTTATATCTACATCTATTTGCGTTTTATAAGAATCATGTATCTGCTGGACTTTTTTTTTTTTTTGGATAATTTTACATAATTTATTAGTAACAAGACAAATTGAGGATCAAAACAGAGCTCCGAAAACAAAAGACAGATGGGGAAAAAAATGTCAGTTTTAGGTAACTCTTTGAACATTAAAAATCCTTAAACTAAGAGCTCGCTAGCTAGGAAGACAAATTTGGTCATATAATCTAGTTTTGAACATTAATTTATCTCGCAAGGATAGAGAGAAGAGAATATTTAGTAACCCTAAATTAGTAAAATATTGCTATATTTATAATTCGTTTTATTAATTTTTATACTGAATCGTCAATAATTTGATCAAAAATGGATGTTGTTACTGAAAATTGCAAGTACACAATATCGTAAATAAGTAAGAAACTAACAAGTAAAGTATCGTTCCAACGAAAACTGTCATCATCAATTACCGAAATTATAATAACTCTAACTTTATTTGAATAACCGAAAATAGATTATTAAATAAAAATAACAAAATAAATAAAAAAAACAAAAGACTCAAAATATTAAAAATTTAGGATTTTCGATTTCACCTTATTAATCATATTCAAATTATCTAATCTAATTAATTAATATTTATTCTCTATGTTGTCAGCGAATCTCACTAATATAATTATTAATCTTTCTCAAGCATTAACAATTTATCTCATAATAAGTTGTTATCACCTCTCGATCTAAAATTCTAAGCTTACCACAATTCATAATTATCTCTAGCTTATGACAATCTCATGATAGATTAAACAAGGGCTTATTTAATTTTTTCACTTTTCAATTTCAAATCAAATACCAAATCAAATAAAAGTTAGCTAGAAATTCACAAGCAATAAGCACATATTAAAAACTCGGCATAGAACTGGAATAAAACATCAATCAATTAAAAATAGAAAAACTCAAATAATCATAATCTAGATATATCGTATCCCTAGAAAAGAAAATTACTTCATAAGTAAAAATAAAAATCTATAAAATAAAGGTCTAATTATTCTTAAATTATAAAAATAAAAAAAATCAGAAAATAGGAAAGAAAAAACTAAATTGTAGAGGTGTCACAAGTCTCCAAAGCCTTCTTCAAAATTTTCTTCTTCCTCTCTTCTTGATGATTTAATATAATCTTTCCTTAATTTTGTAAAAAACAAAACCTAAGACTTCAAATATTTTTTTTCCTTTTTCTTCTTTACTTTTTGGCTTCTTTCGCGGCCAAAAGACCTCTTGCAGAGAGCCCTAGGCTCCTTTTTATGTGCCTCAGCAGCCGCCTTCAATTACTAGGTTCTTAAATTACAAAAATAAAAATATCAGAAAATTGGAAAGAAGAAAACTCAATTGTAGAGGTGTCACAAGTCTATTAAACCTTTTCCTAAATTTTCTTCTCCCGGATTTAAGATAATCTCTCCTTAATTTTGTAAAAAAGTAAACCTAAGACTTAAAAAATATATTTTTTTTCTTTTGAATTTGACTTCTCCTGCAGCCAAATGACTTCTTGCACGGAGCCCTACCCTCCTTTTATATGCCTCAGCTGCCGCCTTCAATTACTAGGTTCTTAAATTACAAAAATAAAAAGATCAAAAAATAGGAAAGAAAATTGTGGAGGTAAATCCAATTATGGAGGTGTCACTAGTCTCTAAAGTTTTCTCTTAAATTTTTTTATCCCGCTCCTTTTGATGATTTAACATAATCTTTCCTTAATTTTGTAAAAGATTAAACCTAAGACTTAAAATATTTTTTTCTTTTTTTATATTTTGATTTTGGCTTCTCCTGTAGCCAAAAGACCTCTTGCAAAAAGCCTTAGGCTTCTTTTTGTATGTCTCAGCCGCCGTCTTCAATTACTAGGTTTTTTCCCTTTTTTGTTTTTTGTTTTTTGTTTTTTCTTCTTTTTATGCTGCTACAGCTAACGCACAGCAGCATGCTTGGGCCCCACGAAGATAGCTGGCCGGCAACGACTGGCGAGTGTTGGAGCTTGGACACGTGGCACGCTGGAGTTCACTGGAGCACGCAGATATACAGACGCACAATGGGATGCGAAGCACCGGATCTAGCACCGTCTAAGGGTGCTGACACATGGATGGAGACCTCCTGGCTAGGCGAGTGGAAGGCACTTGCTGATCTGAACCGCTGCTGAGGCAATCCGATGGCTAGAAAAGCGAGTGGCGCACGTGTGGAGATCGGCAGTGTTTTCATTCTCTTGTTTTTCATCATATTAAGAATCTATTAAGACGACAGACAAATTGATATGCCGCCTATTGATCTACCACCATCGATACATACAGACATACATACATACAAACAAACAATGCCAGCGTTACATAAATGAAAATCTAACGTGTGCTCGCCATCAAAGGCAACTCGATCCATAAAAGTGCCAAACAACCTACCACCTGACCACTGGTGAAATTTAATGATATTATTATATCATCTTTAATTATAACTTAAACATAAAGAAATTAAGAAAGACTGATCTGGTTTAAACTACGGCATGAAATTAATTCTCCGGAAAGAGAAAAAAAAAAAAAAAAAAAAAAAAACTGTATAACAATGTTAACACTTAAAGACCTTTTTTTTTTTTTTTTTTGCCCTCAAGAAAAGAAGATCAATATTATTCTCACGTCCCTGTTAGCATTATATTGGGAATTTATTAGTGCCATAAATGAAATTAAGTGAGATTCAACTTATTGACACACGACATCATTGATAGATTGGTTTTGTACCTAATTGAATGCTTTTTGACTTGATAATTTGCTAGTTTTAGATATTTTTATGTATTTTTTATTCTCATTTTATTATTTTGTAGAAAAAATTGAAAATGAAGCTTTCATAGCGGGAAAGTGAAAAAAGAAAAAAAAAAACTAAAAAACAAAAAAAGGAAAAGAAAAAAGTGGCACATAAAAAGGAAAGCAGTTCCACAACGCTGAGGAAGCGGCACCGTAGCACCACTGGTGAAACTAAAATGCTTACTAGTGCCGCCAACGGTGAACGAAAAAGAGGCAGCGCTGATGTGGTAGCACCACATCGCTACTCGTCGGAGCATATTAGTACTAGATTAGTGCCACAACACCAAGTTGCTCGTTTTTATTATAAGGCCTATAAAAGGATGTGTTAGGGACTAAAGAAAGGACGTTTCGACACTATTTTGAGAAGCAATCTTAGAGAGAGAATTGCGGGTACAGAGAAGAAGAATGTGAATTTCGGACACGGAAAATTAGCTTTATTCAACTTCGAATTATGATTCTCTTTCTTTTCTTTCGATGTTTAAGAACATCTTTAGTGTTTCTTTAAATTGCATTATGAACTAATTTTATTCATCAGATGAATGATGTAGTGTAACAACCGAACTTTCTGACGGACTCGTGATTTTCTTATATACAAAGAAATTTAAGTTTGTACTATGTATTTATGTGATGTTTCAAGGAAAGTATGGATACCAATGTGAATTCATAATTTTATTAACACAATATGTTTGAGCACTTATAGTGCAATAAGACTCGACGATAGTTCATCAAATCAAGTAAGACGCCTTATGACAAAAAAGACAAAATTATGATTTATGGTATTGTGGTTAATAAATGACCAAGATAGGTTACAACATGATTAAGGCGGCACTGTAATTTTTTTTAAGCAGTATTGAAATTATTCTGTGATTGACTGTTATTGTGGATACAAAATTAAGAATAAGACTAGGAACATTCTAGAATAATTTGGAATAATATTTGGAGTATTAAAAATTAAGTGGCAAACAAGTCCTAAGAATAACCTATACATGGTCCAGTTATGTATAGATAAATTTTAGACTGCAATTTAGCATCATCAGACTGTTGGTAGCTAGGACGGTATTTGAATTATCAGGATCATTAAGAAAATGGACAGCATATTAAGAAGTAAGGCCAAACATGGTATTACTTGGAGGCTAATTACATAATCATTTAATTTATTGTAATTGTGGAAAGAATTCAAGAGATAAACATGAGATTTTTTTTTTTTTTTTACTCAAAAACCTCATATGGCCGGATTTCTTGGGGACAAGGGAGTCAAAAAATTTTATTTTAAGGCCAATTATGTAAACCAAGAAAATTAGAATATGAAAATATAATTATAGGAAAATTTAAAAATTACACCTATAAATAGATGTAAATACTGAAAATTTGTCCATTTGCTATCTTCGCTCCATTCTCTCTAGAAAAAAAAAAAAAAAAAAAAAAAAAAAAAAAAAAAACACCAAGCATCCTTGGTGGCCAATTTTCATAGAGAAGTAGGACAATGATCTTCTCCCAAATCCAAAACCTAGAGCCTACTTTTTTCAAGTTTTAGAGGTACATTTCTTGATCCCTTAACTAAAGCTTCTACTAGTTTTAGTTTTGTGAAATTTAAGTATATTTTAAGCTATTGGATGTAAGAGATAAGTTCATGTTCAACTATTTTTCTATTTTATAATCTCTAATACTTGATTTATATATGCGTTGGTTAATTAGCTTGATTTGCTAGCTCTAAGCTCAAGTTCAATTTTATGTTTTAAGATTAGTTTTGATGATTATTTACATGTGATTATGCTCTTATATGTTCAAATTTAGTGACTATGCAATTTGCTAAGAGATCAACATAAAAACATAATTTGGTAAATTAGTGTACTATCAATGTTGTGTTCTTCAAGAAAGTAGATAAATTAATGGTTAAATTTTAAAAATGAGAGTATGGTTAATTAGGTTATGAATGGAGTATCAGTCAAACATAATACATGATAATTTAGGCTCATGGCTTAGATCGTTTGAGGTAGTGCGTGCTGGATTTAAAAAAATTAAAAATAAAAAGACATGCTAGTTTTCGGAATAATTTGAACAATTTTCTGATAATTCAATTTTGAGCATCTTCGAGGCCGAATTTGAACAAAGTTATAACTGCAAAATTATAGAACACAGAATATCCTAGTGGTCAATATAACAATTTCAAAAAAAAAAAAAAAAAAGCTCCAAAGACCTCTATTTTTATCAGTTTCTAAAACTGATCAGTCCAAGAAACTGTACACGGCCAAAAACATTCAAGGGGCAAAATAGATAAGTTAGAGACATATATAAGCTTTAGAAAAATACAAAAGTTGTAGGTTTTGATAAGATCTAAAATTTCTGTGAAAGAAAAAGTTCCAAATTCTAAATCAATTTTAAGATAAAACTAAATTTTCAAAAGTGTGCATGAAAAAGTAAATTCATGTATACAGACATTCAACCAAATTAAAGGATGTATAGAAATCAGTTTTTAAGGTTTTGTTACCTCTCTAAAAAGGAACTATGATTTTACGAAAATATTTTTAAAGAGGTTTAAATTCATTTAGATTTCACAAGTGATTTTTAAACTTTAAATGCAAACTATGTATTAACTTTAAATATTGCATCAAAAAATACTTAATTTAAGAAGTTAAGATATTTTCTAAGTAAATAAGGCATTTTTAAGTAAAGTAAATATAATGTGAAGAACTCTTATGAAAATTAATCAAGCCAGTGGATATCGAACTAAAGCAAAAATAGGCCAAAATTACTAAAAATCAAGTTAAGTTTTAAATAAAGGGCAACTTATTCGACCTTCTACTTATACCAAAGTTACTTAAGAGTATAGTAATATTTTCATGATTTAAGTTAATAATGACTAATAAGATAATTAATCGGTTGGGAGATTAATTAATTCTTTAACTAATATGCTATAATAGATATTTTAACTTATGGTATGTTAATTAGTAATGCAAAGTAATTCTTACACTCTGTTTGAAAACAGGAATATAACCTGTTATCTTGCCTTTTGGTATGCTAGGACAAGAACGTAAGACAGATAGTAAGTACAAACATTATCTATAGTATGAAAAGTAGTAAATATTATTTTCAAGTAAGCCATGATTTACATAATATGCCATGTTTATTTATATGTCATGTTTTTACTAATATATCATGATCATATATATGCCACACTTTACGACTATGACACTTTTAATTATGTTATGTTTTACAATAATACCTCGTTTATAATAATATCATAATTTCAACTATGTCATACTTTACTATTATGCCACAGTTTATGACATTGCAATGTTTTAAAATAGTACCATGTTTTATAAACATGTCATGAGTTATTTTATGTCATTGATTTTAATGTCATATCATGTCTATGTATCATATGCATCATAACTAATAAGATCACTAATTAAAAATCTTAGTCTTGGAACTAGTATTTGTTAAAGATTTCATATATAAATATAACATTAAGCATTCTCATTAAGAATTAAGTAATAAGACTAAGACTAACTCAAGACAAGTATAGTGTCGTACCAACCTTTCGTAGATCGTAAAGGATTGTATATGTTTTCAGATTTCTAAAATTATTAAGGACCTTGTAGACTCTAACTTTCTGTAGATTATGCGTATCTGATACACACACAAAGGACTCACATGTTAAGCAAGATAATAAGTCCATAATGGAAGATAAGAGACCCATAATTGACAATAAATGGTTCATGCATAAGTTATACGATGCTTGTTATGTTTTTGTGAGATTAAGTTTGTACTTGCTGAGCGTACGCTTATTAGTATATTTCATGCTGTAGGTAAGAAGCCTGCAGCTTAATTTGGTGGGTCATGTGGACGATGCAATAAGTGAAGGGCAGTGTGGGATACCACTACGTAGACTTTTCTGCAAACTCTTTTGAACTATAAATTTGTACATATATATTTAAATAATTTGAATTATACTACGCATGTGATGTTTAAAAACTTCGGTTAAATTTAAAGGTATATGACTTTATAATTTATTAAACAAGTAATATGTATGCACGTTTACTTATATGGATTAGTCTACTTATGTTGTGTTTAAAAAAATTATTCTAAAATTTTTAGTAAGTTTAAGTATTTAAAACTAAAATTTAATTTAAGTAAGCATGATAATAACCTAAGTAGTCAGGACATTACATATAGCCTATGCTAAATTTTTTTTTTTTTGTTTATTGTCAATTTATTCTAAGAGGTTTATTTCTTTCTTTTTGTTTGTGCTTTCTCGTTCTTAATACTTCTATTTATTGACATTAGTTGGATAATTTCATATTTAGAAACCAATACTTGGGAGATGGAATTTTAAATATCATTAAGAGATATGATTTTATAGAGTTCGAAAGGCCTATATTTCTTTTAAAGTTAACAAAGAGAATCTTAGATCGCAATGAATTCTTAATTGATTAGTTATTATAAGTATTTTAAAATTGGACTTTAGGAATAATTTCACTCAGACACTCTGGAGAGAGTGATTTAAATAGATTATGATTCTTGACTTATAAAATAAGAAAAATTAATAAGTAATCAATTGGCATGAAAGGACGGTTGACGGTTAAGTGAAATGTACCATTACTTTTTTATATTGATTTCTTCTTAAAATTAATTTAGAATTGTCTTTGTTATTATTGATTTTTTATATTGGTTTTTGGCTTCTCCCACAGCCAAAAGACCTCTTGCACGGAGTCCTAGACTCCTTTTTATATGTTTTAGCCGTTCCTTCAATTACTAGGTTCTTAAATTACAAAAATAAAAAATCAGAAAATAGAAAAGAAAAAAATCCAATTATGAAGGTGTCACAAGTCTCCAAAGCCTTCTCCTAAATTTTCTTCTCCCTCTCCTTTTAATGATTTAAGATAAACTCTCCTTAATTTTGTAAAAAAAATTAAACCTAAGACTTAAAATGTTTTCTTTTTCTTTTTCTTCTTTTGTTTTTGGCTCCTCCTGCAGCCAAAATACCTCTTGCACAGAGCCTTAGCTCTTTTTATATGCCTCTACCGCTGCCTTCAATTACTAGGTTTTCCCCTTTTTATTGTTTTTTTTTCTTTTCTCTTTCTTTTTTTTTTTTTTTTTCCTGCTGCTATATCTTGTGCACAACAACATGCCTAGGCCCCACGGAGATAGGAATCAGGCAACGACTGGCGAGCACTGGAGCTTAGACATGTGGCTCGTTGGAATTGACTGGAGCACACAGGGATACAGACGCACGGTGGAACGTGAAGCACCGAATCCGGCATAGCCTAAGGGCGCCACGCAGATGGAGACGCTTCCGGCTGGGCGAGTGCAAGGCACTCACTGATCTGGTCCGCTACTGAGGCAATATGACAGCTAGAAAAGCAAGTGGCGCGCATGTGGATACTCGCATGAGTGGTCGACGTTGGCTCCGAATTTTCTTTTTCTATTTTAAATTCTTTTTATCACATTTTAGGGAGAGTTTGGCATAACCATCCAAACTCCTCAATTTAAACTTTTTTTTTATCTTTTTTTTCAAAACAATTTTGTCTTTTTCCCAAAAAATTTTTTGTCTTTTCTGAAAATTTAAAAAAATTCAAAAAAATTTACTATTTAAACTTAAAAATCTCAACTCAAACTACTCCACCAAACACCCCATTAGCTCCAAATTACTACTTTTAACCCTATTAACATAATTAAATTCACATTAGGGATAACTTAATAAATTTGAGGGAACATTAAGATAAAATATTAGGATTATAGCAAAAATATAAATTTAAAAATACTAAAATAACTCTATTTTATAAAGTTGTCAGATGTTCATTAACAGATTTTGTTTAAAAATTAACGAAAAAGACTATCAAAACAATGTTTTAATAATTTAAGGATTATTCAAATTATAAAAAAATATGATAAAAGTTACATAAATTTATAAATTTAAATATCAACCTAACAATGTACTTAACAAATTAGAACAATTGCCAAATATCCATAGCAATTTAAAAAAAAAAAAAAAAGTGAGTCAACAATACAAAAATTGTACAGGGGACCCATTATTCATTAATTAAAAAGAAATACATAAAATATACACGCAAAACTACTACATCCATAAAATTTCCAACAAAAAAAAAAAAAACAAAACAAAACAAAAAGTCAAACAATGCCAGAATTATTTAGATGAAACTCTAATGGATTGAACAGAGTAACTGTGAGTTCACTTTATAGACTCTAAAAGCAATTATTTAAAATTCAAGCCCCCAATTTTAATTTAGGGTGTTTTTAATATGGGGAAATGAATGGAGTGTCATCATAGAATCCTTTTTCAAGCCAAAAAGGAAAATAAATAAATAAATAAATCTAGCGTTTCTGCAAATTAATTAATCTGTCTCACAAGAGCCAGGAGGAGACATGCAAAGCTTCAACTTTGCCACAATAATCTGACAGGCAGTAATGATACGAGCATCCTTAATTAGAACCTAAAAGACAAAGAAGACTAATAAAAACTGCAATAATGTTAATATTAATAGAGATCGGCAGTGTTTTCATTCTCCTGTTTTGCATCATATTAAGAATCTATAAAGATCACAGACAAATTGATATGCAGCCTATTAATCCACCACCATCCGAATTAAGGACGTAGGGCGTAAGGCCTTACGCGAAGGCCTCAACTTTTTCAAGATGAAATTTTGTATGCCTTTTTTTTTTTTTTTTTTTTTTAAATTTGCAAAGAAAATTAAGGTTTGATGGCGTTATTTAGTCACTCAATCTAATAGATATCAAACTTTTTTTTTAATTTAACAAAAATAGCCATTGGTCATTTTTTAAGCTTTGAATAATTAGTAATTGAATGTGAAAATTAATAATTTAAATTATGTTTAATCAGTGATGGATTACTCGTCAATCACTAATTTACTAAATTAACAAAAATCAGAAGATATTCATCATGGCATTTTGCATCCATTCGTGGAAACAAGAAACCTCGAAGCTAAAAACATGGGCACAAAACTCACCATGCAAAGCCAAAATATATATATATGCATCCAATTGCCACGCACAAAATATATATATATATATATATATATATATATATAGACACACACACACATACATACAAACCAACAATGCCAGCGTTACATGAATGAAAATCTAACGTGTGCTCGCCATGCAAAGCCAACTCGATCCACAAAAGTGCCAAAAGACCCACCACCTGACCACTGACCACCACTAATTTGTCCCACAAGACGAGATATGTAAAGTTCGACTTTGCCCACCATAATTAATCTGAGGGATAGTGATTAATGATATTATTATATCATCTTGAATTATAATTTAAACATAAAGAAAGACTGATCTGGTTTAAACTATGATATGAAATTAATTCTCCAAAAAAAAAAAACTGTAATAATGTTAACTCGTAGAAGACTTTTTTTTTTCTCTCAAGAAAAGAAGCTCGATGATATTCTCACGTCCCTATTAACGTTATATTGGGAATTTATTAGTGTCACTGATGAAATGATGTGAGATTCAATTTCTTAACACACGACATCATTGATAGATTGGTTTTGTACCTAATTGAATGCTTTTTAGACTTATTTTATATTGATTTCTTCTCAAAATTAATTTAGAATTGTCTTTGTTATTATTGCTTCCATTTTTATATTTTGTGTTGTTTATTGTGATTGAATTTTTTAGATAAAGTAAGACTTATTTTTTAATTACAGTACTTTAAAAAGAATTTGATTGCAATATCTGAGGACGACATTCTTATTCATCACTCATTATTAAAACTTGTTACCATTTACTTACAGTTTTTGTCTTGACTATGTTCTCACATCCCTATCAGCGTTACATTAGAAATTTATTAGGACCACAAATGATTAATAGGACCACAAATGAAATCATGTGAGATTCAATTAGGGGTGGCAATACGGGTCACGACACGACGATACGACTCGAAAACGACACGAATTTCATGGGTTCGGGTTGGGAAAAATAGGAAGCATATCGTGTTCGGATTGGGAAAAATAGGGAGCGGTTCGTGTTCGGGTTGGGAATCATTCAACTTAAGACTTTTTTTTTTTTTTTTCCTCGCTAGAATTCAACTTAAGACTTACTAACATAAGACACCATCTAAATAGACCAGATACAAAAATGCACTCTATCCCTTTACATGGATGGAAGCCTTAACTAAATTTTCCATAACCATCACCATTACCGATTGCACTCTTACGACTTAATTGTTAATACAAGAAAGAGATGAAATACTTTAAGCTAAAAAGAAACAACGTTAAAAAAAAAAAAAAAAAAAAAAGAAAAGAAGAAGAAGAAGAAGAAGAATAAGAGTTCATAGCGTCATAACAATGATAATGGTACCAGTAAGTGTGAATGATGTTTTTTTTTTAAGGGTATGTATTAAACACTCTTTGGACTCCCTAAACAAAAAACACTACTGATTAGGCACGTACTACTGATAAGGCACGTTGCCAATGAAGGACTAGGAGTGGCTTAAATCCCTCTCAACATTTCTTTAATATATATATATATATATATATAATTTTAAACAAAATTTTCGTAATAATCCTCCTTAAAAATAAAAAAAAATTTTGATCATAGTAATTCTCTAATTATTCATTATAATTTTTAATCTCCTGATAAAAAATTCCGGCTTCTTATTATTTATTGTAATTTTTAAACTCCTGATAAAAAAAAGTTCTGATTTCGTCACTGTTAGATATACTTTAAGCTAAGAAGAAACCAAACTATACTTCAAAACAAAAGCAAGAAGATATTCTTGACAGCATTTTTTGCTTGAAGGAAACCATACGTGGAAACAAGAAACCTCGAATCTCGCCACGTAAATCTTCTGACCAACCCATCTTCCACGTTCTTCACATGCAAAACCTCTAAAAAATCCTATAAATAACCCCCCTCATCTCAACCCCAACTTCACCAAACCAACAAAAATTACTACTACTACTTTCTCTTACACGCAAAACACCAGTAATTGTTTTCTCAACAACAATGGCTATGGCCAAGCTCGCCGCTCTCGTAGCAGCCCTCCTCCTGGTGGCCCACGCCGCCTCCGCCTTTCGTGCCATCATCACCATCGACGAAGCTGACAGCCGCCGCAGGGAAGGCGAAGGCGGAGGCAGCCAGCAATGCCAGCAGGAGATCCAGCAGCGGAACCTGAACCATTGCATGCAGTACATGATGGAGCAGCAGCGGGGACGACGGGGATACAACAATGACGGCGTCGATGAGGAGATAGAGCTGAACCAGGACCACTACAACCAGTGCTGCAACGAGCTGAGGAAGATCCGGGACGAGAAGTGCCGGTGCGAGGGGCTGCAGATGGAGATGGAGAGGGAGATGCAGCGGGGAAGGATGAGGCCGCAGGACATGAGGGAGATGATGTCGACCGCACAGCGGTTGCCGAACATGTGCGGGATGAGGCCTTCCCAGTGCCAATTCGACATGCCCTCCTACTGAAAAATCGCCCTTTATAAGAGCTAGAAAAATGCAAAAGCAAGCACATTATCGTGTGCTCTTTTTACTTTGTGGTTTTAGTGTTTGTTTCTGTTTGATGGTGAGCTTTTCTGAGGCTCCTCTTGAATAAAATAAAGTCTTAGTTCGACTTTTTATTAACATTTTCATTTTATCCTTTGTTGCAAATCTTAAAATGGTGAGTGAAGGACATTTTATGCCATATATGCAGACATTATGTGCTTCTTGATATCTTCAAACTTCGTCATATTGTCGCCCCAACTAGTATCAATCTGAAGATGACAACTTAATTTGGTGACTTAAGACTAAATCACAAACTCAGAGAAGCCTCTTAAATCTACAAATGAATCTGCAGAAACTGCAAGTGGACGGTTAGTGCTTAGCATGCTTTCCTGCTTCTCCAATTTATAAATAAGCGTCTCTATAAGCAATTAACTTGAAAAATCAAAGGGTAAAGTTTCATTGGAGGTTATATGATAGTTTTCAATTTTTAAGGGGATAAAGTAGAAAAATCATAAAATTTTTGGACTAAAATTAAAAGGAAAATAATTTCAGTGGGGGTCTCTTCTTATCACAAACCAGATCTTTTTTTTTTTTTTTTTTTTTTTGACAGAAGGAAATCTTTCTTTTTCACGTGCCAGACACGCAGAGCCAGACACTCGCACCATCACAACCTTAACTGGTTGACACTCAATTCTTATGTAGAACCTCTACTCTTATGTAGAACCTTAATGATTAAAGAGAAAATCGACAAAAAGATAAACAACTCAAATTCATGCAAATCTCTAACTTAACTGGTTGACACTCAACTCTTATGTAGAACCATAAAGATTAAAGAGAGAATCGACAAAAAGATTAACTCAAAATATTCATGCAAATCTAACTGAACAAGAACCAAATATTAAAAAGAAACACAATATCATCATCTCCATTTTTCCCTGGCCAAAAGAACCCGACCCTGGAGAGTTAAACAATGTCGCATCTTCACAATAATCTAGCTAGATAGGGTACGATTGATCCGGCATCATCGAGAAGATTATCAACCCTTTTGACCATGGCGACTGAAGAGCAAAAGAGTGTACACTTCAGGGGAGAATTAGGTGAAGCAGACTCTTTACCGTGTTCTAAACAAATCCCTAAAGACAGGGCTGCCTTATGGCATACGGTGACGCTAATGATATCGACAGCGATTCCTCTCACAGGGGCGGCTCCGCCGGTACTTTCATCCGAGCCAAATTGATGAGAATTGAGAAGGGCGAAGGAGATGCGATTTGAAAGATAACAAGGACGCAGAGGGAGTAGCAGGGACAGCAGAGGAGCGGCGGATGTTACAGTACATGCTTCAGAAGACGAGATAGTTGCCTTCAATCTGCAGGTCAGTACATAGGGGGTCTTGTGAAGGCACTGGGGGTATTGAGTGTCTGGTTTTGATGAATAATGAGGTGTCTATGTGCTACATTGCAGACTACCAAACTTCTTTTAAGACTGCTTTTTCTATGGCACAATTCCATATCTAAATGGCATTTAAATTACTCGTTTAATCCCTAAAATTTTAATATTGTATAGCTTTAATGGGAAAGGTTACGGTAGAGACCCTCTGAGGGTCTCTACCGGTACATACCTTTTTTGGACCGTTAAGATTTAATCGAACGGTTCAAATGTTGATTGTGTACGATATTTATCATGCACCTAACCTCACACAATCATTCTCACCTAAACTCTTTTCCGTCGCCGGCGATCTTTCTGCCGCCGGCGACGGACGCCGGCGACTCATCCCCGACGCCGGCGACCCAACTCAGGCCACCTCCGGCCCCAGCCCCGGCCACCGGCGGTCGCCGCCGGCGACCCTATTTTCTCTCTCTTCCCCTTTCTCCTCTTCTCTCTCTCTCTTCCCCTCTCTCTCTTCCCCTCCCTCCCGCCGGCCCCCACCCCGGCCGGCCCCCACCCCCGGCCTCCCCCCACCCCGGCCGCCTCCCTCCCCCGGCCGCCACCCTCCCCCGGCACCCCCCCGACGACCCCCCCTCTCTCTTTCCCTTTCTCTCTCTCTCTTCCCCTCTCTCTCTCTTCCCCTCCCTCCCGCCGGCCCCCACCCCCGGCCCCCAGCCAGCCCCCCGGCCACGCCCCCTCCCCCGGCCTCCCCCCACCCCCGACGACCCCCCCTCCCCCCGGCCGCCACCCTCCCCGGCCCCCCCCCTGTCGCGATTTCGCAAAATCGCGAAATCGCGAAATCGCGAAATCGCGATTTTGCGAAATCGCGCGAGGGGGGGGGCCGGGGAGGGTGGCGGCCGGGGGGAGGGGGGGTCGTCGGGGGTGGGGGAGGCCGGGGGAGGGGGGCGTGGCCGGGGGTCTGGCTGGGGGGCCGGGGTGGGGGCCGGCGGGAGGGAGGGGAAGAGAGAGAGAGGGGAAGAGAAGAGAGAGAAAGGGAAAGAGAGAGGGGGCGTCGTCGGGGGGGTGCCGGGGGAGGGTGGCGGCCGGGGGAGGGAGGCGGCCGGGGGTGGGGGAGGCCGGGGTGGGGGCCGGCCTGGGTGGGGGCCGGCGGGAGGGAGGGGAAGAGAGAGAGGGGAAGAGAGAGAAGAGGAGAAAGGGGAAGAGAGAGAAAATAGGGTCGCCGGCGGCGACGGCCGGTGGCCGGGGCTGGGGCCGGAGGTGGCCGGAGTTGGGTTGCCGGCGTCGGGGATGAGTCGCCGGCGTCCGTCGCCGGCGGCAGAAAGATCGCCGGTGACGGAAAAGAGTTTAGGTGGGAATGATTGTGTGAGGTTAGGTGCATGATAAATATCGTACACAATCAACATTTGAACCGTTCGATTAAATCTTAACGGTCCAAAAAAGGTATTTACCGGTAGAGACCCTCAGAGGGTCTCTACCGTAACCTTTCCCAGCTTTAATTTTATACTCCTAAATTTTTAAAATGTTATTACAATGATCATTTTCATCAATTTTAGACGTAATATATTAATAATTTGGTAAAAAAAAAAAATTAGTACTAACTACAAATTCCGTCAAAAAATTAAAAAAAAATACTATTGTAACAGCATTTATAATAGCTTATAATCGTTTATCTGTAAATGCTAATAAACTTTTAAAATATTATTACAATAATTATTTATGTTACTTTTTAAACAAAATACATTAATAATTTAGTTAAGAAATGTTATTATCTAACGAATTATATCTAAAAATTAACGTAACAGACTATTGTAGTAATATTTTAAAAATTTACAAACATTCTAACTATAAAGAAAAGTTCATGGATCAAAATTATATAAAATTATAAAAGTTCAAAAGCCAACCCTACCAATTTACCCTTTCTTTTAAGCTGGATAAAAATGTTTAGACAAGTCTGCTGTTTTTGTAGAGCTTCAGCATAGCTAAAACAAATATAAGTTCCACAAGAAATAGAGAGTCCATGAGATTTCATTTAAATTTATTTCAGCTAGAAAACACCACGGTGTGCGTGAATGAAAAATCAAAACATACACCACTCAAAAATAGAGAGAGAAATTTTCCCTCCAAAAAAAAAAAAAAGATTGATAAATTTAAGCCCCAAGAAAAACAAAGGAATTTGGACAACAAAGGGAATTTCAAATATAAATTACTATTCATATCACCTGAAACTGACTAAAAATTTAAAACCAAAAGGCTCATCAAAGAATACATAATATTGACTGATGCAAAAACAATGCTCAGAAATTACACAACGACATTGAAGAAGCATGCGACAATATTCAGATATCAATTATAAAATAGATCGAAGAATATGCAGATAAAGATGGAGAATATGCAGAGCAAGGAAATCAGGAAACTGGCGCTGATTATTATTGTAAAACATATATATAAAAGATAGTCTAGTGACCCATCGGCCACTTAAAAGAGAACAAACCACAGAAAATATTCAAATTAATACGAAAACATTGTTTGAAAATTTATTTAAATGCCCGACTAATGGGCATCAGAGACAACGATAAACCAACACCGCCACCGACGACAGCACGGCAACCATGACTTAGAATCCACCACGGAGGCGAAGGACAAGGTGGAGGGTAGACTCCTTCTGGATATTGTAGTCCGCCAGGGTCCTCCCATCCTCGAGCTGCTTGCCAGCGAAAATCAGCCTCTGCTGGTCCGGAGGAATGCCCTCCTTGTCCTGAATCTTTGCCTTCACGTTGTCGATGGTGTCCGAGCTCTCGACCTCCAAGGTTATGGTCTTCCCGGTGAGGGTCTTAACAAAAATCTGCATACCACCACGCAGACGCAGCACCAAGTGAAGGGTCGACTCCTTCTGAATGTTGTAGTCTGCAAGGGTCCTGCCATCCTCGAGCTGCTTGCCGGCGAAGATCAACCTCTGCTGGTCTGGGGGGATACCCTCCTTGTCCTGAATTTTGGCCTTCACGTTGTCAATGGTGTCCGAGCTCTCCACTTCCAAAGTGATGGTCTTTCCGGTCAGGGTCTTCACGAAAATCTGCATTCCACCACGGAGACGCAACACCAAGTGAAGAGTTGACTCCTTCTGGATGTTGTAGTCAGCCAGGGTACGTCCATCCTCGAGTTGTTTGCCCGCAAAGATCAACCTCTGCTGGTCTGGGGGGATGCCCTCCTTGTCTTGAATCTTGGCCTTGACATTGTCAATGGTGTCGGAGCTTTCGACCTCCAAGGTGATGGTCTTTCCGGTGAGAGTCTTAACAAAAATCTGCATCCCACCACGGAGACGGAGCACCAAGTGAAGGGTGGATTCTTTCTGAATGTTGTAGTCGGCGAGAGTTCGGCCATCCTCGAGCTGCTTACCGGCAAAGATCAATCTCTGCTGGTCTGGGGGGATGCCCTCCTTGTCCTGGATCTTGGCTTTGACATTGTCAATGGTGTCGGAGCTTTCTACCTCCAAGGTGATGGTTTTCCCGGTGAGGGTCTTGACAAAGATTTGCATTCCTCCACGGAGACGGAGCACCAAGTGGAGGGTGGACTCTTTCTGGATGTTGTAGTCGGCGAGAGTTCGGCCGTCCTCGAGCTGCTTGCCGGCAAAGATCAGCCTCTGCTGGTCTGGGGGGATGCCCTCCTTGTCCTGGATTTTGGCCTTTACGTTGTCAATGGTGTCGGAGCTCTCAACCTCGAGGGTGATGGTTTTCCCGGTGAGGGTCTTAACGAAGATTTGCATCCCACCACGGAGACGGAGCACCAAGTGGAGGGTAGACTCCTTCTGGATGTTGTAGTCCGCGAGGGTTCTGCCGTCCTCGAGCTGTTTGCCGGCGAAGATCAGCCTCTGCTGGTCCGGTGGGATACCCTCCTTGTCTTGAATCTTAGCTTTGACATTATCGATGGTGTCAGAGCTTTCCACCTCGAGGGTGATGGTCTTGCCGGTGAGAGTTTTCACGAAGATCTGCATCTGTTTGACCAACAAAAGGATTTAGATTAATCCACATAAATACAAAATATCCAATGAAAACAAAAAGGTTGAATCTTTATCGGTATTTGTCGCACAAAACCCTGCTCAGATTGAAACCTTCGAAAGAGAGAATATCTCCAAAAGATTTAAAGTCTCTAAACCGAAAAATTTGTTTAAAAAAAATTGAGGCTCAAGCTCAAGTTAAAAATTAATTAACCAAAACAAATTAAGATTTTACATAATTAGACAGAGAACAAAACAGAGAAACACAAATCAAATTACCAAAAAGGTTGATTCTTATCGGAATTTATCAGGCAAAATCCAAAAAGAAACTATAAAAGAATCCGTCTCATTTACATCCAGATCTAAAATTCTCTCAACGAAAAAATTAAAAAGAAAAAAAAAAGAATAATTTGGGATCAGATTTTCAAGAAATCAGAGGGAAAAACCGATTATTCGCAAAGATCAAATCACGGATCGAAACATAAACCCTAACCCTAATATTAAATTTAAAATTTCAGATCACAAATTTTGGCTCAGACTTTCAAGAATTCAGAGGGGAAAAGGGCCGATTATCCAAAAAGATCAAATCACAGATCGAAACACAAACGCTAACCCTAATTCAGAATTCAGATAACAAAATTCAAAGCTACAAACCAAGATCTACAAACAAAAACAAATCCAGAAACGGAATAGAATTGAAGAAATCGAGAGAAGAAAAAATCGAATTACCTTTTGAGAGGAAAATAGGAGAAATTAGAAAGAAATCTGGAGAGCTATGAAGAAGAAAGTGAATAGAGAATTTTTGTAAGAGAATGCGGAAGTGAAGGGCTCAGAAGCGTCCGTTTTATAGATAAACTTGCCGACTAGGTCAAGAACCTTACCGAAATCCTACCCAATTATATGGAGCCACGTGTCCCGTGAATAAATTGTTTTTTTTTTTGTTTTTCTTTTTTTGTTTTTTAATTTTTGATTTTTGATTTCCTGCCTTACACGCCACGATTTGGTTTTTCTCGAATCCGTGGGCTTCCTTCCCTTGGTCCGTCAAATGTCGGATCTTTTAATGAAAGTTTGTGTCGTCGGTGCTTAACGGAGCACCCACGCTCCCCCTCAACGCGAGTGCCACACGCGCTTCCCTTTTCTTCGAGCCTTGTAACGTTTTAGGATCACCACGTTTCAAAAGCTTCTCCTTGGTACGCCATCTTTGAAACGAGAATCTCAATAATTTGACATGTGAGAGAAAACAATAAGTACAATATAGTCTCCGTAAAAAATAAAACTGAGATAAAAATTTTAAGTTTGAGTTAGTTTATCAAATCGTAATCATAGATTTTGAACAAGTGAAAAGAAGATTTTAAATTTGAAAGGCATTTTTGAATTTGAAGTAGTGTACCAAATATTAGGACTATGCACGAAATCCACAAACCCATCCAAACTATTCAACCCTGCCCCACCTGTTTAAACGGGTCAAGGTCATCATCTGTTTGTTTTGGACGGGCTTTTTACCCACCCACCATCACTTATAAACGAGTGCAGACTTCACTTTTTGACTTGTGGGTTCATCTACTCACCTGATTTTTTTAATTAATAATACATATATTTTCCTTTAATAAGAATATAAGACTCTTGATCAAAAAACTAATAGTTTAATTATTTTTTGGATTTTATTATTATTGTTGTTGTTATTGTTTATTTAGATATTGTATTTGCAATTGGAATCAATCTTTCTCTTTTTTTTTCGTCTCTCCAAGCGTAATATTATAGCAAGTTCGACAATTGAATTGAAGTTCCAAGCTTGTTTCAGTTTTAAAAATAAAAAACAATCGAAAAAAAAAAAGATTAAAAGGAGAATAAAAAAATTATAAAATTGTTTTCAAAATTCTCTACTCACCCACCACCAATCTGCCCAACCAGTCTTCATTGTGGCCGGGGCTGATTTTGGATTTTAAAAAAATCATTATCTTCCAACCTGCCCACCACCCACCAATAAATAATAATTTGTTTGCTGGCTTGAGTCCAGAACTACTTCTTTGCTAGCTTGAGTCCGCATGAAATTTATCGTCACACTCTTGTTTGTGCATCAAACATGGGACATTAGTGTGTGTTTGGTGCTAAGGTTTGGATCGTAAAATTTGAGTTTGAATTGATTGAGCATTTATTGATACGTTTGAATTATTGAAGTTAAAAAGTATACAAACTTAAAATGTGTTTAGAAAAAAAAAATCAATATGAAACTTGTTTCGTTTATCTCAAAATTCTATGTAATTTAAAAAATATATATATCTCATTTGGACTTGTCTATATAAAATTATAGACTTTTAAAGTTTGATTATAAAATAATGTGAATAGTAAAGTTAAAGTAAAAAAATAAAAATTGAATTATAATTTTAGGGTTTGAATTGTAATGCCAGAACTCCCCTCACTGAAGAAAAAATAATGCTCAATCTTTAAAAGAAATGAAAATGAAGAGGGAGTAAAATTGCTTCTTAACAATTTACAATATCCTACTATACTCCTAAAGGATCTAGGAGCACAACACCGGTAACTACTCAACGACATCCGATTTCTCTCTCTCTCTCTCTGTTTTTTTTTTTTTTTTTTTGGCTAAAATCTCTTTTAGATTTATGAGTTAGGATTTTATATATTGTTTCAATGTTTTTTTTTTTTTTTTTACTTGGAAGACAGAATACTCAATGGGATTTGAAACTATATTTATTTTATTTTATCATTGTCGTTTTAATCATAATTAGATCTGTTGAACATATGGTGTGGATTGTCGTACGATCAAACATTCGAGGAGGCCATTAACATCGTGCCAACCTACCTAACCCCATTAACAATAGTGACGTCAGGAAAAATGTCTTTTTTTTTTTTGGGAGGCGGAAGAAGAAGAAACGAAGATGAAAGGTCTCTTTCTTAGTTTTTGTTTGGTGTTTTATTTAAAACTTAAAATTTTCATTTTAATTTTTGGTTTTTTTTCTTGAAAAATCAACAAAAATTATAATTAGTTTTTAAAAATCAACTAATTTCAACTTAAAAATTTTATCTCTAATTAACGGATCAGACAAATGCTAAATGGCTCTTGTGAATGTCATGAGGAGCACTCTGTTTATTATTATTATTTTTAAATGGAATGATTGTGAGAAGATTTCTAAATTGAAAGAGTTGATTGTCAAAAATTCTTGTTTAAGAAATAAGTTGTCAAATCACAAATAATTTAGAAAGCGTTGGTACTAAAAGGCGAGTCTAGATCTGTTGTCATATATTTTTTATCTCATTGACTGTCTACCCAATAATATAATGTCATATTATTTAAATTTAATAATTTAACTACTTAAAAATGATAAACATTAGAAATTCTTAAACAAATTAATAAATTGTCAGAACACTATTGAATAAACAGTTATTAAATAGAAAAATGGGCCTGCAGAGTTGGACCGAAAAGGTGACATTAAGAATCAAGAATATTTATGTAATTATTCTTGAAGTTTGTGTGAGTTTAAAACCTGTTTAGTTAATATGTTTACTCTGGAAATAAAAAATTTTCTTGTTTTAAAGTCAAAAATTTTTCATGTTTTGAAATGAGAAGTCTCTCTTTTTTCTGTTTCTTTTTTTTTTTTTTGAAAAAGTAATCGTATTTGGATGTGCAATTTGTTGTAATAATTATGAAAAAGTTAGAAATTTCTGAAATGACGTTTAAATAGACATTAGAAAAAGTATTTTGAAAATTATTTTTAATCAAATTTAATAAAATCTTATTATATTTAAATAGGGTATGGATATGAATACATTGAAAAAAGAATCGTATTAATATTTATAAAATATTTATTAATATGAGATTTTAAAACTTGAAACATAATAAAGAAAATTTTGAATTCGAAAATATTGTGCCAAATAAGTTTGAAATTGAAATAAGGGGATGGTTGATTCTGAAAAAAAAAAAAAAAATCATCTTATTTATAAAATAAGATAAGCCAAACTTACAAGACAAACAACATTTTAATGGGATGAGGCAAACATACAAAACTAACAAGCCCTAAAAATTTTCCAAGCTGAAGATAAATATTGTTTGGTATGGGAGTCATGATAATTGTTGTTTGTTGACTGTTTTAGAATAAGATGGAAATTGGAAATTGGAAATTTTGTCTTTTTTTTTTTTTTTTGAAAGCGAAATTGGAAAAATTTTAAATAAAAAGGATGGAAATAGGAAAATGTTTTCTTTTTTTGAAAGAACGTATTTATTTACTATTCCCTGAAAATTACTATCTTGCATAATTAATACTAAAAATTCTGAGTTTCTTTTCTGCATTTGTCCATACGTTGAAGAAATTTCTTTCGAGATAAGTGAATATCAGTGCCATGGTACCCCAAAAAAAAAAAAAAAAAAAAGTGAATATCAGTACCAATCTCAATCAAACTTTAATTATTCGGATAAGAAGAAAGTAAAGAAAAAGGAGTTCCAAAGGAAAAAATAATAACATTGAGAAAAAGAAGTTTTTTTTTTTTTGAAGGTCCTAAGGATTAAAGAAAAAGAAGCTTATCATCACGATATAAAAAATAAAATGGTTAATTTCATTTATAGTCCTTAAATTTTAGGTCAATCACATTTTTGTCTTTAAAGGTTGAAATATTTTAGAATAGTTTTCAAACTATCAATATATATCAGCTGAGCTTTAATTAATCCTACAATTGTAGTTAGATATTTTTAAAGAGAAATCACACCTCTAAATAGTTCTATGACATTTTATGTCGTTGATAAAAGTGCAATTTATGTAATATATTTTGAATAAAATATAATTTACTTTCAAAAGTTGGTCAATTTTTGTCTTATTTTTTTTTATTATTAAATGTTGACTAAAGAACTATTAATGTAATAATATAAAAATTCAAGACACTACAATTTGTAAGTCTATGTTTGGTATCCAAATTTAACTCCAACTTAACTGTATTTTTTCATATTAATTTTTATTTTTTTTTTGAAAAATTAATAAAATTTATAATTAATTTTTAAAAAATCAACTAAACCTTAAAAATTTTATCTTATCTCAAATTCAACCTGCATATCAAACAAACCTTTAAATTAAAAAAACTACTAACGTAAAACAAGACATATAATTCAAGGATCGTTTACAAAATTAATCCAAAATGATTCTGTGGGGGTGTTTGGTGTAGTAGTTTGAGTTGAGATTTTTAAGTTTAAATAGTAAATTTTTTTAAATTTTTAGAAAAGATAAAAAACTTTTTAAGAAAAAAATAAAAATTTTTTGAAAAAAAGACAAAAAAAATTTGAATTGAGAAGTTTTGATAATTATGCCAAACTCTGTCGTAGGGTTCATTTAGCCACGCGCCTAATAGGGAGTAGTGGATATTAACACAGAGTAGGAGGCAAGTGGATGTGGGTGGAGTTGGTAGACGTTATCGTTACCTTTGAGGTCGGCATCATTAAAGTAACGGAGTTATATAAAGTTAAAGATGCCGTTACCGTTTGTTCTCCTAAAAATCCGTGTCCATTATTTTGTCGTTTTCTTTAATCGTGACCTTCTGCCGTCTTAAAAATATTATAAATATTTTACGTTTTTTTGGAAAAAAAATAATAAAAATTTTAAAAAAATAAATAATAATAAAAAAGAAACTTTAAAAGGCTGAAGCCATCCGTTATTTCGAAACGGAAAATATTTGCATTTATTTAGAACATCAATTTGACATAAAATTTTTAAATTAAATTTAACTGTTTTATTTTTTTTTAAGATGATTTTATTTTTATTTTTTAAAATAAAATAAAAATTCATATGAAAAATTTAGGTTCACACATACAATATAAAAATATCAAAAATTTTCATAGAATCCAATTTTTACTTTAAAAAATTATTTAAAAGCAATTTCTGGCTCTTTCTTTTAAAGGACAGAGATAGAAAAAAAAACTATATTTAGAGATTTTAATTTAAAAGTTTAAAGAATAATAAGATAAATAATAAATATTAATTATATATCAAATATTAAAATTATCCATACAACTGCGTCGTGAGAACTAGCGTTGATAATAAACGACCTGAAGATGTGCTTCATCGAGATCTGCTCAGCTCGGTGATGTCCATGGACCAACTACGCTTAGCCTTGCGATATTTGCCATGGTGAACTTGCAAACTTGTCCATGGAGATTATAATGTAAGAGGGTTTTTTTTTTTTTTTTTTTTTTTTTTTTTTTTTAATGAGAATGATAAAAGGCATTACAAGCATCAACTCACACCTTAACAGCATCATAGTACAACAAACACGACATCACTAAATAATTGGTTACACCTATAAAATCAAATTAACTGTTTAGGAAAAAAAAAAAAAAACCTTGGACTAGACTCCACAAACGGACAGTTAAAAAGGTAAATAAAAAATTCAGCACACATAAAAGTCTTTTACAAATCATATACAATCAATGAAAATATCTAGTTGACGACATTGAGAATCCCATGGTATCTAGTCCAAAAAAAAAAAAAAACATGTAGGGGATAGAAACACAATGCCAAACTGAACAAAAAATAAATCTAAGTAAAAATCATAAATAATCGACCCTATATCGAGAATCCTGTAGTACGAAGTCCCAAAAAAAAAAAAATCACACGCACGAAAAAACACATCTAGTAAATAGAAAACACATCGAAACACGAAACAAAAAATAAATCATAGTAAAAACCGTAGCTTTTATAAATCTGAAGAAAACCAAAATAGAAAAAGAAAAAAACAACTACAAACGACAATGATAAAGCTTTCAGTGTATGTTTGGTTCACTGGTTGAAGATGAAATTTTTAAGTTGGAGTTTGTTGACTTTTCAAAAATTAGTTATAAATTTAATTGATTTTTTAGAAATAGATAAAAATTGAAAAAAAATATAATTTAATTAGAGTTAATAAATTTAAACGCATGCCAAACATCCCCACAATGAAGAGATGATCACCAGCATTCAAAACAACATGAAAAGTTGGTCACGGAATGAGGAAAAAGCATATAGTTCAGATGCTGCCGAAACAAACCTCTTGCACCACACGCGCATCCTAGCATAAATTGTCTAACAAGACATTTTCGACATCGTTAGATACGTTGCACAACTCGTTGGTTTTGCCTTGGAGCAACAACAATCATCATTGGTACCATCTTGGTCTCATCACTTCAAGCTCATGGACGAAAACACAAGATCAGGAGTCCGGCGATATGCCTATCGACAGTGCCATGACTCCAATCAAAACACTTCTTCGTTTGGTGCTACAGTTTAACTCAAATTAAATTATACTTTTTCCTCTCAGTTTTTGTCTTTTTCTAAAAAGTCAACAAAATTTAAAACTAGTTTTTGAAAAGTCAACCAACTTCAACTTAAAAATTTCATCTCTAACCAGCAAACCAAATGCAAGCTTATTTCTTTATCTCTCTCTTACTTTTCTGGTGCTTGCTGATGTTTTCTAGAGAAAAGATACTTAATCTTAGTGAATATAGGGATTTAAAGGAGTGTATCAACTAAAGAATGATAGAGTCCTTCGAAGAGTTCATTTACTGACATTTAGCATGTGTTTGGTTGGTTCGCTTGAGCTAGAGAAGTAGAGAGTTAATTTGATTGGAGTTGAGCTGTGTTTTGGAATTGTGTATTTGGCTAATTAGAATTAAAAAGTGTAAAAACTTGAAATGCATTAAAAAATCAATATAGGTATTGTTTTTATTGTTTTGTTCGTCTTGAAATTTTATGTAATTTAGAATTTGTTTGGTACTCTATTTCAACTCCAACTAAACTCTACTTTTCGACTGTGTTTTATTTTTTTTCTGAAAAGTCAACAAAAAGTATAACTAATTTTTGAAAAGTCAACCAACTTCAATTAAAAAATTTTAACTATAATACACGATCCAAACTAAAGCTTAAAAAAAATCTCATTTAGACTTAGAATAACAAAGTTACAGACTTTTTGATTTTTTTAAGGTATAGTTGAAGCTACGAAAAGTGAAAGTGAATTGGCTTTTCTGAGAAAGATTAAAAAAGAAAAAAGGATTAATTTTATGAATGCTCCTTGAACTATGAATCCTTTTTCATTTTACCCTCTAGATTATCAAAACCAATCATTGTGCCCCCTAAACTATATAAAATCATTCAAAATACCCATTCCATTTACTTCCGTTTATAAACTTAACGGAATTATTGACGTGGCATATATTAAAGAATAAGTCAAACATATTTAAAAAATAAACCCATATTATTTTAAAAAATTAATTAAAAATATATTAATCTCAATTAAAAAATAAATAGAAGTTCAAACTAAAAAAAATTAAAAAATGGGATAAATCTCTCTCTCTGCTGAAGAGCGCCCCGAAGAGGAGCTTCGGGTTTGGCTCGAAACCCTCGGTGGATTGGAGTCAAAAAATGAAGAACGAAAAGTGCAATTGAGAGTGGGTTTGTGAGCAGGTAAGTGATTGAGGATGAGACTAACATATCGTCGACAATTCTTTTTGTTTATTGGAGGATTGAGAGGAAATGGTGAGACATCTAGTTTTTGGTAGATTTTAGAAGTGGATTTGGGAGAAAAAGAGTAGAATAATTTTAGTCTAATTTAATTTTTATTAATATTTTTTAACTAATATAAGTTTATATTAAATATATTTGATTAAGTCTTAACTATATGTCATGTCAGTAATTACATTAAGTTTATAGACGGAAGTGAATGAAAGGAGCATTTTGAATGATTTTATGTAATTCAAAGGGTATAATAATCGGTTTTGATAGTTCAAGAACAAAATAAAATATGTTATATAATTTAAATAATTTAAGAAATATTCCTAAAATTAATTAAAAAGTGATAATCGGAATTGAATAATTTAAATTGTCCAATCAAACACTTAGCTAATAATTCGGTTGATTAATGGTATTTTCTTTATTATTTTAGCTTCATTAGTTTGCGATTTGTTTTATTGGTTTGAGGTAGTTGTATAAGTTTTTTTTTTTTGGTTTGAGGTAGTTCTACTGGTGGCAATAAACTAACAAAGAAATAGTTATTATAATTACTTTAAACTGCAATTAAAACAAATGCTCATCACAATACAAAAAGTCAAACTCATTACTATTACCATATACTATTTTTTAATCATTCTTTTATTATAACTCATTACTATTACCATATACTATTTTTTAATCATTCTTTTATTATATATATATATATATATATATATATGTTGCTTTAGGTTTCATCGCGTAGAAAAGAGGTGCGTCTTGGGCACTCCAAATGTCCTCTGTCAACGTCACTGAACGCCACATTCACATCACGCTTCAATCCCCGAGTTGTTTTCACGCTCCTTTATTTAAAAATTAAATTAAAATACCAAAATAATTAAAAAAAAAAAAAACACAACCATATTAAAATGTGTAGATAAAAGAATTCACTAGTAACGAGTTTCATAAACGAAGTTCCATATATATACAAATTACAGAGTATATCTAATTTTAATGTGTATGATTAAATAATATGTACCATGTTCATTTTATCTCTCCCGATTAAATTTTCTAGTTTACTCAATATGTCATAAATATTAAAATATTTGTTAATATTTCAAATTGATATCTCAAATTTTGATTGTTAGGTGGTGCACCATAGACGACCCTAAATCCAACAATCAAATTGTCGCATAAGTTAAGAATAAGGCTATGAATAATACTGTGAGTGAGGAACAAATGGATAATTTTTTAGATAATATTATTCAAAAGAGTAAATTGTTCATTTAATCTCTAACTTTTTTACGAAGTTTTAATTCGTCTTCAATCTTTTCTTTGTAACAAAAATGTCCCTAAACTTTTCAAATTGTGCGAAGTGGTCCTTTTTATTATTGGATGTTAAAAATTTGACAAAAAATTTCACTGATCACCCATGATTTATTATGCTAGGGTAATTAAGAAAAAGTTTACATAATTAAACTTATATATATTATACATGTGATTTATTCTATCCAATTTTTAATCTTTATTATTAGTAAAAATGACCAAATTACATCATTTCAAAGAGATTAAGAATATTTTAGGCTTTAGCCACAAAAAAAAAAAAAGAAACAAATCGTAACTTCATAAAAAGATTAGGGATTCAACAAGCAATTTATGTTATTAAAAATGATAAAATTATTGCACAAGAAGAAAGCGCTCGGGAAAAAAAAAAAAAAAGAAATTGGCAACGATAAAATTTCTAAAGAAAAAAAAAATCCCAGTACCTGTGGAGAGATATTATCACTTTCTTTCTGTGTGAACACAAAAAAGAAAAAAAAAATTAGAAAACCAGAAGAGACTGGAAGTCTTGATTGAAGGCAAAATATTGACCAATTCATGTATTTATTTGGAGTTATATCATGTTAGACCTTTCAATATAGTAATAGTTCATTACCAAGTCATAATTGGTTAAACATGAAGTTGACACAACATGATTAGATCTCGATATAGTATAATTAGGTCTTCATGATATAATAGCTTCCGTTTCGTTTTAGATTTTTGAACATAAAGTTTTCATATTAGTTTTTATCTTTTTTTTTAAATATCAATAAAAATTATAATTAATTTTTGAAAAATTAATTAATTTCAATCTAAAATTTTATTTAAAATCCATACACCAAATACAAACTTAATGTGTTAAAAACCCAAACACAATTACAAAGAGCTTGTGGTGTGTTAACATGAAAAAAAAAATTCTTGAAAAAAAAAAAGGATTGGCGGTGAAAATAATAAAAAAAATTCAATTTTCTAAAAGGTTATTCTTTTATAGTTGTACCCTTTTAATTTTGAGAAGTATTTGTCCGTGGATGGATTTACTATTTTTTTTGGTTTAATTATTTTACTAATTTACAATAACTTTTTCCTGTTTAAAAAACAAAAAAGAGAATATATTTGATTAAAGCCCTTTTTTATTAAAAAAAAAAAGAAGACAAAAAGATAGTCATAAATTTTTATTTAGGGCTCGTTTGGAGAACATCTGGAGATGATAGTTTAAAGGTTAGATTGGAAACGTGTATTTGGAGAGAAAACTTTTAGAAAAGTTATATGATATAGAAAATAATACAAAAATTTGAGATGTGTTTAAAAAAAAAAATAAAATGGATCTTGTCTTGTTTGTCTCGCACAAAAATCATTTCATTTCGATTTGAAATGATAAAGTTATGGACAATTAAAATTTGAGTTTTTTAAAAATGAAAAAGAGAGAAAATTTATATAAAGTTAAGATTTTGAAATTGAAATAGTATTTTATTATCTGGAGATTACACTCTAAACGGATCCTTAATATATTTTCAATCAAAATATTGTTTGATAGATGTAGAGTTTGAATTTTCAATCCCAAATTAAAAAAAAAAATCGTGATGATATGACGTGTAAAAAATACCGTATACAACTTAAATACTACTACAATCCCACGAAAATAAAAATATGGTTGTTTTAAGAATTTTATTAAAAAAAAAAAAAAGGAAAATATGTAGCTGAGGCATTCTATCTATAATATAACTCCATTGACTTCAACCATAAGTCAAAAGGTGTTATCAAGTTGGTGTAACATTTTTGTCTAGGAAAATCCTCTCTCATTAATACATAATTTAAATAGGATTTTAGTTAATATCTCCATGAGCATGTATGAGGGGTGGTGGTACCTTACACTGAAAATTCCCTTAAAAATCACAAAAGAGAGAAGAAGTTAAGAGGTAGAGGATGGAGCACCACTAAGCCACCGCGCAAGAGATCTCATCATGCCATCTCTAAACATCTCTAAAATAGGTGAATTCATGTTAACCGATCTCATTTGTGTCAATCTATTTATTAATCGTGTTAGAGACAGTTAATCAAAATACTACCATTTTATTAAAGTGTTAGAAAGTTTCAATCCAAATACGATTTAATAATCGTGTTAATCGTTTGCTAGATCATTTACCTAGTAAATTTGATATTTACTTTGTTTTTCTAGTAAATTTTCTAATTATTGTTATTTATTCCGAAAATTTTTAAGCCTGCCATTTATTTCTCTCTCCTAAAAAGGGTTATTTTTATGATTGCTACTAAAAAAGTACATATTTGTATTATTACTTTATCAATAATAGTTTCAGTTTTTTGACATTCAATTAGATAAGTATGAAATGTTTAATAATAATGAAGGGAAGGGGCAAAAAACATAAAGGTAAATTGCGTGTTTGGTCCCTAACTATTTTACGAAATTCGATTTAGTTGCTAACCTTTTTTTGTCCATAAGGTCATTAAATTCGATTGCAATTTGATACTTTTTTACTAACAAATGTAAAAATTGGATGAAATAAAATAACGTTTATGACACATATAAGTTGAATTATATAATTTTATTTCTTAATTACCCTTAAATAATAAACCATATATAATTAACATGATATATATATATATTTTTTGTTAAAAATTTAACATATGCTACCAAAAAGGATTGTTTTGTATTACCTTTTTAAAGAGTTTGAGAACTTTAGGCACAAAAAAGTTGGAGACCAAATGTAACTTTATAAAAAATTTAAGAACTAAACAAGTAATTTATTAAAAGCAAAAACATGTTTATTTAATGGGTTTCCACAATTTTCTCTAAAAATAATATTGGATTAGGAAAATTTGTAGATATGGGTTGGATTAAACAGGTCGGCTCGTTGCTTGTTTCGACTCGTATAGACTATTGACTAAGCTGGCTCAACTCTAATGTTCGGATCGGATTATGTCGAGGTTCAATGCTCACGAGTCGGCCTAAATTACTATTTTTTTTAATCTATTGATCAACATAACACAAATTCTCAATTTTTAATCAACATGACACAAATTTATTTAACTTTAATTTAATTTTGTATCATATTAGTCTAGTTTTAATTTTTTAGGTCGTATGAGTGTAATAGTTTTTAAAATTGTGTTATTTAAGTATTTTCCCCTTTACCTAAATATTTAGAGAAAAATAACTGAATGACACAAATTTAAAAACTATTACATCAATATGACACAAAATACCAAACTAACATGACACAAAATTAAACCAAAGTTAACTAAAATTTATATCATGTTGGTCAATAATAGGAGATTTGTGTCATGTTGATCAAATAGATAAAAAAATGTGATTATTTAGATAATTTTTTCAAATATTTACGGTTACGCCGGGCTCATCCGACTGACCGATGGGCTAAAAAGTCTGGTTGGGCCACCCTTTTCTATGGGCTGAGTAGTTTGGATGATCATATTGGGCTTCTAAGTACGGCCCATTTAGAAAGGAGCTTACGCCCAACGCAAACACTGGTCGGGTCTTCCTTCTCCCCCACAGCTTTTCCCTGTCTGCTCGCGAGCAGTGCTTTCTCTCTCTCTGAGTCTCCACTTTCTCTCTCCTCTCTCTCTCTCTTCAGTTCAGATCGTCATGGCACCTGCTGGTCCTCGATCCGGTGACGCGATCTTCGCCAGCGTCGAGCGCGTGGTAAGCAAAATCCTTTACCTTCTTCTTCGTCTCCGTTTGGCACTCAAGAAAATCGTCGGGAAATATTAGAATTCTTCCAAGTTAAAGTTCTTAATCTTCTCCGTTTGTAACATTTCCATCTCTGAATTTACCTCGTGAACTCTCTCCGGACTATCTGCTTGTGTTGATCTCCGCAACTGATTCGAAATTAAGGAGTTTTATTGTAATTTTTTCGATTAGCATTATTATCCCGATTTTCTTCGCTTGAGAAATTTTCTGAAAACTGAATTTGAATTTAGAATGCGGAGCTTTTCACGTTGACGTACGGCGCGATCGTTCGTCAGTTGCTTACCGATCTTGAGGAAGTCGAGGAGGTTAACAAACAGCTTGATCAAATGTAAGGATTCGTTATTGTCAATTCAATTTCTTTTATTTTTTCAGAAAAAAAAGGAAAGAAATTTGTTGTTACATTGTTTTAATTTTGATTTTTTATCGTGTAATTGATTATTTTCCTTATTTTGGTCCGTTTGGATTGTAAGTTGCGTTTGATTTTTTGAAGAATTTTTCCATCAAATGGAATGTATGAATTCAAATGTAGAATTTTTATTGTGTATTCAAATTGAATTTGTACTTGGATAGGTTCGTTAAACTTAACATTTGGATAAGGTAAAGGTTGAAAAATGAGTGTGACACGTATTTTTTGAAAGTTAAAATTTTGATTGGATTTGAGATGAATAATTGTGGATAGTGAAACCACTTGAATGTTTCACTACCAACCAAACACATCTTGCATTTAAATTTAAAAAATTCGAACTAAGACGGTGATCCAAAGAGAGGCTTGTTGTTCTTGGCATGTTGATTTGACGTTGACAAAACTAAGGATTTAGATTCATTGTGTCTTATAACAAATGTTTGACATTTTTATAGAAATGGGAGTTCTCTACCGATTTCTGCGCTAACAGTGTTTTTGTTTCCAAATTTTTCTACTTCCATGATTTGAATCAATCTGGCTCGGCAGTTACTGATGCTGTTCTTGCTTAGCTAATCGAATGTTTTTATTGCTTTGCAGGGGCTATAATATTGGAATTCGTCTCATTGATGAATTTCTGGCGAAGTCTAATGTTTCAAGATGTGTTGACTTTAAAGAAACAGCTGAAACTATTGCAAAGGTCAATCATTCTAACCTAGTTCAATTCAAATTCAAGATGGCTGATGAATAGTTTTCTCTTGAAGTTTTAGGAAGCGTGCTAAATTGTTTTGCTTTTAGTTATCCTTAATATATTTCCTTAAACTTTTTGGATGCTTATCAAATTGCTTTGCTTGTGTTTATCCTTAATATAAAATTCCTAGGTTTGGATATTTTTCCCTTGTAATCTTAGGTACTTAAACTTTTTATAGTAAATGTTCAATCAATCTAGTGAACATTTTTGCCCCATTTTTTTTTTTTCGTTTCCCGCTTTGTTCAAAGGGGGAAAGGTCTGGTAAGATACAAAATGAATAAGTTTATTTAGTGCTTGTGGTGTTTTTGAATTGGACAAATTTAAAATACCCCCGGGGGACTTTTAGCACAATAATAAGGTGTCCCTTGAATTTCAATTCGTGTAATTTGTTCTCCCAACTTAGAAATTGTACCAAAATTTGCCTTACATTAACTTTTTGGACAGAATTGGCATGTGTCGAGCGATATGATGTTGTGAAATGATTAATTCGCCCTACTCCAAACTTTAAAATGCCCGCATGGTGTCTTCTTCTTCTTCTTTTTTCTTTTTTCTTTTTTCTTTCTTTTTTTTTAAATATTTTTTATTTAAGTTTTGCACCCTCCCATCCATGGAACACCCGTCCTTCCTTAGTGAGATCCTCCTTACTGTGACAGCATGTGATAGGAACCTAATTTTTTCTACAAATTTTGGTATAAACTGACACGAATTGGGAAAAGTTTAATTGTCATTCATAACAAGAGAATTACATTGTTATATACACTTAAGAGAATCAAAACTAGGAATCTCTAAACTAGGAAATAATCAAAACTAGAAAACTGTCTAATCCTAGAATCAAGGATTACAGTAACTACAAAATATTACAAAATCTCCTAGCTAATTACATATGTATACACAGTTTCCTTATATAAAAAACCGAACTTTCCCACACTCCCCCTCAAGCTGGTGAATGGTTGTCATCCATTCCAAGCTTGCTGACTGTTTTCTGAAATATCGCTCCTGACAACCCTTTGGTGAGAAGATCTGCGAGTTGATCTCCAGTGGGAACAAATGGAGTGCAGATTAGGCCATTGTCAAGCTTTTCCTTTATAAAGTGCCTATCAACTTCAATATGCTTTGTGCGGTCATGTTGCACTGGATTATGTGCAATGTTAATGGCTGACTTATTATCACAATAAAGCCTCATTGGACCTTTCCACTTGACTCGCAAATCTTCCAAGACAATTTTCAACTATAATAACTCACAAAGCCCAAGTGCCATTGATCTAAACTCGGCTTCCGCACTGGACCTTGCCACAACATTATGTTTTTTACTCCTCCATGTCACGAGACTACCTCCTAGGAATGTGCAATAACCCGAGGTTGACCTCCAGTCAATCATCGACCTTGCACATCTGCATCAGTGTAAGCTTCAAGAGGTAGCTCCTATCCTCTTTTAAACAATATTCCTTTGCCCGGTGTGCCTTTTAAATACTGTAGAATTCGGAACACAGCCCTAAGATGTGATTCTTTGGGGTTGTGCATGTACTGGCTTACAACACTAACTGCATAGGCTATATCTGGTCTAGGATGTGACAAGTAGATAAGCCTTCCCACAAGTCTCTGATAAGATCCCTTGTCTACTGCTGTGTCTTCCGGAGCATCACCAAGCTTGTGATTGACCTCTATAGGCGTCTCTACCGGTTTGCATCCCCATTTCCCTGTCTTCCTCAACAAGTCTGTTATATACTTTTGTTGTGATATAAATATCCCTTGGCGAGAATGTGCTACCTCAATGCTGAGAAAGTACTTCAATTTGCCTAGCTCTTTAATCTCAAATTCTTTCACTAAGCACTTCTTTAAATTCTCCATTCCTTCCACATCATCACCTGTCACTATGATGTCATCCACTCCCGCTGAAGCCGAGTGCCTTACAAATAAGGTGTGATCGCCTTGGCTTTGCTTGTATCCCATATTGAGCATTAACTTAGCAAATCTTCCAAACCAAGCTTTTGGAGATTGTTTCAGCCTGTATAACGCCTTTCTTAACATGTAAACCACCTGGTTAGTATTTGAACTAAACCCTAGTGGAATCTCCATGTAAACCTCCTCCTCGAGGTCAACATGCAAGAAGGCGTTCTTGACATCAAATTGCTGCAATTTCCATCCAAGATTGGTAGCCAAGGATAACAACACCCTCATTGTGTTAATCTTTGCCCCGGGAGCAAATGTCTCTAGATAATCTATCCCGTATGTTTTAGTGTAGCCTTTAGCAACTAACCTTGCTTTGTACCTCTCTAATGAGCCATTTGACTTGTATTTCACTGTAAATACCCACTGGCTTCTTTCCTTCGGGCAATTTCATCAAGTCCCATGTCCTATTCTTCTCAAATGCTTCCATTTCAATCTTCATAGCATTCTTCCAATTCTCATTACCTAATGTCTCAAATATAGAGTTTGGAATAGAAATTGTGATTAGGCTAGTTAAGAAGGCTATATGATTATGGGACAAATTCTTGTATGACATAAACAAGTACAGAGGATGTTTAGTACAAGCTCTATTTCCTTTTCTAAGGGCAATGAGAATGTTGTAATCACTTTGATCAAGAACTTCAGTGACACCGATCTTTATTAGAAACAGGTCCAGCAATTACCCCTTTAAGTCCAAGAGCAGGGGTTGATTTGGGCGACTGAACTTGCATAGGTTGAGTGATTGGTGCCCTTTTCTTTGAATAAACCAGCAGTGGATGAGTATAATCTTGAGTTTCCTTACCCTTTATTATCTCGTGCGATTTAGGTGTGTGTGGTTCAGGTTCAATTTTTGGTTGTACATTAAACTCGGACTGAGTATTTGGCTCGGGTTGGACAGTAGGGACCATGGGAGACAAAACAGGAACACTTGACTCAGATTGGACCACAAGAGGAGGGACAAAGATAGTGGTGGAGGATGACAACAGAGACGTAAATTCAAGGAGAAAAAGATCTCTGTCCTTATCTTCTGTGACTGCGACCTCCCCCTGAAGATAAGGACGAGTAAAGTACTGATTTTTTTTGACAAAAGTGACGTCAACTTACACATAAAACTTCCTTGTGGGAAGATGATAACATTTATAACCCTTTTGAGTGGATGAATATCCAACAAAAACACATTTGACAGCGTGTGGATCTAGTTTTCCATTATTTTGAGAGTGCACATGGACAAAGACAACGCAACCGAATATTTTAGGAACAACATTATTTGACGAATTGAAATTAGGAAAGAAATTCATTAGAATCTACATAGGATTTTTAAAACCAAGAACCGTTGTAGGCAATTGTTTATCATGTGAGCAGTAGTTAAAACAACTTCCCCCCAATAATTGTTTTGGAACATTTTTTTGAAACAAGAATGCCCTTATGATAGCTAATAGGTGACCGTTCTGTCTTTCGGCCACACCATTGTGTTGGGGTGTGCTAACACAAGAAGATTCATGTATTATGCCCCTTTCTTGGAAATATGGGGAAAGAAACTGATTGAAATAGTCCTTAGCATTGTCAAATCGAAATCTTTTTATTTCAACACCAAATTGAGTCTTGACCATGTTGTAAAAAACTCAGAAAACATATCCCACATCATATTTATTTTTCATGAGAAAAATCCAAGACACACGGGTACAATCATCAATGAATGACACAAATCATTGAGCCCTCGAAACATTAGAAATAGTGGAAGGTCCCCAAATGTCACTATGAATAAGAGTAAATGGAGTAGAAGTTCTATTATTACTTATTAGAAAAGAAGCACGTTTATGCTTTGCAAGTTCACAAACATCACAATAAAATTTTTCGACGGACAATCCTTTTGAACAATAAAGGAAACATAATTGTAAGAATACTAAATGATGGGTGACCAAGACGAAAATGCTGAAGCCAAATCTTGTCTTTATTGGATTTAAATGACTTTGAAAGAAATGATAACGGTGAGGAACTTGCAACACTAACTTGTCCACTGGGTTCTTCAAGGTAGTAGAGACCGTCTCTCTCTCTAGCATGTCCAATAGTCCTCCTCGTGCCCTGTTCTTGAAAAACACAACGAGAAGGATAAAACACCACACTGCAATTTGAATCTTTAGTGAGCTTTTGGATTGACACAAGATTGGTAAACAATTTTGGGACGTGGACGACATTCCTAAGTGTGAGGGATTTGCTTATAAAAACATCTCCTTGACCAGTCACTGTTGTTATAGAACCATCAGCTATGGTTATTTTCCTATTATTAGGACAAAGCGTATATGAGATAAACTTTTGTGAGGAATAGGTCATGTGATCTATAGCCCCTTAGTCAATGACCCAAAACTCGTGGTGGAACCATTTGAGGCTCTAAAGGCATGAGAAAAGGAAGAAATACCTGAGAATGCCAAACTGCAAGTACCTGTTGTAGATGGCTTCTCCAACGAACCCAATAGATTCTTCAACTTCTCGATCTCCTCTCTGTTGGATTCAGCAGATGATTCTTGAGGATTAGACCCACCGGCCTATTGTGTATTTGCCACATACGCCTACCTTTGTCCTGTTGGCTGTCCATTCTTTGCTTTCCAGTTCCTGTTCGCTGCTTGCGGAGGTCTACCATGGAGTTTCCTGCAACTTTCGCTAGTGTGACGGGACCTTTTACAATATGTACGCCACAGAGAATCCTTGTTAACAGACCTTGTAAAGTCTGCCTGCCTTTTGTCCTCGCTAGATGGCTACTTTGGACCAATGTTCCTTACATTTGTGGCTTTTGAGACTAGGGCCGAACCGTCCATTGGATTGGTGTCAATCATAACTCCTCTTCTACCTTCCTCGGCATGAACAATTGCAATGGTTTCATTTAGTGATGGCAGATCTTCTTTTCCAAGTATTTGAACCCTTGCTGCATCAAATTCAATATTTAATCCTGCAAGAAAATCATAGATTCGGTCTTTTTCGACAAACCTCTTAAGAAGGGCTGCATCTTCGCTGCATTTCATTTGAATGCACTGGTAATGATCCATCTCTTGCCACAAGCTTTGCAGCAAATTAGAGTACTCTTTGATGGATCGACTTCCTTGCTTGGTGGATGGAATCTTGGTCTTGATTTCATAGATTTGTGTAGCGTCTCGGACTTTAGACCAAGTCTGCTTCACGGCCTCCCATATCTCCTTGGTTGTGTTGAAAAACGTACACGTATCACTTATTTCTGGCCGCATAGAATTCCATAACCAGGACATTACCATAGAGTCTTGTTCATCTCAAGCATCAAATTTAGGATCCCCTTGCTTAGGCCGAGTACCAAGTAAGTGATTCAGTTTGCCTCTTCCCTTCAAGAACGTGCGAACCAATTGAGACCACCTCAGATAATTCTTGCCATTTAACTTGTACGCCGCCTGATGTTAGGCAATTCCCCTGTTGAAGTCGAGTTGCTACCTTCAGTCAAGGAGACCTCTGAGGTATCTGTGGTGACATTGGCTGATTCTGACATGGTTCTTTGGTTAAAAAAAAAAAAAAAAACTTCGGTCTTGAAGGGTGACAGTGTGAGGGTGATGATCGGTCTGGCAAGATGAAAATTCGCAAGACCAGGAAAAAAAAAAAAAAAACTCAATTTCCCAGAATTAAGCATAAAGCTCTGATACCATGACATGAATTGGGAAAAGTTTAATTGTCATTCATAACAAGAGAATTACATTGTTATATGCACTTCAGAGAATCAAAACTAGGAATCTCTAATCTAGGAAATAATCAAAACTAGAAAACTGTCTAATCCTAGAATCAGGGATTACAGTAACTACAAAATATTACAAAATCTCCTAGCTAATTACAGCTGTATACACAGTTTCCTCATATAGAAAACCGAACTTTCCCACATGAACAAGAAGAACAAAACCGAAAACATGGTTTAGAATTGCTCTTTTGAGGCCCTCCTTTAGGCCTGCCTTTTATTTTTTAGAATTAAATATGAGGTGGGTGCTCAGCTACGCCTTGGTACTTTTTGAGTCATAAACCTCTTCAATTTTTGGTTGAGGAACTCTCTTCTTCTTTCCAGCTGGTGAATAATTGCTTCTTTTCTTTCGTTTTTTTTTTTTTTATTTCTTGCAGCTACTAGCTGAAATTATATTTATTTCCACGGGCCGGTGATCTTTTTCATCTTATATTAATGTGATAGTTAAATTAACTTCTTTATTATAGGACACATGGCTTATGAATTTGAGAAGAATTTTTTTTATTATTTACTATAATTTTTAATATATTTGAGGCTTACTTCTCAAAACGCCTCATGGCTTATGCTTTGCCTCACAAAAAGAAAATGCCTCAATACCTGATTGCTCTCAATTTAAAATCTTGACTGAAAAGAACCAAAAGATGTTCTTATCGAATCTGTAAAATCTGTAAAATGATTGAACACAAGTTTGATAGGATTCTGATAGCCAATCTCATTCCCCACAGCCTAAGCCGAACAATTTCCATACCATTCTCATTAATTTCCCTTCTACTTGTACTCGTTACAATTCCACCAACCACCATGCACAATGGTAACCAACATAACGGAACATTATCGGTTCATACCCTTGACTAACCTCTTCATAAGCCACCCATCCGTTTCAGTTATGCCAGGTGGGCAGAATTGTCATTCATCGTGGCTGGCTAGTTAGGTGGTTAGGGGAGAGAGGTGAATTAATGTGGGTAGTGAGGTCTAGAGTGAGCTAAGCAGAGTTTGGCATTGGATTCTGTAGGAGAGAAGAGGAACTCTCGAATATTCTCATTTGTTTCCTGTGATTTTCAGTAATCGTATATCAGTTTATCCTTCGGTTTTCTTCTATCTTTCTACTATTTCCTATTTCCGTATCTGGTGTCTATCACCTCTCTTTCTAAAACTCCTAATTAATTGCATCTCCACTAGCTAACTATCCAAAGTGACTAGCCAAGACCTATCAGGTCCACCCCCCTTGGCAAGATATGTCGCTTCCATCCCCCACAAGACGGAGGCCCCTTCACTCCCATTCCCCATTCTTGCATTGGAATCAGCTGTTTTTGCTAGGTTTGAGTTTCATATACTTGGAACTTGAAACACTACTAAATATAGTTGTTTAATGCTGTAAATTACTAAAATTTCAAAATTACAAATGAGTTTTTGTTTTGGCGTGTAAGGTATAGCTGATAATTACTTCCATGCTGAAATACGATATTTTCCTCCATTTTTGTTTCTTAATTTCTGTCTGCATGTTTTTGTGTGATGTATCATGTGTTACTCTTACTCTCTGTGTATGTGCTGCTTGTTTGGTCAATGATATTGCAGAGCCACGTCAAATTGACATCAAAGTATTATCTACTTTATATAGGGTATTATGAACTTTTGCCCCCTAAAAATTTTAGTTTTAGCAAATTGCTCCTTGTATTTAATAAAGTATAGCATAGTGCCCGCAAATTGCTATTAAAATTTGGATGGAAATGCTCTTGTACTTGACACGTGAGCTTGTTTAAAGGCAAAGACAAATTTCTGATGGCGACAATGCTCGACATGTCACATGCATGATGGTGTTTCCAAATTTTAGCATCCTTCATCAATTTGAGGAGCACCCTGCAACATTTTATGAAATTCAGGGGGTAATTTGTCAAAACTAAAGTTCACAGGGTAAAAGCACCCAAAAAAAAAAAAAAACACACACACACACACACACACATGAAGAACCTTTTTATACATTCTAACTTATGTTTAGCAACCTTGATCTGAGATAGTTTTGGTTGGTTTGCTCTCATCACTCTAATGATGCTTCTGCAACAGGTTGGTTTCAAGATGTTCTTGGGAGTGACTGCGTCTGTGACCAATTGGGACGCTGATGGAACTTCCTGTAGTATTGTTTTGGAGGATAATCCTCTGGTAGACTTTGTAGAGCTTCCCGATACTTGTCAAGGTCTGTACTACTGCAACATCTTAAGTGGAGTAATTAGAGGAGCCTTAGAGATGGTGAGTTATTCTGTTCTCCACCGTCTACATTTTACCCTTAATTTTGTACTTTTTATTTTTACATTTCTTGGAATGGATTTTGTTGTGAGGTTATGCTTTTGATATTATAGTAGCTAGCTAGTTATTTTTACCTTATCCGCATTTTCCTAAAGCAATGATTGCATAAGCTGGAGGGCTCTTTAGCACTTCTGCCCCTTCTACTTTTTGGACTTTGTCAAATTGCTCCCCTGAACTTTCAATTTGATAATTTCCTCCAACTTGCTAAACTGTTGCAATGTGGCCCATTTTATCAATTTTGCTGTAAGTTGGGGAATGGAGAGATTTGTGTCAGGGTTTTAATTAGGATTTTGGATTTTTTTTGGTTGAATATGCTTTTCTGTCACCCATTTCACACAACCATCAACAAAAGGGGTCACATTGCACCAATTTAGCAAGTTGTTTTTTTAATTTAATTTAATTTTGGAGTGGGTAGTAAATTGTCAAAATTAGAAGTTTATGAGGCAAGTTTGCAAAGTTCGAAAAGTTCAGGGTGCAAATGTGCAAAATACCCTAAGCTGACGCAGAGAGGCCAAGCTCACTAGGAGTATACTTTCCTTTCTTTCTTCTCGGTTTTTTTTGGACTATACTTTTCTTTCTTTCTTTCTTTCTTTGTTTTTTTTTTTTTTTTCCCTTCCTTATAACTCATAGATTCTTCTTTTGTCACGTGATTTTACCCCGTATTGCCTCTGAAAATGGACGTTGTCCTGTTCTTGAGTTTCGCATACTTCAATTATTATAACAACCACCGTATTATGGGAATCAGAAGATAATTTCTTTTCACCATTGATTTGCACAGAGAAGAATAGATGTATTCACCGCTTCTTCAATACAGCATCTCAAGTAGATTGAGAAAACACAGATTTACTTTTGCCATCATTTACTTTTGTTGTCATCTCTGACTGTTCTTTAATCTTCGATATTTAGGTGTCAATGAAGACCGAAGTCACCTGGATCCGCGATATGCTTCGAGGCGATGATGCATTTGAGTTGCAGGTAAAACTCCTAAAGCAAGTTCCGGAAGAGTACCCTTACAAAGATGATGAGTAAAAATGCTCTATGTATACAGCTTTTTGTTTTTGACTTTCCTCCGTAGAAAGCAAATGTAGGAGCTTGTCTTCCCTTCTACATATCTATTCCCTAAAAACTTTAATCTGTCCAACTATTTTGGATCATGTGATTTTACTTCTAAATCACAAAGAAATTCTGATCTAGCAAAACACATGGGTGTCCGCATTTTTAACTTCTCGTGCCTGAGTTCATCCCTTTTTATTTTTGAAAAAGGGGTGTACGAGTAGTGGATAGCGTACCCAGATAACCGGGGGGATGTCTCCCCGCGTGTGTTAAAATATGGATCCCTCACGAAGTGAATTGTCCATATATCATGACCACCTGGTAGGACGGTTTGAGCTCAAGGTTTTGATGAGGAGAACATACCGTCTAACCATCTTATCTAGCTTTTAGTGGGGATGTCTTTACGTCTTGCGTGGTAATATGGATGGATTGCTTATATATCCTGACCACTAAGTATGAAAGGAACCTTCAGACCATCCTACCAAGTTTCTTGTTGGTGGTCCCTTCGAGGTTTCTTCTGTTTGTCCTTGTGTTTTAATATCTCTGACTTGGCACAAACAACAAAGACATATCGAACTTGAGATTGAATGTGAACCTTGACCTAGTGGTTCAAGAGCCGTTGAGAAGTCTTAAAATACACCAAAGCATGAAACATTGTAACATATTCACGTGCGGATAAAGGTTTTAGGCTGCATTTGGTACAATAGATAAGGATTAGTATCCCACTTTGGATAAGATGAATAATTTAGCCCCACACATATATAGTACAAGCCAGTTCCTTCCATGTCTCATGAAAAGCAAAAAGAGAAATAAGAAGAAAGATAAAGAGGAGACAATTCCTTCCGTCAATTTCGATATCTTAATTCAGCATTGTACCAAATATGACTTGGTAGGTAGCACAATCTTCTCCATTACAATCCATGAAAATTCTGTAGTAGGGTTTCAAAACAAAAAAATATCTTACTAGTAGGACACGACTCTAGATTGACAGGGTACATTATAATTGTTATTATGAAGAAAAGTATGATAATTTAACAGAATTTGATAGGGTATTCAAGAATATGACCGATGATTCTTTACTTCTTTCTTCTCTTCGTTCTCCATCTTTGATATCTTAATTTGTATCCCACTTTGGATAAGGTGAATAATTGAAGCCCACTCATATATAGTACATCCAGTTCCTTCCATGTCTCATGAACAGGAAAAAGAGAAATTAGATGAAAGATAAGAGAAGACAATTTCTTCCGTCAATTTCGATATCTTAATTTAGAAGTGTACCAAACATAACTTGATAGGTAGCACAATCTTCTTCATTACAATCCATAAAAATTCTATGGTAGGGTTGAAAACCAAAAAATATCTTACTAGTAAGACATGACTACAAACTGACATAGTACATTATAATTATTCTTATGAAAAAAGTATTAACAATTTAACTGAATTTGATAGAGTATTCAAGTGCATCAAAGAATATGGCTGGTGATTCTTTACTTTTTTCTTCTCTTCGTTCTCCATCTTCAATAGCTTAATTCAGTAGTGCACCGAATATTAGTAGGTAGCACAATCTTCGCCATTAAAATTCATGAAAATTCTATGGCTGAGTTAAAAGGAAAAAAAAAAAAAAAAATCTTACTAATAGGACATGACTCCATATTGTCAGAGTGTATTAGAATTAAGTAAAGTATGCCAATTTTACAAAATCTAAAAGGGTAAACAAGTGCATCGAAGAACATGATTGTTGATTCTTTACTTTCTTTTCTTTGTTCTCCATCTTCCCTGTCTTGATTCAGAAGTGCACCAAGCATAGCATGATAGGTAGTACAATCTTCTACATAACAATCTATGAAAATTCTATGGTAGGGTCTGAAAACAAAAAATATCTTACTAGTAGGACATGACTCCAAACTGATAGAATAAATTTTAATTGATCTACTAAAAGTACGATAATTTAACAAAATTTGACATAGTATTCGAGTGCATCGAAGAATATGACTGGTGATTCTTTACTTTTTTCTTCTCTTCATTCTCTATCCTCAATATCTTAATGCTGCAGTGCACCAAACATAACTTAGTAGGTAGCACAATCTTCTCCCTCACAATCCATGAACATTCTATGGTAGGGTTTTTATGTAGGATATGACTCCAAACTGTCAGAGTATATTAGAATTAAGTATGCCAATTTAACACGATCTAAAGGGTATACAAGTGCATCGAAGAATATGACTATTGATTCTTTACGTCTTTCTTCTCTTCGTTCTCCATCTTCCATGTCTTAATTTAGCATTGCACCAAACATAACTTGGTAGATAGCACAATCTTCTCCATTACAATCCATGAAAATTCTATGGTAGGGTTTGAAAACAAAAAGTATCTTACTAGTAGGACTTGACTCTAAACTGATAGACTACATTATAATTGTTTTTAAAAACAAAAGTATGACAATTTAACAGAATCTGTAAGGTATTTGGATGCAACAAAATATATGACTCATGATTCTTCACTTCTTTCTTCTCTTCATTCTCCATCTTTGATATCTTAATTTAGTAGTGTACCAAACAAGCACAGCCTTCTTCCTTACATTCCATGAAAATTCTATTGTAGGGTTTGAAAACAAAAAAATAACTTACTAGTAGGACATGACTCCAAGTTGTTAGAGTACATTGTAATTAATGGAATCTGATAAGGTATTCGGATGCAATGAAGAATATGACTCTTGATTCTTCATTTATTTTTTTTCTTCGTTCTCCATCTTCGATATCTTAATTCAGCAGTGCATTAAACATAACTTCGTAGGTAGCAATCTTCTCCATGACAATCAATGAACACTTCATGGTACGATATGAAAACAAAAAATATCTTACTGGTAGGACATAACTCCAAGTCGTCAAGAATATATTATAATTATTCTTATTAAGAAATATAACAATTTGACGGAATCTGATAAGTATTTGGATAAAACGAAAAATATGACTCGCGATTCTTCACTTGTTTCTCTATCATCAACATCTTAATTCAACACTATACCAAACATGACTTGGAAGGTAGCACAATCTTCTCCATTACAATCCATGAAAATTCTTTGGTAGGGTTTGAAAATAAAAAATATCTTACTAGTAGGACATGATTCCAAACTGACATAATACATTATAATTACTTTTATTAAGAAGAGTATGACAACTTAACAGGATTTGATAGGGGTGTTTTTTTTTTTTTAATTAAAATTTTTGGATATCATACCATGACATTCTTGTACAATCTAATCCTAAATATAATCATGTCTACTTCTCTGCCCAATCGGAGGCTGAAAAGAAGAGTGGTTAGATTTTTCAGATAAGTAAAAAGGATGTTTGTGTGTTGTATTGTAGCCTTGCTAGTAGACAAAACAGAAACATTCTGAGCCTAGAAAGATAACAAAGTCGTTGAATTTGGTGTTCTTGGCCTTGAACCTCAATTTACCAAATGACTATTGATTCTACATTTTTTTTATTTTTTTGGGATTTTTTAAGGGACAGCCTATTATCTCGGTACTTGGCCATTGAGATGCTGTCTAGCTCAACAGTGTCGAAAACACACTTTGAGCTGAATAAACGCCATGAGGCTATCACCATCAATAATACCAACACGAATTCGACTCCTATATGTGTATCTTATTTTATGTCCTGCTAGAAGGCATTGTTTTAGATGTGCTTTATTAATGTTATGTAATGTCAATTGAAACATATAATGTCAAATAAAATGTTTTTTTCTGTTAAAGTATTTTCGTTGACGTGAGTGGATAAGAAAATGACAGAACAAGAAAACATACGAGCCGAATTTTATCCATGTATAATAAAATGTTAAGCTGGAATGTGTACTTTGCAAAAGGAATGATAATAAAAAAAAAAAAAAAAATTTGTACGTGTACGTCATTTTTATTTATTCATTTTTATAGGTAGTATGTATACGTCTTTAAATTACACTATGTTTGGTAGAGAAAACTTTGTAGAAATGTGGGAGGAGTGAAGTTGGAGGAGAGATTTTGAAGTACAAAAGAGAATATGGTAGAGAGAAAATTGGAAAAGCAAGAAGTAAAAAAAAATGACAGATTAGTTTTTAATCCTTATAATTTTAGAACCAAAAATGTTACCAAAACGTGTAGATATTATCCGATAAAAAGGTGTAGATATTAAACAACTATTTTGCTCTTAGTTGTTCCTCAATATTAACTTAGTTTGAGGACATAACTAGTAAAATAAACCTGTACAAGTAATTTATTTTCTCATTTCTTTTTCTTCCATCAAACACTAGAAAAGAAAAGGAACTTTTTCATGTAAGAATATCTCTACTAATAATGCATGTTTTTAAAGATTAGATTTAATCAATGTTATATGAAAATTAAAAAAAAAAATGCAAAATTAATAGATTCTTATAGGGATTCGATGAATTCTTCCAGTAGGACATTAAAAAAAAAAATCACTTGAATTTTTATATTTGCCTCCCTCTTTGCCATCTCTCTTAAACTCTTACCAAACAGTGTAAATGGGCCACAGATTCCTTGCTTATAGTTATAGAGCATTTTCTATCCTTTTTCTTCTTCTCATTTTAATCAACAAGTAAGAAAAACGGAGTCTAACAATTCTCACATAACTCATTTGGAAGTGGTAGAAAGGAAAACTTAGCGGTGATTTTACATCTAACTTCATCATAAGGTGTAGAGTTTAAATCTCATTTCCTCAAGAGAAGAGCACCTGAATGACACAAATTTAAAGATTATTGCACCAACATGACACAAAAATTAATACTAAATCAATATGATACAAACTTAAACTAAAATTATCTAAAATTTTATTATGTTGATTAAGAGTGAGAAATTTGTGTCATTTATTAATAGATGAAAAATAATCCCCCCCCCCCCACCCCAAAAAAAAAAAGTAAAAAAAAAAAACCTTTCCCGGCCCATTTGAGGTAACAAGCAGTGATAGTTTTAACAAGTAAATCAACTGTTTTTTGAGTTTTGACATTTTCTAGGAGCAGTACTATCCATGATTGAGTATGTTTGGTTGGAGAGAAAGATGGAGGGAGGGAGAGGGTGGAGGGAGCGGGATGGAGGGAGAGCACCAATCTATTGTTTTGTTAGTAAGGAAGAGAGGAGGGAGAGGAGAGGCGGAGGAAGACTCTCTTCTTCCGGGCCCACTACATTACATCCTTTCGTTAATAGAAGGATGCAAGCTCTCATTCCCACTTTATTTAAAAAGATCATTTTGAAAAAAAAAAAAAAAACTATTTACAAATGAGAAAATTATCCAAATAACACATTTTTTTCATCTAATGACCAACATAATACAAACTTTTCCATCTTAATCAATATAACATAAACTTTAGTCTAATTTTGAGTCATATTGGTATAATGGTATTTAAATTTATGTCATTCAGGTACTTTTTCCTTAACAAATTTTAAAAAATGGACAATTTAGTAATTAGACAAATAATTATTATCAATCTTTTCAACTCTTCGTCTTTCTTACCAAATAATATAAATGATATACACAATCATCTCCATTCTTCATGTTCTTCATCTCTCCAACTCTCTCCATCCCTCCTATCAAATATAGCCTGCGTGGGGGCTTTCCACCCCCAGTGATTTTTTTTTTTAATTTTATCTTTAAAAATTTTATTTTATTTTTCAGTTGATCTTTAATTAAAAATTAATTATTTATATATAAGCCTTTTAAAAAAAACGGAAAGGTATCTATATCCATAACTTCACACAAGTACATCGGTTAAAAATAAAGACCAATTAAATAGAATATTTTTTCATACCATATACTAAGATATTCCTTCAATATATATATATATATGTATGTATGTATGTGTTTTGAAAAAGGAGTTGTGTGATCGTTTAATCAAGATGATTGCGACCCAACAATCACGTTACAATTATTATCGTCACTATTAGTATTTCTTCCACATCAAGCAGTGATTGGGTGGCTAGTACCGACATGGCCACATTCAAGCAATCGAAATCAAAATCCTCCAATAAATAAATGCTTAAAAGCACCAATTAATGTCATCATTTCCAAGAAAAAAAAAGTTGTGTTGACAACTGCAACCAAGTCGGCCGATTAATGCTATGTTTTGTAATAAGGGGATGAAAAATAGAAAGGAGGGAGAAGTCAAATATCTAGATAAGAAGAGGATAAAGATTTTTCTTTGACATTGTTTGGTAGAAGAGGAAAAATAAAAAATAAAAAATAAAAAGAGGAAAGGGAAAAATAATCACCGTTTGATCGCTTGATAGATGATCGATCATTGGATTGTCGGATAGCTCAATAAATATTTTAATAATCATCTATTATTTTTTTAAATATAAAAAGTTATATATATATATATATATATATTTTTCTTCCAGTAAGTTTTCAAAAACTGCCTAGATACCTATTTTCCCCATAGAAGAAAATTAAAATATCTAGTCTATTATTTTTAAGAATTATATCCTTATGTAAATTAGAGATCAAAATAGTTGTTTTACACATCACCTTTTTTTTAATTAAATTTTTGTCTCTGCCCCTCCCCCAAAATGTTAGAGGGATTAAAAAACGATAATTTTAATAGATTTACAACTTTCTTCCTTCTCAATTTCCTACCTACTAAAGAATTCCTTCTTCAATTTCCTTTCTTTCTCTTTTTTCCCTTCTACCAAATATAGGATAAAGCTCCGAAGAGAATGAATCAAATTTGTTTTCCTCTCATCCCACTTTCTTGCATAATTATTGGCAGCAAAGAAGTTTTCATATCCGAGCTGCAGTAATATTAATAGGGTTTATTATCTTTACATATTTATTGGCTAGCCAATACCCCAATATAACATCATATCAGTATAATGTTTGTTTGTTATTCTTTTCACGTCAAATGTTGTATCAACTGTTAAAATGATAAAATATGACAGCGGGAAAAATTGACACATGGAATAAACAATTGATATTGCCGACGTGTAGTATACTTATATGTATATATGTACATGTATTTGTTGGATAATCTCGAAAAATGTGTTAAAATACCACGTAATTAGTTTGTCAACATTTACTAGATTTTTTTTTGAATGAATGATGGCCATAGGAACATGTACTAGATTAATAAGCTCTTAAACAAATACAGAAAATTGTATATCTTTTTCTTTACGGTAGGGAATCTATAACTTTTTATGTGTGTTTTACCTATTAGTTAACTATATATATATATATATATATATTTTTTTTTGGTAGAAGATAAAAGGTTCTAATGGTGGTCCCCTCATCGCCCCATTTTCAGGTTTACAGGTGAGATTTATTTTTCTGGAAATGGTAAGGAAGAGATGGGCCTATGACCCACCTCTTAAATTCTCAATCCAGTCCTACTCAGAATATCACTAACCCAATGCATCCACAGTCAAAACTAGAGTGGAGCCTTATGGAAGTTCTATAGGGATCGAACCTGGATGGATGAAAAAAGAGGTTAATAAAAGCGTCACCTCTTTTACCATCCCATTCATCCCGTGGGTGTTATGGTGATTACTCACCAGTTGCCATTGTTTGGTGGATACAATTTGATAGGTAACTTTAATATCCCTATTTTATTATTATTATTTTTTAAATCATCATCATCAACATCAAATTACGTTTTATTTAGTGTTTAAGTTTAATTCAAATTAAACTGTACCTTTTCATCTCAGTGTTTGTTTTTTATTTTTTTGTTTTGTTTTGTTTTGTTTTTTCTTGAAAAGTCAATAATATTTAAAACTAGTTTTGAAAAGTCAATAAATTCTAACTTAAAAATTTTATTCCAACCCACGAACCAAATGCAAGCGTTTGAAATTTCGCCTTCTTTGTACTGAAGAGTGAGATCCAACGATTTCTCACTCTCTCTCTCTCTTCTAAATAGGATTTTTTCTTCTCTTTTCATCTATTTGAAGTTTTAAAGTTTAAAATTTTAAATAAATAAGATCATATGTAATCCACCTCTATAGATGCTGCAATTTATTATAACGATGAGTTTTGTACACTCCGAATATCGATATAGTTGTGGTTTCCTATTTTGTTTTAGCATTTTGTGTGCTTTTTTATACATACATACATATAAATATAAATATATAATATATATATATATATATATTAGTTTAAAGCATGTGCTACTTGTATGTTGGACATATTTGAAAAAATTTGTCGAAATAGAGAAAATTAAAATAATAAGTAAAAAAAAAAAAAGATAAGAAAAAACAAAGGACCTAAAAAAAAAGAGGCATGAAAAAAAAAAAACTAAAAAGGTAAAAAGACCAAAATGAAAAAATCGATCAATATGAAAAGAAAGGACTAAATTGTTAAAAAAAGGGCCGGAAACAAAAAAAATTGAAGGACCAAAAAATAAATACAAAACATTTTTGTCCAAAACAAACCGTTTTGGAAAATATAAAAAGTGTACGGTAGCACACTTTCTCCCTTCTATATATATATATATATATATATATATATATATATTAACAAAGCAGATGAAGATTGACAACGATAGATTCATTATTGAATAATTCAGATGACCTACATTAGATGGAGGGTGCGTCTTTTAAAGAGTTAAGATTTATTTCTTACGAAACTTGATTTTATCTATTTTGTGGAGTTTTAATAAATGCACAATAAGTACCTCCTTTTTTATTATTTATTTATTTTTTGCATGATAAGTGAAACTCTTTCTTTTCTCCAAATTTTAGTATATTATATAATCAAAATCACTTAGGTATAGTGATTACAGACATAACCTAGCATAATACCATATATGACTTTACTTAAAGGTGTAGAGTTCGAATCCATTCACTTAAAAAAAAAAAATCACTTAGGCTTATTTCAAATTTAGCCATTGAATAATAAGGGTTGTCTGATTTTCCACTTTACAACTCAAAATGCAACAAAACTCCCCCCTAAACTTATCTTTAGTTGTCATTTTGATTCTTTTCATTAAAATGTCAATTTTTAAATGGTTTTCTTTATCACTTATTAGTCACCTAATTAGTTGATAAAGGGCATTCTCTTAACAATTTTAATAATTTATCGGTCTTCCAATAAGTATACGTGATCAAAATCGTTTTTTTTTTTTAAATTGAGCTTTTAGTAACATAAGTATCAAAATTGTAACTTATAAAATCTTGAGTTAGGTTACATTTTGCGTAAAAGGAAGAAATTGAGACAACCTATATTTTTTGGTGGTCAAATTTGAAATTAATTTAAATCACTTTAAACATGGTTTTTTTTTTTTTTTTTTTTTTTTTGGTGTGGAAATCTTCAAGATGAGCTTATAATGACTTAATTCATAGCCAAGTACTTTTTATATATATGGTCGACATGCCACTTGAGAATTTAATGCTAATGCCGTTGCCTCATTTAATTAATCATTGATTATATAGATGAGGCATTCAATGGATAATACATTAAGAGAGCCCATTAATCACTTGAGTAAACGTGTATGAACAACTAGCAAAAAGAACAAAAAAAAGTAGAGGATATTGAGGAAAGCTATCATACATGCTAGAAAAGTTCATTAATTTTTGAGAGGGTAATTTGGTAGAGACTTGGAGGAATGAGAGCCAAAGGAAATTAATGTTGCATATGAGATAGACATATATATCTAGCTGATTCTATATATTAATATTATATAACGTGTATAAGCCTTTTGAAAGGATCAAAGTAAATACGACCTTTTCAAAATTTCAAATATGTAGAGCTAGCTTGAATATAATAAAATACATATAAATATCAGATAGAATCGCCAGAAAAAAAAAAGGAGCTCTCTCTCTCTCTTCAACTTAATTTCCCCATATGACATTTTTATGTTGAAACCTTTAAACACGTGTTGCCCTTTCAACCATAGATTTTCAATCAACAGTAATTTCACCCAACTTTGATTCTATATTCTAGCTAACCTTTAAACACACACACACACACACACACACACACACATATAATCTATATATAGGTACGTACTTTCCAAACTTTGGGGACAAATGAACTTCACATAAATATATATATATACACACACATATAGCTACATATATACGTTTCACTAGCTAGCTAGTTCTTCTTATCCTTTTTTCTTTCTTTTTCTCCAATAACCTTATCCTTTTTCATAGGTAGTAGTACTTTCTTCATGAAGAGAAAATATGAGTACTGACAGAATGAGCTGGAGCTACCATAATTCATAGCTTTCAAGTACGTTTATAGCAGCTCACTTTTTTTTTTGTTTTAATAACTTTTGTTTTTCCTGATGATCTTCTTTTACACTATTTTCTGACTAATCAAGTCTGCTAGCTGGTGTTTTTCTCTTTCTGGACAAGACCAGATTCTGTTTCTGAAGCTATATTTGTAAGGTGAGGATTATTAAATTGGAATATCGATGCAAACATAAACATGTACATGTATATATAAATGTGTGTGTGTGTGTGTATGTATATGTATGCGTATGTGTATGTGTCTATCTAGACATGTTTACTAGTTTTACCATCTCCATGCATGCATTTATAATAAATGGTGCAGTTGCATATCCTTTTAATTGTGATTTATTTACTTGCCAAGTTTAAATGATGAATTATCTATCTTCTATATTAAAGACAATGGATTTTCCAAAAAACTAGGGCTAAGCATTTCTGGTACGTATGTCAACTTTAAATATATACACACACACATATAGTAAGGTACTAAAGTTAGGTATTACCAAGAGAAAAACTGAATTTGCTGTATTTATTAACCTTAGTAAGAATATTTATTGGATAAAAACGTACTTATTGTCCTGAAACTTAAAAGGTAATTTGTTCATTTAGATAGGTAAAAAAAAAAAAAAGGTTTTCTACGCATGTATCTATTTATGTTTCTCTACCTCTGTTATTGGTAATCCTCTCTCGCCATTTATTGGGGGAAAAAAAAATGTTTGCTGTTTACTATACTTGATGGTGTGACAATAATTATGAATTTCCGAGTTTGTGAAAATGTGGAAAAATGTTCAATTTTCATACTACTATTTTCTTCCTTAATAATCTAATATGCACTACCCTTGCCAATCACAGGGTGAACATTTGAGGGGGGGAAAAAAAAAGAATTCCTTTTTGTGTGATCAATTTTCTTCATCCTCCATGGATTTTGATCCTCCTTTTCAAGAAACCTACAAAACCCTCTTATCAAACTCCGTCAGTAGTGTCATGGGAGTGGAATATCATCATCATAAGTCTAATTCCGCCGTTGAGGAATTTGAGCTGCCTTTGATCAATCTCAGCCATCTTCTCAGTCCTCACGAGATGGAGAGAGACAAGTGCGTCAATGAGATTGTTTGCGCTGCAAGAGATTGGGGCTTTTTTCAAGTTGTGAATCATGGGATTTCGGAAGAAGTTTTTAACAACATGAACTATGAGCAGAAGAAGGTGTTTCACCAACCTTTTGAGAAGAAGGCTCAGAAGAACTTCCAGAATTTGTCACCCGATAGTTACCGATGGGGAAACCCGAAGGCGACTTGTCTCAAGCAGCTCTCATGGTCAGAAGCCTTCCACATATCTATGGCGGATCTTTCAGGAATGAATGAATGCAAGATTCTCAGGTTTGATAATCAATTTCCAATCTATTTTGCAAGAAAGAGTTTCTTGTTTCCTATAAAATATCTCTTTATTTTCTCATTTTCTTTGTTTTTCTAATTAAGTTTTTTTTTTAAAATTAAATTAAATTTATTTTATTAATTTTCTCTGGTCATGCAGAGAATGAAATTACTAACACAATAGATATTTTCCATTGAAGTCATGTGTCCCTAAAGGGGATGAGGTTTTTTTGTGGTCTTAGATACATACCTAATTTCCATATTTGGTTGATGAAATTCAATTAGGAGGTCAACGAATATACCTTTATTTCTAAATATTAATTGAGTACAAAAGGAAATAAAAATTTTCAAAGTTTTATTTTAATTTAGCAACTCCTCTTAAAAGTCTATGATATTTGCAATCATTAATGTTTTCATCTTTTTATGGATTTATTATGTCCCATAGAGTACTTTTCAACAACCCCTAGCTAGCAATCACATTAATTTGAACCATTTTAATTAGTGTAATAATGTTTTATTTTTTATTTTTTATATTTTTATAAACCTTCTAAGTGTGATACATACGCACATATAATTACACATTTAGATTCAAATTTACACACACACACACACACACACACACATGTATAAACATATATATTTTCAGCAAATGAAGAGAGGTAAAAACCATAGCAAACATAGTAAATTTATTCTACGGATTAATACCGATGGTTATTCATTTACCAAAAACAATATATATATATATATATATATATATAGATGGTAATTAATTTTCTTTATGAAACTGATACAAAGAACAAGTAGCATAGGAGAAATTATATAACACATATATGCACTAATTGAATATGTATATATAGTTTTGATAATAATTAGATGCTTTCTTTTAACTCTTGAGATTATATACCCTATACTTGGTAATCACAGATGCTATGTTAGTGTGATCAGTAACTGACTTCATATGAAGGGAATTTACATTTTAATATAAAATATGGAGACATACATGTATGTTGACACACTTAATATTATTTTATTAGTCATTATAAGTATAGTTTAGCGGTAATTTTATACCTAATTATTTTATTATATAAAAATGCAGAGTTCAAATCCCTTTTAAAGGGGAGATTTTGTCGATCAAATACTCTGATTTTTAATAATGTACATAAGCTTTGCTATTTAATGAATTGGATCCATAGACCAAAATATTAATGGATCATATATAGATGCCAAAACACTTGAGAAACAAACATAACAAATTAAAAAGAATACAATCCCTCAGGTACTTTTCTTTTTTAAAGGGGGAAGCCTCAAGTACTATATACGTACAAATACATATATATATATATATATATATATATCAAAACTCCAAACCACCATATAATTTTTTACGAAAAATCTACAAAAATTTGTACCATGTGGGACTTGTGGCTAGTATGTAATTAAAAGAAATGAAAGCTTCAAACTTGAGTTTTTAAAAATCTGTATCAAAGTCTTAATCAACATATTATGTAGAGGGATAGGTAAAGAAATGACATTTTTTAAGAAGTTTGTTTGTTTGTTTAAAAAAAAAAAAAAAAAAACTGAAGTTTTGTAAAATTAGAAAAACTACTATTTTTTAAAAAATGTTAATAAGTGATTGATTTATTGACCAATGTTAAAGATAAAGGAAAAAACAATTTCTTTTCTATCATTATTATTTTACATCATCTTCGTATTTCCTTTTTTATCCTATTCTCTTTTCTTCCTATAATCTTAAGCGAACATATTACCTTAAATGAAGTCGTGTCATTTTCTTTCCTATAATTCGAAATTACATATACACATTGATGGAAGTATATGCATTTATCGTATAAATATAACTATATTAGTTGTTTTCAAATAGAGTGGTAACACCTGGCTACACAAAATGTGTCACTTTGTGCCTTATCTATAGCATTTGTCACTTTGTTTCTTGTACTCTTAACTTATTCCGTGTAAATTTGACGTACGTAGATGTCCCAGCTAGCAAGCTGCATGGGTTCAGTTTCGTTCAATTATATATGGATATACATCATATCTGTCTATCTGTCAAGCACACACAAACATTTGTATATTATATATGTATATATATATATATTTATAGATATGCCCCACTAAGGTGGCCATATCCAGAGTGAGGCACGGGAAGTCCTGCGAGCTACCATTGGGCTTTCATGGTGTACCCACGTGAACAAATAAGCTCTCGACACTATTTGTTGTGGTGGGGAAACCAATTATGTCGGTGTTTTTGTTATGTTGGGCTTAATGGGCCATCTCTATGTTCATCAATGCATATGACTAAGCTTGCGTTTCGAGATGACATCAGGTTTGGATCTAAAAATTTTAATTCAGTTTTTGTCTTTTTTTTTTTTTTTTTAAATAACGAAAATTTTAACAAGCGTCAACCAACTTCCAGTTTAAAATTTCCATTCCAAACTAATGCACCAAGGCACTCTAATATTTTCACCTCTCTACTACCCTTCTTTCTCATGTGTTTTGTCCTTTTTCTCACTTATTGGGGTTTTGTTGGTTCTAGCTAGAGTAGTTATCTGTCCATAATCCTAATTCTGGTTTTTTCTGCCAACGGGTTTTCCTAAGGTTTCAAGTTTGTCCTCGTAGATTCTACATATGACAGTAGTGTAGGAGTTATTTTTAAGTTTGCTCTCTTTTTAGAGTGGTTCTGTTTTTTTAGATAATATTCTTCATCTTTTTATTATTAATTTCAAATGAAATAAGCAAATGGTAAAAATACTATTAAAAAGGTGTCGCGAACTAATAGGGATCCCTTGATATATCTACTGATTCTTCTTGTTACCATTTATTTGAAAAAGAAAAAAATCTCATAAGAAGACATTATTCACCACATGAATTAATTAAATAGCTGTTTTGCCTTCTTTATGAGGTTGTTATTTTTATTAATACTACCGTGTACTTTTGGTTTGGTTTATCATTAAGACTCAATTATGAACTTCTTTATTTTTATTTTTCTTTTTCATGTAGCTTTATTTTTTATTACATGCATGTGGTCTTATCTTTCATTGCTTTATTTTTGTATTTTACACTTTTTTCTTTTATTAATAAATTTGAATCGGGTTTGATCTTGAATAAGTTACTTATAATTGTAATGGGTATCAACCTAGTTCGTTAGTCGGGGTATACTAAGTTTCTCTAATTTCAATTTCTCTCTCTGCATTTACTTAAAAAAATAAACACACACACACACACATATATATATATATATATATTTTTTTTTTTTTTCTATTTCACAGCTGAAACAGCAGAACCATAGGTATACTACAACTACAAGAATTCACAGACATATCCATATATACAAAGTTACAAACACATGATACATAACATAGGGTTTTTTACAACGGGACATCCTATATTTTGTTTTTATTCAAAAGGTATACTCTCTATTTTGAAGTTTTACATTTTATAGCTTTAGATTACATGTAATACATCAATGTATACCCTAAATACCCAAATGCCGTGTTTTGAAATTTTTTTAAATAGAATACTGCAAATACGACAAACAGTTTTTACAATACATTGCAAAATCTTGGAGAGGCTTAAAAAAAAAAAAAACAATTTGCATGTTTCGTTTCCTTTTTTGTTTTTTTCTTGATGAAGAGTTTTATGCATTGTCTGGTTACATGATATGATTAACTAGTTTTTCTAAGTGTAGTTTTGGTATTTAAAAGTCATTTTAAGGTCAAAACGGTGTGTTGACCTAAAAGGGGTATACATTTATGTATTAGATGTAATATCAGGGTATAAGAATGTAAAATTTAAAAAACTTTTTGAATAAAACCAAAATACAGGGTATGAAAAACCCTATGACACACACTCACACACACCCTTCCCTAGCCTGTTGGTGCCTCAAAAAAAGTAAAGACAAAATATAGAAATTACCCAATGAATGTAAAAGATCTTCCTATCCGTATCTAAGACACTACAGGGAAGAAGTTGTTGTATGCTAGTGTATACTACTGTCATTTTAAGGGGGTTTTTTTTTTTTTTTTTTTTTTTATTTTTTTTTTAATGACCAATACTACTGTCCTTTTAAGGGTTTTTTTTAAGTTTATTTTTTAAGCTGTCTTGTTCCTGTATTCTTTAATGACTAATACTACTGTCATTTTAAGGTTTTATTTTATTTTATTTTTTAAAGCTGTCTTGTTCCTGTATTCTTTGCCCTGAGAATAAGAAAGAAGGGAATGCTCATTCAGTTCTAATCTGTACGACTTCAACCACTCATATACTATATAGTCATTGTATGATAAAGATTTGACAAGGCTAATTTTGTGAATTCAGAGTTAATTTTGTGAAAATATAAGTTCTTGACTAATAATATTTTGTTAACCTTCCTACTTTTGTTTAACTACTTCTACTACTAAACATATACAACTTTTTCTGCAGGTCAACCATGGAAAACTTTGCAAAAACAGCACGTGGATTAGCGAAAACCTTAGTTGAAATTCTAGCTGACAATTTGGGAGTGATCAAGTCCGGTACCTATTTCCAAGAGACTTGTCCTCCAAGCTCGAGTTATCTCCGAATGAACAGATACCCTCCATGTCCATACTCTTCCTCCAAGATGGTCTACGGTCTCATCCCTCACACTGACAGCGATTTCCTGTCCGTCGTGTATCAAGACCAGGTCGGAGGCCTGCAATTGTTCAAAGATGGAAGATGGATTGCTGTAAAACCTAATCCGAACGCTCTCGTTATCAACATTGGTGACCTATTTCAGGTATACATACAACATCACTATATAAGTCTTGATCAAAAAATCGATCTCCGTCATTACAATTTTACTTTATTTTTTAATAAATAAAAAGAGAGAACAACTAACGTCAGACAGAACATTTTTTATTTTTCTAAAATGCACATTATTGAAAATTTTCATTACACAAAGTATACTAGAAGAGGGTTAATAAAAATAAAGTATTTTGGCCTAATTTTTCCTTGGGGAAAATTAGATTGAAGAAAAAAAAAAAAAGGAATTAATAGATTGTACTTCATAGAATAAAAATAAAAAAACTTGCTATATGGAGTACTATACAGTGGCATAACTTACCAGTACTTAGCCTTTTTGGAGAATTCTTGTTCAATATTGATAAACTTTTCAGTCTCATGATATTCTAGAGAATTCTGATGCTAGTTATTCCCTCGAGATTTAACGCGAAAAATATCGATATGAATGCAGGCTTTGAGTAATGGGGTTTACAAAAGCATCAAGCACCGAGTGATGACCACTGAAGTTGAGAGGCTTTCAGCTGCATATTTCTACTGCCCCACCAATGATGCAATTATAGAGAGCTGTGGCGAAGAACCGGCGATTTACAAGCAGTTCACCTTCGGCGAGTACAAGATCCAGAACGAGAAGGATGTTCAAGACACCGGCAACAAAATCGGCCTCCAGAGGTTTCTCCGAACCTACATATGATGATCATCAGAATGTTGAACTTTCTGAGAGATTTGTTTAAAAAAAAGAAAAGGGTACGTTATTGGTAATAGGTAGTGAGAAGTTTAAAATTTCCTTTCAATTAAGGTACAATAATTTCTATTTATGGACATATAAGAACAAGTTGCCATTAGTCTAGAGACATCTTGGAGGGATTTGAATTAAAATTTTGGATTCACATCATAGTTGTCAAGGGCAATGTGTCTAGTTCACATGGTGTGATGATTGTTATCGTCATTAATGATTAATTTCGGTCCTCCAATAAGAAGTAATTGATGGGAATCAATTATATGATTAATGTCAACTTGATGAGTACTGTTGCATTTTGAGGGGCCAAAGGAGGGTGTCATAAAGTCCTTCAACATATTACTAAAACTTTTTGGCTTTTCTTAATAAAAAAATGCCAGCATTAGTAGTACTATTGGCCCCATCGATAATTACTTGCATCACACGTTAGTTATAGCCTGTTTGATAGACTCTATCAGCCGTGGTCTATTAGCAGATGAAGGCTGATAATTAGTATCCTAGTCATCTCACATGTGATCTTAGTAGATTTTTATAATAACATTTGGATAAAAACGAGAAGACACCACTGATTTTTTTTTCATTAAAAAAAAAAAGTTCTTGAAAACTTCATTTCAAAGCACAAGGACAAGGTTAATACATTAAAGCTAAGGCTTTATCTATCTTTTTTACTCAAAAGTTATCTCACACATATATTGCTCTTCTTTTTAGATGTCATTATTCCTTGAAAATTCGGGGGTGTTTGGCATCCAAACTTCACTCAAACTAAAATGTACTTTTTATCTTAATTTTGTCTTTTCTAAAAAGTCAATAAAATTTATAACTATTTTTAAAAAGTTAATACTATCAAACTTAAAAATTTCAACTCAACTCAAACTCAACTCATTCACCAAATGCCTCTTCAAGACGAAAGCTGGAACGTACTGATCAGTTAGTGTGTGTATGTGTATATATTTGATGTAGTTTTGTTTTAATCTTACTTTACTAAATTAAAGAGCTATAGCTTTGTAATGATATGTTTATTCAGAAACATCATTTACTATTCTCAAAGAGGAGGTCGTCGCTCTCTCTCTCTATCTCGAACCTCATTTTCTCAATAAATTTCGCCAATTTGGATCACTTGTCCACTTTCAAAATGAATGAATAACGGTTTGCTAACATTTTGAGCTCTTCTCACCACTTAAAAAGATAACCATCTTATCTCAAAATAATATGTTTTTCATTTTACTATTCAAATCATTCTAGATTCTTTCATCTTGAAAAAAATTTTTACATATTCAAATGCATCTTGTTTTTAAAATGAAAAGCTTTCTCATTTCAAATAAGAAAACTTTCCATTTTGACAATAAATATTGGATCCAAATAAATCTCCATAAATAAAGACAATTTTTTTTATTAAAAAAACTATTTATTACGTACCTGACCAATCAATAATTTTAAAAATATTTACATATACCCTTCTAAATACACATATTAAACATTCAACTCTAAAGATGTTTCTAACAATTTTACATCAAAAGGAAAATTTGAAAGAATTTTTTTAGAAAAATTTGAAGGAAGATTGATTGTAAAACAATTTTGTACAAGATTTCAATGCTTACAAAAATAAATAAATAAACAAATAACAAGATTTCAGTACTTGTTAAAAGAAAAATTGTTTTTGGGTGAATGAAGAAAAGTTTTCTTACTGTGGCTACATAAATATATGATTTAATTAGCTTAAGGAACAATTTCATATATAAAAAAAATGATAATAAAACTTTGGATCATGTTGGAGTCCAATCCAGCCGTGGTGGCATCTGCTTTCATGTTTTTGCCCTTTTGCTGACGCTTGTGCCTTGTTTTCAAAATAAAAGCCCCTTATTATCGAACGAGGGGGAAAAATTATAGGTATGTGTTGTGGTAAAACTATGAATTGAAAAAAAAAAAAAAGTATATTCCATCTTTTTTTTTATTTTTATTTTTTATTTTTTAAATGAGAGGCACAAAAACGGTATAGGGAGAAAAAAAGTTGAAAAAAAGCACGATTTTTAAGTAAAAATTGGAGTGTTTGTGGCTGGTGAGTTAAAAAAAAAAAGAGAGAAAAATTATAATTAGTTATAAATTCTTTTTTTAACGGAGTTGTAAGTACTTTTTTAGAAAAATAAAAGCAGTGTAAAGTAATAATTTAAAATATAAAATTTAATTGGTCAGTGATATAAAAAAAGATGAAAAAAGTATATTGAGAGGTGACAATAGACATCTTTATTGTTTAATGAAAACCAAAATTTTTTTAGAGTGGGGGCTACTAGCATTTGAAAATTGTGTGGGGAGTAAAAAGTTAAATTTGCTGGTTTTTTTTTTTTTTTGGTTAGAATATTAGAGTAAATGCAGTGAAATGAGATTTTTTAAAAATTTTCTAAAACTACCTGAAACTAACTTATATTGTCATCATAAAATCATTTCACCTTTTGGGCTGTAACAGTATATTGTCCAGCTCATTCATTCTTTTTTGACCTTCGAATGTCCTTGTTGAGTCTGCTAGCTTCTTGTTTAAAATAATTGACATCCTAAAATACTTTAATATACATTTTTTAAAAAAATTGAAAGAACTCAACAATACTGTCATTTACAAGTCATCTTCATATGCAGATTTATTAAAATATAATAGATTTATTGTATTTATTAAAGAATTAGTAATTTTTTTTAAGGAATGGGTTTGTTTTTTTTTTTTTTTTTTTTTTTTTTTTTTTTTTTTTTACAAATGAAAAAAAACTGCAATAACAAATTCATTTTATTTATTAAAGAATTAATAATTTTTTTTAGGAATCGATTTGAATTTTTGAAACGAACATTTAAATCAATTTTTTTTATTTCTTATGGAGAATATAACATGGATAGATTAAAAATAGTGTTTTATAATTAATGATAGTAAAGTTGTACAATAACAACAGCAGTGTTGTAAAATAGGGTTTATCAAACATTTCTGATCTGGTGTAGATTCTTCAAACATCCAAAACCAACCTTAAAAAAAAAAAAAAAAGAACAAACGAGCCTTTTCTCTAGTATGCTTTGCCACAAAGAAAGGTTCTAACCTTGTCAAGCAGTTTCATTGGTGATTAAGATATACTAACAAAGTTAATTGCGCACAAGTGTGTTTTTAATTTTTGTTTTCTAAGTTTCTAATTTATGCATGTACCGTTTTTATTTTTCAATTCATATTTCAAAAAGAGAAGAAACTATTACTCTATAACTTTTCTCTAAATTTTAGGTGGCAATTCATTGAATATAGGATGGAGATTGAAAAGTAGAAGAAACTATTAATAACTTATAGAATAATAAACAATATGAGAGTTAAATTTGTTAGAAAAAATAATTTAAAAAAAATAGTGTACATCTATTAGTTTATTCATTGCCGTTACCTACCTCATAAACGTTTCTCAATTCCTCACTGAAAATTTCATCTTCAAGGGAATTCAATATTTAATTTTTAAAGTCATAATTTACAAAGTATTGGAGAAAAAAAAAAAAAAGGAAAAATGACCGATTCTAATTACAACTGGCATCGCATATGTATTGCTATTTTCATATCAATTGAATAGGAGATGGCATATTCTAGCATTTCAATTATAGGTGATAAATGATAAATAATCCACAATGACATCAAAAGATCAACTAACAACCTTTCTCCACGTCGACGTTTATAAATGCTGTTGCGTGACAATTTAAGGAACTAATTCTTTTGATGTTGAAACTATGGTATCACATCATGCTATAAAATTTATCATTATTGAGCTTAAATTTGTGGCGTCGAAATTTATAGTGAAAAGATCGTACTGCAACAATACCATTAAGACCACACCACACCACCCCTCCACCACCACCCCACCCCCCCCCCCCCCCCCCCCCCCCCCACCCCCACCACACACACACAAAAACCATTAAGATATAAATATAAAGATTTCCTGATCAAGAATATTTTTAGATTTATATAAAAGTTGATTGATGGTGGGGTTGCGAGTGTTGGAGGTGTTGGAGGTGTCGAGGTGGCAATCTCTGATTGGCTGATGGTGGTTCCAATGTAGCTAGAGATAGTGGAGAGTTAGAGCAAAGGCTAGGGTAGGGGCCTCTAATCATGAATTGGAGGCTGAATAGGCTCAAAGGAAATTGAAAAAGGATTCCTCCGTTACCAAATCACTGAGAGAATATGCAAAAATAAGAAAATGGATTAAAAGAAACCTGTGAGATTGAAGAACGGTGGGAGGAATAATCAAATAGTTATGGAAATTCATGTAAGGTAAAAATTGGTCTATGGGATTTCAGAGACGAATACTAGTTACATCCAGAGATAAACTTTTGTGATATCTGATATTTGAAGAGCTTGATGAGTGTTGATGTCATAATCTGTCCCGATCACAAAATCTATTTCCGAGAGTAGTCCGGTCATGTGGGTGTGTACATTTTCGTCATCTTGAGCCTAATTTTGTCGACCCGCTTCGGTCTGACCAGGGAATTCTTCCCGGAAAACACCCCTACCTGACCAAGGCTTACACCTCATCAAGGTTCTCGTGTACCCGGGGTAGTCGATGCTCGGGGATAACGCGAGCGCTTCAGATGACTGCCCACCACCTAACATCTGACGTGATGCTTGTCGTAACATCCCATCCACTACCAAAATCTGATGTGAGCCCTGTCACTGTACTCATCAGTAATCAACTTCCCTCACCAAATACCATATAGGTCACATCACAACTTACGTCACCTACCCCGTCTGAGGTCATGTCTAGTATTGCCGGCGGTAACCTACCCTAGAGTGCCCGTACTGGACTGGGGACACGTGGCACTAATCTATTGGACCCATAACCCTTGTGTGCCTAAGGCCTATTTGCCCACCTGAAATACTAGGAAACCGACCTGACCGGGTTGCCCGATCATCCAGATTCGAGGGAAGAGTCTGTAAATAGAGGAGCACCTCTTTATATCAGGTACGGATATCTAAACCTTGCCAAAACTCTGTCTCTCCCTTTGCTCATCAGCTTCTCAACTGATTTAAGCATTGGAGTGCCTTCGGCAACACCTCCCGGTGTCCCATCACCTCCGAGGTGCTTCCTTTTGCAGGTGACCAGCGACAGAGCGACCGAGCAAGCCCGGATCCGAGTATTCACATTGGGTGTTGAGTCGGAAAATTTTTCGACATCAACAATGAGAGTGATAAAGCTTCCGAGTTTATAACACTATAAGATGAGTTTTTTGGAGTGATTTTCTTATGGAGAGAGAGAGAGAGAGAGAGAGCTGGTAAGCTGGATTGAGTTGTGTTGTTGTATCTTCTTGTATTATTTGCTTAGTAGAAGGGAGCTACTTATAGGGGAAGCCTTTAGTCATTTTGGAGTTAGTTTGGGACATGAGTGAGCCTTTAGTCATTTTGGAGTTTGTTTGGGACAGAGACACTCATGGAACCATTTCTAGTGTCAAAGGCAGTGACAGTTGAATGCTTGGACTTCAAGAGATGTCGAATATGGTAAGTGATGGGGGACAAAATGGTCTGACTTAGAGAGTTTTTGGAAGCTCAGAAGCTTTTGCAGACTACTCTTCATGTGAATAATGTTTTCCTTCCATCTCTAGAGTGAATGGCGTGCTATGGACTGGTCCAAAGCAAAGAGCCAGAGCAAATCTGGAAAATCATCTTGTCTCTATAGTCAGATCAAAGAGTCCTCTAAAGACTGGTCAAACTAAAGTAAAAACATTGTCTTTGTATATGGAGGGGCTGATGAAGTTGTAGGAAGCTTTTAGAACCAACACTTTTGGAGCTTTTAGGCCAATACAGAAAAAAGATGGGCTTTTCGGTGTCACTTATGGTGTATACACTTCGTCTACATAACGTAAGAGATTCAGTTTTTTTGGCTGTTTCTCCATCATCTATTTATCTTGGCAAGCCCCCGAAGTAGAAACCAATTTTAGTCAACGATAAGTGGGCCTATTTGATTACTCATGACCCTACAAATCACGGCCAACACTAGTTCCTGAGCGTGACTTGGGTTCACAAAATAAGCCATTTAAATCACGAGGTACGAGTATTAGGCTTAGACTCTAAAAAGTCATGTACAAAAACATGTATTAACAGTGATAGTATTCACACACTCTATGGTATTATGGATATATTAAATATTATTATTACAAAAGAGACTATTTATTATAGGTAAGTTAAAATTTATTATTACAAGAAAGATACTCAGGTAAATTTTATGTAATTGATTTGCATAATTATTATACTTAACAAAAAGAAAATAAAAAACATTCTTGCTATTTTTCTTTTGTCTAATTGAATTCGTTCGTATTTACTGTTTTTTTTTTAAAATATAAACCCATAATTTGCTATTTCGCCTATGTATTGTTTCATATATTAATACAAGAATTTTGTACAGTATATATTACCATTTATAGCTGTCTATTTTTAATTTTTTTTGAACTGTGAAAGCTTTAATTTTTAGACACTAGTTTTGAAGGCCGTTTTCATATATAGTTAAAATTAGCATAAGATTCTCTAAATTTCACTTGATTTTTGGTAGAACTCTTTTAATCAAAATTTCTTGTTTAAAAACTCTTAAATTAAAAGGATAGTTGTTATAGAGTTAATTATATAACTAAATGTTGGAAAAAATGGTTTTTAAAAATAACGGGTCTTGGTGGATTTACAATATCTATCACAAGGAGATCGAGATCTTATATTCACATGTTCAAAGTGGTAATCGGATGAATGAAAAATTGATATTCAAAGTATGTCAATTTGAATTGGATTTTGATGGAAAGTTGCTAAAAATATGAAGTCTCATATTGCTTAGGCATCATGACATAGTGGAGTTTATAAATGATTACACTTTTAAACTTGGGTATAAGATGATGTATACAAAGGGCTCTCTCACGCGCCGATCATTGCCCCGGTAGATTAGGGGACAATGTGTATGCCCGCATGACATGGCAACGTGAATGTCAGTCTGTGATCTTACCTTCAGCGGTATGTTTTACAAATTTTTATTTGCATTTTCCAACATAATTTGAATTTATTTTTTTTATTCAACTCAGAATCGATATTCTTGGCATAATGGCATGATTAATTAGGACATTAGTGATTAGTGCATGATTAATTCCAAAATTAATCAAAAGATTAATTCAGAAGAGAATGGCTACATTATTCTTATTAATCCTGAATTTAAACCTGGATAAAATCTCTTAATTCTTGTTTTGTAACACCCTATTCAGCAGCCTATATTAGGAGCATTCACAACAAGTTTAGACACCAACAACAAAAAATTCATTTTTTAACCCTTTGCTTTATTTGTTCTAGACTAAGATCTCTATTAGAGTTCTTAGGTGTTCTTGATGATAGAGGAAGACACAAATTCAAGCTCGCCGGAATCAGTATTTGATTATGAAAGTTTAATATTATTAGTCTTGAATTATTGAATACTTACAGGATCGGAGGGAAAATCTATTTAAAAAAGTCGTACACGTGCCTTGACGTTTTTCATCTTCATGGGTTAAGTTAATTTTCTAGTTGTAATTTTTATTTATTTTTATCTCCTGTACTATTTTGTTTAATATTTTGAACTTGTTCCTTTCTTTATACTCTATATTTCTAACACTAAATTTAAGAAAACAAAAAAAAAACCTCAGTTCTAGTGATTTCATTATTTTATTTCTATGATGCCATTCATCTTATAATAGTTTATATTATCGTGAATATGAATCTTACGGAAAATCTATAAAATCGTAATGACGTTTTTATTTCTTTAATTGATTTTCTATTTTTTTTTTTTTTTTCTTTATTTTTTTAATATTTTGACTTTTCCTTCTTATACTCTATTTAACTATTTAAGAAAAAAAAAAATCAGTCTATATTCATTTTTTCTATGATATTTTAATGTACTTATCTCTTTTATTTATTTATTTTATTTTTTTATTTATTTATTTTTTTTCAATTTTGGTCCTCTTTCCATAATAGTATTTTTTAAATTTTAATATTTTTTTCCGTTCTAGTCCTTCTATTGGTTTTTTCTCAAGTTTTTTTGCCTAATTTTTAAACGTGCCTTATTAAATTACTTATTTTAATTTTCTCCGGTAAATTTTCTTAAATATGTCTAACTCATCAAGATTAATATAAACTTTCAACTAGTATTTAAAAACGATTTGAAAGTACAGATGTCAAAAAAATTACTGATCCGTGTATAAAAGGCTTGAAAAAAAGACAGTACGATTCATATATAGGAACATCGGCAAGAATTATCACAGAAATTTTTTTTTTCATAATCATAATCATAATCATAATCAAAGGAATTAATGGGATTGCTGTTTTAATGTAGTATTAATAGGTAAAATATTCTCACAAAAAAAAAAAGAAGTCAAATATTTCTACCATTCATGTTGAAAACCGTCCCTTATACTCTTCTTAAAAACTTTGAGAATTGTAGATTTTTCCCCCCCTGAAATTCACAAAGTTAAAGAAAAAATATATTTTTACGGTGGGGTATGTGGGATGAGTAATTTTTAAAATGCTTTTATTTTTAAAATTATTTTATTAACATATATTTGGTAATAAAACAATTTATTAAAAGATGTGGAAAAAGTAAATTGGTGATGGTATAAAAAGGATTTGGAGAGTTAAGAGAATTGTGTCAATAAAACTAACCTTATATAAATACATATTCTTTTCGTTTTTAAGAATTTCAATTCGAACATATATATACAATTGATTTCTTTCCCATGTCAACATTAAATCATCAAGAAAGCTATTAATGTGATACATTTATCCTTTAATTATTATGAAAATTAACATTTCAATTATTATATATAACTATTAAGCGATAGAGTTTAATCTTAAATAAGTTAACCTATTAAGAGAAGTAGCTAGCCCAAGCCCCTTTTAACTCATTCTCAGTTTCACGTCTAAGTAATATAGGAATTTTGTTCACACACACCTATCAATCCCCCCCTCGAATGAAGCTACAGTAATCACTCCGCTCCCATCCCTCCTCAAACAAGGATATATGCATCCATCTTTCTTAAGCAGACAAACTGGAAACGATCACAACTCCATCGAGATCTTCACTGTATTAGTACCCTACGTTACCATGGAGTTTTCATCTCAAAAGCACCATGGCTTTTTTGTCTATGGTAATCTTTCCAGGGGCCCACCATCATTTATATGATTTTTCTTTAGAGTTCATCTTATAAAATCTGCCTCTAATATACCCTTTTAGGATGGAACCCCAACTCCCAACATTAACACAACCATTAAAATCTGAGTTCAATATTACACAAAATTAGTCTACTTGAAATTATGTGGCAGGAAGATTTTTAAGCCCTTACTAAACGTTTAAATGGAAAGAGGATAACTGACTTCAAGGTAAATTAGACCAACCCAAGTAGTTTAAACTACGGAAATGCAAATCAATGATCAAGATGAACATGTCTTTGATACCCACGTTAAACCAATTTTTTTTAATTGAAGAGAGTATATACAACTAGTATCAGGATCCGTTAAACCACGTTAGCTCACTTTGCTTTAACTCACAATGTTGAGCGTTGTTGGCTGGACGAAATACCAGATTGTATTTCTGATGTACTTTTCAGTGATTTGAATTAATGAAAGCAGCCAGATCCATTAAAAAGAAAAAGTATCAGGATAAGTTTAAACATTCCAACTATAACTTGTAGTTAATTAGTAAAATGACTTGATAAATCCATTTTAGACAAGGGCAAATAATCCTTACGACTATTGAAATGATCATTGACACTAGGAGGGGAGGTGGTATTTAGATACGCATTTAAATGTTAAAATGTACTTCATAATCGTAAATACTTGTAAATCAAATTTGATTTCACTATTTGACCCTATATTTTTTTTTATTAGGGATCTTATTCTGATTTTTTTTTCCTTTTCAAAAAACCACATGTCAGGTAAGTCTAACAAGTAAAAGGTGAATTTCGCTATATACTGCGTTAAATGAAAAATCAAGTTGTAATAGATGAAAATATAATGGTTAATCTTTCTAAAACAATTAAAAACATGAACGGTTACTCAGGCCGGATCCGTACATATTTTTGTGACCGTAAGAAAAATCTCAAATAGGACCTTTTTAAGAAAAATATTATATTTTATTAGAAACCCTATCGATAGAGCTCATTTTATAGACTGTTTGATGAATTTCAATGGTTGAGATATTATTTGTGTGTGATAATTGTGATGCACCTTAATTCATAGTATTATAGCTTAATAAATTAAAAAAAATAAAAAATAAAAAAATAACCCAACGTCTCATCACTACCCCGCTTCTTCCCCCACTGGCCCCTGACCTATGAAACCACCCCCGCTCTCGACCTCCGGCAAAACAACCACCTCCTAGTGCCAAATCCGCGGACCTAGGCCCCCTGCTGTCTCCCCTTCCTACGTGCCCAGACCTTGGTGATAAGACACTCCCACACTAGATCTGCGGACCCAGACCCACCCCTACCCCCTAACCTCCAAGACCCGGTGTCGCAATGACCCCTCCCCCTCCCTTTCCGTACACAGACCTTGACAACAGGACACACCCACACTAGATCGACGCGACCCAAACCCCCCTCTCCCCCCACCCCCCAAACCGGACCTGGCGATGAGCCCCCCTTCGCAAGATCTTTAATTAATATATCAATTTTATTAATTACAAAATTATACCACTAAACATTTGGAACTGTATTGTCCATTGATGAAATCAACGCATATAGATTAATCCTACATAAGCAGTTCACAATTAGAGTTAGGTTCTATTAATTCGTTAACCTACCTAATTGTATATTGTTCCTGAAGTACTATTAATTTTCTAATGAATAATATATTCATAATCTTATCACAAATTGAGCACTCTTATGATTCAAGCTCTGAATTAACACTTAAAGGAAATTGTCCATCTTCTTCAGAATGAAAGGAATTGATTTCATTTTGTTAAATTCTATTCCTAGCTATTTGTTTTGTTATGTTTCCAATATATAAGGAATAACATTCAACATCTTGTAAATCTATATATAGAGCAAGTCAAAAGACATAACGCTATCAATAGTAAGATATTAATAATTCAAAATTAAGACTATTCCATATATGATCACCATTGAATAAATCTAAATACTCCATATGCTAACAAAGGTTATCAAATATTTAATTCAATCATGCTCGAGTCCTACATAATCAATTTATATAAAACACTATCATCTCAATGATACCTCAACAACAATTCGGATAGAATTTTTCCATTCATAATAGAGATGAACAAAATTAGTAATAATTAATTAAAGGATCCAACTCTAATTCTTTATTATGAATAGTTTTAGATTAATATACTTGAATATTATCCACTTGTGTGTAACACTTATATATAATATTGAAGTTCACTTTAATAATTAAGGAACTTTATTATATATATTAAGTATCAATCATTTATGCACATAGTAGTGCAATGAAATAAAGCACTTATTTATTTAAATCACAATAAAGTCTTAAATACCATATGCTTTCTAGGCATCAATCTTAACACTTTCAAGTCAAGCCTTACGATGGTCTTTGTTTCCTCTATTTACAATGATAGATGTTTCCCTTTCCTCCCGACTATGATTTTTCCTAATTTGTCGCAAACTGTTGAGGAATTGAGAAAAGACCTTGTTGGAGGAGAAGGAAGAGGCGAAATGATTTTTTTTGTTGTTGTTGGAGAAGGAGAAAAAAAGAAAAGAAAGAAAATATATTCCTATTTTGAAAACATAGTGAGCAAAGAAAAAAGAAAAAGAAAAAGAAGAGAAAGTTTACTATTTTAAATTTTGCCAAAAGATGAAATATTAGTAATAGGATATTTATTTCTTTATTTATTTCTTATTATGAGCATAGGGATTCAAACTTTGTATTTTATGATATTTAGTTGTGAAAATTAATATTAGATTATACTTGCAATTGGTTTCGGTTATTTTTATTTCAAATTTGAATGTGAGATTTGTTATTTTTGGTTAAGTCTTAAGCTAAACTAAAGTTCGTAGAAAGAAAATTAAAACTTCAGCAAAGGAGGGGGGGGGGGGATGAAGGAAAGCAAATTACTACAAAAGATGAGGCCTCAGGTGCTTGCTTAATCTGCCTATAGCTAGGGGTTAAGCCAGTACAGGGGGTAGTTTTGTAAATCACCCATGTATAACACGTCCAAAAACTTCTTAACTTTAAGAACTTTTAAAGCCCGACCAAAATATGCATATAGTTGTTCATACATCATTTCAGAAAACTGTTGACCTATTATTTCTGTTCCTAATTTTGCTCCTACAAATTGTCACTTTCATGCTCTTTAAACTACTTTTCGAATAGTTGTGGCCGACATTCCAAACTTAAAAGTCTATGTATTTTGATTAATTTTGAGGAGGAGATGAAAGACTATAGTTTTATGGGAATTTTTAGGATATTTTATTTATTATAGTTATTAATTATTAGAAAGTTCTTGTTGGATGTTGTAATTATATTATTATATTCAATATATCTATAGTATTATATTAAGAACAGTATTTTTTATTTTTTGTTTTTTTTTTTTTTTTTATTTTTTTTTTTTTTATTTTTTTAACGAAGATATTCATATATCAAACTATTAAAAAACGATTTCTACTAGTTGTGCTAGTGTGTTTCGAACACCATTTCAAATTCAATATCATTTTCATTTAAAATCCTCATCTATTTTTACTAATTTTTAAAATTCGTTCCATATTTCACACCCCCCCCCCCCCCCTCCCCTCCTCTCATTTTAAGACAATCTGCCAAAAGTGGATGAAATACGAGGTCCTACCTTATGTCAAGCTCTCTAATTTTATTTATTTGTCTGTTTTTAAAATTTTCTAAACAAGAAGGGATTGACTAGATAGATTTGATATTTTGTTGATTAGTGGATCCAAAAAAAAAAAAAAAAGAGATCATAATTAGTAACTAGACCTTTAAAAACCCTAATCATATTGGGGAAAATAAACAGAGAGCACTCTTCTCTCTCACCCTCCAACCCGCCCCCCGCCAACCGCCGCCCCCCCCCCCCCCCCCCCCCCCCCCCCCCCCCAAAGTAATACTACTCTTGTGTAATGTTTAGGCACCGGTCAGAAGCAGTTTTTCCTTCCACAAGGTGTTGCAAGATCGAAAGCTGTACGTACTTATTTTTATTTTCTTCCCCCTTTGTTATGCCCTTACACGCGCACACACACACCAAGATATATGTATATATTATATATAAACATATACATACATACATATACATATATATATATATATATATATGAATTACGTATATATAAGTTTAGGATTGCTCGTTAATCATGATCAACATGTGATCGTGATATGCTTGAGCAAGAATATCAGCGATGTTGAAAGGTGAGGAAAACCAATATTGTGCATCAACTATATATTCATCATGGATTCAGTTGAACAATAATTTACAAACTATTAATTTGGTAAGTTATAGCTAATTATTTGTGAAAATGGAAACACAGGACAAGTGAAATTCTGACCGCAACTTATAGCTGAATTAGTGGAAAACTAGCTGCAATATTCACCCTATCTTTTCACTCTGTATGAACTTTTTTTTTTTTTTTTTTTCGTTCTATATGTTTGAAATCAATTTAATTTATGAGAAATTATAGAAAATAGTATTTTATTCTTTTTTTTAAGTAAAAAATAGCATTTTGTTTTAAAAAAAAAAAGTTGTTAAAGCAATAGCATATTTACCAATAAAAAAGCTACCATGCTAGTACTTTAACAATTTTAAAACCATGTTAGTTATTTCCTTACATTACCATAAGTATGTTATTTTACTTCTTTCCTTAGTTTATATGGAATTCTTTTAGTGGGCCTAGAGACTACGAAATCAAGCAGCTTAACTTAACAAGGTCGTGCTAGATTTTACCATTAGTGAAATTGCAGATTTTGATTGCAAGGGGGAAAAAAAAAAGGAATTGAAAATTTTACCAAGTAAATAATATATTTACTAAACGTTTATTTAAAATTATTTACTAAATAAACTAATTATTTAAAATTTATTATTTACTGTTAAGTACTTATAATATTTTAAAATCTTAATATTTACTTTAGTTATTTTTCATCAAATGCTATTTATTACTATCTCCTAAAAAGGGTTATCAGTTTCCATGGAAAAATTAGTTTGCAAAATAGGGGTTTCTACTTCGTACTATTGACAGGAACAATTGCTTTAGTTGTTAGATTATTACTTTTTCAACAGTTTAATTTATAAATAAAATTAGTATTTATTATTATAAATTTTTAATGTAAAAACTCATTAATCATAATATTAGAAATTTAATATAACAATTAAAAAAATTCTTATTGATAATATATAAGGTTGAAAAGTCGTAAGGTAAAATAACCCTTTTAAGAGATTACACAATTTTATTTGATGATCTAGATGGTAAAATATTCAACATCATTGGATTTTGAGCCATTAGAATTAACCTAGTGGTGTGGATGGGATAGGTCAAGGGCTTAGGATGTTTTAGTCTCAACTTTTTATCTGAAAGTATTATTAAATTAATAATATAGGGATAAAAGGGTTAATAGATGGTACGAATAAAAAAAAATCATTGGACTTTACCGGAACCTTTAATGGTCAATAGAAATATGTAATTTCTAACAAAATACTGATATTTCGAAAGTTGTGCTCAAGATACTGAAATTTGGCTGAATATTTCTTTTATATGACGTGTCCATTTCACAATTAATAATGCAGCAAAAGAGGACGGTTTCCACGTGCTTGATAAATTTGTGTCTATATATGGGTGTGTAGATATGTATACATATATATAACATATAGAGTTACGTATGTATTTATTAGTTTCAACTACATGATTCACCGCGTTCACAATCGTACATTAATGCAACATAAAATAGCAACTTCACATGCTAACATATATGCATATATATATTTATATATATTTAAAAACTTAAATCCGACACCTTATAGTATTTAACATGTGAACTTCAGTTACTATAAATGTGAATTTTAATTATAAAAAATGTAAATCATGCAGAAGAAAATATAAAATAAAGAAAATTTATATTTATTTTAGCGACATTTCCTTCTGCATAAATTCACAATGCTAGTAACTGAAGTTTATATTAACATTAATAATAACTAAAGTTTACATTGTTAGATATCATCATATACTTGATTTAAGATTATTCATATATATATATGCTTAATAAGTCATGTATGTCCAGCATTCATGACCTTAACTTTTTTTTTTAGGTTAACATAATTAACAAATAATTCTAATATAACATATCTATAATATATACTGTTGACACTAACAATTCAAGTAATATATATATCGTATGTTGCAGAGTTATATATAAATCAAAAAGTAATTATAAGAAGTTACATTTGTTTAAGGTGCGGTGACCTAACAAGAAACTATATATATATATATATATATATTATTGTCAAGCATAATAGATTATGGAAGGAAAATTGTCGAGCTAATTTCAGATCGTGTAAGTGGTAATTAAACAAGAAAAATTTCTATAAGCTAAAACTAGAGAACTATTAGCTCAATTAATTTGGAGTAAAGTACATGCAAGCATCTTCATGCATGCATGGCTAACTTTCAATTAGTGCCTACAAAATGCATGCAAATACTTTTGGTTTTACTAATTCTTTGCCATATATATATATGATGAGTCTCTTATTCGATAATCGTACAGATTTGTCAAATGTAACTTTTTTTTATTTTTAGAACTACTAGTTAATTTACAAGTAATGTTGTATAATTTCATCTGCAACATTTATATTTTTTAAACTTTTATTATAAATGACAAATAGCAATAGAAAATATTATATATTAATGAGTTAGTGTTATAAGATATTAGTCTTGATGTTATACGCGCCTAATTGTACTTCCTCCAAACAAGAGACTTTACCTTTATACATATTTTGCTGAAGTTTTGGCAGCATATATTCCTAATAAAAATTTTTCTTACTGATTAGGGCGAAAAGGAAAGAATCTAAGGTATAATTACCACTAATTCTCTTCTAAAATATTGTCCTTTTGGTCTCCATGGATTTTGAACCTCCATTTGAAGAGACCTACAAAACCCTCTTACAAAACTCCCTCACCACAATGGAAGTGAAAGATATTGATAAGCTTGATATCATAGAGGATTGTAATCTACCTTTGGTCAATCTTATACATTTGAGGTCAAATGACCAACTAGAGAGAGAAAGTGGCATCCAAGAGATTGTTGAAGCTGCAAGAAATTGGGGTTTCTTTCAAGTTGTCAATCATGGAATTTCAGTACAAGTACTTGAGAGCTTGAAAATTGAGCAGAAGAAGGTGTTCCAACAGCCTTTTGAAAAGAAAATTCAAAATAACTTTTTGAATTTATCATCCAACAGTTACCGTTGGGGTAATCCAAAGGCCACATGTCTCAACCAGTTCTCATGGTCAGAAGCCTTTCATGTATCTATCATGGATTTACCAACAAAAATGACTGAATCCAACAACCTCAGGTAAATGTGCATTTCATGTGTGTATTTTTTAAGAGTTTTTTTTTTTTTTTTTTTCTTGTTATATTTGTGTATGATTGTGTTTTGATTCCATGGTAGGTTATTAAAAATCTAGGTATCTGTTCGACATTGCTTGGTTCAGAAGTTTCTTTTAGCTTGTTGAGTTAAAACAGTATCTGGAGTAACAAAAAACTGCTTTTGTGAGTGATTGGATTAAATACATAGAAAATAAGAAATGGAAGCTGTGGAAAATGGCTCTAATGAGCGTTCGCATTAAAATATATATATATATATATATATATATATATTTGTCTCTTTTTTTTTGCTTGAATTTTTCATGTATAGTTCTATACAGTGAGAAGATCAGATTTTAGAACATAGGGAATAAAACATTAGAGCCTGACTAGGTAACTATGAAGCAACTTAGTAACTTCTTAAAAGTTACTTTTGATTTACTGGGTACAAAGGTTACTTTTAAAAATATTTGGACAGTATGTTAGAAAATTTTCTAGTCTATAAAAGAGTTTATTGTCGATCGAAGTTATAAAATGTAACTTCCAAAAAAAGCTCTTTTAAGTAAATTGTGTATCAAGGTCTAAATTCAATATTCTAAATGTCATTTTAATATTTTTGTAACTTAATAGAGAATTAAAACTTATTTTGACCTCACAAGCTCTTTCAAAAATATAATTCTAAACACTTACTAAAAATTATGTTGCTTTTATCTTTTTGAATATTGACTAAAAGCAAAAGCTCTCAATCTAAAAAAAAAGTTTGCTATTAGTAAATGTTGACATAGACATAACTAATCAGATAATTTTTGAAGAGCTTATCATCATAATCACAAAACGCGACTTCTCCATAAAAGTTGTTCTAATTTAGAAGACTTAATCAATATATAAGGGATGTCCTTAAGGTGGGATGATCCATCAAAGATAATTTCTTGTCAAATAACTTGTAATAACCAATTGGTTTATTTATAATTTTATATAAGACTATGTGTAATATGTTATGCCTTTTCACATGGTGTTTACCAGTCTATAGTAGCAAATGATGAACAAATTCTGCAGCTACCATTGGGCAACCATTGGTGTACCACGTGAACAGAATATAATAATAAAAGGAACGTCCTTTCGGGAAAGGCCTTGTCAGAGTGGGCCAAGTGTCCTGATGTTTCTAGGCCATGACAAGTTTTTGTTTTTTTGTGTTCAACCAAACAAATAATAATAATAATAATAAGAATAACAATAACAATAATAATAATAACAATAAATTACATCAATAAATAAAATTTCGCCATATATATGCTCGTAAACTGTGCAGTGCATTCTATTCTTTTGATCGTCTCAGTTTCTTCTTCTCTCTCTTTTTCATTTTAATTTGAAAGAAAACAAGCTTTCATTCGGCATAATAAAAAGAGCTCAAAATGCTGTATATGTATAAGTAGGGATTTTCACCACAGAAAATCGTATACACACACACACGGTACTGGAGATGTATATGATCTTTCGGGATATATTTTTCACGACTTCTAGTATCTTCATTTGTCCCCAGTCCATTGTGTTCTTACGTTAATTTGCACCGAATATCGATCCTTCTGCAAGTTAGGGTTTGAATTCCACTAATAATATAATGATCTCTCTCAGTCTCAACGATTATCGACCTTTCAGGCGTGAATCTTTTATGCCCAGTTCAGTTAATGGGAGCATATTTTACCCCACACTTCAAGATCTATCACGTCACACGTATATACATGTTTATATGTGTGTGTGTATGTGTATATTTGTGTGTGTGTGTTTGTGTATATTATTTGTGTGTGTGTGTGTATTTATAGGTGTAGGTTTTCCTAATTTATTTTTGGATTTTGTATTTCTGTTTCAAAATACACTCGGATCTACAGGTTAACAATTTATTTTTGGATTTTGTATTTCTGTTTCAAAATACACTCGGATCTACAGGTTAACAATGGAAAGATTCGCGAGAAAAGCATCTGGTCTTGCCGAAACCTTAGTTGAAATTCTGGCAGAAAATGTGGGAGTCAAATTCACCTATTTCCAAGAGAATTGTCCTCCAAGCTCTAGTTTTCTCCGGTTGAACCGATACCCGCCATGTCCTTACTCTTCTTCTGATCATCTGGTCTGTGGACTAATCCCTCACACCGATACCGATTTCCTCTCGGTCGTGTACCAAGACCGTATTGGAGGCCTGCAATTGCTCAAAGATGGAAGATGGTTTGGCGTAAAACCTAATCCAGAAGCTCTTATTATCAACATTGGCGACTTGTTTCAGGTATATAAAAATGGCTGGTCAATGAAAATTATTTAGTAGTATTGTAATCTGTTTCTGTGACCACATTGTTTATAATCTTGTGATACATAAAAAATCTGCAAATTTCAAAGCCATAAGGGCATGTGAGATCCTACACATATAGGGCTAACCTTTTGGGGGTTATACAAGTTACCCTAATTTGATTGGAAATGTTGGAAATTCAAGTCATATATAATACTTGATCACTTCTTAGATTTTAGATGATGATGATGATGATGATTATTATTATTTAGACTGGTCTTGTAGATTGAGATGCCAGTTACCCTCTCTCATCATGTACTAAAAAAAAATACAGAAATCGGTGAAAACATATGTCAGAGATTGATTTTGAATAATCCCTTTGAATAAAATGTTCGATTACGATGATGATGATATAGTTTTGATCGATTTAGGCCTTAAGCAACGGAGTCTACAAGAGCGTCAAACACCGAGTGGTTGCCTCCGACCACTTTGAGAGGTTTTCTTCAGCATATTTCTATTGCCCAACCAATGAAGCAATGGTGGAAAGCCATGGCCAACCGGCGATTTATAGGAAGTTCAGCTTCAAAGAATACAAACAACAAAGCCAGAAAGACGTTGAACTAACCGGTGCGAAAGTTGGGCTCGAAAGGTTTCTTCAATGAAAAAGTACTAGGGCAAACAATAATAAGGGAAAGCAAGAGATCAAGGCCAGGGGAATGCATACTTAACTTTTAAGCCAAAGTTTACATGAATAAACGACTTTTTAGTCCACACATGCTATGCCCTTTAAGGCACAGATTAATTACATGTATATGGTTTGTCTAGCAAGCTATCGTGGCTTATTGACTTTGACCTCTTGTTAGCTAAAATCTAATTTCCTCAAGATTTTGACACTGAAATAACTATTTATATATACTTGATTGTATGAATAATTTAATAATAATTTTATATTTGATTTTATTTTAAGGTATAAATTCGAATCTTTATATTTATATTCAAAAAATAATCTTTTATACATAATTGAATCAAAAGATGACTTGTTATTAACGTCACACCAACGTCAAACACATTTGTATTGATGATGGTCAAAATAGTTTGGAACCATTATTACTTTTTTGTTGTTGTTATCGTTAAAAGTAGTTCAAATATTAATGATTTAGATCAATTTTCCAATTGGGGAAAGACCAATAAATAGTTGGTTGTACTGTAGTTCTGCCTTGGAGAGAAATTTGGGGGGGGGGGGGGGAGAAAAGGAAGGACAAAGGGAAGAGAGAGAAAGAGAAGGACGGTTGGAGAGAGAGAGAGAGAGAGAGAGAGAGAGAGAGATAGTTGTATTTTTACCTGTAAACACCTGTTGGTGGGAAGTTTGTCGGATTTGACAACTAGCTAATTAGTAATTACCGCATAATTTTATCCTTTTTTTTAACATAAAAAATTATTATTTTTTGTTTCTAAATAATTTTTTTTAGAGTCTTTTCGAAAGAATATTTGTAACAGTGAAGATTAGAGCAAATTATCTTTTGTAGCTTAAGGATCAAGCTTCCAACAAAAGCAAGACACAATAAACAAAAATTAAAAAGGACCATTCTTTTATTTATTTTCCTCTTAAAATGTACAATTCGAGTACTTATAAAATATGTTAATAAGTCATTGTAGACATAACTTATTAATAATTTCATGTTTGATTTTATCATAAAATATATAATTTGAATCACTAACTTTTAAATTAAACAAATATTAGTAAAATGATTATAGACATATCGTATTCAGCAGTAATTTATCACTTGATAAATTACTCCGAGGCTAATGATATTTTTCCCGGAGTGGAGTTGCAACTTGCAACCATAAAAATTATGCTCCTTTGGTGACTTTGTCAGCTTTTATAATTTTGGATGGCAAAAAACTTTGTAGTGAATGTATGACGTCGCAAAAGCATGATGGCTTTCCTTTTTCATCGAATTCACAGTGTCCTTATAGTGTCCCACGAGGACAGGAGAGCTTCATTTAATTGTTTGCTTCTCTCTTTTATATATAGATAAAAAGGACCCAACAAAGGGGCCGTGTTTGTTTTCTTGTTTCTAAGAAAGAACAAAAGAGAAAGGATCTTTTCCTCTCCCCGTTTTTTCTCAAATTTCTCGTGAACTAGAGTTCTCTTTTGTGTAGGACTTTTGCTGTCATCGTCACCGTGGCTGGTGAAGGTGACTGGTGGTTTAGTGGTATTAGTGGGGATGGAGTCGGAGGGTCTAATTGATAGTTTCTCAATCAGATATAACCCGAAAGCTTTCGCGGTTAGATGTGACGAGGCCTACTAGTGATCTGATGGTTGGTGTGGCGATTTCTTACCTCCAATCGAGCCGATTGATTTCCTTTGAATTGTGACGTGCGGTGGAGTGGCTGTTCCACATAGGGAAAAAAATTTGTGGGTGATTTTATTTTATTCTATGCTTTGTTTTTGTGTTTAAGTTTTAATTTTGTAATAAAGGAAGTAGTTTCTCCACCTCCGGTTTGTTTTTGTATGTGTACAATTCCGCTTGAGTTGTTTTCTTGCAGTATATGTCTATAGGTTCCGTTAGTATTATGGCTATGCGGAATTTATTGCAGTCTCTATGCTGCGAGTGAATGTCTCTTGATCGATTGGAATATTCCGTCAATTGTAGATTTTTTTTGCAAAAAAGATCTTTACACATACTCGATTATAGGATTACCGAGGAATTCGAGGAATTTTCCCATCACCGGGTCTGGCTTATGTTCTTCTCATTAAGCTTTATCAAATTTTATTAATGGAATCGATATTAGTCAAGGGTTATGTCTATCACATGATTGTTTTATCTTTGATATTAGTGTTTGTATTAATTTTATTTTGAATGATAATTTCCCTTAAAAAAACAAGAGAGTTATACCATAATATTAACTACCACATATCTAAGCAAAAACAAACTAGTGCCATATTAACTATGCTAGAGAAAAATGATTGAATGAGTTTTTTTTTTCTCTTTTGAAAATGATAATTATACGCCATATCAATAATTTACGAACACTAATGATGGTTCAAAAGACCTCATAATAACACAAAAAAATTTAACCCAATCATACATACCAGTTTTACCAATAAAATATAATGTAATACATAAAGGGGGTAAAATGTTCACTACCGAGTTCCAATTATAGCAAATCAGAAAGGAACAACAATTATCAAGTATACATGTGACTTAAAAACATCAATATAATCAATGAAAAATACCCATAGATCAAAATCAAAAGATCTATAGTAAAAAAATCACTACTAATATTATATAGAACTAAATCTAATAGACTGGACACACAACTAATATTAGAGAGCTAGGAGACCACCACTTTTATTCCAAAACAAAAACACAAAAACAACATTGCTTTAAAAAAAAAAACTGAAAACAACCATAAAAGGAGGTAAATATTGACATTTCCTTTTCCCATTACGAAAAATATATTATGCCTATTGGATTCTCACTATCAATTTTGTAAGTAAACAAATAATTAGAAGGAATAGAGAATCATTCATTCTTTGTTCATTTCCGTTAATATAGAGTAAAGGCGTATTGGATGTTTGCAAGTATAGTCTAGTAATAATTTTACGTCTGATTGGTGTAGAGTTTGAATTGTAGGACGGAGAAGAAGAAGAGATGAACTTTAGATGACCAACGAATGAAGCATTACTGAAAATTCATGCATCCGCGTACTGTATTAAAACAGACAAAAAATATCTAGGATACATAAATTATGTTGGGTGATAGGTCTGTCAAAAATTCTTGCTGGGAAACTACATATGTGATAAATATTATTGGTACTATATATTTCTCAAAAAAAAATTGTATAATATTAATTATATCTTTAGGAGTAATTAGGCAATGTTAATAAGACGTCTTCTTCCTTTTTTTTTTTTTTTTTTTGGTTGAACTATGGTTCCCCCCCTTCCCTTTCATTTTGTTTTCCATTCTTGCTCTCGTATGCAAACTATATTTTATGATCAGTTCAAATCATAAGTTTAAAAAGTAAATTCAAATACTAATTTAAATTTTTATGAGAGAAAGATAGAAACTTTTTAAATAGTTTTAAAAAAAGTTTGTAAATGATGATTCAAATGACCGCTTAATGATTTTTTTTTTCAAGTTAAATTCTTAAGTATTTCACATGGATCTAGTATGTATTAATTGAAAGTGGATAACCATTAAAACTACGCAAATGTTAACTTTTCTTTCTAATTTCTAATTCTCTTTGTGTTTCCGTTTGAAATGTTATTAGGCTGCATTTGAGAAAGAAATTCCGATGTCAATAATTAAACTTTTGCATAGCTAATGTTTAAATAGGATCATTTAACTAAATGAAGTACTTTTTTTTTTTTTTTTTTTTGTTTTTTGTTAGATCAACTTTATCTATGTTTTTAGTACGTACGAGACATATACTTTGTACCATGCAAATTTTCTATAAGAAGCAGTAATCAAATTGGAAAAACTGTGATTTTTTTTTTTTTTTTTTTTTGCTGAAAAAACAAAAACTGAGAGTTTTGTTTCCCATATAATTTGGCCTGAAGTGAAAGATATTTATCCCAGATGGGAGTAAAAACTCTAGGGGTATTTTTTGGATTTTTTCGATAAAACTTTTTTCTGTATATATATGAAGTCCAATGGAAAAAATCTTGTTGGCTTTACTTCTTTTGTTTTGATTCTATTAATCAAATTCGTACTGTTCTTACAGTGTCCCGGCCACGAGTACAGCAGGGCTTTTGTTTGCTTCTCTCTTTAATAGAGGACACAATAAAGGGGACTTGTTTGTATTTGTTTTTAAGAAAAGAGCAAAAGAGAGTACCATTATATTAACTACCATAAATATACATATATAGATATATATATATATATATCCAAGCAAAAACAAACTATTACCATGTTATGACGAGAAAAACACTAAACCATATTAACCATGCTAGAGAAATATGATTTGAGTGACTTTTTTCTTTCTTCCTTTTGAAGAGATAATGTCGATTCAAAAGACCACGTAACAAAAAGGAAACTTAATTCCAATCACCAATTTGTTTCAATATAAATTCCAATGTAATGTACAAGGGGATAAAATGTGCACCGAGTTTTAAAAATAGAAGTTCAAAAAGGTACAAAAATTATCGACACACGTACTGTTATTTGAACAATATCATTACAATCATTCGAAAATTCAGAAAATTTAGAGATTTGTAGTAAAAAGATAACCACATACAACCAAACAACCAATGCCAGAGAGTAATGGAGCGACCACCACCATTACTCTAGAGCAAAAAAGGAACAAACGCCGCAGCTACATGGAAACGACATCGTTTTCATTTCAAACAAAAATATACCACAAAAAGAAGAAGAGGCACAAACTACACCAATAACGCCTTCAGCGACAAGCCAGCCGACACGACGAAAGTGGCCAAAGATAGCAGTGCAGCCAAGAACCAGAAGAGCCATAGAAGAAGCTCCACGTGATCACCGCCACCGAGCCTAAGCATGGCCCGTGCCCTTCCAATCGTTTCGTTACACCACGTGGACCAAAACCTCAGAGTCCCAGACCCACCAAAGAACCGACGAACACCCCAACAGAAACACCTCCAACGCCAATCTCCATTCCACGCATGCTTTTTAGATATTAGATTTAGATCACAAACTTTCTCTTGAATGACATTTTTCACTCAATAGATTTTTCTTTTTTATTTAATGATGGGAGGGGTAATTGGCATCAGGTTGATCCTAACTAGATTAACACATATTAAAAAGAGAAAAAAATTCCCACACCAAATCTCCCACTAATTTTATTAAAAAAAAAAAAAAAGAAAAGCAGTACGTAATAGAAGATAACATAAAAAGTCTAAAAAAATCAAGATTGTATTTTGAACATGAATAAGAAAATGAAAAAAGACGAAAAAAAAAAAAAAACTGAAAATAATCTACTTCTTGACGAGAGGCCTTAGTAAAATCCTTAATCAATAAAATCCATTGAGAAAAACCCAGAGAAGGGATCGAAAAAGAGTGAATGATCCACAACCAGGCATCCGCAGAAATCTTCAATGAAACTCATGAGAAGTGATAGAACGACAAAGAGATACGATCCATATTAAGAATCGACGAATTTAAAAAAAAAAAAAAAAAAAAAATCTGGACTAGCAAACCACCAAATACAAAACAGTGGCCAATTTATCAGCAACTTAATTACCACCTTGTACTTCTTGAGAAATTCGCATAATCATACTACTTGAAACTAAGTGTAAGAGCCAATTGCCATCTGTTACGGTATTTTCAGAGAACAAGATGGCTATTATTGTGCAAGAGAAAAACCATATAGATAGTGTTACATTCAATATACAATATTTCCAATAATTGCCTAAAGTAAAAGAGAAAATCCTCTAATAAAACCTCGACAATTCTTGAAAACGTCACCAAAAATCGAAGTATACCTAGATCACCCACACAAAACCATTGGTGTTAACTTTTATCCAGTCTACGAAGGCGGTTGCCACACAATCTAAAAATCCTAGGAAATTTAGGAGTCCTCCAAACAAAGATGCAGGTTCTACACATCCATCTTCAGATTTTTGTATATGATTTTCACAAATAGATTATTAAAAAAAAAAAAAAAGTTCACAATTATTTTTCTTTTTGCTGATATTAGCAAAAATTGAATATATACGTAGCTTTCTCAAAACAGTTCTGAAAGTTTTTTTTTTTTTTTTTAAAGGGATTGTCAATCTAGTTGGGATGTCATAGAAAAATATGATATTAATTATCTACTTTCTCGGTTCATTAAAAAGAATATTTAGTTTACCGTAAAAAAATATATAGTGGGATTAGATATTAACATAAGCAAAAGATTAAAAAAAATTGAGGGTTGTTGATTTCTTTCGTGATATTTAAATAATTATATATTGGCTTGTTTTATTTTAGTATTCATATTTCTCTTCACCCATGAATTAAAACGAAATATTGTGTTAAGTATTAACATTCTTTTTTCTCTCGTTACTTCAAATATATGAGAGGCCTATTAAATTCGCACTATCGGTTTTGTAAATAATTTAATAATTATAAAAAGAAAATGAAATGTGATTTTAGGTATAATCTAGCAGTAATATAATATCTTACTCATATAAAGATATAGAGTTTGAATTCACTCACCCCCAGTTAAAAAAATAAAAAGAGAAGAAAATAAATCACTCATCCTTTATTTCTTTTTTTTTTTTTTCCTTTAAGTCGCATTAGGGTTAAAAAAAAAAAGAAAAAAAAAGGACAAGAAAGAAAGAAAGAAGGCAATGTCATGTGTGAACTAGTGAAGGCTACAAACCGAACGTAGACAACCAAGGAATTCATGCATCCGCCGGACCACAGTGCATAAAACAGGCAAAAACATCTTGCACACAAATATATGTTGGGTGATAGGTCAATCGAAAAAACTCTTGCTGGGGACACTAGAACCTATTTGACAGGGCTTTTTAAAAGCTACTTTAGATTTTCTAGATCCAAAACAACTTCTACAAGTGTCTAGATAATCTGTTAGAAGAGCTTCTAACTGTCTCCAAAAAGCTTCTTGTAGCCAAAAAATATGGATTCTGATATAAATATCATTTTGACCTCGAAAATTATTTGATTCCAAACACTTACTGTAAAGTCACCGTTTTTATTTTTTATTTTTCAAAAAGCAAAAATATTTGCCAAACGGGCTATTATCAATTATTGGTAGTATAATATTGCGTTCTCCAAAAAATGTTGGTATAATGCTAGTTGTGCCTTCACTGATGAACTAATTAATCAATGTTAAATAAGTCCCTTTTTTCCATCTTTGGGGAACTGTAACTCCTTTGTTTTCTTTCATGCATACTTATAATCCATTTAGATCATCATTTTACAATTTAAAAAATTTTCTATGATCTTTTCTACAATAAAAATTTGAATATATTTTTCAAATCTATGATATAAATACTAACTATGCTACTTTTATTTCTTTATTTTTTTAAAGGTAAACTAAAGTTTAATTAAAAAAGAAAGAAGAAAAAATTGTCATGGTGGTACCTGTGAAAGTATTGTGGGCTGGAGAGATTATTGGGCCTTGTTGTAGCCCTTCTAACAAAGAATGGACCTGGCTGCAAAGAAATAATGTCAGCTTTACCTTCAATTTATAATGTGCAATTAATTTACTTTTTTTTTTTTTGAAGCTTGATTTAGATTGGAACCATAATTTTTTTTGGTAAATAGATTAATTGTAACCATATTTATGTTTTCTGCAAATAAGCGATTATGTATATAAATAAATGTTACATAGATTATACACAATTGAATGTAACTAGATGTTGGGAGCAAATAACGATATTTGTGGTTCGGATATCTAGACTTGCACAATTAATTAGGAGGAAAATGACTTCGAATTGTTTTGTTAGAGATTTTTATTAATTTTTGCTTTAAAGTTTTTTGTGTTTGAGATTTTTTGAATTTTTTGGGGTTTAAAATTAGATTGTGTGATTAGTTTGATACACATTCGAGATGGATATGATTGTGGTATTGACAAAGTTCTTTTTTTTTTTTTTTTTGGCTTATGTTTTAGAGTTGAATTATCAAAATAGTTTAGATTATAATAAACAAAAACCCAACAATATTTTGATTAACGGCCTTTTTTATAATTGGTATTGAAATTACTATTAGAAAGGGAGTTTTCAGAAATGAAACTTAAAAAAAATAAATACAATAAAAGAAACGAAAAAAAAAAAGAGCACATCTTAATTATTATAGAGTGAAAGTTTGAAAAAAAAAAAAAAAAACCTGAGAAACAGTTTTAAAAAAAAAGTTTAAAAATTACTCACGTCAAATGAGAAATGTAAAGCAATCATTTAAAAAAAAATGTGAAACAAATGATGTTTCTAGGATTTTAGAATATATGAGGTGAGAATTTGTATTTTGCAAAAAATGTAGATCATTTGTTGGTATAATTTCTATTGCGCTTTGGCTGTGATTCAGCGTTAAAGAGACCATGTGAATCTTCAATGAGTTTCAACGAAAGCCACTTGATTACATTACACTATACCGATGGGAAAAAAGTTTTGTTCGCTACTATAGACTTTCCCTTTAATTTAAGAGGTTTTCATAAATTAAAGAGTAGTGTTAGGGATATAAACTCTAATTTTAATTTTTGAATATTAAAATTATGTGACGGTGAGTTATTATTTTTTAAATGATGGATGATTTTAATTAATGTGACAGTTATAAAAAAATGAAATTCACACTATAGTACTCAAAATTTATGATGAGACTTTATGTTTCTATAGTATTTTTCCAGAACAAAATATCACTTGGCATGCCTATACTGATGCAACATTTATTTCATTTTCATAGTACATTTCAACTAGGTACAATCATACATTTTTCAGCCACTTACTAAATTATTGTCCTTCTATGGTTTAAAATTAAAAAAAAAAAAAAAAAGAAAGAAAGAAAAAAGCAAAAAAGTAACTATGGTCTTTGTCTTTTATCTTCTCTTCTTTTTTTCCCTTTTCATTAAAAGATGGTTACGAGAGTTGGTCCTATCTACCTCACAACGCTGGTGGTTTTGTTATGTTTTTTGTTATGTTTTTTTTTTTTTTAATTTCCGGTATCGTTTTGTTTTTTCCGGTTTTGTTTTTTACGAGAGTTGGCCCTATCCTATTCGTTAATAGTACATTGATGTGAACTACATCATATTGAACTTAAAAAAAGAACAAGAAAAAGAAAACAACATATTAACACAAAAACAAAAAACCAACATTTCTTTATCTTTACCTCTAAAATATCACTCGACGTTATGTTTATTGAGTGGAAATAGTGTACAGCGACAGCAAATTGTAGTTCCTAAAACTCTTTGGAGGAGGAAAAAAAAAAAGTTACTTTTATAGCCCTATTGATAGAACAAGTTTTTTAGTCATTGACTTAAATTTTAATAAATCTAATCATAAAAAATTTAATTTGATAGTTAAAATTTTTTTTAAAACTTTCCCTACCAGTAGATAAAATAACATACGTACCCTAATGTACAAGTACAGAGAGAGCTAGAGAGATTGTAAAGAATATCACATATTTACATCTTTTTTTTTTTAAGGCATTTTAACATCTTGTGGTGGTAAATATATAGCATAATTTAGTACCATTAAAAATTAATAGCACTTTTAATTTTAAAACTTATGTGGTTTCCATTTTGACCCTTAATGAGTTTTCTCCTTAATATTTTCTTAGATCTAGGGCTTTCTCCCCAAACCCTCTCTCTCGTCTCTCTATCCCTATATGTGACGCGACATGACGTTCGTTTCCGTTGCTCGCCTCGCCACAGTGACAGTGATGGGTGAGATCACAATAGTGGTACGAGGAAAGAGGAGGGGGCAGGAGGAGAGAACTTATAACATAGGAGATAGCGATTCACTAGGAATCCGACGGACCTTGAACAGAGCTCCTATATTGCTATCGCATCTCCGGCAAAGGCGAATACCAAGAATTGTTTCCGAGGAGAGAGAGAGTCGAGGAGCGAGGAAGAGAGGGAGGCTAGGATAAGTGAGGGTATTTTTCTTATTTACTAATATAGTAAATGTGGATTTACAAGTAATTAATACGTTTTTTTTTAAATTAACAAGTAATATGTTATTTACTAACTCTAACTAAAATCGATGTTAATAATTTTTATTACAGCCCTCAGATATGCTATTTTGCTCCTTCTCAAAAAAAAAAAAAAAAAAAAAAAAAAGAAAAAGCTGAGAATTTTATCTGCCCAAATTTGATTTAGGATTGGGCTTTTTTTTTTTTTTTTTGGGGTTGGGAATGTTATATTTGAATCAAAATTCTTCAAAAATACGTTAATCAGATGTTTAAAGGAAATTAAAATGACATCTCTTTATAATATGATTTTAAGCTATTTTATTCATTCTATTTAATTAATTACACTAGATTCTGTGGCATTTCACACAAACAAAACAGTACAAGGAGTTTGCATATTGAACTACATATGGAGACCCTCCAATAATATTTTGAGACCTTATTTAAATCTAAAAATGTTACAAACAGTCAAGATTCATCCTAAATTTTTAAGCCAAAAGTTAAAAACAAAAAAAAAAGAATAATTCCGACAACTGCATAAGATTAATCGGTAGCCATTATCTCCATGATGATTCAAATATTCAAAGTATCGGTAGTTATCTCGCATATGCATGTCCAAGTCAACAGGATCTAATATTGTAAAGGGTTACCTCCGGAAATCCCAGGTCGCTTTACCATATCATGTGTAATTACAAAAGATAGTGAAACTCCAACATTGGAGAGGAGATAACTATTCTTCCGAAAACGAACCTTTATAAATCTACGTGTTCTCTATTTTTTTACATTGATTTCCTATTATTTAATGTTTGCTTGCATGATTATTGTTTTGTTTTGTTTTGTTTTTTTTTTTTTTTTTTTTGGGATATCAACATCTTATACACTTTTAGGTGAATTTTCAATATCAAGAATTGGTGCTAGGAGGTCCTGAACCTCCGAATGCCTGAAAACTCATCAGAATTCTATGAGGGATGATTATGATAGCGAGACACCGAATCAGGATGATGATGATGCCAAGGTCCTGGAGGAAATTCCTCCTGCACCACGTGGGCGAGGCGAAGATGAAATCAAGATTCAAGAACAACGCTCCTAAAAGCGGACGAGTTGGGGACATGGCCAACACCATCAAAGGAGTGCTTAGAGGCTTAAATGAGTTAAGAGATCAGCAGTAGCAAATTCTTTACAACGCACCTTAAAATGGTGATTCACACTAAAAAGTCGACCAACATGAGAGAAGGCGTGTTCCAATTAAGGAAAGGCATGGATGTAATTTTACATCATTGTCAACCCTAGATCTAGTGCAATATAAGGACCTTTATAAATGTCTCTTAGGTCAGATTCTTTTTCGTCTCCATCTAGGATTCCTAGTTTCTTCCCTTCAGAGATAAGCAAACCTCTGCCATTAAGAATTGGAAGAAGAAAACCAATCAAGAAGAGAATAAAATGGAAGATCTTGTGTTGAAAAATCTTGGAGGTTCTACCGCTTTACAAGGACGTTCGTTGTCGGAAAGACTGACAGAGCCTTGTTGATAATTATTACTATTAGGTAATTAATTATTCTGATTATTATTTTATGCAATAAAATATGCATGTGAGATATATAGGGCAATCGTGAAGAATTCTTAAAATCTATTCTAATGCGTTAAATCGTATCACTATAGTCAACGTTAGTGTGTTATCTTGAGAAGAGACCTTGAGAAAGATTTTTTTTTTTTTTTTTTTTTTTTGGTTTGAAGATCCTTCCCTCCTAATTCTATTTTATTTTGTTTTATTTAGTTGCAAACATATTGAAGAATTAATAAAATAGCGTAGTCTTGAGAAGAGGGCTTGAGAAAGATGACTTTCTTTTTTCTCTTTTTTTTTTTTCGTTGGAGAAAGAAGAAGAAATGTTTACTATTTCTTTTCTTAATTTGGGGGTGATGGATTGGAGTTCTATATTTGTGATGGAATCATACGTGAAATTATCATTAAATTATGCCTGCAACCACAAATATTTACTATAAAAGTGTATAAAAAAGGAGGGAAAAAAAAAGAAAAGAAGAATAGAAATGTTACTATTTTAAAATTGCCAATAGATAAAATACTTGTCGACGGTGTTGGTATCCCTGAAAAACATCCATAATTACAAGCAAGCATGAAATAATAAATAATTAGTGCAGGAAATACAATACACAATTTTTATAGAGGCTCGTCTTTTAAAGAATTTCTATGTCCTTTTTAATGTTGGGATTTTCGCTATCTAGAGCAATTACACAGGACTGTAATACATAAAAAGTGACTTAGGGTTTCAGAGGCCTCAATCATTTATTTACATGCTCTTAAGATATAACGATTCACAATATTTGAATTACAAATAATATATTCAAAAAAATTACACATTGCCGTAATCTATAGAAAGTGTGTGCTGATTCCCAGTGCATTCTCCACGAGATATTAATAATCGATAATTTCAATATTCAAATTTGTACGTAGTATTTATATCTTGTTCCAATAGAGGAGATAATCATGATCTCTTAATCGAACTTATCTGAGCAAAGAAACTACGGGAATTCAACAAATCCTGGCTAAGGTGCTGAAACTGGAATCTCGACTACCTATCAACAATATTAGTTATTATTTTTCCAAATTTCAATATATCCGTTATTTTTGCTTAAGTCGTGGAATAAACTAAAATTATTAGAAAGAAAATTAATTTTTCAGTAAAGGAAAAAAAAAAAAAAAAAGGGAAAGAAACTACTATAAAAGAGAAATTTATATTGAAATTAATATTTCTGAAAAATGTTTACTTAATTAGAGCACGTAGTACTGGTTGTTTAACTTAGAGTGGTTGTTTAACTTGCCTAGTGGCTAATTGAGCCACTAATATGTTTACAACACCTTTCGGTAGCTCCTTAACTTTATACTTTTTAAGCCTCCATAAAAATATTATAAATCATTTCAAAAAATTCTAACCTATTATTTCTGTTTCTATAATTTGCTCCAAAAAAACATATCGCTTTCATGCTCTTTAAAGTACTTCGCGCGTAGTTGTTGGCCGACATGCCAAACTCAGAAGTTCATTCAAAGGACCTATATATGTATATATAAATATATATATATATATATATACATATATATGACATTTTGATCAATTTTGAGGAGGAGAGAGATCCCTGTAAATTTAATTTATTTGTTCTTTTTTTTTTCTTCCAAATTTTCTAAACAAGAAGAGATTGACCTCGATAGATTTGATATTTTTCTTAGTGGAACGGCAAAAAAAGGATAATTAGAACACCAATTATAGAATAAACGGACATGACACTCTTCTCTCTCAGTGTCTCTCTCTCTCTGTTTTTTTTTTTCTTCTGATTAAATAATCTTCAGATGCGTGTTCCAGATGCAACCATAGATTCTCAATCAGCATATTCCCAACTTACCATTTCCTCATTATAAGCTTATAAATATGCTCCAAACTTGGAGTCTTAACGAACTATTGTAATAATTATATATATATATATATATATATAAACAGATACTACTCCTATGTAAATGTTTAGGCATCGTCAGAAGTAGTTTTTCCTTCCACAAGTTTTCGCAAAGATCAAAAGCTCTACTAGGTATTTATTTTTCTTTTCCCTTGTTTTGCCCTTATGTATATATATATATATATATATATATATATATATGTATATGCGTGTGGATGTGTTTTTCAAATTGATTGTGAATGAACTTTGCCATGTGATCATATGTTTCAGACATCAGTGATGTAGAACTCGAGGAAAACAAAGATTTTGCGTCAATTATTCACCATGTGTATCCCTTAAACATTAATTTAACTTTTTTTTTTTTGGGGGGGAAGTTGTAGTTAACACGTATGTGGACATGGAAACTTATCAGCGCAAATTAATACAGTAGAATTAAGAACTTCTATTTTTTATTACCGAGTAAGAACTGTTTTAATTATAATTAATTTTTGAGCAGTATTCGATCTATGACTAGTAGTTTTGCTTCGCGTGTTACAAACTTTTAAATGCACACTTATCGAGTAGACAATTACACTAAAATTAATCAAACAAAAAAAAAAACCTCATAAACTTTATTTTGAAATTTAAGGATCTAGATAGTAAAATATTCAACATCAATTTCACTGTGACTTTTAACGGTCAACAATTATGTATTTTAATATTTTAAGATCTTGAGATAAATTAAAAAAACTCAAAAACATACTTATAGATATAATTATTGATCCGGAAAAGAAAAGTACCTACAAACTTTGTATGCGAAAGGTAAAGGGTTTCAAGATATGAAAATAACTTCAACTTTAGGTTTGGGTTTGTTTGCCTTATATGAAGGGTTGGGTTTTTCTTTTTTTTTTTTTCCTTTTGTTTATTATTGTGGCTGGAATCTGATTTTATTTTATTTCTTATTTTACTTTTAATAATTTGAGTTGTGGAGATTTTAATCCCTCCTCTTCGTTTATTTATTTATTTTTAAATTATGGCTATTTGTCAAGTAAATTTCAGACCGTGTAAGTGGTAATCATGCAAGAAAAGTTCTATAAGCTAAGCGTAGTGAGTGTTTGGTACATCAGTTTGAAATGAAAATTTTAAATTAAAATTGGTTAACTTTCAAAAACTATATACAATTTTTATTGGCTTTTTAGAAAAAAAAAAAAGAATTGAAATAAAAATTTTAGGTCCGGAACTAGAAATACATTAATGTCTAAATAAAATAGTAAGTTTACCCTCAAACTATATAAATATTAGTTCAATTTGGAGAAAAGTACATGCAAGGGGACTGTTCATGCAGGCAGGGCTAACTTTCGATTGGTTACTATAAAATGCATGGAAGCACTTTTGGTTTTTCTAATTTTTTACACACACACACACACATATTTATAAATATATATACATATATATTGCTGAAATTTTTGTAAATGTATTCCTAATTAAGTAAGCGCTCTTATTGATCAGGGTGAAGAGGAAAGAGTCCAAGGCATATTAATTATCCCTAATCCATTTCTTAATTGTCCTCTTGCCCTCCATGGATTCTGAACCTCCATTTGAAGAGACCTACAAAACCCTCGCACAAAACTCCCTCAACACAATGGAAGTGAAAGGTATTGATAAGATTGATATCGTAGAGGATTGTAATCTACCTTCAGCCAATCTTATCCATATAAGGTCAAATGACCAACTAGAGAGAGAAAGTTGCATCCAAGAGATTGTTGAAGCTGCAAGAAATTGGGGTTTCTTTCAAGTTGTCAATCATGGAATTTCAATACAAGTACTTGAGAGCTTGAAAATTGAGCAGAAGAAAGTCTTCCAACAGCCTTTTGAAAAGAAGATCCAAAATAAGTTTCTGAATTTATCATCCAATGGTTATAGATGGGGTAATCAAAAGGCCACATGTCTTAAGCAGTTCTCATGGTCAGAAGCCTTTCATGTATCTGTCAAAGATATATCATCAATGACTGACTGCGACAATCTCAGGTATATATTTAATATTTATTTATATATATATATATATATTAATTTGGAGTTCTACAGTAGGAATCTTTATGTTTCAGTAATATTGGTATGAATTGTTGTTTTAATTATTAGGTTAAATTTTTAATGATTTGATCTACAAATATTAGTGTTTATGTATTACGTCGCACCACTAAAAATTAATCGAACATTTTGTTGGGAAAAAACACAGCCTTATATATAAATTCAACAAGAAAAAAAAAATGAAACAAATATTAACAGAACCATCGAGAAGACAAAGATAACTTAGTTTAGAAATATTGCCTATGTCGCAGGAGAAGGCGAATCAATTTACTAGAAACTTCATAATTATACACTCAACAAAGTCTCTCTGCCTCCCTTTATCCAAAATCTCTTTTACACCCTGTGTCTGTCCCTGTCTGTCACTTTTCTCAGTCTTTCTAAAAAAGAAGCACACTTTGATCTTAACTTCTCTAAGCACTCGTAACCCTAAACAAAAAGAGAAGTCCATAAATTAACCCTAAACCAAACTCACAAAATATAACATAGCCCAAAACAAAAACAATTCATTTGAGTCACTGACAAGACAGTCAAAAAGCAGTTTCTATCGGGGTGAAAAATAGGACTGATCACTATAGAAAGTACTCTCTCTTTCTCTTTTTTTTTACTCTATTTTTTTTAAGTGTTTAATTGTATTTTTCTATTTAATATAGGAATGTGCTTGAATACATGATTGCTAATTAAAAAGAAGAGTTTCTTGATTAGGAAGAAGCCACTTCGAAGTTCTAAAACGGCTTTTTCTCTGCATAATTGGATGGTTTTTCAGAGAAGCTTACAATCAAAAGCCAAGCAAAACTTCTCATGGAAAGTATTTCAAATTTAGAATAGTTTGAAACTTTACCAGAGTTTTAATACTAACAGTGTTTTTGGGGATGCACTCAAACAGTATGTGTGTGTGTATACATATATATATAATATCTATAAACTATAAATGCACACATATAGATATCGATCTTCATACATGCCTAGTTAGAATCCAGAAAAGAGTACATAGTACTAAGCACACCGGATGAACAAATTTTGTAGCTACCATTGGACACCATGTGAACAAAAAAGAATGGCCGTCTCTTTGGGGACAGGCTTGTCAGAGTGGGCCATGTGACGTCAAGTGTCTGTTGTTTCTAGGTTATGACAAGTTTTGGCTTCTTTGTCCATATTGTAATATGCTCAGAACCTGTAGTTTTTCATTTCATGTTAGCGAATGCGTATACGACCTCTCACTCTCACTTCTAATAATTAAAAAAAAATAAAAATACTCTCAGATTTCGAATTTGAAAACTCCTACTCAATCCTTCTCCTTTCATTTGCTGAGCTACGAACCGGGATCTCATACTCTACAGTTTGACTTTGCAGCTTTTAATTTCTTCATCTTTGTTTAGTTAAAACGCTTCAGTCTATCTTAGTCCACTCTTGATCAAAATCTATACATGTCACGTGTATGTGTGCATATATATATATATATATATCTGTGTGTGTGTGTGTGTGTATTTACAGGACATGAGTTTATTACTTGTGAAGTTTTGGAGATTGGAATTCTGTGTAGATTTTCCTAATTTATTTTTGGATCTTATAATTCTATTCAAAATATATACTCGGATCTACAGGTTAACATTGGAAAGATTCGCGAGAGCAGCATCTGGTCTTGCCGAAAGCTTAGTTGAAATTCTGGCAGAAAATGTGGGAGTCAAATTCACCTATTTCCAAGAGAATTGTCCTCCAAGCTCTAGTTTTCTCCGGTTGAACCGATACCCGCCATGTCCTTACTCTTCTTCTGAGCTGGTCTGTGGACTAATCCCTCACACCGATACCGATTTCCTCTCGGTCGTGTACCAAGACCGTATCGGAGGCCTGCAATTGCTCAAAGATGGAAGATGGTTTGGCGTAAAACCTAATCCAGCAGCTCTTATTATCAACATTGGTGACTTGTTTCAGGTATGTAAAAATGACTGGTTATTAAAAATTATTTAGTAGTAATTTAATTTCTATATATGACCACATAGTTTATAATTTTGTGATAAATAAAAAAATCTACAAATTTCAATGCAATAACTTAATTTACATTTGAAAAGATGGAAATTTAAGTCATAGTACTTAATCACATATTTCATTATTGTTTTCTTTTTCGTTCTTTTTCTTAGAGCGATCTAAAAAATCGAGATACCAATTTTCATCTCTCGTCATTTGATTAAAAAAATATAGGGTTCGATGAAAACTTACCGGAATCGATTTTGAAGAATCGCTTGAATAAACGCGTTCAATGATGATGATGATATTGACGTTGTTTCGATCTATTTAGGCCTTAAGCAATGGAGTTTACAAGAGCGTCAAACACCGAGTGGTTGCGACTCAATTCGAGAGGTTTTCTGCTGCATATTTCTACTGCCCGGCCAATGAAGCGATGGTGGAGAGTCATGGCCAACCGGCGATTTATAGGAAGTTCAGCTTCAAAGAATACAAACAGCAAAGCCAGAAAGATGTTGAAGACACCGGTGATAAAGTTGGGCTCCAAAGGTTTCTTCTATGAAAAAGTACAAGACCAAACAATAATAACGTTAATAATGTATATTGAAAATGGAGAGTGACTACCGGAGAAGAAGAAAGAATCATAAGCACAGTTAGACTGCAAAACGAGCCATATTTCACTAGATCTCTATTTTACAAGTGCTTTTGTTTCAAAATAGATTGAAATTGTTGAAATATTTTGTTATTTGGCCTTACCTAACAAACGTAGCTTAAATCTTAACGGTTTAGATCAATTTGTCAATTGCGATCAAACTTGGTACAACCAAGAAATAATTAGTCATATCGTAGTTCTGCCTTTTAACTCTTAATAAAAAGTTTTAAGTAAAAAAAAAAAAAGTAAAGTATAACTTTTGTGACTTGAAGGATCAATCTTCCTTCAAATTTAAACAAAAGAAATTAAACTAAAAATTAAAAAGGAACATTCTTTTTTTTTTTTTCCTTGTAAAATGTTGTTAAAGTGGTTGATGGCTAACGTACTAAATGGTAATTATACATTAATTTATTCCATCAAATGTGTACACCTAGGATCTTCCTTTCCTTTAATTCAAAAAAAAAAAAAAACTGAAAGAAAGAAGAAAGAATGAAACAAAATAAGTCTTAAGTATTTCAAAATGAACAAGTGTGTATATTAAATATTGAAAATGTACAATGGAAATGGAATTATAGAAACTAGCAAATGTTAACTTTTCTTTCTTTCTAATTTTCTTTGTATTTTGTTTGGAAATGATATAAATATTGAGCAAGAAACGTTATTAATAATTAAACTTTTACTTAATAATTAATGATTAAATAGGATTGATATTTGTGTGCTTAATTGAAATACTCTCAACCATAAAAGCTAGGGCCTCACAGTTATAAATTGATCATTGATCCCATTCATAATCGATGTGTGATTACCTAAACAATCTCCTCCCATCACACATTGGGCTTTGAGTCGGATAACCCTCAACTCATTTTCTTCTGAGTTAGGCTGAGACTTATTGACTAACCCGTTTCCGATATCATATTTGGTGGTATTGAGCCTTTCTCAACCCTAAAAGCTAGCTTCAGAGGTAAAGCTTTCTTTTATATTTATAAACTAACCATTATATCTTTTCACAACTAATGTGGGATTACCCAAACACCATACTTTGTACCATTCAAATTTTCTATGAGAAAAACAGTAATCACATAGGGAAAACAGTGACTTCTGTGTCTGAAAGATACTTAGGATTGGTGTTGCAATCCTAAAATTTGCCACCTTTGGTGACTTGGTCAGCTTTATAACTTTGGACGGCAAAAAGTTATTTTGTAATATATGACGTCCAATGAGCAAAAGCATAATGTTGGCTTTCTTTTTTTGAGCGCTTTTTGTATTGACTCTCTCCATCAACTTCCCACTCTTCTTATGGTGTTCTACGAGGACAGGTGGGCTTCTTTTGTTTGCTTCTATCTTTTACAGGAAAAAAAAAAGGGGGGGGGGGGGGGCCATGTTTATTTATTTATTTTAAGATAAGAACAAACTAGTATTAGTACCATATTATGACACGCAAGAAAAAAAAAACTAGTACCAATTAACTATGATAGAGAAATATGATTGAATGACATTTTGATTCAAATTACTATTATTATAGTTATTATCATTATCATTATTCTTATTATTATCTATAATGAGATGGGATAACAGAAAGCTATTCAAGTTAGACCATCTTTAATGTAAATATTCATGCTAGGGTTATATCATGGAAAATAACACATTTAAAATTTGCACTTTCATATATAATGCAATTTTTAATGTAATTATGTCCACCTTCTATCATCATCATTAAGTTTTAAAATTCGTAAAAATTAAGTTTTAGTGTTTGAATAGTTTTGAAATAACTGTAATGATTAGATAAAAAAGTTGAAAAACTAACTAATAGAAATGAAATACTAAATTGAACATTGTGTATACTTGGTGAGAAATTTTCAGTCAAATATGGAAATTTTTTGGGTATACTATAGTGCTAATGTTTTCACAGATATCAATATTTTCATTTTTGTTGGCTGGTATAATTTATGTCTTTCAATTTTTGTGTTTTTTTTTTTTTTTTTTTAGATTTTGATTTTTTGTAACTAATATTTCTGAGGATATATATTTTTACCCTCTTTATTGAATATTAACTTTCTGAACTTTTTAGTTTAGTTATTGTTTTATGAAATTTTGATCTTCTTTTTTTTCAGTGTAGGATATTAAAAATTAAATATAACAATATATATATTTACTCAAAACTAAAATTTAAAGATAACTTTGTCTTCCACAAACAGTCATGACCATCTCTGATCCCTATTTCTACCTCCATTTTGGACACAGCAGGTTCCACGGGAAAGCTCTCGACGAGATGAGTCGAACGACATTCCGATTGCACTATCTTTGTCGTCTGATGTTTGATCAACATGATTGAACAGAACCTAAAAAGCTCAGAGAGCAACTCGAATATCAAAACCACTCAATTAATTTTGAGGTACTGCCGTGAGAAGACGGAGATTTGGGCACTTGCATTAAGCCGTCGCGTTGTTGAATTCCGGCGGTATAAGCGGCGGTGATCTACACCTCCACCACTTTGTTCAGAGGATATCAGGCAAAATTTTGAGTTTCCACAGGATTAAGTTTTAACTTTTTAAAAAATATATTAAATGTTTTCATATTTAAGGAAAAACACCTATGCAAATATTGGAAAACCAAATTAATATCAGACCCTTATCCCTCACCATTTAGATTACGAAAACAAAGGAAATATAAATATATATATATATATATATATATATATACATCACCGGTGGTGAAAGAGTTACGTATCCTAACCATTACTTTTTCCTTTTTTTTTTTTCCTCAAGAGCGAAAAAAAAGGTCATTATTTTTCTTGTGGTCTTTTGTGGGCCCGAAGACCCTTTGTGGTTGATCTGCCAGTGAATTATGTATGTGTTGGTGTCTTTTGGTTTCTTTGTATAAAAAATAATAAAAAATAAAAAATAATGTCATTTTTGTACCTATGAGACGTGACAGATATGGCGGGCTCCAGAGCTTATGGGCTCGTTCTCACAAATTATTGTTCGTTGAAAAAGTGTTCAGCTTTATCGTTACTTTATACTGTAAACAAAATGTAAATATTGTAAACATAATTATGTTATCCGCAAACAAACAAATATGCAAATATGTATATATATATATATATATATCAATGTTACATATGCTATATACAATTTAAAGTACATATTGGAAGCGTCAAATGATAGTGCTGGTTCGGATCTCCAAACCTAGTGCTGGTTTGGATCTCCAAACGGACACCGGTTAAGAATTGTGGTGGTAAGTCTTACTCAAACACTCGTAATATTTTCTTAACTTAAAAAATCTATGAAAGATGAGTGAGAGGAGAGGAGAGGAAAGAGAACCCTTTTTGTAATGTTTTCACGTACGTCTTATTTATCTTGGTCACCTAGATATTTATCTTTATAGTCATAACATACGAAAAACATTCCTATTAGTTAATGGAGAGAAAATATTTTGACTTATTCATTTCTCATAATGTAGAAAATATTCTAAATTGTATTTTTTTTTCTATTTTGATTTTATCTAAATAAATTCAAGCATATTAACTATGGGATCATTATATTACATATATAGTTTGTATCATTAAATATTTACTCAACAAACCATAGAATAATATAATCTTGTAAAGTTAATGACGCTTTAGATACATATTGAATTATTAATTTAGTTTGAGTAATTTTCTAAAGTTTTAAACTGTAATGAGTGTGGGTTGGATAATGGACAAATGTGAGTAATTAATGTTAAAAATTTATAGCAAATAGTCATATTTTTAATCAAGTTTGATCATAAGATAAATACGATTAATCCCAGGTTTATAGAAAATCTAGCCACTTACTAATTTATCCAAAACAAAACGGCCGTTTATGTTTTTTCCCTTAGAAATAAGGCTCCTTACCTTCTTCTCATAAGCATATGCTACAAACAGTTAAGATACATCCTAAATTCTTCAGCCAAAAATGAAAAGAAAACAAAAGATACATAAAAATAGATACAAAATGAAGAAGGGAAAATTTTGCAATGTTTGCTTCTTGGCAACAAAGTTTATTGACAATGAAACTACATACGATGAAACTCATAAGCTAGGAACTCTTGCTCCAATCTTCACCTTTGGTTTTTCTCTCTTCTAGGTTCATCCTTTTCCAAAAAAATTTTTCCCCAAATATCACTTCATTTTCTTCTCCACGTACAATTTGCTTTATGCCCATAATTTTGACATCATAGCAAAATTTTTCATCTTTGCCAGTTATATTGGCAAACTATTCTCCCGAAAACTTAAGCTATTAAAAAATAGACTAACAATAATTTTATATTTCAATATTCTCCCTCACGTGCAGGTCAAATAATGAGTAAACATGTAGAAAATTTTTATTTTGAAAGTTCAACAAAATAACAAATAAGAAGCCCAAAACATATTAAAGGCCCAACATGTAAATGATAGGGATTAAATAGTGCAATTTCATGGACAAATTTTAGGAGAAAGCACTTGAATGACACAAATTTTATAAACCATTGTACTAACATGACATAAAAAATTAATACTAGACCAATATGACATAAAATTAAACTAAAGTTAATTAAAATTTATACCATATTAGTCAAGAGTGAAGAATTTGTATCACGTTAGTCAATAGATAAAAGAAAAGTGGTTATTTAGGTAATTTTAATTTTTATTATTAGTTCAATAACATTTAAATTTGTGTCATTTAGATATTTTTCTTTTTTCATTTTGAAAGTCTAACACAAGTAACAACTAAAGAAACTCGAACCATATTAAAGGCCTAACACGTGAATGGTAAGGATTAAATAATAGGGGTTCAAACTCAATACATCTTGCTTTAATACTATGTTAGTTTACTAATTCTCCTAAAAACTTATGCTATTAGGAGGTGGGTTAATAATTATTTTATATTTGAACGTATACATATCCCCAAACCATAAGTTTCAAAGGAACTACTTTCTTTCTCCTGTAATAATATATTCTCAAAAATGTGATCAATGGAACGACAGTTTGGATCTCTTCACCCCATTTGTAATCTCCCTCTTTTTTTTCTAGCACCAAAGACATGAAGATCTTTTATCATGATATTAGCAACCGCGAGGAGAATTTCCCACCAAAACAAACAAGGCCTTAACAAATTTGGAAAGGTAGTAGTATTTAATTAAATAGACTCGAAGTGTTTCTCTCAAAACTCTTTCTTCTTAGATCAAATGTACGAATTCTTAATAAGTTCATTTCTTTTCCCTTTTTAAAAATCTCGAAAAAAATGTAATCTTTTTGCCCTAATGTCATCGATTCCTCATTGAATTCAGGGGCTCCAAGGCTCTCCAATTTTCATCTCTTCCAATGGTAAGAATCTCTAGGCATTTTCTATGTGATTTACGAGGAGCGGGACAGTGATGTTCATGTAAAAATTTAGCCTCACCATTGGAGTGTTCATGATCAAACACCCCTTGTGTGAAGCAGGCCGAGGAAGTTTACGTATTTTAAGTGGTCCTAACGTGGTGCTCATCCGTGTCATCCCAATAGAAGTGTTCTTGCTCCGCCATCAGTCTAAACCTATCTTTGTTGTCCCTTGCAAAATCGGGATCCGTTATGTTGTCCAAGTTCCTTATACAGAAAGAGTCCAGTTCATCACCAAATTTGAGAAACAACTCTCTTGGTATTTGAAGAAATATGTCCCTTCTCAAAATCAAGATCTTCACCCGCTTGAGGTAATTTTAGGGTTTCAAATTTTTGAATGAGTTCATTTTACATTCTCGGATTTGTCATTGCCCTCCATGTTTTCAATGTCAAGAAACTTTGCGTAGGAAAAAATATCGAAAGAGAAACAGAATTAGAGAAGAACTTGAGATTAAAAAGAATATAGCGGGAAAAAAAAAAATTCAGAGTTGAAACAAATTTAACAAGAAAAATTAAGTCAAAGAAGAATAATATTAACAAGTGACTATTTTACAGTCAAGTAGATTGAAGAGATAAAAGAATCAAAAATGGGATTTTGACAAACAGACTGTTGAATATTGTCAGGTTGTGAAAGGTTGTAATATAAAAATTAGTCTCCAACTTATTGTGAATTCATAGGCTCTGAATATTTCTAGTTTATTTAGTAGGGTTTGTTAAAGAGATTTTCCTTTTTCCATCTCTGTTAAATGTTTTAGTAGAAATTTTTTCCTCAATAGTGGTCGTTTCAATAATTTCCGAAAAGTTATAAGTTTTTCTTTTGATGTGCTATTTATTTCTATAGTTTTTCTTTTTGCTTCCACAAAAATTAGCAAATAGAATAAGAAAATCAAAAGTTGTGATTTTTTAATAAGTATTTAGAAATCTTATTTTTAAAATACTTAATTTTTCAAGTTTTTTAATTAATATATAATAGTAATATTGAAATAAAATTTATAATATATATCTTAAACACTTATTTAAGTTTTTAAGTCTATTTAGAAGGATTTTTTTTTTTTTTTTTTTTTTAAGAAGCTATATTTTATGATTTTGGGAGAAAGCTCATCGTGGACTGAGCACTATCTTCATCAATGTTTGACTTCTGTTACCTATCTCTAGTGTTTGCACCGAATTTAGCCCAATTTTCTTGGGGCCCAGCATGGAATCACTAGTACTACTAAATGAGAGGAAACTTATAAAAGCCCAATTTTGAGCTTTAACATCATTTTCTAGTACAGAAAGAGATAAATAATAGTTTTTAGTAAATAATAAAAATAAATAAGAGATTTTGAAAATATTTAAAGCAAATAATAAATTTTGTATATAAATAATCTATTTATTAGAATTGAATTTGTTATTTAACCAAGAAATTAAGTTTACGCAATAAATATATTATTCATTTTAAATATTTTAACGGGCATGACTGTGGTAGAGACCCTCTGAGAAAAGGGGTGGGTGGAGGCCGGGAGTGGGGGCCGGTGGGAGGGAGGGGAAGAGAGAGAAAGGGGAAGAGAGAGAGAGAAGAGAAGAGAGAGAAAGGGGAAGAAAGAGAAAATAGGGTTACCGGCGGCCGACGGCCGGCATTCGGGGCTGGAGGCTGGAGGTGACTGGAGGTGGCTGGAGTTGGGTCGCCGGCGACGGAGAAGACTTTGAGTAGGAATGATTATGTGAGGTTAGGTGTATGATAAATATCGTATACTATCAATGTTTGAGCCGTTCGATTAAATCTTAACGGTTTAAAAAAAGACTTTACCGGTAGAGACCCTCAGAGGGTCTCTACCACAGCCATGCCCTATTTTAACATCTACTATTTGTTTTTATTATTTATTACAAATTACTATTTGCTACAAATGTCAAAGAACGATCAGGGAGCCATCGCCTACTTTCCAAAAACAAACAAATGGAAAATGGCTTTACTAATAAAAAATATATATAATATATATAGGAAAATGCTAGTAAAATATGTATACATACACAAAATCTCACATCTGGTATCGTATGTTATCATGACATGTGGATTCCAAAAACAAACAAATGGAAAATGGCTTTACTAATAAAAAATATATATAATATATATAGGAAAATGCTAGTAAAATATGTATACATACACAAAATCTCACATCTGGTATCGTATGTTATCATGACATGTGGATTTCAATTGTTATGACTGTGAACTTCAGTTATTAAAAATATAAATTCATGTAAAAGAAAATATAACTAAAATGACCGTAAATTTCATTCATTTTATATTTTCTTGTATATGAATTTATATTTTTAGTAACTGAAGTTTATATATATCGGATATCATCCGGTATGGAATAGGAAACAAACATTATAGATATATTCGAAAGTCCGTTGTTTTTAACTTTTTAAGTTGATATGCATATGTGGACCTCAGTTTAAACAAAAATTGACCCAAAACAAAAAAGTATTTAAACGCATTAAAATTTGAAAAAAGCACACTAATCTTAAAATCCCAAAACGACAAATAGAAATGCTAAAGGAAATTTGTGCGAAAACGACATAGATGCAAAGTGGCAAAGGAAGATTGCCCCTCACAAGGGCAACTTTTTAGAAACATGTATTAAAGATAAGAAAGGGTCACGAAAGTAGATGTGACTTTTGGTATTTGAGTTTGAGTTAAAAATTATAAGTTTAAATAGTGATTTTAGTTGATTTTTTCAGAAAAGATAAAAAACTTTTGAAGAAAAAGATAAAAATTAAGTTGATGGTGGTAAATTTAAACTCACCGATCAAACGGGCCTTGGTTTTATTCTTTTCTTTAAGCACTCAATCTGAATCACTTTCCTTTTCTATTATTTTGTTCCATAAGGAAAAAAGAAAGCAAAATTTTTTTTTAATGCCTACAGCACACACAGAGCAGTCGTTTTTCACATAAAGTATAAAACTGTCCCCACCATGACTTTATTGCAAGCAACACTTTTTTTTTAAAATTTACCTCAGCAAATGACATACACGTGATTTTACGAGATAGTTTGACCACCACATATATCTTTAAAAAAATAAAATAATAAATCATAAATACTGGATTTTATCAAAAAAATACTTCAGATAATTATTCATTATAAAAAAATTTATAATATTTATAAATCATTTAAAATTCTCGTTTTCGTTGATATTCAATGTTTAAAGGACTCTATCATTTAATATTTGTTGCCGAGTTTAACTCTTTTTTTTTTTCCTCCTTAACTGCTACATAATATAATTACTAATACTTAAACGTTAAAACCTAAACCGCGTCCCTTCCAAGTTGCATTTCTAGGAAAGCACGTCGCCACGGTGTGGGCCAGTTTTGAATAAATCAAATATTAAAAAAAAAAGGACAACAAATTAATATAATAGAGATTTCAGCATAAGACTTCTTATTTGATGTTATTTAAGGAACAATATTTATCCGCACGATCCATTTTTTAGTAGATGGTTAAAATTTATACACGTTGAAATAAAATAATTCCAATCATTAAATAGAACATTGAAAATTTAATCTCACGTTTAAAACAACAAACTTTATCAATAATATAGAATGTAAAAATCCTATTTTGAAAACTCTTTTTTTTTTTTTAAACAATATTTCCTTGATTATTCATCTGTTTTAAAAACTATAAATATATCCTTTAGATTTTAAATTACGTTCCAATTTCATCACTCATGTGCTTCTGCATGAAAAGACTAATAACCCCGATAGTTTCTAAAAAGTATTTTCTTGAAAAAAAAAAAAGATAAAAATACGAAAACAAAACGTATATTTTTTGAAGGAAAAAAGATCCGCCGATCATAAGAATTTTGAAGGAAAAAAAATTTTTAATTACTTTTTAGAAACTATTTAATTCATGTCTCAATCTTTTTTTTTTTTTTTTAACTTTCCAAAAAGTGTGGAAGGGATAAAACTGAAACATATTTTAAATACATGAATACTTTGTAGTTCAAATAGATTGAGGACTAAATAGAGAAGCTATTGATCGGAGTTATACTTAATTATGTAATCAATCATATTTTTTTAACGCCAAATGTTAATGTTGTTTTCCTCAACAATGATTTGTTTCCTTTTCAAAGAATTATTTATCAACATAACAAAAATTTTAGTTTTATTTCATGTGTCATATTGATCTCGTGTCAAATTTTTATGTCATATTAATGTAATAGATTTTAAATTTGTAACATTCAGATGTTTTTTTTTTTTTTGTCTAAAAATGATATAGCTTTAATGTAAACGTAACTTTGTAATTAATAGTTGAAAACCAACCTTGAACACTACAAGGAAAACAAATCAACATTTAACTCAAAATATAGAATATGCCAAATAAGTATAATACAAAAGCTATTACATTAGAGAAGAATTTTTGTCCCCAAATAAGTACTAACTAATTTTTGTACATACTAAAAATTGATTGGTTTGTACCCAAATATTAACATATATGTTTTGAAATTGGAGACCGGAGATTTGGAACTCTATACATTTAAATAAAATTATGTATAAAATTACCGTTATATATATATTTACAGCATTGATACCAATAAATTTTAGTATTAGTACCTTAATTTTTTTAGATTATATTAACTATTTGGTATTGCATTGAAGGCACTCCATTAGACCATTACATGTAGCTAAATAATTATCAGACAATTTCATTAAAAAAAAAATCAGACAAAACGCAGAAAAGAAGATATATTCCTATTCATAAAAAAAAGAAGAGGGAATATGTTCTTAAATATTACGAAAGAAATATTTATTTATCTATTCCGTTTGGCACAATAGTTTAACTCAAGTTAAACTGTATTTTTTTTTTGTTTTTTTCTGAAAAATTTTTTTGTCTTTTCTGAAAAAGTCAATAAAAATTACTATTTAAACTTAAAAATTTCAACTCAACTCAAACTCAACTCATTCACCAAACACCCCTAGGGTTGTTTATTTTGAATACTCGGTGTCCGATGGACACGGTTTGATTCAATTTTGCAATATATTTTAAGTGGTCGTACTCGTTGTGGTCGTACTCGTTTGTCCGCTAAACTAAGCAGCATATTTTAAGTGGTCGTTACTCGTTTGTCCGTTAAACTAGCTTTCAGCTTGTAGTTTAATAGTTAGTCAAAGCCAATTTCCATGTAACAACAATATGTTTGCCCGTTGCTCACTTTTTGTTTCTCAATACTTTCCCGGAAAGACTCTTTGCCAAAACTTTCCCGGAAACAAACAAACAGCCCTCCTATCCTTTCCTTTCTCGCCACTATAAAATCTCCAATCATCCAATCTCTTGTTAATCACCACTCTCACCATTTTCATTTAACTTCTACTCTTTCTTCACCGACCAAACTTCTCATCGGTCCTTAAACTATTCATCATTCCAAACATACTTCTTTTGTCTTCAAAGTTCTTGTTTTTTTTTTTTCCTTATATTTTTTTTTGTTACAACACATTTTAACGATATTTTATAATCTGATTTTACTATAAAGTAAAATTCAAATCTCATGCCTTAAGGTAAGAGTCTTTTCTTTTCTTTTACTGTTTATTTTTCTTGTTCAGAAAAAAAGCTCATAGTGGTGTCCTCATTGTTTTTGTTTACGGTCTATTTAGGAATACAGTAAAATCACATATAAAATAGTATTAAGAAAGATATTTTGAAATCTTTGAATATCTTATAAATATCACATATTCTCATATAATTAATCGTTATCTGAAAATTATAAATCTCATTCATAAATCTATTAAATCCCTCATTTTAAAAATTCTTATAGTCTGTCGTGAGACATATATATATATATGTTCTTACTTATGCGTGTGCCAAAAATAATAAGAAATAGATCTTGAGTTCAAAATTCCACCTCAAACGTCTACAAATAATAATAATAAAAAAAAAACCCCCACACACCACTCAACATACTATTTTACTTCTAAAAAAAATTGAAAAAAAAAAACAAAAACAAAAACAAAAAACAAAAGAAAAGAAGACTTGACCATAGTCCTACAATTATTGGTCTCTGTTCCCATAAAACAGAGCTTTTCCCATCTTCACCATTTTCCAAAGGTCTTTACCAATTTTTTTCACCATTTTCCTCTCAAAAGCCTAAACCTTTGAGAAATCCAAGCTCGACCCATTTGCGAGACCTCGCCGGAGGGTCCCCCCTCCCCTCGACGGAGCGCCATGGATTCCAGTAACGGCGGCTGCTGCCGGTGCTGCTTCAGCTTCATCTTCACCTTAGGACTGACGGCTCTGTTCATGTGGCTAAGCCTCCGCACCTCAAACCCCACCTGCTACGTCCAATTCTTCTACGTCCCGGCGATGAACCGAACCCTAAACTCGCCGGGGAACACGACGGTTTACCTGGATCTGAAGCTCAACAACGGGAACAAGGACAAGGGCATCTACTACGACAACGTTAATCTGACTCTCTCCTACGTCCACAACAAAAGCGAGCCGGAGGGAAAAACACTAATAAACGACACGTTTATTCCTGCGTTTTATCAGGGCCACAAGAAGAAGGCGACGAAGAAGGCGAACTTCTCGGCGGCGGGGCTGGACTGGGCCCTTGTTAAGGCCAATACGACGGCGGTTTTCAGGGTGGATTTGGCCACGGCGGTGAGGTTCAAGATCATGGCGTGGAAGACCAAGAGGCACAGGTTGGTCGTTGGGACTAATGTGGAAGTCATCGAGTCTGGGACTAAAGTCAACCCCAAGAAGGGGAATAAGCTCTCTGGGGCAAGGAAAAATGGGTGTTTTTCTCTCCAGGTTGGAGTTTTGATCAATCTCCTCATCTGGTTTTTGATCGGTTTTTGGTGATTTTGTTTTATTTTTTCAATCGGCATGGTTTCCTGGCGTAGAATTACCGATAGGTTATGGCTGCGGCCAGATTTGATTGTATTTGATTTGATTTGATTTTTGTTGTCTGTTTAATTATCAAGATATGTTTTCAGAAAATAGTCACTAACAAGTTTGTATGGAGCAGTTTTTTTTGGTGGCTAAATTGGGTAGTGTTGAAATCACTCTGTGATTCTCAGCGTTTTTTTTGGCATTATTTTTTAATTTTTGAAAGAAACCATTAACAACAAGCAGAAAACTATTTTGAGATAGATTTTGAATTACTTACTGGGGTTTCTCATTGTTCTGAGAATAGGTTTGGAAATTTCCTTTACCTTTTCTTTTGCAAGTTCGCAGAGAAGAAGTTGGTCCCTCACTATTTAGTTTGGGATTTTTCAAATTCAATTCTGTTTTTGTATTCACACAAAGAAGAACTCACGAGGCAGATGACTATAAGAAGTTGAGGAGGAGAAATTTAGCTGTCACTATGTGAATTGTGACGAGTTTTTTGAATTCCGAACGAGTTCATGCTACTAAAAGGCCTGAAATTTGAACTGTTTGACTTCAGGTACAACCTTTTTTGTTTTATTTTATAGTTTTCTTTTTCTTTTGGCTGAACCCTTTTTTCTATCTTGTTTTGTGAATAAAAATGGAAAAGAAACCAAGGACTTTTCTTAGTGTGAACTGCTAATAAAATGGTTTCAACAAACGCAGAAAACAGGACAAACACCACCACCCCTAGTTCCTACTTGCCATAAAGCATAATTGAAGCATAAAACAGTTGATGATGGTTTCTACATACCATTTTCTCAGCCATCAAAGGCAAGTGAGTCCATGATCAGTGTCTGCTGCTCCTGGTGTAGTTGCTCGAGTCTTTCTTTTGGTTCCCGAATTCTTTGCCTGATTACTTCCAAGCGGGCGCCAATGACAGCAGGGCTTATGGGGCGAAAAGCCATCCAGAAATGACTTAACCTTCTTCGAGCGGTTTGAATAGCATTTTCTACATTTTGTGCTTCTACATTAATTTCAACAAGTCGCTAGGGAATGTCTGATAGAATTGCTTTCAATCATAGATCGACTGTTGAAGATTTAATCTAACGACTAAAACATCAGTATTTATCGGTAGTGCAAAAATACAATTTCCTACTATATATTTTTCTTTAAAAAAGAAAATCAGAAACAAAAAAGGCTATTTCTTTGGTTTACCATTCTCGACGAAAAGATAAAATGCATGGTGAAATATTACAGAATCTGCTATTACAAAAAAAAAAAAAAATATATATATATATATATATATATTGTATAAAAAACCATTGTCCATAATCTATCCAGCACTCTAAAAAGTTCACCTTAACATAAAGTGAAAATGCCCACAAGGGGCTCAACAGATTTTCCAAATCCTTTCTATATTCACAGAAGCTCAGGTAATCATACTGGTAAATTCAAAAACAGTCCTTTTTATTGAGGTGGTGATGCACCACTTTGCAGTTTTATCAGAGAATAGTATGCGCTGTTACGTTCTAAAGCGATCAATTCGTTGTGTGAACCTTGTTCGGCAACTCTTCCGTTCTTGATGACAGCAATGGAGTTCGACTTCTGTATGGTGGATAGCCGGTGGGCGATGACCACACAGGTTCTGCCGATCATCAGCTTTTCGAGAGCTTCTTGGACCAAGTTTTCGGACACACTGTCAAGAGCACTTGTGGCCTCGTCCAGCAGGAGGATTGAAGGGTTCTTAAGTATCGCCCGAGCGAGTGCAATCCTTTGTTTCTGACCTCCCGACAGCTGAACTCCTCTCTCCCCGCAGTATGTACCATAACCATCTTTCATTCCGCTGAAAAGACGACACCAAAGATCAAAACAACGAAAAGAAAGAGGGTTTTAGCAAATGAAAACTGGTAAATTTCTTCGTTGTCAAGAAATTTCGATTATTTTATTTTGCATACCTTATGAATTCATGAGCATTAGCAAGTTTTGACGCCTTTCTTATCTCAGATTCCGTAGCCTTCTCTGTCCCGTAGGTGATGTTTTCGCGGATAGTTCCAGCAAAAAGGGCGGGCTCCTGACTCACTAATGCGATATGAGATCTCAAAACTCTCAAATTATAATTCTTAATATCCTGTTCATCAATGTGTACTGATCCCCCCAAAGGATCGTAAAACCTCTCGATAAGTCCAATTATGGTAGATTTTCCCGAACCACTCTGGCCTACTAGTGCTACCGTTCTGCCCGCTTCAATTTTGAGGCTTAGTCCCTTAAGGATCATCTGCTCGGGTCTCGTTGGATATGAAAATAAGACGTTTTGAACTCCACGCGGCCCTTTATTCTCTTCTTGAAGTCGAGCCCCATTTTGCTATCCGGGTCAATCTCACTTTTCCTATCCAAAATTGAGAACACCGATTGAATGGCACTGCTTCCTTTGGATATGTCGGAAGTCATACTTCCAGCTTCTGCAATGATATAAGCAGTGAAGAGCAATATCAAAATGCTTGGAAAAGGTGCTTCGGCGTTATCATCTCTTGTACTAATAGCCTCCCACCATACCAGTAAGCTAGAGCTGTAGCGGCCGTGTTAAAGAATTGGGAGCTAAACAATCCGAAACCCGAAACGTAGGACTGCTTAATGCTCTCCTTTTTCGGACCTCTCAAGGTGGCACCAAAGAGCCCCAACATCTTTTTCTGGGAAGAAAAGGCGGTGATAGTTCTGTGGTTTATAACAGCTTCACTAGCCAATTGACTTCCTTCCTTTTGAGCTTTTCGGGCTTTTTCAGCCATGCTCTTCATCAAGACACTTCTTGCGTAAAAGCTTCCGATGACTAGTGGCTGCACCGCTATCATCACAAGGGTTAGCCTCCATGTGAGAGAGAGTCCAAGCCCATAAGCAAAGGCAGCACTGAAAATCGCTTGGACAAGCAGCGACATTCTGTCTCCAACGAGGGATCTAACTATGTTGGCTTCAGTAGCTACCTCGCACAAATGGCTGCACTTGTGTTCTCGTCTTGATCAAAATATCCGATCTCAAATGTCATCAACTTCCGAGAGTTTCTCCCTCATCCTTTTGGTCAACTTTTCTCCCATAACCGCAAAGTTGTAGTG
>CM046374.1:24307398-24505928 GCA_025413025.1 Ficus hispida | reverse complement strand
AGCCGTCGCGTTGTTGAATTCCGGCGGTATAAGCGGCGGTGATCTACACCTCCACCACTTTGTTCAGAGGATATCAGGCAAAATTTTGAGTTTCCACAGGATTAAGTTTTAACTTTTTAAAAAATATATTAAATGTTTTCATATTTAAGGAAAAACACCTATGCAAATATTGGAAAACCAAATTAATATCAGACCCTTATCCTCACCATTTAGATTACGAAAACAAAGGAAATATAAATATATATATATATATATATATATACATCACCGGTGGTGAAAGAGTTACGTATCCTAACCATTACTTTTTCCTTTTTTTTTTCCTCAAGAGCGAAAAAAAAGGTCATTATTTTTCTTGTGGTCTTTTGTGGGCCCGAAGAGGTTGATCTGCCAGTGAATTATGTATGTGTTGGTTTCTTTTGGTTTCTTTGTATAAAAAATAATAAATAATAAAAATAATGTCATTTTTGTACCTATGAGACGTGACAGATATGGCGGGCTCCAGAGCTTATGGGCTCGTTCTCACAAATTATTGTTCGTTGAAAAAGTGTTCAGCTTTATCGTTACTTTATACTGTAAACAAAATGTAAATATTGTAAACATAATTATGTTATCGGCAAACAAACAAATATGCAATATGTATATATATATATATATATATATCAATGTTACATATGCTATATACAATTTAAAGTACATATTGGAAGCGTCAAATGATAGTGCTGGTTCGGATCTCCAAACCTAGTGCTGGTTTGGATCTCCAAACGGACACCGGTTAAGAATTGTGGTGGTAAGTCTTACTCAAACACTCGTAATATTTTCTTAACTTAAAAAATCTATGAAAGATGAGTGAGAGGAGAGGAGAGGAAAGAGAACCCTTTTTGTAATGTTTTCACGTACGTCTTATTTATCTTGGTCACCTAGATATTTATCTTTATAGTCATAACATACGAAAAACATTCCTATTAGCACTACTACAGAATGTCGCTTCCACGACTGAGATTGGACGACCGTTTTTTAAAAACCGTCGTGGAAACGATGGCAAAAACACGGAACAGAAAGCGGCATCCGAAAACCGTCGTGGAATTTTAGATTTCCACCACGGTTAACAGAAACCGTCGTGGAATATTGTATTTCCATAAAACCGTCATGGAAGTATATATTCCACGACGGTTTATGGGAACCGTCGTGTAATAATCTAGCTATTCCACGACGGGTATATACAACCGTCGTGGTAGTTCCGTGGATTACACGACGGTTGTCTAAAGACCGTCGTGTAATCTCGTTCTTACACGACGGTTTCCATAAAGCCGTGGTGGAAACATCGTACTTTTTTTCAGTTTTATATAAAAGGTGTTGCCCTGTTTTTTCCACATTGGTAGAGCTGCTGCCGTGAACCAAAATCATATCAGGTCGCTCCTTCAACAGTTCCATACACCGCAAAGGATTCTAACCACCGCCTCTACTGCTCTCCCGTCGTTTTTGTAAGTGATGATGACACAAATTAACTAAACAAGGAAGTTGTTTTCCTCTGTATTATATTTTTATTTACGAACCCGGCCATATTATGTAAATTTTAATTTGAAATTTGTTGGATTGCTTTTGATACGTTATATACTGCAAAGTGTTTAATTAATTAAGTGATCTCATGACGATCAATGTATTTTTAATTTGGTTTTATTTAAATTAGTTTGGATTTTTCAGTTAAATAATCACAAAAATTTATTTATATATAAATCCTATATATTACCATTTATTTATAGTTTGTTTTTTTAAGCTAAATAACCCGGGCCGGTTTTTAATTTATAATGATACTTTTAGTTTTTGTTATGTTTTTTGGAGTTTTAATTTAGTAAATATCTTGTTCATTTAATTAATGCATGAGCAGGGGTCTTTGTATATAACTAGCTATGAATTAAGTGCCTGCAATTAATGATATTCATGCCAAAAATTAAAAAAAATGCACACCTTATATTGACTTATCGAGAACTTTTATTGATTGATTTAGGATTTGCGCGCTAATCATGGATAGGAAATGGATGTGGTTTGATAGATTGTCTAAAGCATATGAAGATGGTGTCGAAGAATTTTTGTCATTTGCCAAAGCTCATACGCAAGACGATAAGATTCGGTGTCCGTGTCAAGCTTGTGGTAATCATAGATCCCATTCAATTGATGATGTTAGAGGCCATTTGCTTGCTTATGGGATTATTTGTTCTTACCAAACATGGTATTTACATGGTGAAGATTTCGTCGGTTTTAAGTATAGTCAGACTAGTACTAAAGATAAGGATCCGATTGTGGAGGAAGACGGTGGTGAATCTATGTACAATATGATAAATAATTTGGAAGAAAACTTTGTGCACCGTCCGGAGTTATTTGAGGAAATGATTAATGATGCCGAAACGCCCTTGTACGTCGGGTGTACAAAATATACAAAATTAGGGGCATTGGTTAAATTATGGAATATGAAAGCGTCGGGAGGGTGGACGAATTCTAGTTTCACGACTCTTTTAGCTTTTCTAAAAGATGTTCTACCGGCGGATAACAAAGTGCCACCTAGTATGTACGAGGCGAAAAAGACTTTGAGCACGTTGGGAATGGAATACGAAAAGATACATGCTTGTCCAAATGATTGCGTACTTTATCGGAAAGAAAATGAAGATTTAGATGAATGTCCGGTTTGTAATGAGTCAAGATGGAAGAAGGGCAAGATTCCATCGAATGGTAGTAAAGGAGTGCCGGTGAAGGTGTTATGGTACATTCCACCAGCTCCACGTTTCCGCCGTTTATTTCGTAATGCAAAACATGCTAAGAGTTTGACATGGCATCACGATACACGTGTAGACGATGGCAAGCTTAGGCATCCGGCCGATGCACCGCAATGGAAGACCTTCGATGACAATCATCCAGACTTTAGTGCAGAACCAAGGAATTTACGTCTCGGTTTGTCGACGGATGGAATAAACCCGCACAGTAACATGAGTAGTCGGCATAGTACCTGGCCAGTCATACTTGTCAACTACAATCTCCCTCCAGACGTTTGCATGAAGCGGAAGTTCTTGATGTTGACATTATTGATATCAGGCCCTCAACAACCAGGGAATGATATTGATGTTTACTTGGCACCATTAATCGATGACCTAAACAGGTTGTGGGATGATGGTTTACAAGTACGAGATTCTTACCGTCAAGATACGTTCAATCTTCGCGCAATGTTGATTTGGTCAATTAATGACTTTCCTGCACTTGGCAACCTCTCTGGTTATCCTGTGAAGAGTTCTATAGGTTGTCCCGTTTGTATGAAGGAAACATCTTCCATCAGGTTGAAATACGGTAAGAAAACCGTTTACCTTGGTCATCGGAGGTTCTTGCCGAAAAATCATCGCTATCGCAAACAGAAGAAGGCTTTTGATGGTAATACCGAAGAAAGAATCGCTCCTCGGATTTTGACTGGCGAAGATGTTTTTGAGATGGTTAAAGATGTCAACGTAGTTTTGGGGAAGAGAAAACGTAAGAATCCAGCCGTCGATGGCCCTTGGAAGAAGAAGTCAATTTTCTATGAACTTCCATATTGGAAGTCACTTTACGTACGGCATTGCTTAGACGTTATGCATATTGAGAAAAACGTCTGTGAGTCGATAGTGGGCACGTTGCTTGACATTCCAAATAAGACTAAAGATGGTGAAAAGGCACGGTTGGATCTTAAAGAGATGAAGATTAGACCGAATTTGCTCCCCGATAAAAGATCGAACGGCACTTACTTACCACCGGCGAAGCACACATTATCTAGGCACGAAAAGAGAAAGCTTTGTGAGTGGCTTGCTTCCGTGAAAGTGCCAAGTGGGTACTCTTCTAACTTCAAAAGGTTGGTTTCGATGAAAGATTTGCGGCTCGTTGGAATGAAATCACATGATTGTCATATCTTGATGCAACAATTATTACCACTTGCTTTGCGGGGAGTTCTAACCAGAGATGTGAGATACGCAATTACAAAGTTATGCTCATTCTTCAATTCGATATGCTCCAAGGTAATTGATCCAATGATGTTAGATTCGCTACAATCGGAATTGGTTATGACCTTGTGCCTGCTTGAGAAGTATTTTCCACCATCCTTTTTTGATATAATGATCCATCTTTGTGTGCACTTAGTTCGGGAAGTTAAGTTATGTGGCCCGGTGTATTTGAGGTAGATGTATCCTTTTGAAAGGTACATGAAGGTTTTGAAAGGATATGTGAAGAACCGAAATAGGCCGGAGGGTTGTATAGTGGAAAACTACATATCCGAGGAAGCTGTTGAATTTTGTTCTGAGTATTTGTCCAACGCGGACCCAATAGGGTTGCCAACGAGCGGCCCATTTATATCGAAAGGACTCTCTGCGGCCGTTCATTCACCGGTATGTCAAGATGAATGGGAAAAAGCATGTTTGTATGTTCTGCACAATGCTAAGGAAATGGAGCCTTTCTTTCAAGTCCATATGGCGGAATTAAGAGTTGCGAATCCAAGAAAAGGAAGAAGTGAGAAGTGGTTTCAAGATGAGCAGAATCGGTCATTTCTTGAGTGGATAAGAAAATACTTGCATATGAAGCAAGGCGTTTCACAGGACGTAATGAAGCTATCCAGAGGTCCATCATCGATAGTCACAAGATATACATCGTATTTGGTGAATGGCCACTCCTTCTACACTCGGGCAAGAGATGAGAAGCATCCTGTACAGAATAGTGGTGTCACACTTCGGGCCGAGTCTATGCATATTTCATCCGCAAAGGACAAGAATCCGGTATATAGTTCCATGAATTACTTTGGATTCATTGAAGATATTTGGGAACTTGATTATTGTGGCTTGCGAATAGCCCTATTTAAATGCAAGTGGGCTGACAATAATTATGTTAAGGTTGATAGTGACGGCGTGACAGTAGTGGACTTTAGGCGATTGGGCTACAAAAATGATCCTTTCATCATGGCAACACAAGCGGTACAAGTATTTTATACAACGGATCCTGCAAATTTAGAGTTATCTTTGGTCGTGCCAATGAAGCCAAGATCAATCCGGGATGGCCAAGAAGATATTGAAGATTGCACCGAGATTCCACCTTTTACAAAGGGTTTGCCACCGGTGGATGAGATTGATGATTTTGACGACGACGTTTCACACTTACTTCGATTGGACGTCGAGTGGACATGTGTCGAGAAGCCCAAAAAAAAGAAGGGAAAAATTGCTTAACATACAAGTTCACGTTTCTTACGTTGTAAACATTTCGACACGGGTTTTTATTTACGCGATAAATATGTATCATTGATTATTTACGCGATAAATATGTATCATTGATTATTTATAATTGCACAACTATCAGGATTGGCCGCTTATCTGGATTACGGTATAATTTTGAATACAAATTTTGCATGTTCGAAAGATACCACGACGGTTCTTTTCATTTACCGTCGTGGTATCCAATATACCACGACGGTCTTAATTAAGACCGTCGTAATATATTGCTATACCACGACGGTCTTTTTAAAAGACCGTCGTGGTATCTCATATACCACGACGGTCTTAATTAAGACCGTCGTAATATATTGCTATACCACGACGGTCTTTATTATGACCGTCGTAATATATTGATATACCACGACGGTTTTATTAAAAGACCGTCGTGGTATATTTACATCCTTTTCGATTTTGCCAGCCCTTTAATTCTATTCCACGACGGTCAGTAGTAAACCGTCGTGGAATCAGACCATGAAGTCTACCACGACGGTCGAACCAAAAGACCGTCGTGGTAGGCAAGGATAGTTGAATTATTTCCACGACGGTTTTTTAAAGACCGTCGTGGTAGGCTTAAGGCGGCTATTTTAAAATTTTTGGGAATAGGTTAAATTTTTCCCGAATTTAATAAAACCCAAACAGACGCCATTGTTCCCCAACACATTTCATTCGAAACCTCTGGTCATCTTTTCACTCACTGCTCAAATCGCAAGTTTGCCCAAAAAATTTTCTGTCATCCAACTCCATCGACTGTCTTTGACAATCTTCTGAGACTCCATTCCTCGCTCAATCCTCCACCAACGCCAAGGTTTTTCGGTCATCTCCAAGTTTCTCTCGCCGGCCACAACCCGTGTTGGCCCAGACTAGAAACCATTCTGCCCGTGCCCACGCTCTACACGCCGGTAAGTTGAACTCTATATTGCTTGTCTAAATTTCAAGTTATTCGGGGAATGAAATTTCTGTTTGTTACAGCATAAAGCATATGAATGTGGTTTGCGAAAATATTCATTTCTTGCTGTTGATTGTCTCAGTCATAAAGTTTATTTTAAATAGTTGGGTAAGGCTTAGGTTGATAGTACGTTTGATTAAATGCCTCTTAATTTGTTTGATATTTAGTTTTAGAGTTCCTTAAACTGGATGTGTTTGGCTCGGCTTTGGGCATTTTAAGGTTCTTTATTATGATTTTGGTTCGTTAAATGTTTTTGTTCGTTATATGTTTGGATAGTAATGTGTTTCAGAACCCCGGCTCTTTGTAATGATTTAATGTCAATGATGCTTTGTTTATAACGGTTCGTGTTGCAGTTTTTTTCCAGATTGATTAACAATGTCAAACTCTCACGAGGAGGATTGCTCAACCCAAACTCAAGCTTCGAAACCACGACGAACGAACGCACCAAGATTCAATGCTGATGAAGATGGAAAAAGACGAGCAACTCTCCTTAAAAGAGTGCACGTTGTTAGGACGAGGGGAGAACGAATTCCGGTTTCCTTTGACGCGAAAGGGCAACCATTAGGCAAGGGAGGTGATGAATTACAGAGTTGGGTTGGAGTGCTTGCTCGGGAGCACATTCCCATTTGGATTGCTGACTTCAGAAGTGCTGATTTGGAAACGAGGAAAGAACGAGTGTGGTTGGAAGTAGTCACTTCATTCACTGTTGACGAATCGCACAAAAAACAGGTTTTGAAGTCATGTGGGGAGTCGGCGAAGGGTTTCAGATATGATCTGTACCAAGCCTTTGTTAGGGATCATATCCACGAAGAAACCGTTTGGCAACGACCGGCCAAAGTGGTTCGAAATTACCCAACCATCAGCCAGGACGATTGGGAAAGGTTTATTACGTATCGACAGACGGCTGATTTCAAGCGGCTTTCCCAACAAGGAACTGAGATCAGGAAAAAGAGCGTATACGGATCTACGACAGGCCGTGACGGATATAGGAAACGCGATCAAGAAATCGTACGTTAATTACTTTGCCAAACAACTTCAACTCAATAATTGGTTAATTCACATTACGTGTTTTATGTATGTTTCTTATGTTTAATTGCTAAACTGCAGTTCGAGAAGACGGGGGAATATGCTGCCCGACATGTTATTTGGCGGGACACGCGTCTCAAACCCGATGGACAGTACAAGAATCCGTCGGTTAAAATTATTGGCGAAACAATTGTAAGTATACGAAATGTTTACTTCGATTCGGCCACGATTGTCTCCATTATGTTTACGGGCTCAATAACATATTGTGTATTTGATATAGGACGATTTAACACAACAACAGACGCAAGGCAGCTTCGAATCCGTGGGTACGGAGGACATTTTGACCAAGTCTTTGGGCAATGCCGAGCATTCCGGTCGTATTCGTGGGCAGTGAAAATTTGTCACGCAGACGCAATACTACAATGCCATGAATATATCGAGGGAGAATCCTGAAGTCTCCAACATGAAACGACAGTTGGCTGCCTTGGAAAGAACGGTGCAGGAACTTTGTGCAAAGCACGGTATCGACCGTGAGACGATGGCTGAGGAAGCATCCCAACCTGCTGTTGATCAACACCACAGTGTCAAGGCTAGTTGCACCGTCAATGAGAAGGAAGCCGGCCCGTCGGATCAGCAGCCCATGCCTAATGAAAGTAAGGAATGCCAGCTTTTCTTGACTGATGTCATTAATGGTGGAGAAGTTCTGGTTGCAATTGGCAGGGCATACATGGACTGTGTTCCAACCGACACAGTCCATGGGGTTCCATTAGGCGAGGGGAATGTGCGTGTGACAATCAGCGTCCCAAAAATTAAACGTGCACTCCTTCCGATTCCGACGGATGAAGCCACCTATATTGAAGAGGCCATCGGGGGGTTTGTTGCGTGGCCCAAAAAAAACATCGTCCTGCAAAGCAGTTTAAGCCAGGCCAGCCGAGGTCCCAGTCAAGCTCCCGAGCCAAGTGCCAAGCGAACCAAATTTATAAAGAAGAGAGCCGGGAGGAAGAAACTACACTCAGAACCGGAGGTACAACAGCAAACCGGTGAAGAAGAACTGAGGTTTGACTTTGATACCATTCCGGTTGATATGAGACGCTTGGCGAACTACGCACAACGGTGCTTGACTGACGGTACCCAGATCGCGTGCCCACAACAACAGTCTGTCAATGCTGATGACATGCCCATATATATTGGGTATGAAGATGTATACCATTTCATTTCTTTTCAAGAAATTAGTGCAAGCAGTATAATGGTTTACATCAGGTAATGTCATTTTTCTTGTTCCAATTAGTACCGTGATACTGTATTACAATTATTTTCGGGCTGCAAGTTTGACTTAATTATTTTGCAGCTATCTAGCGGATTGTTGTGCAAAAGCCGGAATGGAGCAGCGTTACGACTTTGTTTCTCCATTCCTTGTCTCGCCAGTGCAACAGAATGTAGATCGCGTTGCGTACATTAGAGAGAGAGCCGACAATATCATCCGGATCATAACAAACACACCAAGGGGAAGGCTTGTTCTCATGCCATATAACAGCGGCCAACATTGGATATTGGCTGTTGTTAATCCGTGGGATGACTCGGTCCTCTATTTTAATCCTCTTGGAAACGATCCGGGTGAAGATTTTCAACAGCTAATTACGTTGTAAGTATTCTTTGATGTTGGTATTAATGATTAGATTGCTATTCTTGTTGTTGTAGTTCTGGATGTATTGATATTTGTTGGTTTGTTAGGGCACTAAACGATTGGAAGTTGCTGGTGGGACGAGGAATAACAAAGCGACGCAACTTACAGACTTTGATTCAGACTGCTCGCTGCCCAATACAACAAGGAAATGTGCAATGCGGCTACTTTGTATTGGGGTTCATGCGAGAAATATGCTTGACCGTCGATGGCCTTGCCCTACTTCAAAAGAAGACGTCTTATACCGAAGCTGATTTGAATTTGGTTAGGCAGGAGTGGACACAATATATCATGCGCTTCATACAATAAACCCGCACATTAGCATGCTGTTGAATTTTGTATAGGCGATATATTTAATTTTTTTGTACATTGTGACATTATATTTAAGATATCAGTTTTGTTATTTTTTTTTTCTTGGCTGTGTAATTAATCCGTGGGATGAATGAATGAACTGGTATTCAAAATGAACGATTTGTAATTTGTTTTGTTCACTTGACAACATACCACGACGGTTTTCAATAGAAACCGTCGTGGAATTATAAATAACACGACGGTTTAGAAAAGAACCGTCGTGGTACATAACCTACCACGACGGTTAAATGTACCAACCGTCGTGGTAGAGCAATATACCACGACGGTTTTATTATACAATAAAGCCACCGTCGTTGTAAGGAGAACTACCACGACGGTGGATGTTTAGAACCGTCGTGGTATATTGGTCTACCACCACGGTTTCTAACAAATCACCGTCGTGGTATGTAGTAATACGACGACGGTGACACGAAATAACCGTCGTGGTATAATTAATACCACGACGGTGACTTGATAAAACCCGTCGTCGTAGACCAATAAACCACGACGGTGGCTCATAAGAACCGTCGTGGTATATTCATTTCCACGACGGTTTTTTCCATCAAAAACCGTCGTGGTATGGTTCTAAATAGTCTATTTTTTGGCCCTATTTTACCTATTCCACGACGGTAAAAAGACCGTCGTGGAATATTAAAAGATTCCACGACTCTGGATTCCACGACGGTTGGAGAACCGTCGTGGATTTCTTCCACGACGGTTAAAAACCGTCGTGGAATCCACATTCTGTAGTAGTGTAGTTAATGGAGAGAAAATATTTTGACTTATTCATTTCTCATAATGTAGAAAATATTCTAAATTGTATTTTTTTTTTCTATTTTGATTTTATCTAAATAAATTCAAGCATATTAACTATGGGATCATTATATTACATATATAGTTTGTATCATTAAATATTTACTCAACAAACCATAGAATAATATAATCTTGTAAAGTTAATGACGCTTTAGATACATATTGAATTATTAATTTAGTTTGAGTAATTTTCTAAAGTTTTAAACTGTAATGAGTGTGGGTTGGATAATGGACAAATGTGAGTAATTAATGTTAAAAATTTATAGCAAATAGTCATATTTTTAATCAAGTTTGATCATAAGATAAATACGATTAATCCCAGGTTTATAGAAAATCTAGCCACTTACTAATTTATCCAAAACAAAACGGCCGTTTATGTTTTTTCCCTTAGAAATAAGGCTCCTTACCTTCTTCTCATAAGCATATGCTACAAACAGTTAAGATACATCCTAAATTCTTCAGCCAAAAATGAAAAGAAAACAAAAGATACATAAAAATAGATACAAAATGAAGAAGGGAAAATTTTGCAATGTTTGCTTCTTGGCAACAAAGTTTATTGACAATGAAACTACATACGATGAAACTCATAAGCTAGGAACTCTTGCTCCAATCTTCACCTTTGGTTTTTCTCTCTTCTAGGTTCATCCTTTTCCAAAAATTTTTTTCCCCAAATATCACTTCATTTTCTTCTCCACGTATAATTTGCTTTATGCCCATAATTTTGACATCATAGCAAAATTTTTCATCTTTGCCAGTTATATTGGCAAACTATTCTCCCGAAAACTTAAGCTATTAAAAAATAGACTAACAATAATTTTATATTTCAATATTCTCCCTCACGTGCAGGTCAAATAATGAGTAAACATGTAGAAAATTTTTATTTTGAAAGTTCAACAAAATAACAAATAAGAAGCCCAAAACATATTAAAGGCCTAACATGTAAATGATAGGGATTAAATAGTGCAATTTCATGGACAAATTTTAGGAGAAAGCACTTGAATGACACAAATTTTATAAACCATTGTACTAACATGACATAAAAAATTAATACTAGACCAATATGACATAAAATTAAACTAAAGTTAATTAAAATTTATACCATATTAGTCAAGAGTGAAGAATTTGTATCACGTTAGTCAATAGATAAAAGAAAAGTGGTTATTTAGGTAATTTTAATTTTTATTATTAGTTCAATAACATTTAAATTTGTGTCATTTAGATATTTTTCTTTTTTCATTTTGAAAGTCTAACACAAGTAACAACTAAAGAAACTCGAACCATATTAAAGGCCTAACACGTGAATGGTAAGGATTAAATAATAGGGGTTCAAACTCAATACATCTTGCTTTAATACTATGTTAGTTTACTAATTCTCCTAAAAACTTATGCTATTAGGAGGTGGGTTAATAATTATTTTATATTTGAACGTATACATATCCCCAAACCATAAGTTTCAAAGGAACTACTTTCTTTCTCCTGTAATAATATATTCTCAAAAATGTGATCAATGGAACGACAGTTTGGATCTCTTCACCCCATTTGTAATCTCCCTCTTTTTTTTCTAGCACCAAAGACATGAAGATCTTTTATCATGATATTAGCAACCGCGAGGAGAATTTCCCACCAAAACAAACAAGGCCTTAACAAATTTGGAAAGGTAGTAGTATTTAATTAAATAGACTCGAAGTGTTTCTCTCAAAACTCTTTCTTCTTAGATCAAATGTACGAATTCTTAATAAGTTCATTTCTTTTCCCTCGTTAAAAATCTCGAAAAAAATGTAATCTTTTTGCCCTAATGTCATCGATTCCTCATTGAATTCAGGGGCTCCAAGGCTCTCCAATTTTCATCTCTTCCAATGGTAAGAATCTCTAGGCATTTTCTATATATGTGATTTACGAGGAGTGGGACAGTGATGTTCATGTAAAAATTTAGCCTCACCATTGGAGTGTTCATGATCAAACACCCCTTGTGTGAAGCAGGCCGAGGAAGTTTACGTATTTTAAGTGGTCCTAACGTGGTGCTCGTCCGTGTCATCCCAATAGAAGTGTTCTTGCTCCGCCATCAGTCTAAACCTATCTTTGTTGTCCCTTGCAAAATCGGGATCCGTTATGTTGTCCAAGTTCCTTATACAGAAAGAGTCCAGTTCATCACCAAATTTGAGAAACAACTCTCTTGGTATTTGAAGAAATATGTCCCTTCTCAAAATCAAGATCTTCACCCGCTTGAGGTAATTTTAGGGTTTCAAATTTTTGAATGAGTTCATTTTACATTCTCGGATTTGTCATTGCCCTCCATGTTTTCAATGTCAAGAAACTTTGCGTAGGAAAAAATATCGAAAGAGAAACAGAATTAGAGAAGAACTTGAGATTAAAAAGAATATAGCGGGAAAAAAAAAAATTCAGAGTTGAAACAAATTTAACAAGAAAAATTAAGTCAAAGAAGAATAATATTAACAAGTGACTATTTTACAGTCAAGTAGATTGAAGAGATAAAAGAATCAAAAATGGGATTTTGACAAACAGACTGTTGAATATTGTCAGGTTGTGAAAGGTTGTAATATAAAAATTAGTCTCCAACTTATTGTGAATTCATAGGCTCTGAATATTTCTAGTTTATTTAGTAGGGTTTGTTAAAGAGATTTTCCTTTTTCCATCTCTGTTAAATGTTTTAGTAGAAAATTTTTCCTCAATAGTGGTCGTTTCAATAATTTCCGAAAAGTTATAAGTTTTTCTTTTGATGTGCTATTTATTTCTATAGTTTTTCTTTTTGCTTCCACAAAAATTAGCAAATAGAATAAGAAAATCAAAAGTTGTGATTTTTTAATAAGTATTTAGAAATCTTATTTTTAAAATACTTAATTTTTCAAGTTTTTTAATTAATATATAATAGTAATATTGAAATAAAATTTATAATATATATCTTAAACACTTATTTAAGTTTTTAAGTCTATTTAGAAGGATGTTTTTTTTTTTTTTTTAAGAAGCTATATTTTATGATTTTGGGAGAAAGCTCATCGTGGACTGAGCACTATCTTCATCAATGTTTGACTTCTGTTACCTATCTCTAGTGTTTGCACCGAATTTAGCCCAATTTTCTTGGGGCCCAGCATGGAATCACTAGTACTACTAAATGAGAGGAAACTTATAAAAGCCCAATTTTGAGCTTTAACATCATTTTCTAGTACAGAAAGAGATAAATAATAGTTTTTAGTAAATAATAAAAATAAATAAGAGATCTTGAAAATATTTAAAGCAAATAATAAATTTTGTATATAAATAATCTATTTATTAGAATTGAATTTTTTATTTACCCAAGAAATTAAGTTTACGCAATAAATATATTATTCATTTTAAATATTTTAACGGGCATGACTGTGGTAGAAACCCTCTGAGAAAAGGGGTGGGTGGAGGCCGGGAGTGGGGGCCGGTGGGAGGGAGGGGAAGAGAGAGAAAGGGGAAGAGAGAGAGGGGAAGAGAGAGAGAAGAGAAGAGAGAGAAAGGGGAAGAAAGAGAAAATGGGGTTACCGGCGGCCGACGGCCGGCATCCGGGGCTGGAGGCTGGAGGTGACTGGAGGTGGCTGGAGTTGGGTCGCCGGCGACGGAGAAGACTTTGAGTGGGAATGATTATGTGAGGTTAGGTGTATGATAAATATCATACACTATCAATGTTTGAGCCGTTTGATTAAATCTTAACGGTTTAAAAAAAGACTTTATCGGTAGAGACCCTCAGAAGGTCTCTACCACAGCCATACCCTATTTTAACATCTACTATTTGTTTTTATTATTTATTACAAATTACTATTTGCTACAAATGTCAAAGAACGATCAGCGAGCCATCGCCTACTTTCCAAAAACAAACAAATGGAAAATGGCTTTACTAATAAAAAATATATATAATATATATAGGAAAATGCTAGTAAAATATGTATACATACACAAAATCTCACATCTGGTATCGTATGTTATCATGACATGTGGATTTCAATTGTTATGACTGTGAACTTCAGTTACTAAAAATATAAATTCATGCAAAAGAAAATATAACTAAAATGATCGTAAATTTCATTCATTTTATATTTTCTTGTATATGAATTTATATTTTTAGTAACTGAAGTTTATATATATCGGATATCATTCGGTATCGAATAGGAAACAAACATTATAGATATATTCGAAAGTCCGTTGTTTTTAACTTTTTAAGTTGATATGCATATGTGGACCTCAGTTTAAACAAAAATTGACCCAAAACAAAAAAGTATTTAAACGCATTAAAATTTGAAAAAAGCACACTAATCTTAAAATCCCAAAACGACAAATAGAAATGCTAAAGGAAATTTGTGCGAAAACGACATAGATGCAAAGTGGCAAAGGAAGATTGCCCCTCACAAGGGCAACTTTTTAGAAACATGTATTAAAGATAAGAAAGGGTCACGAAAGTAAATGTGGCTTTTGATATTTGAGTTTGAGTTAAGAATTATAAGTTTAAATAGTGATTTTAGTTGATTTTTTCAGAAAAGACAAAAAACTTTTGGAAAAAAAGATAAAAATTAAGTTGATGGTGGTGAGTAGGGCTGGCAAATCGTGTTCGCGGGCCGTGTTCGGGCCAGCCCGATTACGGCACGACACGATTAGCTTGAACACGAACACGACACGATTAATAAACGGGCCACGAACTCAAACACGAACACGACACGATTAATAAACGGGTAGCACGACACGACACGCGAACACGATTATTAAACGGGCCAAGACGGGTTGACACGAAAACAAACACGTTTATGACCCATTTAACACGAAAAGCCCGTTAACGGCCCATTTAACACGAAAAGCCCGTTTATGGCCCGTTTAACACGAAATGGCTTCCGGACCCATTTAACACAAAAATTATGGAAAAAAAATCACTTAAAATTCTAAATTCACTAACACAAAAGTTTAAATTCACTAATACAAATTCTAAATTCTAAATTCACTAACACTTAAAATTCTAAATTGTCACATAATCAATATCCAAAATATTAATAGAAACATCAAAAGACAACAAAATATTAATATAAAAGGAAATGCTTTCTTACTTGAGAATCATAGCATCATAGGTTCCATCTCCATAAATCTTCAAAAGTTTCCAAATATTTCAACCTATTCAAGAAATTTATGAGAATGAAATTAAAACATATTTAAAAACTATCTAAAGATTTAAAAAAATGTCACTATGTCTAAATTACCTTCCATTTGAACATCTGCATTTGAGGAGCTGGGATTGTGGGAGCTTTGAGCAGACATGGAGTTAGACTCGTTGAGTTCCAAACTGAGCACATCTTCAATGATTTCATCCACAGCCATGTGAATTGATTTGTTGTTGTCTGCACATAAATTTGATAAGTGGCCAACAACATAATGTAATCTTATGTAGTCAATAAGAAATGAATACACTATTTCTCCATTCAACTTGAAAACATCTAGAACATTAAAAGAAAAATTCACAGCTTAATACAACCAAGTAATAACTTCAATATATATAAAAATTGAAAACTAGATTATATCATGCGTAATGCTATTACTACATATCAAAGACTCAAAAGGTAGAATATACCTTTATCTCCAAATAGCCATTATGGTTAGGAGAAACCTCTCTCCGAGCTAACAGTTGAAATACATTGCCAACTCTGACAGCAACATCAGATAAAGGAAAAGCAATACGTGAACCAAAACGTGGCAACTTCATCAATACCAATAACAGACTTGGCCAGTTCAATTCTCAAGCATTCCTACGGCCAAATCTCACAAGTATGTGGATTCTAAATTCTAATGCTCTCAATAAGAAAGGAAAAGAAAACAATCGAACAATTTCTCAAGCAAAATTTCTAAACTTCGGAGTAGCAGACAATTAAGATCAATAGCACTGTCAGCTCCCAAACGCAAGAAAATCAATTCCGAAATAGTAACAAATAAATTGATTCACTGGGTTGGTTAAAAGTTTCCATTTCTGAAATCAAATCCTAATGAACTCATCACAACCATATCAGCTAAATAAACAGAACCACATTCCTTGCATTTTGCCCTTAACCTCTTGTCTTCACTCATCGGAAGCTTATCAAAATGTGACCAGACAATAGAAGTAGTCCTTCTTTTGCGTTTGGCTTTGCTGGGTGCATCTTCAGAAATAACTTCAAGCTCCTCTTCCTCATCTTCATCAATAGGCACATCTGTATTGGCAGGAGCAGTAGCACTAGTACCAGACTCAAGATTCACTTCATGTCCTAGACCATCCATCTGCAAAATATAATCAAATAATGATGCTTTCATGTGCAAGACTAGGTGTTTTAAATAGAAATGAAACAATTACGTTTTTAGGATTTCATTTTCTTTTCCTCCATTTTCTCATCAACCAAACAAGGGAAAAGAAAAAAAAACATAAAAAAAAAAAAGAGTAGGGCTGTATATGTGAATGTACCTCATAGAAAAAAAAAACCCCCCAATTGAAAAACCCTAGCGCTGCCGAGTGCGATCTGTAAGCTGAAATCGTGAGCTTGCGATCACGAGGCTTGCATCCACGTTAACAGTGACAGGCAGAGGAAGAGAGAAAGAGAGAGACAAATTGATGGCAGATAGTGATAGGAGAGATAAAGAAATGGGAGGGCGGCGATCAGATGGCAGATGGAGGAGAGAAAATGGTGCGGTGGAAAAGAAATTGGTGGAAGAAAAGAGAGGATGGAGAGTGATGAGGGCGAGATATAGGAAGAGAGAGAAGCCTGGCTCGGGCAGGAATGAGGCAGGGCGTTCTACGACGGTCTTTTGACTGTCGTGGTTGGTCCCGAAGCGCGCGGGCGCGCGCCTGGGCCGCGCGGGCGCGCGCCTGGCTCGGGCAGGAAGGAGGCAGCGTTCCACGACGGTCTTTTGACTGTCGTGGTTGGTCCCCAAGCGCGCGGGCGCGCGCCAGGGCCGCGCGGGCGCGCGCCTGGCTCGGGCAGGAAGGAGGCAGCGTTCCACGACGGTCTTTTGACTGTCGTGGTTGGTCCCCAAGCGCGCGGCGCGGGGGGCGCGCGCCTGGCTCGGGCAGGAAGGAGGCAGCGTTCCACGACGGTCTTTTGACTGTCGTGGTTGGTCCCCAAGCGCGCGGGCGCGCGCCTGGGCCGCGCGGGCGCGCGCCTGGCTCGGGCAGGAAGGAGGCAGCGTTCCACGACGGTCTTTTGACTGTCGTGGTTGGTCCCCAAGCGCGCGGGGGCGCGCCTGGGCCGCGCGGGCACGCTCCTACGCGCTTCTTTGACATCCTTTCACGACGGTCAAAAGACCGTCGTGGTTGGTCCTTCCCGAGGACCTACCACAACGGTCTTTTTTGACCGTCGTGGTAACTTTTTATACCACGACGGTTTTTAAAAAAACCGTCGTGATATCCGTTCTGCGAAATTTCAAAAATAATCCGAGAACCGTGCACGCTTGCATGTTGCCCAAATTTTGCGTCCTACATATATAAAATCAAATGAAAGACCTGGATCGTTTTTTTATTGTATCGACGCCATGACGGTTCTTAAACCGTCGTGGTATCACGGATACCACGACTGTCCTAAGACCGTCGTGTAATTTGAGATACCACGACGGTCCTAAAACTGCCGTATAATCCGAGATACCACGACGGTTCTAAAACCGTCGTGGAATCCATATATTTACCACGACTGTGGATTCCACTACGGTTTTTAAACCGTGTTGAAGTATTACTACCGTCGTGGAATCTGGTTTCTGTAGCAGTGTCACATATTATATTTGTTGATATGCAAGCATCTAAATTAGAATTTATATCCCATAACATTTTTCATGTAGGAAATGTCTATATAAGTTAACAAATGGAAAGATTTGTTATTTAGTATAAAACAATATGAATCATGAAATACGTGGCATTCCGAAATCAGAGGGCCTTGTGAGAAAAGAATTACGAGGAACAATGGAAGCAACAATCAACATCCACTTTTTTTAATATAGTTAAGATAAAAACATTAGCTTTTGTATAATATATATATATATATTATATATATATATATTTGAAAGGGTAGACATATAATTTATTGATACCCGATCAAAAAGACAAAAACAATAATTCTTATTTTTCTATTTATATTTCAATAATTTATACAAGTAATTTTTTGTTTATTATTAGCATTATTTTTCATTCCGTAGTGCCACCATAATACCACACTAGACTGACTTATTGATTACCAAACAGAGTAACATTCTTTTGGAGTTAAACATATTTTATAGTATTGTCAAATACTTAGTTGCTTTAAACAACAAGCAAAAGAATAAACTACAATAGTAATTCGAAGACAACAAGTAAAAAATACAGAAATGATGACAAGAATATTTAAATATTATTTATGAATTTTTTTTTCATGGTCAATAAGAATTTGAAAAGTTGAAGTTCAAATTTGAAAAACATAGTTTCAAAATGATGAGTAAGTTTTACTGTTTTACATCCTAATAAATTTATGTATTTGTTAACTATAAGATTACCCTAATATCCTAATTCAAATATATACACATAATTAGGTTTACTATTTTATATTATTAATTATTTTATATTATTAACTAGTTAACTCTAACTATAATTTGTTTACAATTTTATATTATTAACTAGTTAATTATAAGATTATTATTTTATATCAGAAGCAACATCTCCATAACTTCTGATTTATATTGTCTCAATAGTGGAAATTCTTCGATAGTTATTTTCTGGTCTTGTATCAAACACACAAATGGGCCTATACTTGTTATAAAAAGAGCTTTAGAATAGTTTGAAAATTCTAAGATAAACGTGTTAAACGTGTTAATCGTGTTAGCCCGTTTCCGGCCCATTTATTTTCGTGTTAAACGTGTCGACCCAATTTCGACCCAATTATTAAACGTGCGGTTCAAACCCATTTATTACGTGTCGTTCTCGTGTCGTGTCACCGTGTCGTGTCCGGAATTGCCGGCCCTAGTGGTGAGTTTAAACTCACCAATCAAACGGGCCTTGGTTTTATTCTTTTCTTTAAGCACTCAATCTGAATCACTTTCCTTTTCTATTATTTTGTTCCATAAGGAAAAAAGAAAGCAAAAAATTTTTTTTAATGCCTACAGCACACACAGAGCAGTCGTTTTTCACATAAAGTATAAAACTGTCCCCACCATGACTTTATTGCAAGCAACACTTTTTTTTTTAATTTACCTCAGCAAATGACATACACATAATTTTATGAGATAGTTTGACCACCACATATATCTTTAAAAAAATAAAATAATAAATCATAAATACTGGACTTTATCAAAAAAATACTTCAGATAATTATTCATTATAAGAAAATTTATAATATTTATAAATCATTTAAAATCCTCGTTTTCGTCGATATTCAATGTATAAAGGACTCTATCATTTAATATTTGTTGCCGAGTTTAACTCTTTTTTTTTTTTTTTTTCCTCCTTAACTGCTACATAATATAATTACTAATACTTAAACGTTAAAACCTAAACCGCGTCCCTTCCAAGTTGCATTTCTAGGAAAGCACGTCGCCACGGTGTGGGCCAGTTTTGAATAAATCAAATATTAAAAAAAAAAGGACAACAAATTAATATAATAGAGATTTCAGCATAAGACTTCTTATTTGATGTTATTTAAGGAACAATATTTATCCGCACGATCCATTTTTTAGTAGATGGTTAAAATTTATACACGTTGAAATAAAATTATTCCAATCATTAAATAGAACATTGAAAATTTAATCTCACGTTTAAAACAACAAACTTTATCAATAATATAGAATGTAAAAATCCTATTTTGAAAACTCTTTTTTTTTTTTTTAAACAATATTTCCTTGATTATTCATCTGTTTTAAAAACTATAAATATATCCTTTAGATTTTAAATTACGTTCCAATTTCATCACTCATGTGCTTCTGCATGAAAAGACTAATAACCCCGATAGTTTCTAAAAAGTATTTTCTTGAAAAAAAAAAAAGATAAAAATACGAAAACAAAACGTATATTTTTTGAAGGAAAAAAGATCCGCCGATCATAAGAATTTTGAAGGAAAAAAAATTTTTAATTACTTTTTAGAAACTATTTAATTCATGTCTCAATCTTTTTTTTTTTTTTTTTTAACTTTCCAAAAAGTGTGGAAGGGATAAAACTGAAACATATTTTAAATACATGAATACTTTGTAGTTCAAATAGATTGAGGACTAAATAGAGAAGCTATTGATCGGAGTTATACTTAATTATGTAATCAATCATATTTTTTTAACGCCAAATGTTAATGTTGTTTTCCTCAACAATGATTTGTTTCCTTTTCAAAGAATTATTTATCAACATAACAAAAATTTTAGTTTTATTTCATGTGTCATATTGATCTTGTGTCAAATTTTTATGTCATATTAATGTAATAGATTTTAAATTTGTAACATTCAGATGTTTTTTTTTTTTTTTTTTTTTTTGTCTAAAAATGATATAGCTTTAATGTAAACGTAACTTTGTAATTAATAGTTGAAAACCAACCTTGAACACTACAAGGAAAACAAATCAGCATTTAACTCAAAATATAGAATATGCCAAATAAGTATAATACAAAAGCTATTACATTAGAGAAGAATTTTTGTCCCCAAATAAGCACTAACTAATTTTTGTACATACTAAAAATTGATTGGTTTGTACCCAAATATTAACATATATGTTTTGAAATTGGAGATGGAGATTTGGAACTCTATACATTTAAATAAAATTATGTATAAAATTACCGTTATATATATATTTACAGCATTGATACCAATAAATTTTAGTATTAGTACCTTAATTTTTTTAGATTATATTAACTATTTGGTATTGCATTGAAGGCACTCCATTAGACCATTACATGTAGCTAAATAATTATCAGACAATTTCATTAAAAAAAAAATCAGACAAAACGCAGAAAAGAAGATATATTCCTATTCATAAAAAAAAAGAAGAGGGAATATGTTCTTAAATATTACGAAAGAAATATTTATTTATCTATCCCATTTGGCACAATAGTTTAACTCAAGTTAAACTGTATTTTTTTTTATTTTTTTCTGAAAAATTTTTTTATCTTTTCTGAAAAAGTCAACAAAAATTACTATTCAAACTTAAAAATTTCAACTCAACTCAAACTCAACTCATTCACCAAACACCTAGGGTTGTTTATTTTGAATACTCGGTGTCTCCGATGGACACGGTTTGATTCAATTTTGCAATATATTTTAAGTGGTCGTACTCGTTGTGGTCGTACTCGTTTGTCCGCTAAACTAAGCAGCATATTTTAAGTGGTCGTTACTCGTTTGTCCGTTAAACTAGCTTTCAGCTTGTAGTTTAATAGTTAGTCAAAGCCAATTTCCATGTAACAACAATATGTTTGCCCGTTGCTCACTTTTTGTTTCTCAATACTTTCCCGGAAAGACTCTTTGCCAAAACTTTCCCGGAAACAAACAAACAGCCCTCCTATCCTTTCCTTTCTCGCCACTATAAAATCTCCAATCATCCAATCTCTTGTTAATCACCACTCTCACCATTTTCATTTAACTTCTACTCTTTCTTCACCGACCAAACTTCTCATCGGTCCTTAAACTATTCATCATTCCAAACATACTTATTTTGTCTTCAAAGTTCTTGTTTTTTTTTTCCTTATATTTTTTTTTGTTACAACACATTTTAACGATATTTTATAATCTGATTTTACTATAAAGTAAAATTCAAATCTCATGCCTTAAGGTAAGAGTCTTTTCTTTTCTTTTACTGTTTATTTTTCTTGTTCGTAAAAAAAGCTCATAGTGGTGTCCTCATTGTTTTTGTTTACGGTCTATTTAGGAATACAGTAAAATCACATATTCTCATATAATTAATCGTTATCTGAAAATTATAAATCTCATTCATAAATCTATTAAATCCCTCATTTTAAAAATTCTTATAGTCTGTCGTGAGATATATATATATATGTTCTTACTTATGCGTGTGCCAAAAATAATAAGAAATAGATCTTGAGTTCAAAATTCCACCTCAAACATCTACAAATAATAATAAAAAAAAAAACCCCCCACACACCACTCAACATACTATTTTACTTCTAAAAAAAATTGAAAAAAAAAAAACAAAAACAAAAACAAAAAACAAAAGAAAAGAAGACTTGACCATAGTCCTACAATTATTGGTCTCTGATCCCATAAAACAGAGCTTTTCCCATCTTCACCATTTTCCAAAGGTCTTTACCAATTTTTTTCACCATTTTCCTCTCAAAAGCCTAAACCTTTGAGAAATCCAAGCTCGACCCATTTGCGAGACCTCGCCGGAGGGTCCCCCCTCCCCTCGACGGAGCGCCATGGATTCCAGTAACGGCGGCTGCTGCCGGTGCTGCTTCAGCTTCATCTTCACCTTAGGACTGACGGCTCTGTTCATGTGGCTAAGCCTCCGCACCTCAAACCCCACCTGCTACGTCCAATTCTTCTACGTCCCGGCGATGAACCGAACCCTAAACTCGCCGGGGAACACGACGGTTTACCTGGATCTGAAGCTCAACAACGGGAACAAGGACAAGGGCATCTACTACGACAACGTTAATCTGACTCTCTCCTACGTCCACAACAAAAGCGAGCCGGAGGGAAAAACACTAATAAACGACACGTTTATTCCTGCGTTTTATCAGGGCCACAAGAAGAAGGCGACGAAGAAGGCGAACTTCTCGGCGGCGGGGCTGGACTGGGCCCTTGTTAAGGCCAATACGACGGCGGTTTTCAGGGTGGATTTGGCCACGGCGGTGAGGTTCAAGATCATGGCGTGGAAGACCAAGAGGCACAGGTTGGTCGTTGGGACTAATGTGGAAGTCATCGAGTCTGGGACTAAAGTCAACCCCAAGAAGGGGAATAAGCTCTCTGGGGCAAGGAAAAATGGGTGTTTTTCTCTCCAGGTTGGAGTTTTGATCAATCTCCTCATCTGGTTTTTGATCGGTTTTTGGTGATTTTGTTTTATTTTTTCAATCGGCATGGTTTCCTGGCGTAGAATTACCGATAGGTTATGGCTGCGGCCAGATTTGATTGTATTTGATTTGATTTGATTTTTGTTGTCTGTTTAATTATCAAGATATGTTTTCAGAAAATAGTCACTAACAAGTTTGTATGGAGCAGTTTTTTTTGGTGGCTAAATTGGGTAGTGTTGAAATCACTCTGTGATTCTCAGCGTTTTTTTTGGCATTATTTTTTAATTTTTGAAAGAAACCATTAACAACAAGCAGAAAACTATTTTGAGATAGATTTTGAATTACTTACTGGGGTTTCTCATTGTTCTGAGAATAGGTTTGGAAATTTCCTTTACCTTTTCTTTTGCAAGTTCGCAGAGAAGAAGTTGGTCCCTCACTATTTAGTTTGGGATTTTTCAAATTCAATTCTGTTTTTGTATTCACACAAAGAAGAACTCACGAGGCAGATGACTATAAGAAGTTGAGGAGGAGAAATTTAGCTGTCACTATGTGAATTGTGACGAGTTTTTTGAATTCCGAACGAGTTCATGCTACTAAAAGGCCTGAAATTTGAACTGTTTGACTTCAGGTACAACCTTTTTTGTTTTATTTTATAGTTTTCTTTTTCTTTTGGCTGAACCCTTTTTTCTATCTTGTTTTGTGAATAAAAATGGAAAAGAAACCAAGGACTTTTCTTAGTGTGAACTGCTAATAAAATGGTTTCAACAAACGCAGAAAACAGGACAAACACCACCACCCCTAGTTCCTACTTGCCATAAAGCATAATTGAAGCATAAAACAGTTGATGATGGTTTCTACATACCATTTTCTCAGCCATCAAAGGCAAGTGAGTCCATGATCAGTGTCTGCTGCTCCTGGTGTAGTTGCTCGAGTCTTTCTTTTGGTTCCCGAATTCTTTGCCTGATTACTTCCAAGCGGGCGCCAATGACAGCAGGGCTTATGGGGCGAAAAGCCATCCAGAAATGACTTAACCTTCTTCGAGCGGTTTGAATAGCATTTTCTACATTTTGTGCTTCTACATTAATTTCAACAAGTCGCTAGGGAATGTCTGATAGAATTGCTTTCAATCATAGATCGACTGTTGAAGATTTAATCTAACGACTAAAACATCAGTATTTATCGGTAGTGCAAAAATACAATTTCCTACTATATATTTTTCTTTAAAAAAAGAAAATCAGAAACAAAAAAGGCTATTTCTTTGGTTTACCATTCTCGACGAAAAGATAAAATGCATGGTGAAATATTACAGAATCTGCTATTACAAAAAAAAAAAAAAAATATATATATATATATATATATATATTGTATAAAAAACCATTGTCCATAATCTATCCAGCACTCTAAAAAGTTCACCTTAACATAAAGTGAAAATGCCCACAAGGGGCTCAACAGATTTTCCAAATCCTTTCTATATTCACAGAAGCTCAGGTAATCATACTGGTAAATTCAAAAACAGTCCTTTTTATTGAGGTGGTGATGCACCACTTTGCAGTTTTATCAGAGAATAGTATGCGCTGTTACGTTCTAAAGCGATCAATTCGTTGTGTGAACCTTGTTCGGCAACTCTTCCGTTCTTGATGACAGCAATGGAGTTCGACTTCTGTATGGTGGATAGCCGGTGGGCGATGACCACACAGGTTCTGCCGATCATCAGCTTTTCGAGAGCTTCTTGGACCAAGTTTTCGGACACACTGTCAAGAGCACTTGTGGCCTCGTCCAGCAGGAGGATTGAAGGGTTCTTAAGTATCGCCCGAGCGAGTGCAATCCTTTGTTTCTGACCTCCCGACAGCTGAACTCCTCTCTCCCCGCAGTATGTACCATAACCATCTTTCATTCCGCTGAAAAGACGACACCAAAGATCAAAACAACGAAAAGAAAGAGGGGTTTTAGCAAATGAAAACTGGTAAATTTCTTCGTTGTCAAGAAATTTCGATTATTTTATTTTGCATACCTTATGAATTCATGAGCATTAGCAAGTTTTGACGCCTTTCTTATCTCAGATTCCGTAGCCTTCTCTGTCCCGTAGGTGATGTTTTCGCGGATAGTTCCAGCAAAAAGGGCGGGCTCCTGACTCACTAATGCGATATGAGATCTCAAAACTCTCAAATTATAATTCTTAATATCCTGTTCATCAATGTGTACTGATCCCCCCAAAGGATCGTAAAACCTCTCGATAAGTCCAATTATGGTAGATTTTCCCGAACCACTCTGGCCTACTAGTGCTACCGTTCTGCCCGCTTCAATTTTGAGGCTTAGTCCCTTAAGGATCATCTGCTCGGGTCTCGTTGGATATGAAAATAAGACGTTTTTGAACTCCACGCGGCCCTTTATTCTCTTCTTGAAGTCGAGCCCCATTTTGCTATCCGGGTCAATCTCACTTTTCCTATCCAAAATTGAGAACACCGATTGAATGGCACTGCTTCCTTTGGATATGTCGGAAGTCATACTTCCAGCTTCTGCAATGATATAAGCAGTGAAGAGCAATATCAAAAATGCTTGGAAAAGGTGCTTCGGCGTTATCATCTCTTGTACTAATAGCCTCCCACCATACCAGTAAGCTAGAGCTGTAGCGGCCGTGTTAAAGAATTGGGAGCTAAACAATCCGAAACCCGAAACGTAGGACTGCTTAATGCTCTCCTTTTTCGGACCTCTCAAGGTGGCACCAAAGAGCCCCAACATCTTTTTCTGGGAAGAAAAGGCGGTGATAGTTCTGTGGTTTATAACAGCTTCACTAGCCAATTGACTTCCTTCCTTTTGAGCTTTTCGGGCTTTTTCAGCCATGCTCTTCATCAAGACACTTCTTGCGTAAAAGCTTCCGATGACTAGTGGCTGCACCGCTATCATCACAAGGGTTAGCCTCCATGTGAGAGAGAGTCCAAGCCCATAAGCAAAGGCAGCACTGAAAATCGCTTGGACAAGCAGCGACATTCTGTCTCCAACGAGGGATCTAACCATGTTGGCTTCAGTAGCTAACCTCGCACAAATGGCTGCACTTGTGTTCTCGTCTTGATCAAAATATCCGATCTCAAATGTCATCAACTTCTCGAGAAGTTTCTCCCTCATCCTTTTGGTCAACTTTTCTCCCATAACCGCAAAGTTGTAGTGTTGCAGGGTATTTGTGAAGAAGTTGAAAACTCCAATGCCTAAGAAAATGAGGGACAGGATTCTAGATTTGTGCTTCATTTCAGTTGAGTCTTGGAGAAAGTAGATCGATATGAGTGATCCAACACAGTAGGCATTTATAGGTTGTACAGCTCCGGAGCCAATCGCCCCCAAGCATCCAAGAAAGGCTTGTCCCCACTCGGGCGAGTTCAGTTTCAGCAAACGCCACTGAGAAGGAGTCGGCTGACTTGAGTATTTTGAGTACTCTTCATCGCTTTCATCAGCGGGATCGTATTGAATAGAAAAGGAATAGGGAGTCCCCATAGAGACGGACATCGCTGAGCTGAAGGGATAGAGTGCAGGAGTGCCTGGAGCACTTGATCTGATACTGTAAGGACTTCTAAGAGGGCTTGGTGAGACGCTTCTCCTACGCCGAGGCGTTCCCTCTGGTTGAGTACTGGGTTCATTTGCAGCCTCATTTTGCGCCGCCATTTGCTGCAACTGCACCATCTTCGCATATTCGCCGCCCTGGCCTCCATTCAACTGCATCAACTCATTGTGTGTACCTGATTCAATTACTTTCCCTGCCTGAAGAACGACAATCGTGTTTGCTGCTCGGATTGTGGATAGTCGGTGGGCTATGATGATTGTTGTTCTTCCTTTCGATGCTTGATCAATGGCATCTTGTACTACTCTTTCCGCCTGCGCGTCCAATGCACTTGTGGCTTCATCAAGCAGTAGAATCTTCGGATCCCTCAAAAGAGCTCTTGCTATGGCGATTCGCTGCTTTTGCCCACCAGACATTTGAAATCCGAATTGACCAACCTGATAAACCATGGTGGTTGAAGTTAGAAACGGTTCTCACAAGTCATGTCAAGCTAGTTACTAAAATGTTATGTTTTTTTTGACTCCGCCGAATATTTTCAATAAAACCGAACCGTCTTATAGCCAACTTTTAGTATAAGCAAATTTGCAGTGTAGAATGGAAATAATATTTTTGTTTGCTTACTTGAGTTTCATATCCCTCTGGCAATTTAACAATGAAATCATGTGCATTTGCAGCTTTAGCAGCAATTACCACTTGTTCCATCGAAGCTCCTTCCTTGCCAAAAAGTATGTTTTCTTTTATCGATGTCGCAAAGAGAACGGGTTCCTGGTTAACAAGACCCATTTGCGATCGGTACCATTTCAGCTGTAGTCTTCCTGTTCTGTATCCATCCAAGAGTATTTCTCCCTCTATGGGATCATAAAACCTCTCAAGCAATGCAATGATTGTGGACTTTCCCGAACCGCTACCTCCGACAAGGCCTACCTTCCTACCAGCTGGAATACTCAGACTTAAACCTTGCAGGACTGGTGTGTCTGGCCTTGATGGATAGCTGAAATAAATATTCTTGAATTCCACTTCTCCTCTGACATATGATAAAGCCTTCCCTTTTCTGTCTTCGGAGTCAATAGCGGGCACTCGATCGATCATTTCAAGAACCCGAGTAGAGGCTGCTAATGCCTCTGTGATGCCTGTTAAATTTGGGAGGGCACTCAATATACTTCTGAAAATGAGAAAAGAAAAGAATTGTAAATATCAAATTGAAACTGGAAAATGAAGCTTATCAATGAATAACATATCGAGGAATGCTGCATGCACCCGATGAGTTTCACAAGTGCAGGATCAAGATCTAAGATTTCTGAGGGTCCCATAGTGGGGCCCATGTGAAAGAATGACTAGATCGTACACTCATTGAGTGTCACAAGTGCACGATCTGAACCCTTGATTTCTGTGGGTCCTATAATCGGGCTTCTGTGAACGAATGGATAGATCGTGCACCCAGTGAGTGTCACCAGTGCACGATTTTGACCTATGATTGCTGTAGGTCCTACAGTGGGGGCCCATGTGAATGAATGGCTAGATCGTGCACTCATGAGTCAAGTGCATAGCACTTCTCATATAACATCGGGTAGAGTTTGTAGAATGACTCACAAGCCTCCCATGAGGACATTGAACCCGGCAATGAAAACATGGCCACCTTCTTCTCCTTTCTGAGTCACCAAATAAGTTCCGACCCAAGCCTGGAATCCCCAACCGATGTAAATGACTCCCATGGTTCCCAACATCAGTCCTTTCGTGAGACCAAGCTTAATTCCAAATTCCAAAACCTTCTGGAGTGCAGAGCCGAACCTATTTAGTGTTTGGTTCTCTCCCACATACGAGTACACCGTTCTTATCGAAGAAAGCGCTTGCTCGGCGATCCCACCGGCAACTCCATAAGCTTCGATCGACTTCATGACAAAGCCCATTATGATCTTTCCGAAGAAAAGCCCCGGAGCTATGAACATGACCGAAAGCGGTAGAGCTGCTAGTGTGAGTCTCCATGACAACACGAAGGCAAATATGTGACAGAAGAGGAAGGTTGACATGTAAGCTAGGCAATCAGGAATCTACAACAGGAAAATTTCAAATTAGAGACATAATGAGAAATAAATGATTTATAATTTTTTTTAGTTTTGAACTCGATGAATATGTATAAGTGCATCATATTTCGAATATAATGCATGTTTTTAAAAGTCAGACTCAGTCAAAATCATATCGAAAGTAAAAAAGATATACAAAACTGACAGAGGCTGATAGCTTTTCAAAACTTAAAATTGAAGGTGTGTTTGAAAGCAAACCTTTTCGCAGAGCGCAACTTGGATGGCATTTGCATCGGAGGAGATGATTGACACAACTTGGGACGTTGTCGAAGAACCAGCGGTCTGGGTATCGAAAAAGCCGACTTCTTGTCGGAGGACAGATTTCAGATATTCTGTTCTCATCTTAGAAGTCTGCCTTTCAGCAGTTCTTGTCCAACAAACTCCTTCTGCAATGGGTAAATGTTAAAGAAAATATAGTCAGATTCTTGTATTTAGAATTCTCTCTCTCTCTCTATATATATGTAAATATATAAATATATATATATATATATAAAACATGTTTCGTGAAAAGAATTGAATTGCAGTGACTTACCAACAAAGGCAGAAAGTCCAACTCCAATTGCAGCATAGAGAAGTCTTAGTGCAAACTGAAATATTTTATATCCAGAATCAAAGAAAATTCACAAAACATATTTAAGAACTTAATATAATGGTCTTAAACCTTCCCATAATCCCATCTATTACATATTCTGCATGTCATTAAAAAAAATAATGATGATGATGATGATAATAAAAAATAAAAACTTGTTCCAAAGTTTTGTTTCTTTTTCTAGTCCTGGAAAAAAAAAAACGAAAAAAAAAAATTGCAACAATAAGTTTTACTCAAGAGTCCATTATTCGATAATTGGAGGACAGAGTGTTAACATCTAAAAGCTTAGAAGTTTAAGCAAATGTTTGGAACACAGATTTGAAGTCAAAAAAATCTAATTCGAGTTGGGAATTTAAACTTAATTGGCATTTGAAAGAGAGAAAAATAAATGTGATACGGATTATAAAAAAAGTGAAAAAAATAAATTTGAACTCAATCGGATTTTTTCAATCCAAACCTTTGATCTAAACAAGGGCAAAAAGTTTCTCTTTTTCAACCAGGCTGAATCATCTATAGTGAACTTGTGACATATTCCGCATATTATACGTAAGTGATGATACGTACATTTATACACATAGTCGATAAGCTTTCTCTATAATCATTTCAGAAGAACCGTTCTCTCTCATAACATATATAATGAAAAACATAACATGATACTTATTAAATATAACATTTCTCACTTTAAAAATAACTTCAAGAAATTAAACTTCTAACATTTTTTTATGTTACAAGAAAGAACAGTCCTCGTAGAAGGACCGTCGAGAAGCTGTATAAAGACGGTTGAAATTGCTTACCTTGTTTACATCATGATTAGTGAGGGAGCCATTGGAACTTCCATAGGAGTTGATAACATCACTGAGAATGTACATCGTGAGAGGATTTTGCAAACCATCACCAAGACTCCCCAAAGTCCCAAACAACATCAACAACATATCTATGCCATCTGCATAACGAAACATGCTATTTTTCATCCCCATTTTTTTTTAAATACAAACTCTATTGTTTTTGCTCTTCTTTTTCTAGCTAGAAGAGCAAAGTTATAACTCAAAACAAACACACCTTGTAATGAAAAATTTCATCGCCCTTTTAACCCGGTTGATCAAATATTTTATAGAAACGTTTCCTCAAGGGATCTTTAGACAGATTATTACGTTATCTATTCGACTATTACTATCGTGTCCTTTTCACCATCAGGCAGTGGCGCTAATTCCAATGCCAAGTGGAGTTGAATAATTTTATTTTATTTTATTTTTTTAAAGCCGGCATCCTTTATATGCCTTTGTAGGCCATGATTGTATCAATGTGTTGTTTTTACTTATAATATGACCAACTAGTAAAATCAAATCAAATAGGAATTTTTTTTTTTTTTTTTTACGATAGAAAATATCATTTTTCGCTAGATAACTGTAGTTTTAATTATTAGATTAAATTTTTAATGGTTTAATTTATGAATATAAATAATTTCTGTTGCACGTACATGTTACAAATTTTTAACGTAAACATTTCTATAATCATGTAAGGGCTGAAACTATAGTAAGGGGGCATTTAGAACCTCTACTTAAGTTAGGGGATTTTCAAAATTTTATCTTTTTCTTTAAAAGTAAATAAATTTCATCATTCACATATTCAAATATTTTGTTTTAATTTTTAAACTTTAAAAGTCCGTAACTTTCTTATTTAAGTCGAAATGTGATAATTTTCTTTAAAATTATAAAGAATGATAAGAGTAACGAAACACGATGTATGTTGTTTTTTTTTCTAAACATATTTCAAGTTTTTACATTATTTAACTATCACAATTTATTTTCAACTATATGTACATTTCAAACATTAACTTATTTTTAATCAAAATATTTCTAAAACTTTAAGTTCAGTTGGTATTTCAAATGTCCTCTTAAGTGAAAAACGAAAATGTTCAATTCGTATGTCCTTACAAACTCTTATCAAAATGAATAAAAGCACATATAAAAAACCAATATGTGAAATTATCAAAACTATAGAGGGGGAAAAAAAAAAACCGTGGAGTTAAATCTCTCTCTTTATTCCCCCCAAATGGAATCTTTCTTTTTTGTCTATATATTACTTTTTATTTTGTCTTTATGTGGCTCCAACAAACTTCCTTGGAATGATTCTTTTTCTACTGTTGAAAGTTAATTATGTCTCTAAGTAGAATCTAACAATAGACTAGGTTTTATCATAAATTAGAAGCCAAATATTATGATTGGAACCAGTTTTCTTGTGTCTTTTGCCTAGTTGAATAAGGTCAAACTCATCTACTATACTTTTTAGCATGCCCATTCGGCCACAGTCTAATCTATGCAGATTCCAATCCAAACTTTGTGTTTTTATCTTTTTTTGTTTTTTTTTTGTTTTGTTTTTCCCATTTTTTCTCATTACTGCGCCTCCTGCCTGCACTTGAAAATCCTGCCAAATATGAAAGAACAAATGGTCAATTTTTCAAAAAATAAAAAATAAAAAAGGGTTAATATCATCGTGTAACTTGAAGTTCAACGTTTTCTCAATTTCGTATTCTAATGTTATCAAGATCTCATCGAGGTATCTTGTTATTCGAGAAAAAATATTATTTCGGTATCTTGAGTTTATTTTTTAAGAAAAAGTATTTTGACATCACTTTTTTTTTGGTTTGTTAGGGGTAAATGTATGAATGAACTTATTATGTTTTAATTTGATTTTTGTTATGCAATTTTTTTTTTTGGGAAATTGTAGTGCATAGCATATATCATAGATATCAATAAGGTTTATAGCATTTTTTTTTTCTAATTGTGATAAATTATAGCATAGTTTTGTTTTTCTCTTTAAAATAAGAACTAAAATTCCGCTTTTACCCTCACCTATCGTATCTCTCTTCCCCAAACTGTCACACACAGTCTCTCTCTGTCTCTCAACCTTCCTCCGTTACCAAGGGTGCTGCGCCGGAGGGAGATCAGATCACGACGGTGACATCGACAAAGAGATCAGGTCACAATCTGACAATGATGGCAAGATCCAAGGCTGATGAAGGATTATCCGGCGGCGTGGGTATGGCAGCGACAGCTTCCCGTTCCTCAGGACGTCACTTTTCAGTTGTGACGGCTAGATCTTGGGTGGCAATCATCGCAATATTCTACAATAGCTACAGTCATTTTATTCCTCAAAAAAGAGACTCAAGGTACTCGAGAAAATTTCTTAATAACAGGTTATCTCGATGAGATTTTCCAACCACGAAGTACCAAACTGAAAATAAATAAATAAATAAATAAAACATACATAAATAGAACTACATGATCCCATAATGATATTAATCCCCACATATTTGTACGTATGTATGTACTTACATCCATAGATGTATATAAAAATGATTGAATCATGAAGAAGATGCGTTTATCAAAGTAAATAAGTAAATCATGGAGATGATCTTATCTAAGGGTATCCCACATTTTTTTCTAAAGCTAATTGTATTTCTCAGATCGTCAGTTGTTCTATGGTGTCATTTTCCATATGTGTGTGTCTGTGTGTCTGTGTGTGTATATATATTTATATCTTTTTTTTTAATTTATTTTTTATTTTCCTTTGATGGTCAAAGTCTTCGTTTTCTTCTGCTAGTTTTTCTTACATGTCATTCTCTTAATCCCTTGCCAAAAAGAAAACGATAATTCAAATATCGTAAGTGGGACCATAGAATGTCATTGTGACAAGCTTTGGAACAAGTCTTCGCGTTATCATTTAATCGGGCTACATCGAATATCTATTTGCAAATGGATGCCATATATTTTATAACATTATTAAATTTGATGACTGAGATTTAAATTTTATACTTTACAAAATTAAAATCAGGCGTGGAGTTTCCGTTAAGCGGTACTGTCACATAAATATATATATATATATATTTATATATTAATAAAATTATCATTCTCCCCTAAATTGTGCAAACTGAACCATTTGGTCAAAGAATACGATTGGTACTTTCATCAAATTTTATCAGATAAAAAGAGAAGAAAAATTAATGTTGGTTAATTACATGATGTTTTCCAAACTCTACTAACACTTTGGTAGCTAATACTTTATAATGAAGAAGAGCCAAGTCAACTTATGAGAGTTAGGCCATTCAGTATTATTCTAGCCTTTCGCGAATTCTACTAGAAGACACGAGATCCATGTCAATGGAATAATCTGATTTAAATCATGTGACGCTTATGAAATTGATGTAACATTGTTGTCCTAAAATCAATTCTCTCGATAGTCTTTGTCATATGAGGTAAATCGTATGGTTGCGATCAATGATCCTATGTAATACGTATATCAAGTTGCTCCCACTATAATATTTTCTATCATCTAATGGCAAAGCAAACATGAGATTAACTTTACTGTTAAGGCCTTTTTTTTTTTTTTCCTTTTCTTTTTTGCTACAAGACAAAATAATAATGCATGATTCATAAATAATAGTCAAAATGACTGAGGTTTTTATTTTTTTTAGGATGAGGATCAGAGGATTTGAACTCTATATTTTATGCTACATTTAATGGTGGAATTACCGCTAGTATACTGGAAACAAGTATGAGGATTCTTCTCGTGAAACTTTAAACTAATTATATCTAAAATATGGCTCATTGTATTCTATTGCCTCTTACCAATGAGGCTCTTTTTCTTCTATGGACAAATAACAATGCATTTTGCTCCTAGTACCTGTTCCATTCCATATAATGTCGTTTCTATGCTTTGTTCTAAATACCTTCTCTGAACGAAAAACAATGCAAATTTTCCTTTTCAACCATCAAAAAAAAAAAATTTTCAATTTGTTCCTAGTGCTGTGCCAGTCCACACAAACAACTTCAGACCAAACGACAATGTTAATATGTCGTACAGACTGATAACATGTCGTTTTGACAGCCTTTATGTTTATATATATATATATATATATATATTAAGTGTATTTTTAATGGTTACTTTATTATTTACTCATTCATTATTACTTTTATTTTAGCTGTGTCATGTAGATCAAGTGGTCGTAATAAATTAGGTAACTGACCAAATAAATTCATGATAATTAATGAACATTGAAGTTAGAGATCTCATTAATATAATTTTGGATTAGTAACTTATTCTTAACCTACTAACATCACTTTTTAGACACTTTTCTTTTTTCAAATGGAATTTAAATAAATATTTTTCCCTATTTTTGTTCTTAACCTAATATTCATTTAGGATTTTTTTTAAGTTTGTAGCTCAATACTCTTACAATTATATGTTTTCATCAACCTCAAATAATACCCTTTTTCTCTCTCTCTCTCTTATATTTTTCTCCTTCGCAGTCCAAACCACAGTGCTTTTTTTTTTTCCCTGCAAATGTCCCCTTTCCTCTCTATTTCTCTATGTCAATTCTCACTCTCTCTCTCACTCTCTCTCTCTCTCTCTCTCTCTTTATTTTATTTTATTTTTTTTTGAAGTTGCTTGTTCTTAATTTATTGACTATTATGCATAATTTTCCTTTTCTTTTTTCCTTTTAGGAAAGAGCCTTTTTTTCCCCTTAGACAGGCTTCAAGTACGAAAGCCAAGTAAGAAAACATTTTTTTATTTGCCAAAAAAAAAAAATCTACAAAAAGTATTATGTTATGATAATCTAATTAACTTTTCAACGTGCTTTTTTTAAAGTAAAATTAGTAGAAAAGAAAAATAAATAAATAAATAAAGAGTACGATAATTTGATGTAAACAAAAGTGGGAAGGGAATTTGAAAAAAAAAAAAATAAATAAAGGAGAAAACAACACTAATATGTCAATCACAACAATTTTTTTTCTCATCCTAATATATTAATTGTAGTAATTTTGATATTTATTATCCATTTCCAACAGAAAAAAAAAGAGAGAAAAATATTTTTAAGGGAGCTTTTATTGACACCTCTCAATTTACTTTTTTCACCTTGTTTATTAGATTATACACTATTTAAAAATTTACATATTCATTATTTCTTTTTACACCCCCTCTTATTATTCTATAGTAATTCATATAATTTAATTCTATTTTTAATACTTCTTCCACTCACCAACCAACAAACAACCCCCTATTTTTTTTGTAAACAATTCTTTTTTATCATTTGTTGTTTTTCTTATTTTTGACTTCTTTAAAAAAAAAAACAAACAAAAAAACAAAGTAGTTCAATGATTCTTTTCTCTCTTTGAAATAAGATTTAATGAAACTAATAAAGCTGTACTTTTATTTTATTTTTATGAAGTATTATTTTTATGAACGTCGTAGATATCTATATAAATATTGTTTTTTTTTTTAGTATTGTTTTAATGAACGTCACAAATTTATAAATAAATATGATATACATATATAAAGTCGTAGATTACTTATCTTAAAAAAATAGTTTTAAGAATAAATGACGAGAAAAAAAAGATTGTTTAAAAAATAGGGGGCTATTTAAAAAGATTGTTTTAAAAATAGGGGGTTATCTATTGATTAATGAGTATAAAAAGGATAAATAGTACAATTAAATTGTAGGGATTTTTTTAGAATAATAATAGGGGTGTAATAAGTAATAATAAATATTTAAATTTTAATTAGTAGATAATTTAAGGAAAGTAAAAAAAGGGGTATCAATATACGCCTCCTTAATACTTAAGATAAACCGGTCTAACATGCTATAACAAGTCAAATAAAACACTATATTATCAAATGTAATTAAGACTATTTTTTCATAATTTTGCCTGTAACTATTCATGGTTACAAATATAATAATCGAAATTTTCACGAACTCACAATTTTCTTGTAAATAAGAAATTTATAGTTCGTATTATGTGTTTATGTGCAATTTTATGAAAATTATGAATATTAATACAAAATTCATGATTTTATCAGTATATGATTGAGTTCTCGATAAATTAATTACGAGACTTTATGATAGGCCTTTTAAGTAAAAAGGTATGACGAAATTTCATGAATTCATGATAGTCAAAATTTGATCGGAACAAGTCAGAGGTTGACCAGAATGGTCAAACCTAAGACGGTAATGTTATATGATAATCAGTGTGAGAAATATACTGCGAAAACTGTCTTTACAGACAAGATAGCAAAATTAAGTTTTAAAACCACCATAGAAAAATCAAGCACCTAAAATAGGATATTAAAGGCCAAATAGCTTTAAATAAAAAGAAAAATCTTTATACAGTCCAACTATACACAGATAAATTTTGGACTGCAATTCGGTATAACAGTATTAAATTGTACTGTATATTAGTGAACACAGTATTAGAAATATCTGTGTTGGATTTAAAGTGGACTACATTAAAGAACAAGCCAAACAAGGCTTTAAGATGACATCACCTCACCTTGGATTTATGACATCATCCCATTTTTGATTTATGACATCATAAATGGTGGAAACAATCACACCATGACACCTAGCACAAGGATGGCCGGCCACTTGGAGGGTTCTTTGGCAAAATTTTGTGCAATTATTTTTATTCCAAGGATTTTTGAGCAAAGTTGAACCAAGAATAATTGCAAAGAAACCCATTTTTTTCACCTATAAATAGGCCAAGGGGGTGGGCGGATTTTGAGCCAAAAATTGGTGAAAACTAGCCAAACTCTTGCCATTTTCTCTCTCAAGAAATCCGGACTTCCAAGGGTGAGAAAGAGCAAAGAAAAATTCGGAAAACTTAGGGGTTTTAGTGCTAGGGTAGTCGGTTTTTCTCTAGTGGCTTCAAGTTAGGTTTTCGAAATTTTTGGTGCCCATTTTTGGGGCCAACAGCCAGCTGCCAAGGGGGAGTGAGTGAGTGATAAAATTTGGATTTAAGAGTGTTTAGTTTAGGTGCAAGCAGCCACCAAGAATCAGCCAATTTTGGTGCCAATTGGTGCAACAAAACCGGCCTTGGGTGGTGTCCTAGGAGGAAAATTTTGTGAGCCAAACCCTAGCCAATTTTCGGAGATAAACCAAGGTAAACCATTCTAGACCTTAATCTCTTTCAATTAAGCATTCAATTTGAAATTTACATGTATTTCAAGTTGAAATTGTAAGAGCATAAGCTCAATTTATTTTGTGCCCAAAGTTAGGATTTTAGGGTTGTGCTTGATTAGGTATTAATGGTGGTTTGGTTTAATGGCTTTGATTGGTTATGTTTATGCTTGTTTGAATGATTAGATGGATGATGAATTGTATGTCCCCTGTTTTATGTGTAAGTCGGTTCTAGAATTACATGCTAGGTTGTTAGTTTCAATTATGGAATGGTGAGACAACCTAGAACCATGCAAACCTAGGCTAGGCAGTTCGGTTTTTGGTTTGCATGGGTGCATTTGAGTGGCATGATTGTTCATGTGGGACGTTAGAAAATGCTGCATGTGTGCTATCTAGGCTCCCGCGTGTTCGGTTGAGGTAGTATGCACCTAATAGGACGTAAAACCAAGTTAAGAACAAATCTGCTAGTTTTCGGGAAAAACTGGTCAGTTTTCGGGAAAAAGCGATTTTTAGGCCCTTAGAGGCCGAATTTGGAAAAACTTAAAACATAAAAGTTGTTTAGAAGGGATTTTCCTAGAGGACAGCGTAGACAGTTTTTGAAAATAAGGCTCCAAAGGCCTTCGTTTTTACAAAAACCCGAGCCTGACCGTGCCCAGGATTTATGCACGGCCAGGTGAGTTCAAACGGTAATATGGACATGTTTGAATCCGAATTAAATTTTTCGTAAAACACGAAAGTTTTAGAATTTTTCGAGAGCTAAAACTTTTGTGAAGACAACTTTTTCAAATTCAAATTGGATCTTTAAACTGACATGGATTTTTAAAGACTGTGCAAAGAACAGGAAATTCCTGCACAGGATTTTCTAAAACAATACAGAAAAACTGTATTTTCGCACCAACAACCCTATTTTAACTATGGAAACTGTTTCAAAGGCAGTTTTCAGCCTTTAATGATTTTTATGAAGTTACAATTTGAAAACCACGAAATTTTAAAGAGATTTTTGGCAAATTTTTCCAAAATTGGATTTTAATAGCCAAAGTGTAGTAACAAGTTGTTAACGGATGATAACCGGGAAAGATACCCGAGTTACTAAAGATTAGGCCCAATAATAAGAATAGTAACTTGATACTATTCATACATACATGAGTTTAATACCCGAGGTTACCTCAAGTAACCTAACAAGTAATGGATCAAGTTTGGTTAACCACAAACTCTAGGGTTACGATTAGTAACCTAGTAATGATCAAGACCGGTGTGGGGGGAGACATATAATTAGAATATTGAACAGGTTACCAATATCTTATAGGATCCTTATCCTATGTTCTTTTTAATAGCAGGAGGTAACCTGCAGTTGCAATCTGAGTTAAAGCAACGAAACCCCAGACATAGTATCTCAGGCAAGTATCGAACCTCACCTGCAGTATGGAAATAGTAAATACTATTTTCAAATGTGCTATGTTATGCTATGCTATTTACACTATATTTTCAAGTGTACATGCTATGATATGTGATGCCATGCGATGATATATTCTATGACATGTTATGCCATGTTGATAAGAATGCCATGTTTTTAAAAGTGTCATGGTTTACAAAAATGCCATAAATGACATGTTTTTCAAGAATGCTATGTTATGGCAAGTGTTAAGTATGATATAACATAGTGACATCATGAAGCATGTTCACTAATGTTAAACCATATGGTAAGATAAATCAAGAAAGGTGTCGTACCAACCTCCCGTGATCGAGGAGGCTACAGGTTTCAGTTGTGACATTTACCTTCCGTGATCGAGAAGGGTCAAGTTATAATTCCCAGAACTGTTAGGGTCTTGCAAACCCTAGCTTTATCTGGAGGCTGCGCGCTTTCGATACGTACACTATGGGCCCACATGTTGAGACAAGATAATAAGTTAAAGGATTGAGTCTATAATAAAGCATAAGACAATCAATCAATCATAAATGGTTCATGCATATGTTATATGATGAATGACATGTTTTTGAGATGTTCTAAATGTTTTGTGAGATTATGTTTGTACTTGCTGGGCGAAAGCTCACTCTTGTATTCCATACTGTAGGTAAGAAGCCTGCAGCTTAAATGGTGGGCTATGCGGACGATGCGGCGGGTGAAGGGCGGTGTGGGATACCACTACGCAAAATTTTCCGCAACCGCTTTTGAATCTCAAAAGTAAATTATGTTATGCAATATGTATGAAGTTTAAAGACTTAAGAAGATATCTTCAGTATAGTATGTATACATGATAAGTTTTTCTCTACAAGATAACTTATGTAAATATGTTTTAAAGAAAAAAAAAATTATTCTCAAATTTTCAAGTAAGATAAGTACAAGTAAGTATGGTGTCGACCCGGCTTGGGAAGTCGGGACGTCACAACAAAAATAGAGTAACCATTAAAAATTCTTCCATATATATTTATCAAACTATCTCCTTGACTATTTCCCAAAGAAAAAACATTTTTTTTATTGCGAGAATAATGCAAATATAACGAAAAACTATATATGTATTTTTTCCCAACCATCCTAGCTTCTCAAAGCTCTAATTCACATGGCCTTTTGACTTTGCTACTTCATAAACTTCCCATGAAGGAAGGCTAAAGAAAGAAGATAAGTGAAATATTATTCTCCTCCAATCAAAGTATCACAAAAATTTCTCTATAGCCATAGAAAATGCAAAGCCTAAATTTGAAGTTTCAAAGAGCCACCTTCTCTAACCATTGGGGGTTGCTTAGCGAGTGGGAATGAGGATTCTGGTTTTTAGATACCAGACTATAATCTTATGAGGTTTTCTTTCAAATTAATAAAATCTGAGCCTATGGACCTCATACCAAAAACAAAAGTCACTTTCTCGAAGCAAAGTCTAACTCATTCCCAAAGCACGACTAATATTCGGATTCTTAATGGCCCCAAATAAGGCGCATTACGTAATATCCGAGGATCCGCAAGTTGTAAATGGAAAAAAAAACAATGGTAAAAAGAAAAGGTAAAGAAAATAAGTAAGTCAACAATGAAAGATTTTCAGGATACCATAAAGACCATAGCAAAACAACCGCCAGTTCACAAACTTCTAAAGGGTAAACAAAATAAACAAACGACCTAAAGGTCCCAAATCCAAAGGATAACATAATTAAAGATGTACTTAAACAAACAAAAACCAGGAAATGTTGTTTTGCTTCGAACTAGCACAAGCGATTGCAAATCGAACCGGTCTCATGCTGGAAAGTCCTGCTAGTTGCCATTCTCATTTGAACAAGCATCAATCTCGGGACCCAGTACTCCATCACCTGTTCAAGAAATTGAAAGCATAAGGTTAGAAACTATGAAGCAAAATAAAACAAAAACCACGGAGAGAATTAAACAGCAGATTCGAGGGAGGATGAGAACTCAAAAGGAGGAAAACCATTCTAATCTCAATATTCATTCACAATTGAAAATTAAACTTGGTAAAGGAGAAACTAACCTAATAACATAAATCCCTAATTAACGAAAAAACTAAGTATTGAAACTACTCAATATTATCATCTCCATCACCTGCAATTTCAAACTACAAGCAAATCTGCTCGACATATAGCAAGATTCTCAAGGTACTTCAGAACAAAAAACCCCTTATCCTAGTTAAAACGCGTCATATATAATTATGATTTACGGGCTTCAAACATATATAGGAGAAAACTTTAATTGACAAAAAAAAAAAAAAGTTTGTAAATTTACATGCGAAAAGGTTTTCGGTAAAAGAAAAGACAGCAGGACAGTTCCTTTCAAATTCATCGCTGAAATCAATCTCTAACCAGATCATGCTTCGGATATCATAGATGAAGTAATACTCAATTGTTATTACGAAGAGCTCGTTGTCTCTCCCAGCCACAGAGTCGGGGCATTCAGTAGTTGGGTAGGGAATGTAGTCACTACATTTCTTGTCCCAGTAATCATTTGCCTCGTCGTCCTACTTAAGAAGCCAGACATCCATGATCTCACCGTCATCGTAAATAGCGACAAGGCCCAAGTGGCCGTCCAGATTGACAAGGAAGGCATGTTCAGTAGCTTCCTCGGGGAGTTCAATAAATTGAAACTTGTCCTCCACATCAACTGAGAGAATCCACCCTGCAATCCTGTGATCTTCTTCCGAGGGGAGGAACCATATCATACCAAGGAAAGAGAGATTATAGCAGCCGGGAAGAGTGACCTTCTCGGTCACGTCGCCATCAGCATCAACCATGTACGCATTTGTTAACTCATCCACATATGGATAAACTATATATATAAGTTGGTTTCACTTTGGGGACGCTCAACTGTTTTTCCACAAAACTCGGGCTGCATATCTCCTTACACCAACGGCTACAAATAGTCCTGCATTGTGAGAGAGTTTTAACAGGAAACCTTAAAAACAAGATTTCGAAGAACACCTGGTTCGGATTCAACTTTATCCCAAGTGGTCGGTGCCTGTCGCATACGCTTTCTAAGAAGTCTGTCCATCGTAAGCTTCTCTCTTAACGGCTTCACCGCAGCACTTGAAAAGAATCCCGGATGAAATCTATCTGCACTACATTGAAGAAGAGATTATCTCATAGTACCACAGGCATTTAGGACTGCGGCTACTGCGTTTCAGCAGAGAATTACGAAAGAATGGCTCACCATTTATGGACAAGAATCAAGAGCAAAACAAACTAACCGAACGGCTATAGAAATTGAAAAACGAGGAAAAGGAATGTCGAACAGATTTTTACTTCAACTTTACCAAATGGTCCTAAAATCCACAAGCAGAGTGTCCCAATTTATGTCATTCTAAACAAACAACGATTTTTCCCGACTAGGAATTTTGTTCTATAGCTTGCTAAAAATTATGAGCAACAAAATAATCTTTTAGTATTTTACATATTCGATTAAAGATATGGACATTCAACCAAAAAATACAGTCTAGATCTATATAACAATGATAAGCACATATCGTTTTGTACACAATTAACAAAGAAAAAAAAAAAGAAATAACTTTAGATCTATGTTCTTATTGATAAAAAAATAAAAAAAAATAAAAAAAATCTATGTTCTTACAAGGAATAAATTAAGCAAATATTTAAATAATTTTAGGACTAGTTGTCTTGCAACATGAGCCTGCAAAACTGAAAACCATAAATCACAATTTTAAATCCTTGCATGGTAGGGAGAACACACATGAGGAACAAAAAAAGTACAATCACAATTTTGCAAAAAAAAAATAAAAATAAAAAATAAAATCAAGTTTGCTACCTTGCAACAAAGATTTTTGTACTAAAAAACACTGAACAATGAAAGATCTATTAGAACTATGAAACGAAAATCACAAAACAAGAAGGAACTCACTGAACAATGAACCCCTCCGTCGGCGAGAAATTGGAAGATTGAAAGAGGAACGGGAAGGATGTGTAAACTTATAGAGGCTCGTCGATAACCTAAAACGTATTCTACCCATAATCAAAACCTGTAGGGATTGCAACATGTGGACGATGGGATAGAATATGGTGGGCTAGAATCACCAAGGAAACAAACCGATGCGTTTAATTTTCCCCCTCGCACACTGTATTAAGTTCTTGATTTGACAATATTCTAATTGGAAATTTTGTAATAAGTTTCTTACCTCTCCTGGAAGATTACAACAATACCTACAATTTATAATGAAACGCAAAAATCATCTTCGTGCGTTTCAACTGAACTATGTCGAACTATGCAAAAATCATCTTTCCACTGAACTATGCATGTTAATGCAATTCCCTAACTTGTTGTGCACAATTTTTTTTTTTGAAAATCATCACACAAATCACAATCCGAAATCGACTTTATCATGAAGGGGGGAACACAAACCAACAAATTATACTCAAATCAAATCGATCTCTCTGATTGTCGGACAACTTGTCTAAATTAGACTTTGTTCTTATGTCTGGCCAGGAAACTATAGCAGCAGTGTTTTCATTTGTCCAAATGTTGCCGAAATCGATTTCCAACTAAAATCATAATTCAAAAAAAATAATCATAGACTAAAATTCCGTTCGAGTTTGAGGCCTGGCTTTGCCACTACCACAGCCTCCTTTTCTATTTATATGGCAGCCAAAGATGAGATCCACATAACACATCATAACAGAGCTTCTCTCTACAATTTTAGTACTGTAATCTCCTAAGAAAATGAAAACTAATAATAAAAAAATATGTCTTTAAATAATTTTCATTATTACCAGCTTCATTCAAAATAACTATGATCTGACATTTCAGCTTAGAACCCATTTTCTATTTGTTTTTACCAAACCACTTATTCAAATTCTTTTTAAAAAATTCAACAAAAAAAAAAAAAAAACTGGGTATTTTTACAAATTCAAATTCACATCATCTGCAACCATAAACATCAACAAGTAGATGTCAAAGATGGTGAAACAGAAAGACATGTAAACAAACAAAAGAAACATATATACCATAAAAACAAAACATATATATAACAATATATATAACTATATATAAACCTTTATTCTTGTGTCTGAGACTTTTCCAAATGGACATGCAAAGCAGAGAGCTGAGGCTGAAAAGCGAAAGTGCTGGGGTTTGAGAACCTCATGGGTTTCATGTCTTTCAGGGTTTAATTTCAGAAGAAAACTGTCGGAGATCAGAGAATTGGTGGAATTGTAAAATTGCACTTAAAAACACTTTTAATTTTGAATTCCCATTTTTAGAAACTTTGTATTGGTCATGCAAAACGATTGATTTTTTCCTGGAAAGTTTACAGCTTGAGCTGGGCCGGTATTTTTGCTTGCTTCTCAAGAAACGGCTCTACGGCAGAGTGAAAAACAAAACGAGAGAAAATTGGGCACGCTGTAAAAGTAAAAGATTGGTATACATAGGTTCAAGTCCCACCCCCCCCCCCCCCCCCCCCCCTTTTTTTTTTTGGCTTAAAAAGTTCCTTTTCTGTTTTAAGGGTTTTTTTGTTCCCCCTTTTTTCCCTCTCTCTGTCCTTTTAGAACTCGGAATCGAGGTTTAAACTCTACAACTTATTATTCAGCAATATATATATATACATATATATATATCTTGTAATAAAGTTAAAAATGAAACCATCAGTACCTTATATCTGAAAGCACAAATTTTAATGTTTAGGAAAATGATCGTTTTCGATAAAAATGTTTAATCAATTTTTCAAAATAGTTTGATTGACCATATAATACTAATTGACTACCAATCTATATTTTTTCTGATCAATCACATATTGATTAAGGCCAAAACCGATCAATCAACAATTTAATAACCACTAGTTATTTTTTTCAAACAAATATTAGGTGTTAAAAAAAATATATATGTGACTACATATATAATCTAATGATAATTTTATATCTGATTTATTATTAAATGTAGAGTTCGAATCCTGCTAGAATTCAAATCCCGCATGTCTAAGTTCTTTTTATTTAAAAAAATAAATTATCTATTTACTTTTTTTTTTTGTCTAAAAGATTAAGGAGAGGGTTTTTTTTTTTTTTTTTTTGGAACAAATGATAACTTCAAAAAGAATAATTTGCTAAATGTGGTGAAACCCAAAATATCATGTAATTATGGACCCTTTTTTTTGGTAAATATAATTATGGACCCTTTTATTACTTTGATATTCGTTAAATTTAAGAATATATATTTGCAAATTGAATGGAAAACGACGAAAATCTAGAACGCGTAGGATATAGGGTATATCTTTGGTTACCAACCATAAAACTTATATTATATTATTATATTATCATAATATTTTGTTCAAAAAAATACGCATCATTGTTGATAAAAGGTTATCTCATCTATATATTCGTCTTATCTAATTAACTTTGTTATTGATGGTGGTACTTAATAATACCCTATGTCTCTTTTAGCATTGTTCAATTTTTTCAATCAAAGGTCCCCTTTTCGCTTAATAAAAAATTGACAAATGACTTGAATCGTTTATTTTTAAAAAAAAAGAAAAAAAAAAGTTTCAAAAATAGCGAATTTTGCCCCGACAGCCGGAACGCCATTGCAAGGCATCGAACATGGAGAAGCTACTATGCATCTCTGCATCATCGTTCAGAAACCGCTAATCATTCTGTAATGGAGCTTTCCTTTCTCCTCCCGTCAATTTCTCCAGACCGGCCGGTTTCTCTCCTCGCGTATTATAAACAAAGTAATGAATACATTATTTGCCTAATATATAATTCAACGATTTATTTACTTGTTACATGTTTTGGTTAATAATTATCAATTTATTCACATAGTGAATACTAAATTTTATTCTAGTAAACTCACTGTTTAGGTAATATTTACTTAAAAAAAAAAAACAATTAGTAATTTTTGCTTATCTAAGGTTAGTGACTTTTTAAGAGTTAGCTTTGTAATCTATTAAATACATATTTACCTCGAACTGATAGCAAAAAATTTCAAAACCCTATATTCCTGTGACGCCCCGACTTCCAAGCCGGGTCGACACCATACTTACTTGTACTTAACTTACTTGAAAATTTGAGAATAAATTTTTTTTTTCTTTAAAACATATTTACATAAGTTATCTTATAGAGAAAAACTTATCATGTATACATATTATACTGAAGATATCTTTTTAAGTCTTTAAACTTCATACATATTGCATAACATAATTTACTTTTGAGATTCAAAAGCGGTTGCGGAAAATTTTGCATAGTGGTATCCCACACCGCCCTTCACCCGCCGCATCGTCCGCATAGCCCATCACTTAAATTGCAGGCTTCTTACCTACAGTATGAAATATAAGAGTGAGCTTTCGCCCAGCAAGTACAAACATAATCTCACGAAATAATTCAAACATCTTAAAACATGTCCATCATCATGTAACTTATGCATGAACCATTTATGATTGATTGAATGTCTTATGTTTCATTATAGACTCAACCTTTAACTTATCTTGTCTTAACTTGTGGGCCCATAGTGTACGTACCGAAAGCGCGCAGCCTCCAGATAAAGCTAGGGTTTGTAAGGCCCTAACAGTTCTGGGAATCATAACGTGACCCTCACGCATCAACGAGAGGTTAATATCACAACTGGTGTTAAACATGTATCCTCCACGATCACGGGAGGTTGGTACGACACCTTACTTGATTATCTTACCATGTGATTTAACATTAGTGAACATACTTCATGATGTCACTATGTCATATTCAAACTTAACATTTGCCATATCATGGCATTCTTGAAAACATGACATTTTTAAAACCATGATATTTTAGAAACATGGCATAATATGTAACATGTCATAGCACATCATCGAATAACATCTCATAACATCATATAACATAGCAAGTACATTTAAATATGTAGTATAACTAGTATAGCTTAACATAGCATATATGAAAATAGTATTTACTATTTTCATACTGTAGGTGAGGTTCGATACTTGCCTGATTCGTTATAATCCAGACTTCGTTGTTTCCACTCTGACCTCAACTGCAGGTTACTTCCTGCTATTAGAAAGAACATAGGATAAGGATCCTATAAAACGTTGGTAACCTTTCCAGCATCATAGTTATATGTCCCCCTTACATGCCTTGATCGATTATTAGGTTACTAATCGTAACCCTAGAGATTATGGTTAATCGTCTTGACCCATTTAGATTACTCGAGGTAACCTTGGGTATTAAACCTATATGATTAGTATTAAATTACCATTCTTATTATCGAACTTAAGTTTTAGTAACTCGGGTATCCTTCCCGGTTACTATTCGTCATGGTCTTGTTAATATATTTTGGCTTTTAAAATCCAATTTGGAAAATTGGCTAGAAAATCTTTTGTTTTACTCCAAAATTCGTGGTTTTCAAAGTAAGACTTTAAAATTTATTAAAGACTGAAAACTGCTTTTAAAACAGTTTTCATAGTCAAAACAGGAGTGTTGGTGCAAAAATACAGTTTTTCTGCATGGTTTTAGAAAATCCTGTGCAGGAATTTCTTGCTCTCTGCACAGTTTTCATAGTTCAGATTGTATTTAAAAATCCAGATTGATTTTGAAAAACTTTTCTTCATGAAAGTTCTTGCTCTCGAAAAATTCTAAAACTTTCGTGCTTTAAGAAAAACCCAGTTCTGCTTGGATTCTTGTCAGTTTTAATTTGAAACTTACTCGACGTGTAGACTAGGTCTGAACATATTAGCCTCGGATTTTCGTAAAAACGGAGGCTATTGGAGCCTCATTTTGCAAATTAATTCGTGGTGCCCTCTAGGAAAAACTGTTCTGAACAACTTTTGTGTTTTAAGTTTTTCTAAATTCTGCCTCTAAAGGCCTCAAAATCTGATTTTCCCGAGACTGGCCAATTTCTACCCGAAATGGCAGTTTTCGGTTTCGATTTTTGTTTTACGTCCTAGACGTGGAATCTAGCTCAACCAGCCACCGCGGGAGCCCTAATACACACATGCAGCGATTTTCTAGCATAAATTTTCTTTAATCACAATTTCTAACATCACCATGCAAACCTAATTGATATTGGATCAACTAAGTTGCATGATTTCGGTTGCACAAAACCTAACAAGCATACTAATTAAATTCTAGCAACCTAGCACAAAATTATCATTCACCAACACTAGGGCAGATTGGGGACATATAATAAACTAGTATTTAGTATGCAAATTAAGAAAATTAAAGCAAGCATGCACATAAAAATCAAACCACCCCTAATTCTAGATCAAGCACAACCCTAGATTCCTAACTTTGGGCACAAAATAAATTGAGCTTATGCTCTTACAATTTCAACTTGAAATACATGTAAATTTCAAATTGAATGCTTAATTGAAAGAGATTAAGGTCTAGAATGATTTACCTTGATTTATCTCCAAAAATTGGTTAGGGTTTGGCTCACAAAACTTTTCCTCCTAGGACACCACCCAAGGCCGGTTTTGTTGCACCAATTGGCACCAAAATTGGCTGATTCTTGGTGGCTGCTTGCACCTAAACTAAGCTCTCTTAAATCCAAATTTTCTCACTCACTCACCCCTCCTTGGCAGCCGGCTGTTGGCCCCAAAATTGGGCACGAAAACTGCCAAAATTTTTGCTTGTACTTACTAGGGGAAACTGAAGACTACAAACATCAAAACCCCTAAGTTTCTCAATTTTTTTCTTCACTCAATCACCCACTTGAGATTGCAGATTTTTGGAGAGGGAAAATGGGCAGAATTTGGCTGCTTTTCTGAATTTTTATCAGCCAAAACTGATCCCCCCATGAGCCTATTTATAGGTGAAAAATGGGACCTTTTTGCAAAAATTTTTGTTCAACTTTTGCTCATAAATCCATAGAGCAAAATTAATTATATTTTGACCCCCCCCCCCCCCCCACATGGCCGGCCACCTAGTGGTTCTAGAACACTTCATAATCTTCTAATAATTTTTTTTTTAAAGCCTTAATGATGTCATAAATCAAAAGGTGATGACCTAAGCCTAGTTAAGGCTTGTTTGGCTATTTTCCTTAATGTAGTCCACTTTAAAACCAACATAGATATTTCTAATACTGTGTTCACTAATACACAGTACAATTCAGTACTGTTATACTGAACTGTAGTCCAAAATTTATCTGTGTGTAGTTGGACTGTATAAAACTTTTTCTTTTTATTTAAAGCCATTTGGCCTTTAATATCCTATTTTAGGTGCTTGATTTTTCTATGGTGGTTTTAAACTTTAATTATGCTATCTTGTCTATAAGGACGGTTTTCGTAGTATATTTCCCATACTGCTTAACATTTCACAGTACCGTCTTATATTTGACCGCTCTGGTCAAACATTGACTTTTCTGGCCAAACTTTGACCAACATAAATTTATGAAATTTCATCATACCTTTTTCCTTAAAAGGTCTATCATGAAGTCTCGTAATTAATTTACTGAGAACTCAATCATATACTATAAAATTATGAATTTTGTATTAGTATTCATAATTTTCATAAAATTACACATAAACACATAGTACGAACTTTGAATTTCTTATTTACAAGAAAATCATGAGTTCTAAAATTTTGGTTATTACAATTCCCAAGTTAAAATCCCTTCCCCAAATAAATAGGATATTTGCATGCTTCTCCCTTATATTATTATACTGAAAAATTCCGTCATATTCTCGCTCCTGTTGAATTTTAATATCTTTTTTTTTAATTCAAATAAAACATGATTGTTTTGTGATCACACAGTCAAAAGTAGTGTATCCGATTAGAGTATTTTTGTAAATCCCACCACAAAACTTTCTTCTACATTGTCTATTTTTGTCAAATAATAGCGACACGATTGATATTTAAAAATGCTTAAACTGAAAAGAAAAAAATGAGAGAAATTTTTTTTTTGAAGAAATTGAAAAAAACAAGTATATATTTCAAAAGTATACATTTTTTTTTCCCTAAATACCACGTTTGCCTCTCGGTTTTTAGAAAACACAAACTTGCTACTGGGTTTTTTCAAACTCCAAAAACGTATTTGCCAAGTCGAAATTGTGTTGATCAGAGTGATTTTTTGAACCCTAAGCGGTAAGGCACCGTTGTTTGTGAGGGAGTGGTTTCTCTATACAGACTTAGGAAAACAAGTTGGCCGCAGCCAAAGATTGCTTTGATGACATCGACAGTTCAATTAAAGAATCGTTCCACATGATAGATCATTTTAGATCACAAACACTTCTTTGCACCAATCTGAACTTGTATTTTGTTTTTTACATTAAACAAATAGTGAGAACTAAAGTCTGCACTCAAATTTATTAAAAAAAAATAGAGAAAATCATAATCAGTCTCAACGATAAACACAAAAAGTATCTATACTAATTTTCCTTTGGTCACTTTCTTGCAGCATTGGGAGAAATCTCAACTTGTGCACCAATGTGAAAACCAATAACAAAACATCTCAAATAAGAAGTGACGAATCGAGCTCGAAAACAAAAACAAAAACTTACACACCAGTTGCTTTCACAACACCTCAAACTGTTCATTATCACCGATACCGTTGCCATGACCTGCTCAATAACCGCAGTTTGCCTGCTGTTATGCGGCTGGGGCTGTTATTGGAAGGGAATCTTATGCTTACTACCGTGTAAGTGCAACCATTCTGACATATATTGCACTGCAACATACATTTTTGACATTCAAAGAGGCAATCTCGTCCTTTTTGCCTAATGAGTCCTACTTTATTTCCATGGCGGAGGTCAATCAGTGTCGTTTTTCATGTTAGTACGCTCCTACTTATTGCTGAATTGGGGCAGATGTGTTCTGATGTAGGAGCTATTTTGATATTTTATTTGTTGCTCTGTTATGTTCCTTGGCCAAAACTACAAGTCGTTTAGCCTTTCTTTAGTTGAGTGTCGTTAGCTTAGCATATTAGCCTTTAGTTGAGTGTCTTTTTTATTAATCTTTGTTGGTGTCGTTTGGCTTAGTATATTAGCCTTTGTTGTTGAAGGGGGAGACAGATTTTTGATATTGGATTTTGAGAATAACATTTTCAGAGAGTTTTCTCTCTTTATCCCTCCCTTTCATGGGTTTTTCTTAGGGGGATTTGGAGCCCTTACTCCGTCCGCCGTCCGGGTTAGGCCGGTAAATTGCATCTTCCTTCTTCCAGCCATGGATTTGGCTGTTTTCTAACTTTTCGCTACGTCAGTTGGTATCAGAGCCCTCGGTTTTTTCCCGGTGAGGTACGGTAGCCATGATCGGCGATTGGTGATACTTCGTCGCCGATGAGCGTGAAGTGAAGGCCTTCTGGGCGGATCGAGAGCTCCAATGGAACAGAGCTGAAGATTCATACTACCGGACTTGCGGATCTCGCCGGTGGAGTGCCCACCAACGGACCCGTTCTCCACCACCCACTCACAGGTATCCTCATTCCCTACCTTCGTCTTCATTACGGACCCACCGCCATCCCTCCTTTCCATCTCCGCCATCTTCATTTTCCTCGCAGACCCACCACCATCACTCCTTTCCATCGCTACCATCTTCATCTTCCTTGCAGACCCACCGCCATCACTCCCTTTCATTTCCACCAGCTCCATCTTCCCAAATGAACCTCCCCGACCATGACTTTTCCAATCATCATTACCAACAAAATTACACATCCACAAGGCTTTCTACTTTCCACCATCTCCAAATGACCTATAACAAATACTCAGATCCAAAATTCAGATTCCAGATTTCACAAAGCACCAAAGCCCTTCGTTGAATCAGATCGACATAATACTCGCAACCCCGGCAGCACAAGAACCTTGGACCTGACGATGAAGCTCCTCGACGCTGAGTACTCGAGCAACGCAAGTGGTAATTTGAGTAGTTAGAGACTCTCGGGTCTGGCACCGAACTCAGAGTTGACAGAGAATGGCCGTGCTAGCGGCAGCAAGATCTTCTTAGGCCTATCGGAGAAGCGTCGGAGTTTTGATTCAATGGAGGAGTGTACCAGTCGGGATTCTCGGAGTACCACCACGTCGGAGGAGACATGATCTTCTCAGGACTGACAGAGAAATATCAAGCAAGCAAGAAATCACCGGAGAACCTCCACGACCTAGCCGGCACACGAATCTCAGATTTGACGGGGAAGCATCGTCACAGAGGCGGTGGCTGCTCGTGTTCTTCAGGTACGATGCCGACGAGTTGCAAGCTTGATCCGCCATCGGCGTCGAAGCTCGCTGTCCCACACAAGCTAGAGGAGGCGGAGGAGAATGCTAAGTTGTTCTCAGGTCAGATTTTGAATCCCTACTCATGTGAGCATACCAAGCCCAAGCCCAATTGTGAGAACCCCAATTTGTATCGCAAGCCCATAAATAATCCTATTAAACCCAAACCCACTTTGCCTCAAAATCAGCCGATTACTCTAAGTAATATGATGCAATTTATGGCTGAATGGGTTGAATTTGAAGAAGAGAAAAATGTTGTTGAAGATACTCTCATGGTTACAAAACTTTCGCCCTCCAGAGCCTTATTAGAATCAATTAATGATGAGTCCACTGAAGAAGAATGTGACGGACAGGTTATTGTTACACAAATAAAAGCGGTGCAACCAAATGTTATCTTTGAAGAACAAGATTTGTGTAATCTGGGTGAGAAACATACTTTAGGATTTGTGGGTAAAACTGTTGAAGAGAATAGTGTATTTGTTACTATGGATTTCAATACTGATGATGAATCTAGCGGGTCTGGACATGAAGCTACCATGGAGATTGTTCCTATCTCATCTATCGAGCAAAGCTTGTGTCTAGTAGATCAAAGTTCTGCCAAGGATAATTTTAACAAATGTGATCTTGTGACTGAAGCACTGGAATTAATTTCAACATATACTGAGCACATTACTATTCCACACACGAACCTTGAGGAATTTATGGTTAAAAGCCAAGAATTGACTTGTGGAAGTGTGGATTTGTCCCTTGACAACATCTTGAAGCCATATAAAATTTATCTGCAGCAGCATAACGTCAAGCAACAAGTGCAAGTTTTCTTGGGTAGAACTTCATATGAGTTTACAAAAGGGTGTTCCATGAGCAATAGTCAGAACCAGTGTAACCTTTGTAAGGAGCTTGTGATAACGTGGAAGGTGTCTTTACTGCCTTTATGGATTTGGGATGAGTTACGGAAAGACTTCTCAGTCGTGGTCTACCACTCCCACAAGACGAATAGGATTACCCTCTTTGTCAACTTTTCAGAGCTTCCTTCATTCCTTATTTCCACTAGCCGTGTCAGCTGCTAAATGATTTTCCTCTCCATGTGCTTTAGCAGAACCTGAGGTCGAGTTCTTTTCAAAGAAGGGGTGAACTGATGTAGGAGCTATTTTGATATTTTATTTGTTGCTCTGTTATGTTCCTTGGCCAAAACTACAAATCGTTTAGCCTTTCTTTAGTTGAGTGTCGTTAGCTTAGCATATTAGCCTTTAGTTGAGTGTCTTTTTGATTAATCTTTGTTGGTGTCGTTTGGCTTAGTATATTAGCCTTTGTTGTTGAAGGGGAAGATAGACTTTTGATATTGGATTTTGAGAATAGCATTTTCAGAGAGTTTTCTCTCTTTATCCCTCCCCTTTATGGGTTTTTCTTAGGGGGATTTGGAGCCCTTACTCCGTCCGCAGTCCGGGTTAGGCCGGTAAATTGCATCTTCCTTCTTCCAGCCATGGATTTGGCTGTTTTCTAACTTTTCACTGCGTCATGTTCCATCCGAGAAGCCCCCCGGTTCTGGATTTCTCATATGATCTATAAGCTCAAGTCGAAGATTAGCAAGTAAAGTTTATCTCGTTTATATAGAAAATAATTTTGCAAAGGACAATTTCAAATTAAGATTTTGTAGCACAACGTTGCTTTGGAGAAAAATTGATGCTTTTCATACATGTGTGTGGTGTACCTAGATGCCAACTTTGTATGTGTACAAATACACTATTTTTCATATTCTCTCAAACCTACTGTTGTCTTTCTTTTATTTTCAATTGACAGCAGTAGAGCTCTGAAGTTTAAGTCAATGTCGTTTGGAAGGGGGTTTCATGTGTCTGTTGCTTTATTGTTGATTTCAGGACCTCTTGGTGAAGAAAAAGTGGAAGGACGGAGAGGGGAAAAGGGATATTAGTGAAAGGATTTTAAAATTTATGATTATTTAGTAGGAAAGAAACGAGGAAAGAAAAGATTAAGAGAGGGACACTAGATTTTTTCAAATACTACAATTTTGATATATCGTTAATTGGAGAAATTGTTGAATGGATTCATATCAAATATCATAGGAGAAACTAAGAAAGGGTTTCTCGTTAATTCCTTTTTCATTTCTCCCATCTATAGATGATCTGAAGCATTCTCACCTCACATGTCACTTATTTTTTACAACCTTATGATTAAGGAGAGATTTTTAAATGGACTCAAACTGAGAAAGCGCACTAGTAGAAATTGTAGATTCCACGACGGTTTTTAACCATCATTGAAAGCTACCACGACGGTTAAAAAACTATCGTGGAATGCACAGTCGTGGTATGTTAGGACATACCACGACTGTTTTTTAACCGTCGTGCTATGTTTGACATATCACGACGGTTTATAACTATCATCATAGGTCATAAGTGCCATGCTTTCTTCTAGTTGTGTGACACTTTCCACGACAGTTTGATGGCTAACTAACTGTCATGAAATATTAAACCTTTCACGACGGTTTTTAAAAACCGTCGTGGAATGTGGTTTCAGATTTAAAAAAAAAAAAATTATAAATTTTACAACCCACTATGGACATTCAGAGAATGGAGAAAATATTACAACTATTTTATTTAGTATAACAAAAAAGTAATTTTATAGCAGTACAATAATAATAATTTCCCCAATCGAAACATAATACAAATTTAGTCCAACTAAAACATATTACAAAACTTGTTAATTTCAAGTAACACAATCTCCAAATAGCACATAATTAGATAGACCTCTTTCAAATATGGGAAAAGCTGCCACAAGAAAGGAACAGTAAGAATCTGAGATGAGAAACTCCATTGTGGAATAATATTTGAGCAAATATGAAGTTTTTGATTGGTGTGAAAAATCATGAAGACATGCACTCGTTCCAATGAAAGACTCTTTTCCAATGAGAGTATAAGAGTTCATATTTTCCTGCAATGAAATCTAAAGAAAATAAGTAAGCATTACAATAGCTCTGTAAATGGCAATTACTGCCTCTTTTTTGTACCCCGCAATTCTAATTAGAGCTATATATTCTACAATTCATGTACCTGAATGCAAAGTGTGAAAAGATCTCAAATTCACTTAGAAAGAAAGATTAAAAATCATAAAGGATGAAGAAATGGGAAAAAAAAAATGCAATGAACTTGAGCAAAGCATAACAGATTAGAAGAACAAAAATTATATAACAGAGAGTAAATTCCTTCATTTACAAAAGAAGAAAACAAAAGGTGCATTGTATACCTTTCCTGTTAGAATGATGTCTCTAAACAGGGTATAGGCCTTCTTCTGCAATAGATAACATTTGAGTTCATTGTGAGGACTCAAATCTTCCTTTCAATTTCATTTACTCGTTGTTGTTGCTCTACTATTATACTACACATCAATGTCAAAAACCGATTAATGGAACTTAATTTTTTTCATTTTTTTAAAGATACTATACGTTATAGTAGCCACCTAACAAATTAAGTTTAAATTAAAACAGGCTGTACTCATCAGTTAATAGCCAAGTATATTTACCTCAAGTTCTTTGCTTGGCTTGCTGACTTCCATTGCGCCATAACTGCATTTTTGGTAGCTTTCAAGTGTCTTGACCATGCTATGGTAGTGAAAGAAATTATAAAAACCATCCTTTAAATTTTGGAAGGTGAACAAAATAATATAAGCTAGAAACAGAGATTCTAGAGTTCAAAATTTATTGAATTGTTAAAGCAAGGAATGTAGAAGTTTAAAGCATGAGCCTAAATTCTTAACCCTGATGGAAGAGTTATGAATTGTAGAAATGTTGGTTATCAAATCAAGGAATGAGCTAGCTAGCACCACCACCACCTTGGAAAGAAAACACTACACAAATGCATTTGCAAAAAACTTCGAACTAAATTCTTCAATAAGATTTGCAATGTGAGGTGATAATATACATACTTCAAATCTTATAAAAGATTGACGATACATGTAAACATAAATGTGGATAATTCCAACTTCTATATAACTCATAATTTAGAGCAATAATGACAACAACCTTTATAGCAGCCATACAAACATCTTAACTAGCAAATATTATCCTCATATAATTCAAACTTAAATCCCCTTCCCTATATGAGATTTCATATGATCAATTAAAATATTGTTCAACCATCAACCATCATTATAGGAATTGAAGAAAAAAATTGTTCTAGACATTTTGTCGAATAACTTGTCTGCTGTGAAACTAAATTCATCACTCAACCAAAGTAAATCATTTCCTATTCAGTTGTTTTTAGTTCATTAACATACAAACAAATCCTAAAACTATTAGGAAAAAAAAAAAACCCCACCAACAGAACATAAAATCGAAGGGAAAAAAAAAAAGCAAAAAACAAAACCAAAAGGAAATATTTAACAAAGTACAAACTGATATGCCAAATCCAACAAAAAAAAAATTGCAAAAATTGAAGGAAAAGGAATAATGACTATGAGCCCAGAAGCGGAATCAACAAAAAAATAAAAATAAACAAACTTGATCCAAAAAATTTCCCGGCTGTCAAAGAAATCTAGAGATAAACCTACAAAACCCACATGAGTAAAGAAAACACAAAGAAAGAATGGTTAAAAAGATTGAACCAAATTCTAAGGTTTTAAGACCTGAGATTTCTCTGTAATTTAAGAGGGAATTAAGCTCGAAGAAACCCAAATAAAAATAAAACCAAACACCAGATCTGGAAGATAAACATGTTCATTACTTATCTTGCGACCGAATTAGTCTAGGCAATGACGGAAATTGTGCAATCTGAATGGAAAGAGGCTAGGTGGAGCAACAACGGTGGTGGAGCGAGGTGAAATTGTGTGAGCTTCTCAGTTTTAGGCCCAGCATCACGAGAGAGAAGTGTGGTCGGCAGTGTAGGGAGAGGGAGAAGAGCATGGTTTGGGGGTTAGAGAGAGAGAAGGTTAAGGTTTGAGAGGCAGAGAGAGAAAGTGAGAAGTAGAGAGAGAATGTTAAGAATTTTAGGGCCTGAAGAGCAGAGAGAGACGGGACTTGCGAGAGTTTTTTTATTTTATTTTTGACAGATTACACGACGGTTTCAAAATTTTAGATAAAATACCACGACGGTTTTTTTAACCATCGTGGTATCTCTAGCTTCCACGACGGTTATTAAAAACCATCGTGGAAGTATGGAGCTTCCACGACAGTTATTCCAAACCGTCGTGGAAGCAATCTGCTTCCAAACCGTCGTGGAAGCAATCTGCTTCCACGACGGTTTTTAATAACCGTCGTGGAATCGCCGGATTCCACGATGGTTTTCGGAAACTTTATTCCGCACCGTGTTTTTACACATTTTTCACGACGGTTTTTTTAAAAACGGTCGTGGAAGCGCCGTCGTGGAATCCACATTTTGTAGTAGTGAAGAGTTTAATTCCTTTTTATTTCTCCCATCTATAGATGATCTGATAGCACTCTAGCCTCACATGTCATTTATTTTTTACTGTCTTATAATTAAGGAGAGATTTTTGAGCGGACTCATATCAAACATTATAAGAGAAAGGGTGTCTCCTTAATTCTTTATATATATATATATATATATATATATATATATATTTCACTCATATAGATGATCTAATAGAACTCTAACCCCGCATGTCGTCTAAGCTTGACAACCTTGTGATGGAGGGACTAACCTGATACAAATAGACAGATTAGAGAAACATTTCGAAACATTTTGCAAATCCTATAGTTCAAAGACAAAAAAGAAACTAACCTCAACTTTAACAATAGACTTAATAATACCATAATGTTGTTGCTTTTAAACATTTTCAAAGCAATAAAATTCCCAAATTCGAATACGCAAATGAGAAATCAAGCATTGTACAAACCCTAAAACTTAGGACTTGTTAGAGTAGGGTCTAGAATGTGCCCGCCTTACGACACAGCTGCATCACATTCCTTGCTATGTTAAGGTTGCAACATATTTGTTGTCGTTCAAAATCTACACGAGACCTAAAAATCTATGTGCTAAGTAAGAACCCCCTTTGGCAAAAACCAAAAAAGTAAGAAACCCGGTCGCAAAAGAAAATTACTTCATGCGTGATTTCTATAAGTAAAATCTTTGTTTTATTTTTTTTCAATGTTGTCTATTTTAATTTTCACCCTCCTGACGAGTATACGATGTGCTTTGCTTATTGATCAAAATTTTTAACATTGATAATTTTGTCCAATATATTCCAATATATTAGCTATGTTATTTTATAGTTCATATACTAGAGCTGATATTATAGGTTAGAATAGTTGTTTTAATAGGTTAATTTGTACCAACATTTTCGCTGCAACTCTTTGACAAATAATTTTCTTAAAATTCATATCAACCTCATGGTAGAAGGCTGCTAGAATTGCAGAGAAATCTACAATTGACGGCTTGTTTTGTGGCGCAAATATCTGCATATAAAATTCAAGAACATGTTTATTTTGAGCAAAAAATAAATAACGGATATCGTACTAACTTTATAAATAACAGACTTATTAAAATTGCTCTACATGTAAATGCACAAGCCGACGTCAACTCTGAAAGCATTCAATACAATTAATTTGTTTGATTTTCTCTATACATAAATTTTCACTTCAACTCAAATAGAAAAATGAATACAAAAACAAACACAAAACAAAAGGAAAAAGGTAATCCCTTCAATGTCCTTTTTCTGCGTGTAAAATTACATTCTTACTCTTCAATGATTATAAATTTACATTTACATCAGTGTCATATTCACATTATAGGAATGAATCATTCTAAGGCTAATAACGTAAAGGTGAATTCCTTTTCTCATAATCTAATCAATGTGATTTTTTTATTTTCCAAAATAAATAGTATATGAGTATGGGGGAACATGTACAAATATGGGTACCCGCTCTAAATGAGATGGGTATGGGGATAACATGCTACTGTGGGAAAGATTACCCATTCTCGTTCTTCCCGTCCTGTCTCACCTGATTGTCATCCCTAATTTTCTCAATAAATTGTGGATATAACTTTTTTATTTTATTATTATTTTTATAGTGCAATAGCAACTTCTTTGAATGAAACATGCAACGTCATCAAATATTTATGATTTTGATTTTATCTTTGCCTCCCTACATATTCAAATAAGTGAACCAATCTATCAAAACAATAACAATATTTCAATACCTTTTGTGACCTAGATTTCAGTAATTTTCTTATGAGTGCTTGAAGGGGATTAGAAAGTAATTTTTTGAACTTCGTGAAGGCAAAAAAGTAAAGTAAATCTTACATTATTCACTGAAATATTTTGTAACTATGGGTAAATATTATACATAAATAGGGAAAAATATTATATATATATATATATATATATCCTTATTAAAATTTAGAAATTTGAGTTTTATATCATATTTATTTACTAAACCACTTATAAAATCCCATATTTATCAAATGAACGGATTCATTTGCTTTATTATCAGTAAATCCGACCATATATGAAAATAAAAATGGGTTATCCACTACAACAACTTCTCTATGCAGAATCTTTTTACTTTGAATTTGCTTTATTATCAGTAAATCCGACCATATATATATGAAAAGAAAAATGGGTTATCCACTACAACTTCTCTATGCAGAATCTTTGTACGTTGAATTCTCTTGTTTGGCGTTCATGAGTCTGACCAATCTCTAGAACGCAAATGGTCAGAAAACTTTGTTTTTATTTTTTTATTTTTTTCAGTACGACTTGCATTAATCTTGACGTCGTAATTAAACGTTAGTCGAATGTGTCTTTGTCACATTTAACACCTCAATAGCGAGACAAGACTTACTCTAAGTTGAAAAACGTTTGTTCAATGCACATTAGTCATATTCAGATTGGTGTATTGGTCTTTTTTTTTTTTTTTTTTTTTTTATATTCTAAGTAATTAATAAGACTCATTTTTCTTCTCGCGCCTGTATGATTATATACGTCTATTATTACTTGAACGTACTTGCGCGTGTCTTGGACCAAATTCCATCTTTCAGAATCTACTTTCTGCTTAGATGTTTGTTGTTTATTGTTTAACACCTTTCTTGAGTGATATGCGATTGCCCAACTACTTATCTTATAAAAACAAGTTGTTCAAAGTGCTATTATGCTTTTGAAACTTTGAGCTTGTTTGACCATGTTCTCAATTCTCAGTTTTCATAATTGTGTTTTCAAATAAGAGAACAAAAACAATTCACATGTTCTAAAAAAATATCTTGTATTTGACAATTATTTTGAAAAAATAAATTTATAAATGAAAACAAAATATACCAATTGGATAAAGGTGTTTTAAAAGCTTTTTTTTTTTTTTTTTTTACATTGAACTTCTATTGTTTACCGAGATCAAGGTCAGGCTTCATGGGGGTCATGGTTGAGATTCGGGACTGAGGTTGAAGTCGTGTTTCGGGATCAGGGTTAAGATTAGGGTTCTGGACGAATGGTCGGGGCCTGTTTTCAGGACTAGGGTTGGGTTTCGGGATCGGAATTAGAGACCGGAGTCGGGGTCGGGTTTTGTGATCGGTTTCCATACCAAGGTCGAGGTCGAGTTTCGGGACTAAGGTCAAGGTCCGGATTCAGGATAAGAGTTAGGTTCAGGTTCGGGTTCGGGTTTCAAGACTTGGATAGAGGTTGGGTTTCGGTACCAAGGTCGAGGTCGGGCTTTGGTGTTAGGGTATCGGGATCAAGACTTTTGGGACAACGATCGAGTTCGAGTTTCTGGACTGAGCTGAGGTCAAGGTCGGGGTGGGGTTTTGGGACTAAGGTCAAGGTCAGATCGAGTTTTGGAATCAATATTCGAGATTGGAGTCGGGGTCGGGATTTGGGTTTTGGGACCGTGGTTGATGTTAGTATCAGGTTTCTAGACTAGGATCGGGATTTGATTTTAGGATGGAAGTCGGAGTCGGGTTTAGGGACTGGGGTTGTGGTCAGGGTCGGGGTTGGGTTTCTAGTCCGAGATCATGGTCGAGTTTGGGGACTGGGACCAGGGTCGAGGTTGAGTTTCTTGACTGGGATCGAGGTTAAGATTTGGGACGGGGGTTAGGGTTGGATTTCGGGATGGTAGTTTCCGACCCCGGTCCCAAATTACCATCCTGAAACCCAATCTCGGTCCCCATCTCAAAACCCAACCCTGACCCCAACCTTGATCTCGAAACCCAATCTCGACCTCGACCCTAGTCCTGAAATCTAAACACAAGCCCGACCCGACCCTTATCCCCATCCTAAATCCCAATCCTAACTCCGATCTAGATTCCGGATCCCAAAACCCAATCCCGACCTCGGTCTTGGTCCCCAAACTCAACGTCGATTCTGGTCTAGAGCCCAACCCTGACCGCAGTCCCTAAATTAGGAGGTAAAAATGAAATTTGTCCAAATACATGCACTTTATTGAGATTTGTGTTAGAACTTGGTAAATGATTTTTTGTGAATATAATTTGAAATTGTAAGTTACACGAAAGATGCTGAACTGATATATATTAATATGGGAATAAAGGTGAATTTCTTTTCTCGATTAATCCAATCAATGTGATTTTTTTTTTTTCCAAAATAAATAAACCTTCAGCACTAAAGGAGCACATATTGTAGAAAGATTAAAACATAACTAGGAAAAAAAAAAAAAAAAAAAACCAGATCTAATAAGAGCAATGAACATGGCGATACCTTTTTTCCTCTGAAGGGTTCTTTTTATTATTTTTTATTTTTAAATCTTGTGGTGCATGCATGCATGTCTTTTTATTTTTTATTATTTTTATTATTTATTATTTTTTCTATTTTAGATGTTTGGACAGTAATATAAATCCACTTCACACTCATTTTCTTCACATTCACTAAACCCGACCGGTTGTGAAAACAAGAAAAGAAAAACGGGCTATTTAACACAATTTCTTTCTGCATGTCATTGACCCGCGTTTAAAATTTAAGTTTTCTCTTTAAGTTTCCTTCTTTGGCGTCCTATAACCCCAGCAATTTCTTGAAACCACATGTATTATAACTTTGTGATCAGTACAATTCGCATTTTTGAGGTTGGAAATATTAACACGAGACGAAGACTTTTAGTAAGTATGAAAACGTTTGTTCCACATATATTAGTCCCATTCAGCACTTATTATCGCGACTTTTATTTTTTGGTAGTATAATGGTGTTTTTTGTTTCCAAGTCAACAAGACTTAAATTTTTCTTGGCGTGTCTTTATGATTCTATACGTCTATTTTACTTGAACCTGTTTGCGTGCGTCTTGGTCCTCTTGGACCAAGTAGAGTTACCGTACCGTCAAACTTCAGGCTGGGGCTCTAATTTTATCTTTCAGAATCTACTCTCTGTCTAGATATTTGTTGTTTATTGTTCAACACCTTTCTCGAGCGATGTGGGACTTCTCAACTACGTATCTTTCGTTTATTCAAATATAAAAACCCCAAGTTGATCAAAGTGCTATCATGCTTTTGCAACTTGATTTCTGGTGTGTTTCTGGAAATTTTGAGTAAAAAAAATTTACCGCCCCATATTAAATTCAATGCTATATAAGTGCTCCAACGATGATTTTCTACGCTGTAGCAGTTGTATGCTTCACATCAGATCCATGGATCCGAGGCTATATGGATGTGCAAAATCAGGGGATGTTCACTTTCTCAAACACCTTCTCGTTGAAAACCCGAGCATTCTCCTCAAACTAACACCTAGAGAAAACACAGCCCTCCATATAGCCGTGCAATTTGGACACATCAACGTCGTTGCCGAGATTTATGGCCATTGCGGCTTACTTCTCACGTGGCCAAACTCAGATGGGGATACTCCATTACATGTGGCTGCAAGGACCGGTAAGTTCTACGTTGTCGAATATCTGGTCGGAGAAATGCTCTCGGACAGGTCTAGTATGGATAGTGAGAATGGAAAAAAGAACATTTCCGACATGCTAGAAGTGAGAAACACAAGAGGCAACACGGTTCTACACGAAGCTGTGAGCAATGGCCACCAAAAAGTGGCTAAGTTTTTAATCAAGGTGGAGCCTAATTTGGCTTGTTTCGAAAACGATGAAGGCGAATCACCTTTGTTCATGGCTGCAAGAGCGGGAATGACTCAGATGGTGAATCGAATTTTATTGTCGACTCCGTTGGTGGCTCATGGCGGTTCTGGTGGCTCAACAGCTTTGCATGCCGCCGTTATTGAGAGACATTATGGTAACTCATCCTTTGGCCTTAGCACTATTTTGAGTTTATATACTTATCAAACATTTGTGTTTTTTTCAAAGATAAATTTGATCACATTCTTGAATAAATGTCAGATGTCATGGATGTCCTCCTAAAGTTTAAAAGGCAGCTGGTTAAAGAAGTTGACCACGAGAGTAGAACTCCGCTCCACTATGCTGCGTCTTCCGGGGACCGGAAAGCTGTTCAAATTTTACTAGAAATCGAAATATCCACTGCATACGTGTTGGACAAATATGGAAGTTCACCAATTCATATTGCGACTAGCAAGGGTCACGTCAGCGTAATCAAGGAGATCATTCAACATTGTCCGGATGCTGGAGAATTAATCGACCTGAATGCTAGGAACGCGCTTCATATCGCCGTTCTTTGTGGTCATGCACATGTTGTCAGGTACATTTTGGGAACAAAAGAGCTTGAAGGGCTTATAAATCAGCCTGACACTGACGGAAACACGCCTTTACATCTTGCCTTCTTGGAAAGAAAAACTTGGATTTTGCGATACATGACGATAGATGGAAGGGTAGATCGACGAGCGAAAAATAGAATCGGTCAAACAGCTGGGTCATATGCATCAGAATCATGTACTAAAATCCCCAAGGTAAGTAAGCTATGTTAAATTCAAACTATGCTATATATCTTATGTATCCCTTTTCAAATTTAAATCGAAGATACACATCCATTTCCGATCATTCGCTTGCAGGACAAAGTAACCCCGCCTACTCGGATCAGCACAAGCAGAGAAGAAGCAGCTTCCTCATCGCACTCCCATGAGAAAATGGGACAGACCCTTCTGATGGTTGCAACGCTAATCGGAACAATTACATTTTCAGCTGCATTCACAAAGCCTAATGGCTCCAACAACGACAGGGGCATCAAGTGGTTTTTCGTCTCGGACACCATTGCCATGACTTGCTCCATAACTGCAGCCTGCCTCTTGTTTTGGGGAGCCGTTGTTAGAAAGGACCGCTACATCTACTTTTTCGTGAGCGCTTGTTTCCTGACATACATTGCACTGCAATGTACCGCAGCCGCTTATATGTCGGCCATGTGGGTTGAAATGCCGCACTGGGACTGTTTTTATGCCATGAGATATGCAGTTGGAGCTCTCTTTCATATTAGTACCTGCCTGTTTCTTGTCCAATTGGCTCAGAAGTTTTCAGTGTCGGAAGCATGTCAGTACTTTTTCTATCTTCTTTGTAGGAAGACATTCAAAATTGTGAGAAAACAATGAAGAATTTCGATTCTCCTTTGAAGCTTAACCTCTGCGTTATTTAACTTCAGGAGAAACGAAAGTGAAAAGAGAGACGAAAAAAAAAGGAGAGTGAGTTTGACATATAGCATCATCTTATCAATGATGTTGAAATGCAACATAAAATTTAGAATGTTTTACAACTGGTGGCAAAGCAAGAAATATATTTTAGTGGGGGTGTATATATCAAAATTCTTTTTTTCAAGATAAAATAAATTTTAGTGGGAGTTATATAAGAATTTTTAATTTTTATGAAGGCAAAGCAGTAAAATTACGAACTTTTTTTATAGGATTAATTTTAGTGGGGATTATTTGAAAGTTTTTTATTTTTAGTGAGGGTAAAATAGGGATGATATGAGAATTTTTAATTTTAGTAAAAATAAATTATTAAAATTATAAAATTTTTGGGGTAAAACTAAAAGAACAAAAAATTTAAGTGGGATCCTAGCCCCCACTATAGGGGTGACAATATGGATCGCGACATGACGACACAACTTGAAAATGACAAGAATTTCGCAGGTTTAGGTTAGGAAAAATAGGGGCGGTGGTCAAATTCAAGTCACCCAAAATTGATACGGGAAAAACAGGTCGTGTTCAGGTTGAACCCGTAGAACCCGAATACGACCCATTTTTTTTTGTGTCAATTTCGGGTCAAATGTCGTATCAATTCCGGGTCCAACCCGAATATGATCCGATTCCAACCCGAATTTCGTGTCACGGGTCAATTTCATATCACGGGTCAAGTTCGGTTCGTGTCGTGTCAACATGTTACGGGTTCGTGTCGCGGTTTTGAGTCGTTTTCATGTCACGGGTCGAGTTCGGGTTGGAGACGAAAAAATTTGATACGGCTCTAACATGACACGAATCCGACACATGACACGAATTGCCACCCCTGCCCCACTAGCACCCCTTAAAGATATAATTATTTTATTCTCAAAATATTTATAGGTGAAAATTCTTGATTTTTCACAAATTATTTGTATTCTTAAAATTACATATCTAACCCCAAAAATAAAATATTTACTCTTGAGTCCTCATGAGGTGGCCGGCCATGTGGCAGATTTTGGAGCCAAAATCATCTCATAATTATCCATTTCCCTTATTTTTCAAAAATCCCAAAATTATGGATTTATCTTTTCTTACTTGGCCTCCAAGTAATGTCATGTTTGGCATTCCGTCCTAATACACAGTCCATTTTCTTAATAATCTAGATAATACTCATTCTGTTTTAACTATTAACAGTACTGCAATACTGAACTGCAGTCCAGAATTCATCTACACTCAACTGGACCGCGTATGGGTTTTTCTTAGGACTTGAAACTACTTAGCCCTTATTGCTCCAAATATTATTCCTGATTATTCTAGAGCAATCCCATACATTATTCTTAACTCTACATCCTTAATGACGATCAAACACAATATAATTCTTATACTGCTTAATACACTACAGTATCATCCTAAGTCATGAATTATCCTAGTCATACATATAGTCAAAATAAAATCATAAATCATGATTGAGTTTTACGATACTATAAGAACTCAACCATACTCTAATAATAAAATTACGAATTTCACATTGATATTCATAATTTCTATGAAACCTTACATAAACACAGAGTACGGACTTAAATTCTTTTATATATAAGAAAATCACGAGTTCGTAAAAATTCCAGCTGTTACACAACTTTCCTTATTTACTCGTCAATCACCCGCCAGTCATTCTGTTGTTTCAACCGAGACTCGATTCCGTTGTTCACTCATAAGTCACCTAATGCTCTTCAATGACATGTTCAAGAACACGTATATGATGAAAAATAAAATACGAAATCTAACCTTAATAGTGAGCTTATCATTTGCAAGAACTCCAACGTCTTCTTCAATGGTAGAACAAGATCCTTTAGCCTGGAATTTATTTTCCTTTGTCATTCCTCCTGCATATATAATACATTTTTATTGTTTTCGATCATCTACTAATAGCAAAGGGGAAAAGTGATGAAGCCATTAGGTATATATTGTGACCGTGACAATCGCAACCACTACGAGGGTTTTACCCCATTTTTTGTTCAATAAATTACGTAATTTTAAGACAATTGTCGTTGGTATTGGGGGTCTGTGAGACTGTCCTGGAAAAGAGATGAAAACAAAAAATCGTTTATAATTTATATTGTTTTGCACTTCCCTTGTGTCGTACCATTAAGGGAAACAGTGAGGGTGTTTTCGTGCACCGGAATAATCAAAAGCACACATGAGAATTGCATGGCAGTATGTATACGACAACAACCCTCTGAAACGACAACAATAAAAAAAATGGAAAACAACCTCAAAACGACATGACTTCTCGAGAAACAATATAAACCTAAAGAAGTCTGGAAACCATAAAAGGACGACAAAACAAGAAACGATAGAATCCCCAAAAGTGGATAATAGAAGAATTGGAAAAGCCATTGGAAAAAGAACTACAACTACAAAAACTAGAAAACGACGAGATAAATTTATTTGAGAGAGACTTTTTGAGATTTTTTTAGCTCCTTTTGTGGGTGTGGTAGTGGACCCCATAACTGTCCGAGTCTTAAAATGACTTGAGATAATCTTCAGTCAAGCCATTCAAATGCAAAAAGCTTTTTTCATTCATCCCCAAAAGAAAAAAAAAAGTTATATAAAAAATAATAAATAAAAATAAAAAAAACCCAAGCCCAAGCCTTTATTTTTATTGTTGGCTTTGACGAACATTCTAACGCTTTCACTTTCATGTTAATTCAAACCAAATACAACGGAAAATTGGACAAGGATATTCTATGATAAAGTAATCTATTAAAAATGTAATTTCCAAACAAAAAATAAATATGCAGAAATAGTATATATTTTTTTTATAAATGATGATATAAAAGTTAATGAAAATCAAATAGTAGAAATTGTCTTTTTACTATGGAACTGTATTTTAACTGTTAAATATGTTCTAATATATGAACGTTTTACGTTGCACGATACAAAATTACTCCTAATCACAAATTAGACTAATAGAAAGAAATAAATTTAATAATTAAAATAGTAAATTATTACTAATAATAAAAAATAAAGATTTCTATCTATCATAAAAATTTCTTGAAAACATAGGTAAGTATTTTCAAGTAATTCCTATAGCATTCATCGAGGTATATAATATATATATATATATATCACACGGTTCGTAAGTCCTATGAAAAAAATATATATAGAATAAAAGAAATTCTCAAATGCCCGGAAAACTTCTTCATTACACAATTGAATATTACTTTGGACCAACACACAAATTTTAACAAATTTTATAAAATTAAAAAAATACAATAAAAAAAAAAAGGAGAGAGAGAGAGAGATATATATATATATATATATATATATATATAACGCACAAAACAACCACGGACGCAAAAACCCAAAAAAAAAAAACTCCGAGGCGACGAAGCTTGGCTCTCTGTTCCGCTCCGCCGTGAAAACTCAGTTCATCTCCAAAGCCAAACCGAAACCAAAACCCAAATCCAAATCCAAACTCAAACCCAAATCCAAAGCCATTGCCGAACCTTCCTCAACCTCAGCCACTGCCACTGCCACAGTCGTCGACGACACCACTCTCAAGCGCTTCGTCTCCGCTCTCGACACCTCCGCCCAAAAACCTCCCTCCTCCTCCTCCTCCTCCTCTTCTTCTTCTTCTTCTTATTCTTGGAAATCCCCTGAAGAATCCATCGCGGAGCTTCTTCTCTCCAGGTCCCAAACGGAGTCCTCCTCCGATTCTGGTATTTTCTATTCTCATTTTTGTTTTTTTGTTTTTTTATGAGAAAATGGTCGAGAAGAGAAAAGAAAAACTTGGGTTTTGATTTATGTGTAATTAACAACCTGCCCAAGTTACGGAAATATATATATATTTTTTTTAACATATTTGTTTTTGAATGTAGAGAATTCTCCGAGTTTGGATAAGAGTGATTGGCTAACGAATAGGATAGCTTCTATATTGATTGGTAAGTTTATATTTAATATTATTTGGTTACTCGTTTTGTTATATTATAAGTACATATTATGAAATCCATGGAAGTTTTCAAATTTACAACTTTTTCACTAATGGAGGTTATCATTACCATATTGGTGCTGCATTTTTTTTTTTTTTTGCTTCCTTGAATTTTATAAGACTGCCTTTTTCTTATTTTTGGAATCCAGAGATTTTGAGAAATGCACCTTTTTTTCTTGGACAATGCCAATGGGCATACTAATGGAGAGTGAGTTCCACCTGTGGGCCCAATGATGTGAGATTCACTCCCTATTTGTTGTGGTGTTTAACATCACTGATGCCCGAAAGCATTTTTCTTTGCTGGTGTGCTGTTGTGATGTGTTGTTTGCATTATAAGGAAGATAGAACTTTGTCTCAATCATTTCGGCAAATGCCGTCACATGGATTACAACCTTTCATGGAAATAGGAAACCTTGAATTAGCATTGTGGACCTTGTTTAGTGTTTAGTATTTAGTATCATCAATTACTTTTGTGGTAGTTTCTATTCTCTTTTCCGAAGGAATGCGATGTCGTTAGTTTGTTTCCTGTGCAGTTGATGCTTTGGAAAGTTCATCTGATCAGGAAGAATTCATGTTGAGGCATTGTGGGAGACAGACTTAGGCATACCATGGTTTCCATCTATAGCTGAAAGTGGCACATCATTGCAACGGAAAGAAGTAACACGGGAAAGGAAACAAAAATGGTTTTTCAACAGCACCCAGGTTAATCGTTTCAACCAATTAGTCAGCATGTGCGCAGGCAAAGTAGGAACAGGTGCAGCTTTTGGTATCTTTGGTAAGCTGGGACGGGACACTAACGTGAAAGAGTACAATGCATTTAAGGTTATGCATAGAGAAGGCTAGGAGGACCGACAATGAAGAGGTTGCACTACAACAGATTCACAGGGCTTTCGTATTTTTCAAATCAATGAAGGAAAACAGTCTTCAGCTAGAAGCGGAAGCATATGGTCCCCTTCTTACTTATTTAATAGGCATGGATATGGTACAAGAATTTCATTTCTTCTGTGACATTATCAAAGATGCAAATCCCAAGGCTGTTTCTAAGCTAGGATATTACGAGATGTTGCTGTGGATCAAAGTTGATGACGAGGAAAAGATCCAAGACCTATTTAATTATATTGTTACTGAGGAAGGGGAACCTAACTCTAATTGACGAGGTTTGTTTTTTTTTTCTTTTAAGATTAGCTATTTCTTTTCTTGATATTGTTCTTTTTCTTTATTGCACTATTAGGTCTTTCCATTTGTATTGTTGAATTCCTAATGGGTTTTAGCTGTGCTGCAGAAAATTATTTGTTAGGGCTCTGTGAAGGTGGCAGGGAGAAGGAGCTTTCACAGCTTTTTGACATCACAGATATCACAAAGTTTGCTTCGATGAACACTGTGGGAGCTATGTTTAAATCTCTAGGAAAACTACAAATGGAGGCTTTTGTGGAGAAGTTCCTTGGTTTCTTCAAAGCTCGTGGTAAGTTCATGAGCTGAAATTTTCCTGTCAACTTTTATCGGATCTTATTGCAAATTTCTTTGGGAATAACTTGTAACCTTTTGTTTTATGGTATATTGTGTCATCAGTAGAGTTGGATCCTTTTTTTTTTCCCCCTATATGTAGAGTTGTAATTATGCTTGACATGTTACAGATTTCGGAGCACAAAATTTCTCAAACTTCCTCTGTTATGCTATTGGCAATAACTTAGCGGTGAGGAACTTCTCATGAATGCTACTGGTAATTTCCTTAAGGCCGTTGTTAGAAGAGGCAATTCTGCTTATACTGCAGTTTGCTTCTCTGTGAAAGTAGGCATTATCATGTTTATAATGTATCAAAATGGTTCTGACACTTTATATGTGTCAGATGAGGATCTTCAATTGTGGCTTGGGGTTAAGACTATACCAGGTTTTTTGGGGAAATCGCTTAAAAGAATAGGTCGGGACTTGGAAGTCAACCATGGATGACATGATTGTCACGACGCCAATCACACCTTCCGTATTAAGTGCTTGATTAAGATTTGCTACGGATAGGATTTAATTTTTATTAGTCAATCTTTGTTCACATAAAAAGAAGGCGAAATCTCTTGTATTTTTATTTGTTTCACTTTTTAAAATTGTGTGTCTTATGTTTAATTTGGGGTGTTGAAGGTTGAAGATGTTGTCATGACATTCAAAAACTTGCATTCCAAACATGAGGTGACACCTTCGTCTGCATCGTATGAGAACCTCATTAAACACTGTTGTAGTTTACATAAGGTATGATTGATCTGTTGATTCAAAGTACAAGTAGAAATTATGCCTTATGACGTTTCTTAATTCATTTGACAAATTGAAGAATGCTGTCACATTGGTTGTATGTCAATCTATATAGGTCCACATGGCTCTTGATGTGGTCGGTGAAATGTTAGAAGCGGGTCTGACGGTGTCCATGTTGCTAATAAATCACATTTTACATGCTTGTGAAGAAAGTTGCAACTATAATCTGATAAGATGCATCATTTATTTTATCTGTTGGAGTTACTGTTCACTTTTTGGAAATTGGAAAGCCACTTTTCGGAATTCTGACCAGTTTTTATAAGTGAGGGCCGAGGAGGGATATTCGAGGTTGCTATGATTATTTCAGAGATTTAATAAAGAAGACAAATGCATAGTTAGTACGGGCAGTATGAGATTGAGTGGAACGTCAATCTATATCTAGTGAAAGGATAATTCCTCCCTTATCCGTTCTCATCCATCACCAAACTTAATAGAATTTGTAAAAACATATTGTTGAATTGTACAGCTGTCATAGCCTAATTTTAGGAAACAAATCAGATTGTATATATTTGGATAGGGAATTATTTTTTCCCTTTAATCATGGGATTTGTATCGTAGGCTGATATGTAGGCTGATTTGGGTAGTTTCCCATTTTTTTCTTCCTAGAATAGTATATATAGACGTGTATACCAAATATTCAAATCAATGAGAAATAATCATTCTCTGTCTATTTTTCACTTCATGGTATCAGAGTTTTAGGCTCTTTTCTGGGTTTTTTTGTGCAGCCTTCATTGCTGTATTTGTCTTGGAATTTCTCTATTGTTCTTTTTTTTTTTTTTCCTTTTTCTCGTCTTCTCCTCTGTTTTTTTCTGTCTTTTTCCCGACCATAATGTCCTCCGAAACCACAAACACCTCTGTCCAATCAGAAGAAGTTAATTCAAACCAAATGACTGGAGATCTATAGAATATTAGGGCTACATACAGGCTGACTCAGAAAAATTATCTCAAGTGGTCTCAATTTGTCAAGACTTACCTGAAGGGTAAAGGGAGACTGAGTCATCTTCTTGGAACAGGACCGAAAAAGGGAGACCCATTTTTTGAAGCGTGGGATGAAGCAGATTCTATGGTCATGTCATGGTTATGGGACTCGATGGATCCTGCAATCAGTGATACATGTATGTTTCTGACAGCTGCAAAGGAGATTTAGGACTCCATTCGGCAGACCTATTCGAATGCTCGTGATGCAGCCCAAGTGTACGAGATAAAGGTGAAGACAGGTGCTTCCAAACAGGGAGACAAAACAGTGACAGAATATGCAAATTTATTGAAGAATTTATGGCAAGAACTCGACCATTACCGGGTATTTGAGATGAAGTGCCCAGAGGATGCTGCCATCTTGAAGAACTTTATTGAGAAGGACCGAGTATATGATTTCTTGGCTGGACTCAATCCTGAATTTGATCAGGTTAGGGTTCAAATACTTGGCAGGGAGGAGACACCTTCATTGGAGGAGACAATTTCGCTAATAAGGGCAGAGGAAAGTCGAAGGAGTGTAATGCTTGAGCCTCAAGCCTCAGATAGTTCAGCTTTGGTGACTAAATCTGAACAGCCCCAGGTGCAAGACAGAGGAAGAGCAGACCTGTCCAAGCTCTCGGAAAGAGACAACAGGAACAATCAGCGGTTAGACGGCAAGGACAACTTGTGGTGCAACTACTGTAAAAAGCCGAGGCATACCAAGGAGAATTGTTGGAAATTGCATGGTAAACCGCCAAGCCGAGAATGGGGAAACCGTGGAGGTCAACAGAGATTTCAGTCTCAGGCACACATGACAGAACAAACCAACCAAAGCGAGGGGCAAGAAAAAGGAGGACTCAATATTGAAGAGGTCGAAAAACTAAGAGGCTTGATTGCTTCCCTTGATAAGCCTTCTAGTGCATGTTCATTGGCACTCTCAGGTAATTCATCATTCCCTTTTGGATTACATGTCTCAGAAAAAGGTTTGACCAACTCCTAGATAGTTGATTCAGCGGCAACAGATCACATGACTCACACCTCACAATGTTTTAGTTCTTACACTCCATGTCCTAGTAGTAGAAAAATTATTGTTGCAAATGGTTCGTTGGCTACAGTTGCAGGATTAGGGGATATCCAAATAACACCATCTCTTGTTCTTAAAGATGTTCTTCACGTCCCAAAATTGTCAGCAAATCTTGTTTCAATTAAAAAACTCACAAAAGATCTAAAATGCTATGCAATTTTCCATCCCACTTACTGTGTTTTTCAGGATCAGGGTTCGGGGAGGAAGATTGGACTTGCTAAGGAAAGGAACGGGCTCTACTATCTTGAAACATCGAGTACTTCGAAAAGAGTCATGAGTAATTTGTCATTGTCTTTTCTCAGTTCTTCAAATAAAGAAGCCATTTGGCTTCATCATTTTCGTCTTGGTCATCCATCATTTAGAGTCTTGAATATCATGTTTCCTTCTTTGTTTAAAGGATTGAATATTATAGATTTTCATTGTGATGTTTGTGAACTTGCAAAACACACTCATGTATCTTTTCCCATTAGTAATAAGAGAAGTTCGCATCCTTTTGAATTGATTCATAGTGACATATGGGGACCATCCACAATTCCAAACATTTCGGGGTCTAGATGGTTTGTTTCTCTAATTGATGATTGTACTAGGGTTACATGGATATTCTTTCTCAAACACAAATCTGATGTAAGTAGTGTTGTCCCTAATTTCCATTCCATGATTCAAAACCAGTTTGGGGTAAAAATCAAAGGCTTTAGGTCTGATAATGCAAGGGATTACTTCAACCAAATCTTGACACCCTACTTCCAAAAAGAAGGCATTATTCATGAATCATCATGTATAAGCACACCACAACAAAACGGGATTGCCGAGAGGAAAAATGGCCATTTACTTAATACCACTCGGGCATTGTTATTCCAAGGGAATGTTCCTAAATCTTATTGGGGGGAGGCTGTCCTTACTGCCACATACATGATCAATAGACTACCCTCACGAACATTAGGTTACACAACTCCCATGGAAAATCTTGCAAAATTCTATCCACATGTCAGAACTTCAAATGGTCTCATACCTCGACTCTTCGGTTGTACTTCTTTTGTACATGTTCATAGCCACAATAGAGGAAAATTAGATCCCAGAGCAATCAAATATGTGTTTCTTGGCTACTCATCTACACAAAAAGGGTATAAATGCTATCATCCTCCCTCTAGAAAATTTTATCTATCTGCCGATGTCACCTTTGCTGAAAACAAATCATACTTCTCACAGTCTTATCTTCAGGGGGAGATTTCACTTACAGAAGGAAAAGACTGTGATAGTAATCTTGGTTCTTTTGGGCCTCTTGATCTACCCTCCACCGAGTATGTTGTTCCAATTCCTGAATCTGTGTCAGCCCCCAGCATCTGAACCTTTCCCCACTCCTTTGTCTTCTCCAATACCAGTCCATACTCTAGCGTCTGTCCGTATTTATGATTCTGTGAGATTTCCTTTGGTGTATTCAAGAAAACCAGCTGTTCCAGACCTGACACAAGTTCAAACTGACAAGCCGAGTCCTGCTAATGAAGACATGGTAAGTTCTGACTCATATTTGCATGTACAATCTGTTGAAACATCCAAAAAAGATCTTGACCTCCCTATTGCTGTTAGAAAAGGTACCAGAGAATGCACAAAACATCCTTTATATCCTTTGTCCCACTATGTGTCACTTAAGCGTTTTTCACCACTCTATAGAAACTTTATTGTGAGTCTACACACTATTTCTGTTCCAAACACTTTATCTGAGGCATTGTCTAAAAAGGAGTGGAGGAATGCTATGAGAGAGGAAATGGATGCATTGGAAAAAAACAAAACATGGGAGATTGTTGATAAACCAAAAGGAAAGAATCTGGTAGGGTGCAAATGGGTCTTCACTTTGAAATACAAGGCTGATGGCTCTCTTGAAAGGTATAAAGCAAGGTTAGTTGCTAAGGGTTATACTCAGACTTATGGAGTTGATTATCAGGAGACATTTGCTCCTGTGGCAAAAATGAACACCGTGAGGATCTTGTTATCTCTAGCAGCTCATTTCAATTGGCAGCTTCAACAATTTGATGTGAAGAATGCTTTCTTGCATGGTGATCTGGAAGAAGAAATTTATATGAACATCCCACAAGGATTTGAAGGAAAGGAGACAACTAACAAGGTGTGCAGACTGAAGAAGGCCCTATACGGATTGAAACAATCACCTAGAGCATGGTTTGGGAGATTTGCTAGAGTAATGAAAGCAACAGGATACAAACAGAGTCAAGGAGATCATACTCTCTTCATCAAGCATTCGGCCACAGGGGGAGTGATAGCCCTCCTAGTATACGTTGATGATATTATTATTATTGTCACAGGAAATGATGAAAAGGAGAAACAGGATCTGAAACAGTGTTTGACGAAGGAATTTGAGATAAAGGAGCTTGGAAGACTAAAGTATTTCCTTGGTATTGAAGTTTCATACTCAAGACAGGGAATTTTTATCTCACAATAGAAATACGTGACATATCTCTTAAAGGAAACAGGGAAGCTCGACTGTAAACCAGTAGCTACACCTATGGAACCGAATCAGAAGTTAGGAGAAGCGAAGGAGGAACCGGCTGTTGATAAGGAGATGTATCAGAGATTGGTTGGAAAACTCATCTACCTTGCTCATACTCGACCAGACATCGCATACTCGGTAAGCGTGATTAGTCAGTTCATGCATGATCCAAGAGAGTCACACCTACAAGCTGCCCATCGGGTGTTACACTACTTGAAAGGTAGTCCCAGAAAAGGAGTTCTCTTCAGGAGGGATAATGAACTCACATTGGAAGCCTACACCGATGCAGACTATGCAGGTTCATCAGTAGACAGGAGATCAACATCTGGTTATTGTACATTTCTTGGTGGAAACTTAGTAACGTGGAGAAGTAAAAAGCAGAATGTAGTAGCAAGATCTAGCGCTGAATCTGAGTTTAGAGCAATGGCCTAAGGAGTGTGTGAACTATTGTGGCTGAAGATTATCCTAGATGACCTGAGAATCAAATGGGTAGGCCCTATGAAACTGTATTGTGACAATAAGTCGGCAATAAACATTGCTCATAATCCAGTACAACACGACAGGACAAAGCATATCGAGGTTGACAGACACTTCATCAAGGAAAAACTGGAAGAAGGCCTGATCTGCATGTCTTATGTGCCCTCAGGGAGTCAACTAGCAGATGTCTTGACCAAAGGACTCAGTAGTGCAACTTTTCATGAAGTTATTTCCAAGCTGGGAATGGAAGATCTCTATTCTCTAGCTTGAGGGGGAGTGTTGAATTGTACAGCTGTCATAGCCTAATTTTAGGAAACAAATCAGATTGTATATATTTGGATAGGAAATTATTTTTTCCCTTTAATCATGGGATTTGTATCGTAGGCTGATATGTAGGCTGATTTGGGTAGTTTCCTATTTTTTTCTTCCTAGAATAGTATATATAGACGTGTATACCAAATATTCAAATCAATGAGAAATAATCATTCTCTGTCTATTTTTCTCTTCACATATATATGTGTTTGTTTGTGTGTGTGTGTGGATAAGGAAAGAAAAAGAATTATTCAATTTAAAAAAGAAAAAAGAAAAATAGTAATGATGTTTTAATAACAATAGAACCTAAAGATTTTCCGTTAATGTTACTTTTGACATATTCCGTCTCCATTTTGATTAATCATTCATCACTTACGTGAGAATGAATTTCAAATTGAACTCTTATTGGTTTCTTATGTTGTTCTATATTTCTTCTGCCTGCTTTACTTACCAGGTTCACCGACTATATTCCCTGATCTGTGACCACAACTTACAGCCGAACACCGAAACTTTCAGGAAGATGATAAGTTTGTGTGTGAGAATGAAAGATGTAAGCACATCCCTCAGTTTTCAGTGGCTATTATTGCTTTAACACAAAAGTTTAAATTTTGAGGTGACTTGGTTTTGTAGCTTGCTACTGCGTACAACTTTCTAGGTGATTTGGAGAAAATGAATTTGGCGCCCACATCCCACATGTTCAACGCTATAATGGCAGGATATTTCCGTGAGGTAGTTTTACTTGTTTTATCAAATGCTTATACTGTATTTTGTGTGTGTGCATGCTTGCAAAAGGTAATTTAGTTGTCCACATACCATTACATTTAATCTTTTATGTCCTTACTATGCCTAACGGTGTCTCATGATGTCTTTGAGCCTAAATGCAATTGATATTCTCCTGCAGTTGTGGCACATTTGCCTATCCACACCTATATTATTCTATTTTCGTTGGGACCACAATCAATATTGATAGAACAATTACAATAATTGATAAAGAAAAATCATCAAATGGAACTTCGTCTTTCTGTGTGTCCTTAGATTAGTGTTTATACAAAAAAGATACACATATCGGTTGCTCTAAATATCGAATCGATGGGTTTGTTTTCTACTATAATCCTGAATTGTCGGAGTTGTAATGGTAGAAACTCAAAAAGAGAGCCCTGAATTCCTCTGTATGTAATAAATAGTGTTTTAATATGTTGTGATCACTGCTAATATGTTGTGCCACAAATACAATTTGTTGAGATCCGGATTTTGTTTTGTGACACTTTGGGAGTGTCTTGTTTCCCAATTTATTACTGCTTATTCATGACCTCTGTGTTTGACGGCCAGTTATCACCAAGCAGTCATGGAAAAACATGATTTAAATTTCAGGGTTGCTTAAAGTAAAGATTAGGTTGTATTGGTGATGATCATAATGAGCATGCGTTAGCAATTTTTTAACTGTATTTAACAGTGGTTTTTGGGTTCCAATTTTCCATGAATCTTACACTTTTTTTCTCTGTAATCTGCAGAAGAACACTTCTGGGGCGTTAATGGTTCTCAAGCATATGGAGAAAGCAAATGTTAAACCAGATTCGCAAACTTTCAGCTATCTAATAGGCAATTGTGAATCTGAAGAGGAAATTGACAAGGTAGAATTTATGTTTCTATTCAGGAGTATGAGATAAATCAAGTCGTTATAAACTTTGTTATGATATGCCAAATGAATACTTTAATGTTTCTGTGAAAATTCTCTCCGTCTTTCTTGAAACATTGAATTCAGGCGATGGTTTAGGTTCTTTTTGGATTTTCAAGCAATCTATTTAGAACTCCCTTTTACCCTCATAAGAAACATGGCGCGCATGATACACTGGAAAAGAAAATGACAATGACAGTCGTTTTCTCATTTTAACTCGTTGTTTGTACTTTTCTGTAATGTTAATGAAGTGACTGTTTATCTATGTTTATAGATAAAACTTCCTTTTTTTCTTTTTTCTTTTTCATTTTCCTTCTAGATATAATCTTCCTTGGTTTGAAATTGAGATCAAGAGATTCTGATATACATATCTGATTGTAGTACTGTGAAGAACTAAAGCTTTCTGGAAGTCAAGCTACGAAGCATGTTTTCATGGCACTTATCAATGCATATGCAAGATGTGGACAAATTGAGAAGGCAAACAGGTATTTTGTGTGTGTGTGTGTGTGTGTGTGTGTATTATATTGAAATGTGTTTGTGCTTGGTTGAAGAACTTATTCGTAGTTTTGTTTTTACTTTATGAATTCTGAGCTACGTTATTTCCTAGAGCTGTAAATTGCTTTTTGTACTCGTTTATTTCGCAGGTAGTCTCGGATCACTTGATTCCTGCTAAAAACTTGAACGAAATCAAAAGTGTGCTTATCCAAGCTCTTGCAACACACGGGCAGTTGTCCGACGCCCTTAGTATGTACGAAGAGATCAAGCAGTCTGGATTCAGTCTAGAACCCAAAGCTGTTATAGGTCTTATTGTGAGTTTCTAAAATTTGCTTAATATCGTCTTTTAAACCTTTGGAAGAAGCATTATGCTAAATTTGACGATCAGCAATTATATTGATAAGTCTTGGTGTTCTGAGACACTCAAATTTTGGTCACCTTTTTCGACGGAATAACAATAGCTTCCTCTCAACAATCTATTAGGAACACTATAACTCTGATGGAGGGACAAGTACATTGCTTCAGTTACTAGAAGAGTTGGATGATCCTCGATATTGGCTTGATGGTTGCTGCCGAGTCATCGTATATTGTGTTCGTTACAAGAATTTGAGGTTCATTCACACCGGTTTTTTTTTTTTTCTTTTTATTTCTATTATTCTTATGTCATTATTTTTCCTTCTAACTTTTTTTTTTTTTTTTTTAATCTTTACATTTCAGTACTGCTGTTGATTTACTCAAGCAACTCCAGGACAAATTTTGCTTTGAAGATGACTTGGTTATAGAAGCTCTTCTTGATGAGGTTGTTTTTGTTTCTGTGTATTGTCGTTTAACATGGTACTTGTAATCATTTGACCGTCTTAATATGGTTGAAGCATGAAATTGTATTCAACTTTCTCACTCATGATAGCATAAATCACATCTTTTTTCATGGAAATCTTTGGAGCACGTTATACTAGATGGCCAAACTGACGACAAAGGCGCACCACTTTCACAAATGTGCAGGTATTTAGCCTAACTGGATCCTCAGATGAGCATTTGCAGATAGGCCTCGACTTGCTAAAGGTTGTTAAGGACGACCTTGGCCTCACCCCGCCACGAAAGTGTCTGGATTTTCTTCTCCATGCTTGTGCTAATGCCAAAGATTTGGACAACGCCCGATTGATCTGGGGGGAGTACGAGGCTGCTGGTCTTCCTTACGACATTTTAAACTTTTTAAGGTGACTAATGGGTTTGCTTCGATCTTTCGGTTCCTCACCATTTCCCAAGTTTATTCTCAAGACTTGACCTTTATTGTCAAATTATTGCAGGATGTATCAAGTTCTCTTGATTTCTGGGGACCATAAGGCTGCAACGACGTTGCTCAGGAAAATTCCGAAAGACGATCCAGATGTTCGATTGGTTATCAAAGCATGTCAAACAAAGTATACTAAAACCGTCACTATGACGAAACAATTGAGAACAGAAAAGAGATCAACAAGCCTTTCATCGGAATAGTTAGTGTACAAGATCCAAATGAGTATCAGTTCTTAAATTTATGATTCCCTATTTTGGATGCTTGGTTATTGTAGTTGTTATTAGTTAGCCCCACCAATTTTCCACTTTAATCTCGATGGGGTCAACTCTATGTTGAGCAATAGTTCAATTTGTCAAAGAAAATTCCTGTTCTGTTGAAATGGTGAGCAGTGAAAATTCCTGTGTAATATAATTATTGCATAATATATATATATATATATATATATATATATAAGAATGGTCTTAAATATGGTATCGGATAATATCCAGTAATGTGAACTTCAGTTACTGTGAATGTAAACTTAAGTTATTAGAAATGTGAATTCCTACGGAAAGATATGTAAAATACGGGGAATTCATGTTCATTTTAGCTACATTTCCTTCCACAAGAATTTATTTTCTTGGTAACTGAAGTTTATATTCACAGTAGTTTAAGTTCACAGTGCTGTATACTATTAGGCATCAGATTGAAGACTTTACCTATATTAACTCAAGAATAAACACACACGATTATATTGGAGAAAAATTGATGAAGAGATAGTATTGTAGCTCGGTGGTGTAAGGTTAGAGAGTGTTCAGGGTTCTTAAATATGAAGATTTGTTTCATGCCAATCTAATACTTGATTTAATGTGTTTAAAATCACGCTCGTGCATCATTACTGCTTGTACATTTGATGGGTTGGGGTGATGTACTCCTAATCGCCTGCCAATAGGGTCTTCAGGATCATCCATGTCAGCATTTGAGACAGCTTCTTACATAATCATGTTGAGAGAGCAGGTTAATGTCGATTGTCCTCTTCCAGACTTTTTCTTAAGACTAAGGGGGTAAAAACAAAAAAAAAAAAGTTTGGGGAATTGAGTAGGATGAAAGCTCTTCAAATATCAAGATGCTAATGCTATGCTAGGTAGGATGGAAAAGAGGAAGGAAGTGGAATGAGAGTAAATTACATAGAAATTTATGAAGTAGGTTGTTTGGTAAGGAGGAAAATAAAATAGGGTGGAAATTATAGTGGGACCTAATTATTTTAATCATTTTAAAAGTGGGAGGAAAATCAAAATTCACCATATCATTATCAATATTACTTTTTTCTCCCTACTTTTAAAGATAATATAAGCATATAGATAAAATAGTAATTGTTTAAATATTTCACTTTTTTTTTTTTGGAACTTGGGGACGGGGGAATTTGAACTCTACACTTCTAAGTAGAGTCAGATATGGTATTACCGCTAGATTATGCCTGCAACCACACTTTCTTTCTTTCCCATCTACCAAACACTATAAAAGAAAACTAATTTATTTTCTATCATTCTAATTTTCTATTTTTTAAAGGACTTTCCTACCTTCTTATTTTCTTTCCTTCCTACCAAACTGAGTTTAGAGGACAGATTCTCTAGTTTGCTCATTAAAAGTAGGGACTTTGGAAAGCAAAATGCTAAGAACATATTCGATTAAAGATATGGACATTCACCCAAAAAAATACAGTCTAGATCTATCTAACAATGATGAGCACATATCATTTTGTACACAATTAACGAAGAAAAAAAATGAAATAACTTTAGATCTATGTTCTTATTAATAATAATAATAAGAAAAAAAGATCTACGTTCTTACAAGGAATAAATTAAGCAAATATTTAAATCATTTTAGGACTAGTTGTGTTGCAACATGAGCCTGCAAAACTGAAAACCATAAATCACAATTTTAAATCCTTGCATAGGGAGAACGCACATGAGGAACAAAAAAAGTACAATCACAATTTTGCAAAAAAAAAAAAAAAAAAAAAATTTGCTATCTTGCAACAAAGATTTTTGTACTAAAAAACACTGAACAATAAATGATCTATTAGAACTACGAAATGAAAATCACAAAACAAGAAGGAACTTACTGAGCAATGAATCCCTCCGTCGGCGAGAAATTGGAAGATTGAAAGAGGAACGGGAAGGATGTGTAAACTTATAGAGGCTCATCGATAACCTAAGACGTATTCTACCATAATCAAAACCTGTAGGTATTGCAACATGTGGACGATGAGATACAATATGGTCGGTGAGAATCACCAAGGAAACAAACCGGTGCGTTTAAGTTTCCCCCTCGCACACTGCAATAAGTTCTTGATTTGACAATATTCTAATTGGAAATTTTGTAATAAGTTTCTTACCTCTCCTGGAAGATTACAACATTCCTACAATTTATAATGAAACGCAAAAAACATTTTCATGCGTTTCACTGACATGTTAGGCAAATAAGCCGTTTCAATGTTACACTTTTATTTCATTTCGTACCAACAGTTCCATTTCAACAAGCACTACGCCTCTTCATTTTAAGTTTTTTAATGTGTCGAAACAATTTAATTCATTTTTTTTTCCCATTGAACTATGCATATTAATGCAATTTCCTAACTTGTGCAAAATTTTTTTATTTTAAAAATCATCACCAACAAATTATACTAAAATCTAATTGATATCTCTGATCGTCCGACGAATCGTCTAAATTAGACTTTGTTCTTATGTTTGGCCATGAAACTATAGCAGCAGTGTTTTCATTTGTCCAAATGTTGCCGAAATCGATTTCCGACTAAAATCATAATTCAGAAAAATAATCATAAGCTAAAAATCCGTTTGAGTTTGAGGCCTGGCTTCGCCACTATCACAGCCTCCTTTTCTATTTATTTGGCAGCCAAGGATGAAAGCCACATAACACATCATAACAGAACTTCTCTCTACAATTTTAGAACTGTAATCTCCTAAAAAAAATGAAAACTAATAATAATAAAAAAATTACATCTTGCCCGTTTGGTTGGTGAATTTAAACTCACCACTATCAACTCAATTTTTGTCTTTTTCTCTAAAAGTTTTTTGTCTTTTCTGAAAAAATCAATCAAAATCACTATTTAAACTTACAAATCTTAACTCAAACTCAAACACCAAACACCCTAATTAATTTTTATTATTATCAGCTACATTCAAAATAACTATGATCCGACATTTCAGCTTAGAGCCCATTTTCTATTTGTTTTTCCCAAACCACTTAACCAAATTCTTTAAAAAATTTTCAAAAAAAAAAAAAAAAAAAAAAAAAACTGGATATTTTTACAAATTCAAATTCACATCATCTGTAACCATAAACATCAAGAAGTAGAAGCCAAAGAAGGTGAAACAGAAAGAATGTAAACTAACAAAAGAAACATATATACCCTAAAAAGCAAAACATATATATAACAATATATATAACTATATAAAACATTTATACTTGTGTCTGGAGACTTTTTCAAATGGACACGCAAAGTAGAGAGCTGAGGCTGAAAAGCCAAAGTAGAGTGTTGGGGTTTGAGAACTTCATGGGTTTGATGTCTTTCAGGGTTTAATTTCAGAAGAAAACTGTCGGAGATCAGAGAATTGGTGGAATTGTAAAATTGCACTTAAAAACACTTTTAATTTTGAATTCCCATTTTTAGAAACTTTGTATTGGTCATGTATAACGATAAATATTTTCCGGGAAAGTTTACAGCTTGAACTGGGGTGGTATTTTTGCTTGCTTCTCAAGAAACGGCTCTACGGCAAAGTGAAAGACAAAACTAGAGAAAATCGGCTCGCTGTAAAAGTAAAAGATTGGGATACATAGGTTAAAGGCCTTTTTTTTTTTTTTATGGCTTAAAAAGTTCTTTTTTTGTCCCTTTTTTTTATTTTCCTCTCTCCTTTTAGGACTTGGAATTGAGGTTTAAACTCTATATTTTATTGACCAGCAAAATATATATATATATATATATATATATATCTTATAACAAAGTTAAAAATGTACCTTATACTTGAAAGCACAAATTTTTATGTTTAGAAAAATGATTGTTTTCAATAAAAATGTACAATCAAATTTTCAAAATAGTCCGATTGACCATATAATACTGATTGACTATCAATCTATATTTTTTTCTGGTTAATCACATTTTGATTAAGGTCAAAACCAATCAATCAACAATTTAATGACCACTAGTTATTTTTTTCAAACAAAAATTAGGTGTTAAAAAAATAATTTATTTGTGGTTGCGTACATAATCTAATGATAATTTCACATCTGATTCATTATAAAGTGTAGAGTTCGAATCCCGCACGTCTAAGTTTTTTTTTTATTTTAAAAAATAAATTATCTCTTTACTTAAAATTTCTTTTTTTTTTTTTGCCTAAAAGATTAAGGAGAGGTTTTTTTTTCTTTTCTTCTCTCTCTCTCTCTCTCTCTCTCATGATAACGACAAAAAGAATAATTTTCTAAATGTGGAGAAACCTAAAATATCATATAATTATGGACCCCTTTTTTGTTAAATATAATTATGGTTATATTACATTGATATTTGTTAAATTTAATAATATATATTTATATATTGGCAAATTGAATGGAACATGACCAAAATCTAGAACGCGTAGGATATAGGGTATATCTTTGGTTACCAACCATAAAACTTTTATTATAGTTTTATATTATCATAATATTTTGTTTAGAAAAATGCACACCATTATTTATAAAAGGTAGGTCTCATCTATATATTCGTCTTATCTAATTAACTTTTTATTGATTAGAGTATTTTTGTAAATCCCACCACAAAACTTTCTTTTACACTGTCTATTTTTGTTAAATAATAGTGACGTGATTGTTATTTAAAAATGCTTAAACTGGAAAAAAAAAATGAGAGAAATTTTAGTTGAAGAAATTGAAAAAAAAAAGTAAAAATTTCAAAAGTATATATATATATATATATATATTTTTTTTTTTTTTTTTTTTCTAAATACCACGTTTGCCTCTCGGTTTTTAGAAAACACAAAGTTGCTACTGGGTTTTTTCGAACACCAAAAAAATATTTCCCAAGTCGAAATTGTGTTGATCAGAGTGATTTTTCGAACCCTAAGCGGTAAGGCGCCCTTGTTTGTGAGGGAGTGGTTTCTCTAAAGAGATTTCGGAAAACAAGTTGGCCGCAACCAAAGATTGCTTTGATGACATCGACCGTTCTATTAAAGAATCGTCCCACATGATATATCATTTTAGATCACAATCACTTTTTTGCACCAATCTGAATCTGTATTTTGTTTTTTACATTAAACAAATAGCGAGAACTAAAGTTTCAACTCAAATTTATTAAAAAATGAAAACAAAGGGAAAAAAATGGAGACAATCATAATTTAGTCTCAGTGGTAAACACAAAAAGTATCTATACTAATTTTCCTTTGGTCACTTTCTTGCAGAATTGGGAGAAATCTCAACTTGTGCACCAATGTGAAAACCAATAACAAAACATCTCAAATAAGAAGTGAAGAATCGAGCTCGAAAACAAAAACAAAAACTTACACACCAGTTACGTTCTCGGTGGCTTTCACAACACCTCAAACTGTTCATTGTCAGCGATACCGTTGCCATGACCTGCTCAATAACCGCAGTTTGCCTGCTGTTATGGGGCTAGGGAATCTTATGTTTACTACTGTGTCAGTGCAACCATTCTGACATATATTGCACTACAACATACATTTTTGGCATTCAAAGAGGCAATCTCGTCCGTTTTGCCTAATGAGTCCTACTTTATTTCCATGGCGGAGGTCGATCAGTGTCGTTTTTCATGTTAGTATGCTCCTATTTATTGCTGAATTGGGGCAGATGTGTTCCATCCGAGAAGCCTGCCGGTTCTGGATTTCCCATATGATCTATAAGCTCAAGTCGAAGATTAGCAAGTGAAGTTTATCTCGTTTATATAGAAAATAATTTTGCATAGGACAATTTCAAATTAAGATTTTTAGCACAAAGTTGCTTTGGAGAAAAATTGATGCTTTTCATACATGTGTGTGGTGTACTAGATGCCAACTTTGTATGTGTACAAATACACTATTTTTCCTATTCTCTCAAACCTACTGTTGTCTTTCTTTTATTTTCAATTGACAGCAGTAGAGCTCTGAAGTTTAAGTCAATGTCGTTTGGAAGGGGGTTTCATGTGTCCGTTGCTTTATTGTTGATTGCAGGACCTCTTGGTGAAGAAAAAGTGGAAGGACGGAGAGGGGAAAAGGGATATTAGTGAAAGGATTTTAAAATTTATGATTGTTTAGTAGGGGATGAGAGACGAGGAAAGAAAAGATTAAGAGAGGGATACCAGATTTTTCCAAATACTACAATTTTGATCTATCGTTAATTGGAGAGATTGTTGAATAGATTCATATCAAACATCATAGGAGAAACTAAGAAAAGGTTTCTCGTTAATTCCTTTTTCATTTCTCCCATCTATAGATGATCTAAAAGCACTCTAGCCTAACATGTCATTTATTTTTTACAGCCTTATGATTAAGGAGAGATTTTTAAACGGACTCAAACTGAGAAAGGATTTAATTTCTTTTTATTTCTCCCATCTATAGATAATCTGATAGTACTCTATCTGTCATATAATTAAGGTGTCTCCTTAATTCTATATATATATATATATATATATATATATATATTTCCTCATCTAGATATGATCTAATAGAACTCTAGCCCTGCATGTCGTCTAAGCTTGACAACCTTGTGATGGAGGGACTAACCTGATACAAATAGACAGATTAGAGAAACATTTCGAAACATTTTGCAAATCCCATAGTTCAAAGACAAAAAAGAGACTAACCTCAACTTTAACAATAAACTTAATAATACCATAATGTTGTTGCTTTTAAACATTTTCAAAGCAATAAAATTCCCAAATCCGAATGCGCAATTGAGAAATCAAGCATCGTACAAACCCTAAAACTTAGGACTTGTTAGAGTAGGGTCTAGTATGTGCCCGCCTTACGACCCAGCTGCATCACATTCGTTGCTATGTTAAGGTTGCAACATATTTGTTGTCGTTCAAAATCTACTCGAGACCTAAAAATCTATGTGCTAAGTAAGAACCCCCTTTAGCAAAAACCAAAAAAGTAAGAAACCCCACATTGGCTGCATAAGAAAATTACTTCATGCGTGATTTCTGAAGTACAATCTTTGTTTTATTTTTTTTCAATGTTGTCTATTAATTTTCACCCTCCTGACGAGTATATGATGTTGTGCTTTGCTAATTTATCAAAATTTTTAACATTGATAATTTTGTCCAATATATTATCTATGTTATTTTATAGCTCTTAGTTGATATTATAGGTCAGAATAGTTGTTTCAATAGGTTTATTTGTACCAACATTTTCGCTGCGACTATTTGACAAATAATTTTCTTAAAATTCATATCAACCTCATCGTAGAAGGCTGCTAGAATAGCTGAGAAATCTACAATTGACGGATTGTTTTGTGGCACAAATATCTGCCTATAAAATTCAAGAATATGTTTATTTTGAGCAACAAATAAATAACCGATATCGTACTAACTTTATAAATAACAGACTTATTAAAATTGCTCTACATGTATATGCATAAGCCGACTTCAACTCTAAAAGCATTCAATACAATCAATTTGTTTGATTTTCTCTATACATAAATTTTCACTTCAACCCAAATAGAAAAATGAATACAAAAACAAACACAAGGAAACGAAAAGGTAATCCCTTCAATGTCCCTTTTCTCCGTGTAAAATTACATTCTTACTCTTCAATGATTATAAATTTACATTTACGTCAGTGTCATAAGCACATTATAAGAATGAATCATTCTAAGGCTAAAAACGTAAAGGTGAATTCCTTTTCTTTTAATCTAATCAATGTGACTTTTTTATTTTCCAAAATGAATAGTATATGAGTATGGGGGAACGGGTGCTGATATGGGTACCCGCTCTTAATGAGACGGGTATAGGGATAACATATTATTATGGGAAAGATTAATCCCCACAAGGGTGCAAAAGTAGGGATGGGGAAAGTTCCCTCATACCCACCTGCCCCACTTTATATATACATATTTATACATTTAAATTTTTAGAGATTTAATATTTTTGCTTTATGAATTTAGTTTATAAATTTCTAAAGTTTGGATTTATTTTTAAGATTTCAGTTTCAATTTTAGTTATATTTATGATTATGTTACTGAATTTAGTTACATTTGAAATTGTTTCTTTTTTTTTTTTTTCCTTAATGGGTAGAGTAAGGTTTGGGGCTAGCACCCCCGGCTAGACATATCCGCACCCACCTCCCAGCCATCCGCATCAAATTAGGCAGGTATCGAGGTGAGGTATCGGAGTTAAAAAAGAGGCGGGTATGGGGGAACAAACCCATTCTCGCTTCATCCCATCCTATCTCACCTCATTGTCATCCCTATTTTTCTCAATAAATCTTGGATATAACTTTTTTTTTTTTTCTTACAGTGCAATAACAACTTCTATGAATGAAAATTGCCATGTCATTAAATATTTATGATTTTGATTTTATCTTTGCCTCCCTACATATTCAAATAAGTGAACCAATCTATCAAAACAATAACAATAGTTCATTACCTTTTGTGACCGTGGTTTCAGTCATTTTCTTCCTTATGAGTGCTTGAAGGGCATTAGAAAGTAATTTTTTGAACTTCGTGAAGGCAAAACAGTACTTAAGTAAATCTTACATTATTCACTGAAATATTTTCTAACTATGGCTAAATATTATACATAAATAGGGAACATATATATATATATATATATATTGATTATTTAGAAATTTGAGTTTTAATTCATATATATTGACTAAACCACTTATAAAATCCCATATTTATCAAATGAACGGATTCATTTGCTTTATTATCAGTAAATCCGACCATTTATGAAAAGAAAAATGGGTTATCCACTCCAACAACTTCTCTATGCAGAAAATTTGTACTTTGAATTGTCCATGAGTCTGACCAATCTCTTGAAAGCAAATGGTCAGAAAACTTTTTATTTATTTATTTTTCAGTACGACTTGCATTAATCTTGACGTTGTAATTAAACGTTAGTTCAATGTGCCTTAGTCATATTTAACACCTCAGTAGCGAGTCAAGACTTACTTTAAGTTGAAAAACGTTTGTTCAATGCACATTAGTCATATTCAGGGTGGTCTATTGGTTTTTTTTTTTTTTTTTAATTCCAAGTAATTAATCAGACTTACATTTTTCTTCTCGTCCCTTTATGATTATATGCGTGTCTTGGACCAAATTCCATATTTCAGAATCTACTGTCTACTTAGACGTTTGTTGTTTATTGTCTAACGCCTTTCTTGAACGATGTGCGACTGCCCAACTATTTATCTTTCATATATTCAAATATAAAAATCCCAAGTTGTTCAAAGTGCTATTATGCTTTTGAAACTTTGAGCTTGTTTGACCATCTTCTCGATTCTCAATTTTCATAATTGTGTTTTCAAATATGAGAACAAAAACAATTCTCACATATTCTTAAAAAACATATTGTATTTGACAATTGTTTTGAAAAAATATATTTATAAAATGAAAACAAAATATATCTATTTGGATAAAGGTGTTCTAAATTTTTTTTTTTTTTTAACATTGAACTTCAATTGTTTATCGATGTTGAAGTTAGGTTTTGTGGGGATCCTGGTCGAGATTTGGGACCGAGGTTGGAGTCGTGTTTAGCGACCAGGGTTAAGATCAAGGTTCTAGATGAAGGGTCGGGACATGGTTTCAAGACTAGGGTTAGGTTTCGGGATCGGAAGTCAGGACTGGAGTCGAGGTTGGGGTCAGGTTTCGTGATTGGGTTCTAAACCAGGGTCGGGGTCTAGGTCAAGTTTTGGGATAAGGTTGAGGTTAGGTTTCGGGACTAAGATCAGGGTAAGAATTCGAGATAGGAGTCAAGTTCGGGTTCGGGTTCGGGTTTAGGTTTCAGTTTTAGGACTAGGATAGAGGTTGGGATTTGGTACCAAGGTTGAGGTCAGGATTTGGTGTTAGGGTATCGGGGCCGGGAGTTTCCGAACAAAGATCAAATTCAAGTTTCAGGACCGGGTTGAGATCAAGGTCGGGGTGGGGTTTTGGGACTGAGTACAAGGTCAGATCGGGTTTTGGAATCAGTATTCGAGATTGGAATTAGGGTTGGGATTCGGGTTTCGGGTCCGAGGTCGATGTCAGTATCGGGTTTCTAGACTAGGATCTGGATTGGGTTTCGGGTCGGGAGTTGAAGTAGGGTTTAAGGAATGGGGTTGGGGTTGGGGTTAGGTTTCTGGACCTGGATAATGGTCGAGTTTAGGGACTGGGTCCAGGGTTGGGGTTGGGGTTGGGGTTGAGTTTCTTGACCAGTATCGGGGTTAGGATATGGGGGATGGAGGTTTCCAACCTCGGTCCCAAACCCTTATCCTGAAACCCAACCCCGACCGCCGTCTCAAGACTCGACCCCGACCCCAACCTTAGTGTAATAACCAGTTTTTATACAAATTATGATTTCGGTTATTTGAAATCAAAATTTGTATTATGTGTGTTTATATGAAATGTCTAATCTGATTTATCAGAATTAGAATTTATGTATGATTTTTATTCCGGTCAATGTTTGACCAGAAAATAATTTAAGATATGTTAAGACGGTACTGCAGTATAATAATCAGTATGAAATTATACTGTGATAAAACCGTCATTATGGATACGGAAGTGAGAATAAGGTACGGGATTATTACAGAAAAATCAAACTCAATATTTAGAACAATAAGGCCGAGAGATTTCAAGATCGGAGAAAATTTTTACACAGTCCAGTTAAACACAGATGAATTTTGGACTGCGGTTCAGTATAATAATACTGTTTTTAGTTAAAAACAATATTGATTTTATTCATACTAGTATAATATTGGACTGTACTATGGAAGATAAGCCAAATGGCCCATAGTCAAGTGACACCTCATCATCAAAGGATAATTAATCAAATTTTTGGAATTTTTTGAAAAAAAAAATTATGGAAAGTATTATATAAGTAATCATTACATATAAGCTTACTCACCAAATTACCTTCCCTTGGCCGGCCACCTTGCATGGAGTGATGAACAAATACATATTTGTGGGGGGATTATTATACAATTTTGGAGAAAATCAAATCACCTATAAATAGGTGTTGTATGAGAAAGTTGACCATTTTGGTTCTACCTATTTACTTTAGTTACCAACTCTCCCACAAAAGCCGAACACAAAGGGAAAGAGAGAGAACAAGGCTTGGTCGGATTTTTGGAGAAGAAAATCAAGAAAGAAAATTTTGGATTCAAGCTTAAAGATTATCTTCCAAGTTCTTGAGGTAAATCCTCTAAATCCCTAAGTTTATATGCAAGTATGGAGCAAGATTTTTATGTGTATTTCCAAGTATGAGATGTATAGAGCATAAGCTTATCTTCTCTATTTTCTTTATGGAATAGTTGATTGAGCTTTGATTGTGCATGATAGGCTTTAGGAAGCTTGAATGGTGTGGTTGGTTGTGTTTTTTTTTTTTTAATGATGCTCTAGAAATTTCATGTTAAGGTTATGTGCTCATTAGGTGCTCGTGAAATGTACCTAAGCTGTCTAAGAATGTTTTTTTTTTATGTTGATGATGGAATGAGAATGCATGATATGTGGAAGGTTTTTAAAAACCTCGAAAACCCTAGAAATGGTAATGTTTACCATTAGGGTTTACATGTTATTAGTATGGTTAGTATGAAATGTATGGTAAGGGAAACGATAGTAAACGCGTTGCATGCTTGTTGTAGACTCACGATTTTAACCATTTGAGGTAGCGTGCGTGTAATTTTACGTACGAAACATCGAAATTGAAAAAACTGCCAGTTTTGGACAAAACAGGGCAGCAGTCTGGAATGTCAGTTTTGAGGCCTCTAGAGGCCGAATTTGGAAAAGGTCAAAACATGAAAGTTGTAGAATAAGGAATATTCTAGGGGGAAACATGGACCATTTTCAAAAATTAGACTCCAACGACCTCAGTTTTAGCCAAAACCCGAGCCTGGCCTGGGCAATACCGGGTACACGGCCAGACAACTTCAACATGGTAAATGGGTAAGTTAAGGGCGAAACTAGGTTTTGAACAAAACATGAAAGTTGTAGGAATATTTAAGATCTACAACTTTCATGAAGAATACTTTTACAAATTCAAAACTGATTTTTAAGTAAAAACTGAGTTTTAAAAACAGTGCAGGATTTGACAGTTTCTGCACATGCACTATGGATTAAATTTTGAAACTATTTTCAGAAGCAGTTTTTAGAATTTTATAGTTTTACTTTTAAAATAAATAAATAATCCTAAGTAAGGATTTATGATAAACTTTGGACCTAAGGTTACTCCTGGTAACCTAATTAATTACTAATGAACCTTGTAATCAAGGTTTGTTTTATGAAAGCAAACCAATTTATGTTTGGTTGTTGATTGGGTTATGAGCTATAAGATTACACTTAGTAACCAAATAAGTATTGACATTTGTTCTAACAAGGACTTATAACTGAAATTTTGATTAAAGGTTGATTTAGACACCAACACTAGATGTTACAAGTTATGGTAAGAGAGGTTGACCCTTATCTTACATCTTTTTGTAAACAGGTAACTAACTGTTGTTGCAACTCGTTGGAGTCACAAACTTTCCTTCTAGCAAAAACCAGTAAGTACAACTCCGCCTACAGCATAGGCCGATTGTTGATTGAATGCATGTTTTAAAGTTCTACGTTGATGCATATGACTTATGATTCTCATTGTGACATCATGAAGCATGTTCACTATTTATGACTCATATGGTAAGAATATGACTAAGTTTAAAGTAAGAAACAGTTTTAGGATTATGTCATTATGAAAGATGAAAAATCAAATAAGTTGGCAAGTTAACTTGCCTTGTGTCGTACCGACCTGCTCTAGGTCAGGTTTGGTCCGTGGATTGAGTTGGATTGAGCTGGCTGCCCCAATCATTCCATGGCAGCGCGTCACGGTATGAACACTTATGATACGTAAGGGCCCGGAAAATATAAGCTAATTTAAGAAAGCATAATCAAAGCATAATTGGTTCATGCATTTCTTTATTATGTTATGTTTTGCGGATAAATGGTTGTACTTGCTGAGCAAAAGCTCACAACTTACATCTATGCTATAGGTAAGTTCCCTACCGACAATGTTTGATATAAGAAGGTGGAGCGCTGCAGAGGTGTCTATGAGATTACGGGCTGGGAACCACTGCGCGTTTTGTTATTATATATGTATTCAGTTTTATTATATATTTTTAAATTTCAAACACGAGTGCTTGAGTTGGTACTTATTTATGTTTATGTTTATATATATGTTTATATGCAAGTATATGCGTAAAAAAAAAAAAAAAAAAAAAACTCCGAATTTCCGCTTAATGAATATGTAAGTAATTATGTAACTTATGTAAGAAGTAACGGCCTACGTAAGATGGGTCGTTACACTTAGTCCCAAAACCCAACCACGACCTTGACCCTAGTCCTGAAATCTAAACACAAACACAAACCCGACCCCGACACCGATCCCCATCCCGAATCCCAATCCCAACTCCACTCTCGATTCTAGATCCCAAAACCCAATCCCAACCTCGGTCTTGGTCCCCAAACTCAATCTCGATCCCAGTCCAGAAACCCAACCCCTACCACAGTCCCTGAATTAGGGAGTGAAAATGAAATTTGTCCAAATACAGGCACTTTATTGAGATTTGTGTTAGAACTTGGTAAATGATTTTTCGTGAATATAATATGAAATTGTAAGTTACACGAAAGATGCTGAACTGATATATATTAATATGGGAATAAAGGTGAATTTCTTTTCTCCATTAATCCAATCAATGTTTTTTTTTTTTTTCCAAAATAAATAAACCTTCAGTACTAAAGGAGCACATATTGTAGAAAAGATGAAAACATAACTATAGAAAAAAATTTATTTAAAAAAAAAAAAGATCTAATAAGAGCAATGAACATGGCGATACTTTTTTTCCTTTGGTGGGTCCGTTTTTAGTATTTTTTATTTTTATATCTTGTGGTGCGTGCATGTCTTTCTTTGTAAACTAATTCATATTTGTCAAATAAAAGAGTTTCTTTGTTTGCGTCTAGCAAAAAATAAATAATTATTATTATTATAATAAGATTGTTATGATGAAAACAATTTCCTATTAGACTAATTGCCCAAATTAGCAATTGAATCAGATTAAGAACTAATCTAATAATCAAACTAATCAAGAATTGACACTAGAGATATAGATGTTTGGACAGTAACACAATTTCTCTCTGCATAATGCCATTGACCGGCGTCTAAAATTTAAGTTTTCTCTTTTAAGTTTCCTTCTTTGGCGTCCTATGACTCTAGCAATTTCTTGAAACCACATATGTTATAGCTTTGTGGTCAATACAATTCGCATTTTTTGAGGTTGGAAATATTAGCAAGACGAAGACTTTTAGTAAGTGTAAATACGTTTGTTCAACGTACATTAGCCCCATTCAGCACTTAATCGGGACTTTTAATTTTTGGTAGTATATAGGTGTTTTTTGTTTACAAGTCAACAAGACTTAAATTTTTCTTGTCGTGTCTGTATGATTCTATATATCTATTTTACTTGAACGTGTTTGCGTGTGTCTTGGTCCTCTTGGACCAAGTAGAGTTACCGAACCGTCAAACTTCAAGCTGGGGCTCTAATTCCATCTTTCAGAGTCTACTCTCTGCCTAGATGTTTGTTGTTAATTGTTCAACACCTTTCTCGGGCGATGTGGGACTTCTCAACTACGTATCTTTCATTTATTCGAATATAAGAACCCCCAAGTTGTTCAAAGTGCTATCATGCTTTTGAAACTTGACTTCTAGTGTGTTTCTGGAAAATTTGAGTAAAAATTTTACCGCCCCATATTAAATTCAATGCTATAAAAGTGCTCCAACGACGATTTTCTACGCTGTACCAGTTGTATGCTTCACATCAGATCCATGGATCCGAGGCTATATGGATGTGCAAAATCAGGGGATGTGCACTTTCTCAAACACCTTCTCGTTGAAAACCCGAGCATTCTCCTCAAACTAACGCCTAGAGAAAACACAGCCCTCCATATAGCCGTGCAATTTGGACACATCAACGTCGTCGCCGAGATTTATAGCCATTGCGGCTTACTTCTCACGTGGCCAAACTCAGATGGGGATACTCCATTACATGTGGCTGCAAGGACCGGTAACTTCTCTGTTGTCGAATATATGGTCGGAGAAATGCTCTCAGCCAGGTCTAGTATGGATAGTGAGAATGGAAAGAAGAACATTTCCGACACGCTAGAAGTGAGAAATACAAGAGGCAACACGGTTCTACACGAAGCTGTGAACAATGGCCACCAAAAAGTGGCTAAGTTTTTAATCAAGGTGGAGCCTAATTTGGCTTGTTTCGAAAACGATGAAGGCGAATCACCTTTGTTCATTGCTGCAAGAGAGGGAATGACTGAGATGGTGAATCGAATTTTATTGTCAACTCCGTCGGTGGCTCATGGTGGTTCGGGTGGCTCAACTGCTTTGCATGCCGCCGTTATTGAGAGACATTATGGTAACTCATCCTTTGGCCTTAACTCTATTGAATTGAGTTTATATACTTATCAAACATTTGTGTGTTTTTTTAGATAAATTTGATCACATTCTTGAATTAATGTCAGATGTCATGGATGTCCTCCTAAAGTTTAAAAGGCAGCTGGTTAAAGAAGTTGACCACGAGAGTAGAACTCCGCTCCACCATGCTGCATCTTCCGGGGACCGGAAAACTGTTCAAATTTTACTAGAAATCGAAATATCCACTGCATACGTGTTGGACAAATATGGCAGTTCACCAATTCATATTGCGACTAGCAAGGGTCACGCCAGCGTAATCAAGGAGATCATTCAACATTGCCCGGATGCTGGAGAATTAACCGACCTGAATGCTAGGAACGCTCTTCATATCGCCGTTCTTTGTGGTCATGCACATGTTGTCAGGTACATTTTGGGAACAAAAGAGCTTGAAGGGCTTATAAATCAGCCTGACATTGACGGAAACACGCCCTTACATCTTGCCTCCTTGGAAAGAAAAACTTGGATTTTGCGATACATGATGTTAGATGGAAGGGTAGATCAACGAGCGAAAAATAGAATCGGTCAAACAGCTGGGTCATATGCATCAGAATCATGTACTAAAATCCCCAAGGTAAGTAAGATATGTTAAATTCAAACTATGCTATATATCTTATGCATCCCTTTTCAAATTTAAATAGAAGAAACACATCCATTTCCGATCATTCGCTTGCAGGACAAAGTAACCCCGCCTACTCGGATCAGCACAAGCAGAGAAGAAGCTGCTTCCTCATCGCACTCCCATGAGATAATGGGACAGACCCTTTTGATGGTTGCAACGCTAATCGGAACAATTACATTTTCAGCTGCATTCACAATGCCTAATGGCTCCAACAACGACAGGGCCATCAAGTGGTTTTTCGTCTCGGACACCATTGCCATGACTTGCTCCATAACTGCAGCCTGCCTCTTGTTTTGGGGAGCCGTTGTTGGAAAGGACCGCTACGTCTACTTTTTCGTGAGCGCTTGTTTCCTCACATACATTGCACTGCAATGTACTGCAACCGCTTATGTGTCGGCCATCTGGGTTGTAATGCCGCACTGGGGCTGTATTTATGTCATGCGATATGCAGTTGGAGCTCTCTTTCATATTAGTACCTGCTTGCTTCTTGTCCAATTGGTTCAGAAGTTTTCGGTGTCGGAAGCATGTCTGTACTTTCTCTATCTTCTTTGTAGGAAGACATTCAAAATTGTGAAAAAACAATGAAGAATTTTGATTCTCCTTTAAAGCTTAACCTCTACATTATTCAACTTCAGGAGAAACAAAAGTGAAAAGAGAGACGGGAAAAAAAAAAAAAAAGGAGAGTGAGTTTGACATATAGCATCATCTTATCAATGATGTTGAAATGCAACAAAAAATTTAGAATGTTTTACAAATGGTAAAAGTTTGCATCATTATCGTAATTATTAAGTAATTTTGTAGTAAGTGGCAAAGCAAGAAGTATATTTCAGTGAGGGCGTACACCAAAATTTTTTTTTCAAGATAAAATAAATTTTAGTGGGGATTATATGAGAATTTTTAATTTTCATGAGGGTAAAGCAGTAAAATTACGACCTTTTTTTTATAGGATTAATTTTAGTGGGGATTATGTGAAAGTTTTTTTATTTTTAGTGAGGGTAAAATAGGGACTATATGAGAGTTTTTATTTTTAATGAAAATAAAATATAAAAATTATAAAATTTTGCGGTAAAACTAGAAGAACAAAAAATTTGAGCGGGGTTCTAGCCCCCACTAGCACCCCTTAAATATGTAATTATTTTATTCTCAAAATATTTTTAAGAAATTGCTAAATTTCAATTCAACTTTTATAAACACATGTTATGTAGTGTAGTTTTTCAGAAAAACAAAATAAGTAAAATAAGAAAGAGTTTTTTCCTCCATTTGGTTTAGTGGAAGAGTAAAAGTTCGTTAATTAAAAAAAAAAAAAAAAAAAAAAAGGTATGGTTTCACTCAAAATAAATTTTTAATTATATTATTTGTTCTGTCAAACATCTTCTTGCCTGTTAATATTTTCAAAGTTTGAACATTAGAAAATATTGAGTCCAAAATTTTTCCAACTTCTTTTTCCTCTTAATCAAACAGCTGAACATTTCCCTTTTTTTTTTCTCTCTCTCTCCCTCTTCGTAATTCTTCAGATGACTTTCCTCTCTCTTACTCCACCAAACATAGGCCAATGGAGAGAAACTTTGAGAAAACGACATTAACAAACTGCAGCAAATCATTAATCGACATTAAGGAAGTGATGACAGAAAAATAAAACAAACTATTTACTAAAAAAATATAAATTTTGAAAGACGTGAGGAAAGGTCGAGAAAAAGAAAATGAACCTTAAAAACCGACTTGAACGTAAGAGACTACAGAAAGAAGAAACAACAACAACAATTAAAAACAACAAACGACAAATAGAAACGATAACAAATAAAACGAAAATGAATTAGAAATGGACAAGAGAACACTTAAACGACACCAATGAGAAAATGACTGCAAATATAAACAACATAAATAACGATAACGAAGCAAACTGAGAGCCTATATTCGATAACTAACGAAATAAACATCATAAGAAAACGACACTAAAAGATGAAAACAAAATGAAAACGAACAGTGACACAAAATAACAAAATCCAAATTGAAAAGACATAGCGTAGCCAAGGGCCAATAATAAGAGGAAAACGACAACAAAAATTACCAAGCAACGCCAACATTAAAAACGACAGCGGCTAGAGTTAAGCTTTAGGGATAAACAGTCTAAAAGTTTTGAAATTTGGGAAAAGTTTGAAATTGGGGCTTTCTCCAATTTCCAAAAACTTGTGTTTGCTTAACTAAAATAAATACCATTATTAAGAAATTAAAAGAAGAAATACTATAAATGATATTTATCACGTAAGCAAAATAAATTAGCTCAATGAACTTTCACTTCTTTCATCAACGAAACATTGAGACCTTTTGTTAGGTAACATGTTTTTTTTTTAAGCAAACAATTGCGCTGGTTTAAAGATTATCTTATTAACAATTGGTTACACCCAAATTATGTATTAATAAAGCGGTCTATTGCAGCATAGTAAGTTACGGTCGATCCCACAAAAAAGTGATAAAAACAATAAACAAGAAAGATTAGTGAAAAATGAACATTGGAGAGATAAGAAAACAAAGCAAAATAAAAGATAAATATTTTTGGGATTTTTGGTAATAAAATGAAATAAATGCAAGAATGAAATAAAAAGATAGGTGAGGAATCTTGAAAGCTTTTGTTCAAACTCAATATTTCAATTCTATAACTCAACTACAAGTTTTATATCCCAAACATGCAATCGAAAAATATAGATTTGAAAAAACAAATAATAGAAAAATTATTTGACCAAATTGATCTCTTCTCGTTAAAGTAAGCATAACTATTCTTATATGACATCTGAAAGCGACAAGATACCCATGGCAGAATATAGTAAACGATGCTCATATAAAACTATTGAAAGAAAACCACTTGTACTAGTGATTTTATGTAAACCGAATATAATAACTAGAACTGTTGTCACTATAGAAATAATTATCATAAGCACTAAATAGAAGATAATAAAATTATCAAATTATAAACATAGAATAACAAATTGAGTTGAAATAAAAAGAAGAATACAAACAAATAAAATTCACTCAAGACTTAGCCTTCTGTCGATAGTGTCTCGTTCACAAATAGTATTCATCTCACACCATCAAAAAAACTAAGGAAACAAGAAATGAAACATAAACTAAATTACTATGCAAATTCTCACAATATTGAATAATATTACAACAAGCAGAGCTCTCTATTTATAATGTTTTAGAGGTTCAACTATAAATGGAAACAAAACAATAAAAATGGGAAACTAAAACTAAAAATAAAATTAGAAAACTAAAAATAATAGCATAATTAATTGAGAAATCAAATATTTGATCAGTAAGAAATCGAGTTGATTTGATTCTCCTGAGGACTTTCTTCTAAAGCATAAATCCGAAAAGTGAAGATTGATGCACACATCCACCATGTGTGCGAATGGAATGGTGTTGCAGATAATGGGCCACGTGACATTCTTCAATTTGCTGCTTGGCTAGCTTGGGTACTTATTGCATGACTTTTTCTCTATAATTTTTGCACTTCTTTCAAATCTACAAATAATCAAGCTAAAACTAGACATTTTCCAATTAAAATACTTTTAATAAAAATCAAGAAAATGTTTAATTAAAACTCAAATATTTTAACAATTATCCAACAATAATCATCATAGAAAGTGCACTTTTGTGTACTAATCATCGCAAAAGTGCTTCTTAACTAGTTCTTATAAATCAATAATTCAACATTTTATCCTACCTTAAACTTTACTTTAACAAGTGATTATAATAATAAAATAACATAATTTCATATCTAACTCCATTATATATAACGATAATTCATATCTAACTCCATTATATTAAAATTCAAACCTTCTCATTCCAAATAAGTTCGAGACTTCATATAACAGGGATTGTACTTAGCCTATGGCTGCCGTGTGTGACCTCCAATAAGAAGTGTGCTTGAGCCGTGGTGGGTTTGCAGTGTGTGGGATCGGTTCCGCATTGAGATATTTCAACATTCTTTTCATGCTGATAAATGTAAAAAATAAAAAAAATAAAAAAAAAATCGTGTTCTCTAATGACAAGTTGCTTTCTCAACTATACCTAGCCCTATTGTTTAAGAGTTCATATCTATTATCTTATTTTCTTGTCTCAATAGCTGTCTCTCAATAGTATTTTGACAACTCGTTAATTTATTCAAAAATTTTAATATAACTTTTCTACGTTGCTAAAATTTTTTATTCAAATTATATGACATAACATTATGAGGAACAACCAATGAGACATGAAATCCGGATAGTAGATCTTGATTTATTGTTTAATATTGGATGTAAAAATTACATATGTTTTGTCTCGGTGATGAATTTTCCATCCAAGGAAAATCACTCTGATCTCCTATCAAAAAAATTCCCAACTCTCCCTTTCGGTTAAAAATTTAATTATATACATGTCACGTTAAAAGTATACAGTTAACGTTTTGGTCCCCATTCTTACCTTCTTTTTTTTTAAACTAAAACCTAAACTTTTGTTGGACTAACTAAACTAATCTTAAGAAAATAAAAATAATTAAAATAATCTTCAAAAAATAAAAAAAAAATAATTAACTTATTTCTCCTTCTGATCACCTTTTTCTCTCTCTCTTCCCCCCTCTCTATCTCCCTCCCTCTCTCTGCCCGCAGAACACTTGCCAACGTACAACCAATCAAGATAGTCAAAAGACCAACACATTTTAGGTGATCATTGACGATGTGTCGAGATTTGAGAGAGGGAATTCGATAGAGAGAGAAAAAGGGAGGAGATCGAGAGGAATAGTGAGAGGGAAAGAGATACATAGCCATTCTTTAAATTTTTTAAGCTCTTTTTATTTTATTTTTTAAGTTCAGTTTAGAAATTCGATAATTATTGATTTTACTGCTACAAAGAAAAGGGGATCAAATAGTTTATGAATGGAGTAATAAAGTCAATCAGAAAAAGAGTCTATTTTTCCCCCCTAGTAGTCAATTTTTATGATTTCAGTAACCATCTTTTATAATAATATTTTGCTTCGTAGTTACCAGATAGTCTTAATAATATCATATCGAATATATTAAAGGTACATAATTGAATTCTCACCCAAAGTTCAAAAAATAATAATAATATATTTGCTTCTTTATTATATTTTCATTACGATTTAATATTAAACTCAACAATATGAGAATTAGAATGATTCCATTCTTAATTAGTGTTTGTTTCCTCTTTGAAATTTATATTACTGACCTTAATTTTTCATCACGAAGGCTAATAGTATCATTATACACATTGTTTTACATAATTTTATAGTAAAAGAAAATTTTAGATCATTTTCTTAAAATAAATATATCTAATTAGACGTATATGTAAATAATCCATAAATAAATAAATTAAAAAAACCAGAAGAAAACCCTAACGAGAACCGACGTAGCGACGGCTATAAATAGTAGGTTCAAAACTCCATTTCTCTTCTTAAAAAAAAAAAAAAAAAAAAAAAAAAAAAAAAAAAAAACCTTTTTCGTCCCCCACATAAACATCATCATGATGAAGCTTGGAAAACCCGACAATCGGAAAGGCTTAGGCTGATAAGGTGTAGGATTAATGGAAGAGAGAATCGTCATCATCAGAAAAGAAACTTCCAATGCATATCCCTTGTTACAGACGACCTCTGCAGGAGATATTTGTCCGACTTCCCGATTCCCGGTCCGTAATTCAACGCAGCTCCGTCTGCAAGCGCTGGTTCTCCGTCGTTTCTTCTCGCTCGCAAGGAAGAGGCGGCGGCGGCTTATATTTCATTCGCAAACTCAACCACCATCACCGCCTCAAACGACAACACAAACAAGAACAAGAAAAACTACCCTATACTCTTTTGATGAGACCTACTATTACTTTTCGTGGACGCCACGCTACAATTACTTATCCGACAAGTCAGAACTTCTCCACCACGGAACGGTATCCTTATCTACTACTGGTGGAGCTCAAGCTGAAGGTCATGAAGTTGGTTATCTTGATTTTTTGCCTTGGCCGCGCCTGCACGGATGTATATTATCCTCGTTAGACGATTTGCCGCCGATTAGGCCTAATTTGCGCAAATTTTGCACTTGCGATCCGCTAACTAAGCAATGGATTTTGCTCCCTGAGATCCCCATCAACTCGAGTGAAGAGTTCACGGAAATATATTGGTGCGGTTTTTGTGTGCAAGCCTAATTGCAGCTACAACTCACAATTTGGCCAATTTGGAGGAGGATCGTCGTATTCGAATTATTGCAATTGCAGCATCGAATACTAATCACTTCGCCTTTAATCCCCAGCAGGACGTTTACTGCGGCAGTCTTTTCTTCCGAGACCGGACAATGAAACGAATCCACGTTCCGGTTTTCAAACACTTTGTATTCTTGGCATGATACGTGCGTCGGAGACAACGGAATTGTATATTGGGGGTTTGGGAACATTGAATTGAATGGAACTATCGCGTTCGAAAGGATGATGATGATGATGATGAGGAAGAACAAAAACGATGTCGTTTGATTAGCTTGCCCTTGGAGTTTGCACGAGGCCGGGCACACGGTCACTCTAGGAAAGCACGTCTTGGAGTGGTTTGGGGCCATCGAAAGCTTTCGCAATTCTATTTCCTTAAGTGGTCCAACACCTATGTTTTGAAAGCTTGGGAACTTGATGACGATGATCATAACAATGCCTCTTGGAATTTGGTTCATGATGTTCGATTTAAAAGGAGCGACGAAAGCGTCGTGCTGTTTCTTGCCGCTCTTCATCCCGAAGATGGAAATGTGGTTTGATGGAAATGTGATTTTCTTAACAAGTAGTACTAATGGTGGCTACGATTGTCGTGACATTTTTTGATAGAAGATCGGGAGCGACGATGTTGAACGTGTTTGAAGATGTAGATATGGTTCGTGTGTCTTTCCTCTTGTGCATCCTTGGTGGCCTACTACAATTCCTTCTTTGCCATCATCTGCTAACCGAGCTTCGATCGAGACCTCCCGCTCTGGCCGGTTTTATTTCATTGTCCCCTTTTTTTTTTTACATGTTTCATTTTAAGCTTTTATAGTTTGCTGTTCTTTAATTTGATAGAGAAAAGTCTCCAACTTTGTATAGAACTTTGAATTGCGCATGATTAAAAAGAGAAGCAAAACAAGATTTTCCAGCTCGCCAAACACAAAAAAGAAAAAGGCTAAATAACCCTAAAATGTAATGCGAATCAAAGAAAACATAATAACGTCCCTGAGGGAATTTTTTATCATTATTTGGGCAAGTATCTACTACTGGTGAAGCTAAAGGTGAAGGTGAAGTTGGTTATCTTGATGTTATCTTGATTTTTTTTGTGACACCCCCTAGCCCGTTTAGCATTTAACTAAATTTAACTAGAACATGTTACTAACCTATACATTTATAAATTCTGCCATAACACAGAAATATAGTAGAAACAAAATAGTTGTATGATAAGATATTAACATAAAATATTTACAGAATTCTTCATCATAGTTTAGTCAAAATATGAAGAGTCGGTATTACAACTATCCCAGATTGTTAGCACTATCTCAACTACAAAACTTTTGTAGTGTAGCCCACAGAGTTCTTTGATAAGCATTTTTCATGAAACAACTTTAGCTTAGTATGTACATAGGTTTCATAACATCAGGTTCCCAAAAGAGATTCAGCCCGCCATTATGTTGTTTCCTCATTCTTTTCTTCATCATCTGTACCATGAAGCTTTAAAGTGAGCTAAAAGGCAAGTAAGCAGAACATAGTTAAATACAAAATAATTAAACTACAATCTATACTTAAAATACATTTCTCAACGAATTTTGAATCTTCTTACTGCAAATAGAAATCCAAATCAACATTTAAAACATATCATGAAAGCCCTTGAGATATAGCATATTGAATCTTCTTACTGCAAATAGAAATCCAAATCAACATTTAAAATATATCATGAAAACCCTTGAGATATAGCATATATTGGGTTTAAGCTACATAATCATTTAATATTCATTTTCTTTAAGTTTGGCCAAACATTTTCATTACTATCATTGGAATCCCAAACAATGATATCAGTCATGCCCTTTCAGGACCCATCAGTGGGTATCAGTCAGTCCCAATGACACTATTATTGTGGGGTACCACGTCCGTAGATATTCTCATCATTTTATAGGCCACATCTAAAATTTGTAGAACCTAAATACATTATAAACATGTCACAAAACCATTCAATGAACCATACTTTCCTTTAGCTTTCATACTTGCAAATCATACTCTTTAACAATAAGGGAAAATATTCCATCCATCGTTCATTTTAAAATGTTAAACAGGTGTCAAAGACAATAAAACACTTTTCGTATACTTATTAAGTTTCTCTGGTATAGTAGGTAGAATTCCTACTTACCTCTTTAAAGTTGAATTACCGTAGAGAAATTCACTCCACCATTTTGAGAAAGTTGGTCGTGCTTGTCCTAAGATCCATGATCAAGTTGTTTTACTTTTGAATGTATCTTTAATCAATTAAAAGTCATCTAAAATAGAAACATATGCATTATAGTAGCACTTTTCAATGTTTCAGACCATTTAAGGTCATTTAGGACAAGTTCCAAGCACAAACAAAATCTTTACATAGTTGTTGTCCACAAATTTCTAGCAACAGATCCTAACTTTTGAAAATTCACCAAAACTCTAATTTACAACATTTTCATTAGCAATTTTGTTGAGAGTATGATTCATATGTATACTTTAACTTCACAAGATTTCAGCTTCAAATACCGGGTATAAGTAGAGAAAAGAAACTCGGGATCCTACTACCCTGTTATAGAAATTTCAGTTTTCTCAGTCAAACATTTTCACAAAGACCTTCTACACAACTTCATAAAATACTTTAAAAATAATCAAATCTCTTTTCCAATCAGACCTCATGATTTTTTACATCTCAAATAATATAGAACCATCAAGAATCATGAATAAAATCAGAAGTTACACATTTGGGAGAAAAATCGAAGCACACATTTAACATAAAAGTATCTCAAGTAGATCAAATCAAATAGAACTTAAAACCTCATATATCTAGCTTTGAATAGCTTCAAAATCCATTAAATATCCTAATTTAAACTAACCTTAGATAGCTTATTAAATTCGGACCCCAAAAATGATGACAAACTCCACTTTGAGCTCAACTAGCTTGAACGAATATGGGTGTTTGTGTGGAATCCAAGAATGAGCTTTTGAAGGAAGCTTAGTCCTAATTTGTTTTGTGATTTAGGAGGGTCAGAAAGTCTTGTTGAGAAAATCTGATGAAGAAAATCAGTTGCTGGAGTTTTTTTTTTTTTTTCCCCTTCTTTCTTTCTCTCGCTACGTCTCAAATTTCTACCTATCTTTCAAATGGTTGCTAAGCAACCTCTGTGTATATAATCACAGAACCTTGGATAACAAGGTTTATCCAATTGGATAACTGTGATGCTTGAACAACGTGACAACTAATGGATAGACTTGGAGACTTGACAGCTAGCACAACAAATCTTTAAAAATTGCATAAAATGCCGAAAAGAATTTAAAATTATTAAAAATATATTTTCTTTGCAAATAAGTCCATAAAAAAATGTAATAAACTTCATTTAAAGTATATTCTATACCTTTATATTACCATTCTTATACAAACAATCTTATGGACAAAGCATATTGATCAGCTTCACTTCCGGCAGTTGTCAGCTCTCCTCTGCACAGTTACTTAAAAAATGTAGTTAAACAATTTTAGAACACATAAATTCTTAAAAAAGTATATCATATAAAATGATTAACATTACTACTAATAAACACTTAATAATAATACTAATAAGATACTAAACATACTTGTTAAACTTAGTTATTTTAAATTAATTAAGTTCAGCATTACATTTTTGCCTTGGCATTATTGTCCTTCAGCACGCGACTTGTATTAGACATACTTTGCATAATTTCTGCATATGCAATCCCCTAACCAAGCACTGGATTTTGCTCCCTAACCCTAACCCTAATACTGAAAATTGATCTCTTCCCTCGTCGCCCATCGGAGCTACACTGTGGGACCTCAGAGAAGAAAACCACACATTAGAATCAGCATAACTTAGCCATGTCGCCACTGGTGATCCAGTATGAGGTTCTGCACATTCTATCACTTCTCCATTCATTGCATAGAATTTCAAAACAGACGAAACAAGATCTATATTGATATTTTTTTTTTCTGAACACATTTTAAGTTTTTACACTTATTAACTCTAGTCAATTAAATGCACAATTATAAACTCAATGCAACTCCAATTAAAATAACTTCAGTTCTCCAACTCAAACAGACTAACCAAACGTCCTCCGAATCTCCCATACTTGAGAACGAAGCGAGACTAATGATTCCAATGGTCAAGAGAGATTGTCAAGGTCAGGTGAGAAAGGAATCTAATGAGAAAGCTGCAAATATACATTAAAAAAAAAAAAGAAAGAAAGGAAAAAAAAAGGCCATAAGAAAGATTTAAAAAGAAAAGAGAAAAAAAAAAAAAAACCCTCTTAGATCAAATATTACACCAAAAAGGAGAACTAATAATGCTGAAATAATCGCTAGAAGGGATGAGGCTGAATGGTTAGGATTTTTGACAAAATAAAAAGGAGCTTAGTTCCACGTGGTTCAAAAAGCAATACAAGAAGCTGAAACCTTCGTCTATTAGAGAAATTATAGTAAATGTCAGTTTTCATTAAATAATTCAAGTACATAGCAGATTTCTAAAATATTTGGAGTAAAGAATAAATTTATTAAGTAAATAACTAGTTTACTGTTAGTAAATAGATTTTTTACATAGCAATTTTGTTAATTACCCAAGTAAATTTGCTAATTACTATTATTTATTCCAAATATTTGAAAAACCTGGTATCCACTTTAATTATTTACTGAAAACTATTCTATATCTCTTGTTTTTATCTGCCATGTCAATAATTTTACACAAATCTAAAATTATACGAAGCCTCACATATATGGCAATGCCGTAGGTACAACCATCCACGATGTCGCCTTGTCCTCCTTCCTCGCTTCCACCACTCATCTCCTTCAACACCGCCAATGGCATCTACGACCTCGCTTTGTCCTCCTTCCTCGCTGCCACAATCAACTTGGCCATGTCTCTGAGACCACCCCAAGAGTGAGATAGAGAGAGGCAGAAGCATCGTATGCAATGGCTGCCTCCACGTACTCATCTCCTTCCCATCAACCCATCTCCGATCTCCCCTCCTTCAACAACCGTCGACGGCGTCTACGACCTCGCCTTGTCCGAGTTCCATGACTCCTTCCCCGCTGCAACCATCACCTCTCCCTTTCCCCTCAACCCATCTCTAACCTTGCATCCTTCGACGTCGTCGACTATGTCTACGACCATGCTTGGTTCGAGTCCCCCCAACTCCATGAGGCGACCTTGTCGAGGATGCCGAAGTTGTGGGAGCTGACAGTGGCGACTCTCTCTCTCTCCTCTCTTCTATAACTATCTATCTATCTCTCTCTTTCTCTCTCTCTCTCTCTCTCATCAGAAAATCAGCACCATCTATTTTTATCCAACGGCCAAATACCGGTTGCCGCTCGTGTCCGGCAATTTCTCATTGCCGGACACGAGGTTTCCTAAAATTATAATGATTAGATCATTATAACATCTATAATATATCAATAACATTAATCTTAAACACGTTAGGGTCATGAACATTTCAATAATTTACTGGGAAAAATCACATATAACCTGAATTCAAAATAAAACGTGTATTCCACAATATATAAATAAGTAAATGAATAGAATCTTTACTCATTTTTTGAGTATAAAAGCACATGGTTTTGACCGTGAAAGTGAGGGTAGAGTGTCAAATCTACAATCACATAAAACAAGGGCCAATGACTGAAACAGGACGACAAATGAGTCGCTCGACAAGTTGTTAGTGAGTCGCGATAAATAAAGTAAATAGCAGAAAAAGTAAATAGAGATAGAGACAATCAATTTTATAAAGATTCACCTGTAATCTATAGACTATGTCCTCTATAGTACTCTTGGGAGCTTCTACTATGTTTGAATGAACATTAGAATGATGATTTTAAGTAAGAAAATGATAGATTGAGATGGAGAACGATGATACAAAGAGAATAGGAGAATAATGTGTGTATAACATAAAATATACTGAGGTAGGCATCATTTGTGGTTTGGAGAGTCCGAAGGTGTCCCCAAGGCTTGTGGAGTAAGGCTCTATTTGTAGGGGATGATTCATAGTTTTGAGTTAATTGATCTTGGAATATTCCATAAATGCTGAAGAGAAGTTGTTCTCTTTGACTTTCCAATCAGGGAATGACCAGAAGATATTAGGAAATTGTCTTTTCTAATGAGATTTGTGCTTGTTAGCTGATTTCTTGTATGATATACTTGATTCAGTTTCCTTATTGTTGATCATATGAGAGACAACTTTCCTTATTTACTCGTCATTCACCCCCAGTCATTCTGTTGTTTCGGCCGAAACTCGATTCCGTTTGTTCACTCATAAGTCACCTAATACTCTCCAATGACATATTCAAGAACACTATATAATGAAAAATAAAATACGAAATCTAACCTTAATAGTAAGCTTATCATTTGCAAGAACTCCAACGTCTTCTTCAATGGTAGAACTAGATCCTTTAGCCTGGAATTTATTTTCCTTTGTCATTCCTCCTGCATATATAATATATTTTTATTGTTTTCGATCATCTACTAATAGCAAAGGGGAAAGTGAAGAAGCCGTTAGGTATATATTGTGACCGTGACAATCGCAACCACTACGAGGGTTTTACCATTAGGTATATATAATTTTTTGTTCAATAAATTACGTAATTTTAAGACAATTGTGTTTGGTATTGGGGTCTGTGAGACTGTCCTGGAAGAGAGATGAAAACAAAAAATCGTTTATAATTTATATTGTTTTGCACTTCCCTTGTGTCGTACCATTAAGGGAAACAGTGAGGGTGTTTTCGTGCACCGGAATGATCAAAAGCACACATGAGAATTGCATGGCAGTTTGTATACGACAACAACCCACTGAAACGACAACAATCAGAAAAAAATGGAAAACAAGCTCAAAACGACATGACTTATCGAGAAACAACATAAACTTAGTGTCCGTTTCATGAAACGGTTTGAATTGAAATTTTTAAGTTTGAGTTGGTTAATTTTTTAAAAACTATTTATAATTTTTGTTGATTTTTCAAAAAAAATAAAAATTGACATGAAAAATGTAATTTTAAGATATAATATTAAATGGACTATTAAATTCTGGAAACCATAAAAGGACGACAAAACAAGAAACGACAGAATCCCCAAAAGTGGATACTAGAAGAATTGGAAAAGCCATTGGAAAAAGAACTACAACTACAAAAACTAGAAAACGACGAGATAAATTTATTTGAGAGAGATTATTTGAGATTTTTATAACTCCTTTTGTGGGTGTGGTAGTGGACCCCACAATTGTCCGAGTCTTAAAATGACTTGATATTAATCTTCAGACAAGCCATTCAAATGCAAAAAGCTTTTTTCATTCATCCAAAAATAAAAAATAAAAAGATATATAAAAAATAAAAATAAAAAAACCCAAGCCCAAGCCTTTATTTTTATTGTTGGCTTTGACGAACATTCTAACGCTTTCACTTTCATGTTAAATTGGACCCTCATTATCCAAATACAACGGAAAATTGGACAAGGATATTCTATGATAAAGTAATCTATTAAAAATGTGATTTCAAAACAAAAAATAAATATGCAAAAATAATATATATTTTTTATAAATGATGATATAAAAGTTAATGAAAGTTAAATTGTAGAAATGGTCTTTTTACTATCGAACTGTATTTAACTGTTAAATATGTTCTAATATATGAACATTTATATTAAAAAATTACGTTGCACGATATCAAGTTACTCCTAATCACAAATTAGACTAATAAAAAAATAAATTTAATAATTAAAATAGGAAATTATTACTAATAATAAAAAAGAAAGATTTCTATCTATCACAAAAATTCAATGAAAACATAGGTAAGTATTTTCAAGTAATTCCTGTCGCATTTATCGAAATAAATAATAAGTAAATATGTAATATATATATATATATACATCACACGGTTTGCATATCCTATCAAAAAAATATATATATAATAAAAGAAATTCTCAAATGCCCGGAAAATTTCTTCATTACACAATTGAATATTACTTTGGACCAGGACACAAATTTTAACAAATTTTATAAAATTAAAAAAATATAATTTATAATCCGTTTGGTAAATGAGTTTGAGTTGAAAAAGTATAATTTGAGTTAAAAATTTTTATTACTATTCAAAAAGACAAAAAATTTTTCAGAAAAAGATAAAATCTGAGATAAAGAAATACAATTTGAATTCCAACGTCAAACGATACTTTACAAAATTAAAAAAAAAATATATATATATATATATATATATATAAGGCACAAAACCTCAACGGAAGCAAAAACCCAAAAAAAAAAAACCCAGAACTCAAATGCCCGCCTCCGAGGCGACGAAGCTGGGCTCTCTGTTCCGCTCCGCCGTGAAAACCCAGATCATCTCCAAAGCCAAACCGAAACCAAAACCCAAATCCAAATCCAAATTCAAACCCAAATCCAAAGCCATTGCCGAACCTTCCTCAACCTCAGCCACTGCCACTGCCACTGCCACAGTCGTCGACGACACCACTCTCAAGCGCTTCGTCTCCGCTCTCGACACCTCCGCCCAAAAACCTCCCTCCTCCTCCTCCTACTCTTCTTCTTCTTCTTCTTCTTCTTCTTCTTCGAAATCCCCTGAAGAATCCATCGCGGAGCTTCTTCTCCCCAGGTCCCAGGCGGAGTCCTCCTCCGGTTCTGGTATTTTCTTTTCTCATTTTTTGTTTTTTTGTTTTTAATTAGAAAATGGTCGAGAAGAGAAAAAAAAACTTGGGTTTTGATTTATGTGTAATTAACAACCTGCCCAAGTTACGGAAATGGTTTTTTTTTTTTTTTAACATATTTGTTTTTGAATGTAGAGAATTCTCCGAGTTTGGATAAGAGTGATTGGCTAACGAATAGGATAGCTTCTATATTGATTGGTAAGTTTGTATTTAATATTATTTGGTTACTCTTTTTGTTATATTATAAGTACATATTATGAAATCCATGGAAGTTTTCAAATTTGCAACTTTTTCACTAATAGAGCTTATCATTACCATGTTGGTGCTGCATTTTTTTTTTTTTGCTTCCTTGAATTTTATAAGACTGTCTTTTTCTTATTTTTGGAATCCAGATATTTTGGGAAATGCACCTTTTTCTCTTGGACAATGCTAATGGGCACACTAATGGAGAGTGAGTTCCACCTGTGAGCCCAATGATGTGAGATTCACTCCCTATTAGTTGTGGTGTTTAACATCACTGATGCCCGAAAGCATTTTTCTTTGCTGGTGTGCTGTTGTGATGTGTTGTTTGCATTATAAGGAAGATAGAACTTTTTCTCAATCATTTCGGCAAATGCCGTCACATGGATTACAACCTTTCATGGAAATAGGAAACCTTGAATTAGCATTGTGGACCTTGTTTAGTATTTAGTATTTAGCATCATCAATCACTTTTGTGGTAGTTTCTATTCTCTTTCCAAAGGAATGCGATGTCGTTAGTTTGTTTCCTGTGCAGTTGATGCTTTGGAAAGTTCATCTGATCAGGAAGAATTTCATGTTGAGGCATTGAGGGAGACAGACTTAGGCATACCATGGTTTCCATCTATTGCTGAAAGTGGCATATCATTGCAACGGAAAGAAGTAACACGGGAAAGGAAACAAAAATGGTTTTTCAAAAGCACCCAGGTTAATCGTTTCAACCAATTAGTCAGCATGTGCGCAGGCAAAGTAGGAACAGGTGCAGCTTTTGGTATCTTTGGTAAGCTGGGACGGGACACTAGTGTGAAAGAGTACAATGCATTACTAAGGTTATGCATAGAGAAGGCTAGGAGCACCGACAATGAAGAGGTTGCACTACAACAGATTCACAGGGCTTTCGTATTTTTCAAATCAATGAAGGAAAACGGTCTTCAGCTAGAAGCGGAAACATATGGTCCCCTTCTGACTTATTTAATAGGCATGGATATGGTACAAGAATTTCATTTCTTCTGTGACATTATCAAAGATGCAAATCCCAAGGCTGTTTCTAAGCTAGGATATTACGAGATGTTGCTGTGGATCAAAGTTGATGATGAGGAAAAGATCCAAGAGCTCTTTAATTATATTGTTACTGAGGAAGGGGAACCCAACTCTAATTTACGAGGTTTGTTTTTTTCCTTTTAAGATTAGCTATTTCTTTTCTTGATATTGTTCTTTTCTTTATTGCACTATTAGGTCTTTCCATTTGTATTGTTGAATTCCTAATGGGTTTTAGCTGTGCTGCAGAAAATTATTTGTTAGGGCTCTGTGAAGGTGGCAGGGAGAAGGAGCTTTCGCAGCTTTTTGACATCACGGATATCACAAAGTTTGCTTCGATGAACACTGTGGGAGCTATGTTTAAATCTCTAGGAAAACTACAAATGGAGGCTTTTGTGGAGAAGTTCCTTGGTTTCTTCAAAGCTCGTGGTAAGTTCATGAGCTGAAATTTTCCTGTCAACTTTTATCAGATCTTATTGGAAATTTCTTTGGGAATAACTTGTAACCTTTTGTTTTATGGTATATTGTGTCATCAGTAGAGTTGAATCCTTTTTTTTTCCCCCCTGTATGTAGAGTTGTAATTATGCTTGACATGTTACAGATTTCGGAGCACAAAATTTCTCAAACTTCCTCTGTTGTTATGCTATTGGCAATCCAAACTTAGCGGTGAGGAACTTCTCATGAATGCTGCTGGTAATTTCCTTAAGGCCGTTGTTAGAAGAGGCAATTCTGCTTATACTGCAGTTTGCTTCTCTGTGAAAGTAGGCATTATCATGTTTATAATGTATCAAAATGGTTCTGACACTTCATATGTGTCAGATGAGGATCTTCAATTGTGGCTTGGGGTTAAGACTATACCAGGTTTTTTGGGGAAATCGCTTAAATGAGTAGGTCGGGACTTGGAAGTCAACCATGGATGACATGATTGTCACGACGCCAACCACACCTTCCATATTAAGTGCTTGACTAAGATTTGCTACGAATAGGATTTAATTTTTATTAGTCAATCTTTGTTCACATAAAAAGAAGGCAAAATCTCTTGTATTTTTATTTGTTTCACTTTTAAAATTGTGTGTCTTATGTTTAATTTGGGGTGTTGAAGGTTGAAGATGTTGTCGTGACATTCAAAAACTTGCATTCCAAACATGAGGTGACACCTTCGTCTGCATCGTATGAGAACCTCATTAAACACTGTTGTAGTTTACATAAGGTATGAATGATCTGTTGATTCAAAGTACAAGTAGAAATTATGGCTTATGACATTTCTTAATTCATTTGACAAATTGAAGAATGCTGTCACATTGGTTGTATGTCAATCTATATAGGTCCACATGGCTCTTGATGTGGTCGGTGAAATGTTAGAAGCGGGTCTGACGGTGTCCATGTTGCTAATGAATCACATTTTACATGCTTGTGAAGAAAGTTGCAACTATAATCTCGTAAGATGCATCATTTTATTTTATCTGTTGGAGTTACTGTTCACTTTTTGGAAATTGGAAAACCACTTTTCGGAATTCTGACCAGTTTTTATAAGTGAGGGCCAAGGAGGGATATTCGAGGTTGCTATGATTATTTCAGAGATTTAATAAAGAAGGCAAATGCATGATTAGGACAGGCAGTATGAGATTGAGTGGAACGTCAATCTATATCTAGTGAAAGGATAATTCCTCCCTTATCCATTCTCATCCATCACCAAACTTAATAGAATTTGTAAAAACATATATATGTGTGTGTGTGTGTGTGTGTGTGTGTGTGTGTGTGGATAAGGAAAGAAAAAGAATTATTCAATTTAAAAAAGAAAAAAGAAAAATAGTAATGATGTTTTAATAACAATAGAACCTAAAGATTTTCCGTTTATGTTACTTTTGACATATTCCGTCTCCATTTTGATTAATCATTCATCACTTACGTGAGAATGAATGTCAAATTGAACTCTTACTGGTTTCTTATGTCGTTCTATATTTCTTCTGCCTGCTTTACTTACCAGGTTCACCGACTATATTCCCTGATCTGTGACCACAACTTAAAGCCGAACACCGAAACTTTCAGGAAGATGATAAGTTTGTGTGTGAGAATGAAAGATGTAAGCACATTCCTCAGTTTTCAGTGGCTATTATTGCTTTAACACAAAAGTTTAAATTTTGAGGTGACTTGGTTTTGCAGCTTGCTGCTGCGTACAACTTTCTAGGTGATTTGGAGAAAATGAATTTGGCGCCCACATCCCACATGTTCAATGCTATAATGGCAGGATATTTCCGTGAGGTAGGTTTGCTTGTTTTATCAAATGCTTATACTGTATTTTGTGTGTGTGCATGCTTGCAAAAAGTAATTTAGTTGTCTACATACCATTCCATTTAATCTTTTATGTCCTTACTATGCCTAACGATGTCTCATGATGTCTTTTGAGCCTAAATGCAATTGATATTCTCCTGCAGTTGTGGCACATTTGCCTATCCGCACCTATGTTACTCTATTTTCGTTGGGACCATAATCAATATTGATAGAACAATTACAATAATTGATAAAGAAAAATCATCAAATGGAACTTCATCTTTCTGTGTGTCCTTAGATTTGTGTTTATACAAAAAAGATACACATATCGGTTGCTCTAAATATCGAATCAATGGGTTTGTTTTCTACTATAATCCTGAATTGTCGGAGTTGTAATGGTAGAAACTCAAAAAGAGAGCCCTGACTTCCTCTCTATGTAATAAATAGTGTTTTAATATGTTGTGATCACTGCTAATATGTTGTGCCACAAATACTATGTGTTGAGATCCGGATTTTGTTTTGTGGCACTTTGGCAGTGTCTTGTTTCCCAATTTATTACCGCTTATTCATGACTTCTGTGATTGACGGCCAGTTATCACCAAGCAGTCATGGAAAAACATGATTTAAATTTCAGGGTTGCTTAAAGTAAAGATTAGGTTGTATTGGTGATGATCATAATGAGCATGCGTTAGCAATTTTTTAACTGTATTTAACAGTGGTTTTTGGGTTCCAATTTTCCATGAATCTTACACTTTTTTTCCCTGTAATCTGCAGAAGAACACTTCTGGGGCGTTAATGGTTCTCAAGCATATGGAAAAAGCAAATGTTAAACCAGATTCGCAAACTTTCAGCTATCTAATAGGCAATTGTGAATCTGAAGAGGAAATTGACAAGGTAGAATTTATGTTTCTATTCAGGAGTATGAGATAAATCAAGTCGTTATAAACTTTGTTATGATATGCCAAATGAATACTTTTATGTTTCTGTGAAAATTCTCTCCGTCTTTCTTCAAACATTGAATTCAGGCTATGGTCTAGGTTCTTTTTGACTTTTCATGCAATCTCTGTAGAACTCCCTTTTACCCTCATAAGAAACATGGCGCGCATGATACACTGGAAAAGAAAATGGCAATGACGTCGTTTTCTCATTTTAACTCGTTGTTTGTACTTTTCTGTAATGTTAATGAAGTGACTGTTTATCTATGTTTATAGATATAACTTATTTTTTTTCTTTTTTTTTCATTTTCATTCTAGATATAATCTTCCTTGGTTTGAAATTGAGATCAAGAGATTCTGATATACATATCTGATTGTAGCACTGTGAAGAACTAAAGCTTTCTGGAAGTCAAGCTACGAAGCATGTTTTCATGGCACTTATCAATGCATATGCAAGATGTGGACAAATTGAGAAGGCAAAACAGGTATTTTTTTTGTGTGTGTGTGTGTGTATTATATTGAAATGTGTTTGTGCTTGGTTGAAGAACTTATTCCTAGTTTTGTTTTTACTTTATGAATTCTGAGCTACATTATTTTCTAGAGCTGTAAATTGCTTTTTGTACTCGTTTATTTCGCAGGTAGTCTCGGATAAATTGATTCCTGCTAAAAACTTGAACGAAATCAAAAGTGTGCTTATCCAAGCTCTTGCAACACACGGGCAGTTGTCCGACGCCCTTAGTATGTACGAAGAGATCAAGCAGTCTGGATTCAGTCTAGAACCAAAAGCTGTTATAGGCCTTATTGTGAGTTTCTAAAATTTGCTTCATATCGTCTTTTAAACCTTTCGAAGAAGCATTATGCTAAATTTGACAGACAGAGCAATTATATTGATGAGTCTTGGTGTCATGAGACACTCAAATTTTGGTCACCTTTTTTGACGGAATAACAATAGCATCCTCTCAACAATCTATTAGGAACACTATAACTCTGATGGAGGGACAAGTACATTGCTTCAGTTACTAGAAGAGTTGGATGATCCTCAATATTGGCTTGACGGTTGCTGCCGAGTCATCGTATATTGTGTTCGTTACAAGAATTTGAGGTTCATTCACACCGGTTTTTTTTTTCTTTTTTATTTCTTTTATTCTTATGTCATTATTTTTCCTTCTAACTTTTTTTTTTTTTTTTTAATCTTTACATTTCAGTACTGCTGTTGATTTACTCAAGCAACTTCAGGACAAATTTTGCTTTGAAGATGACTTGGTTATAGAAGCTCTTCTTGATGAGGTTTGTTTTTGTTTCTTTGTATTGTCGTTTAACATGGTACTTGTAATCATTTGACCGTCTTAATATGGTTAAAGCATGAAATTGTATTCAACTTTCTCACTCATGATAGCATAAATCACATCTTTTTCATGGAAATATTCGGAACACGTTGTACTATATGGGCAAACTGACAACAAAGGTGCACCACTTATCGCAAATGTGCAGGTATTTAGCCTAATTGGATCCTCGGATGAGCATTTGCAGATAGGCCTCGACTTGCTAAAGGTTGTTAAGGACGACCTTGGCCTCACCCCGCCACGAAAGTGTCTGGATTTTCTTCTCCATGCTTGTGCTAATGCCAAAGATTTGGACAACGCCCGATTGATCTGGGGGGAGTACGAGGCTGCTGGTCTTCCTTACAACATTTTAAACTTCTTAAGGTAACTAATGGGTTTGCTTCAATCTTTCGATTTCTCACCATTTCCCAAGTTTATTCTCAAGACTTGACCTTTATTGTCAAATTATTGCAGGATGTATCAAGTTCTCTTGATTTCCGGAGACCATAAGGCTGCAATGACGTTGCTCAGGAAAATTCCGAAAGACGATCCAGATGTTCGATTGGTTATCAAAGCATGTCAAACAAAGTATACTAAAACCGTCACTACGACGAAACAATTGAGAACAGAAAAGAGATCAACAAGCCTTTCATCGGAATAGTTGGTGTACAAGATCCAAATGAGTATCAGTTCTTAAATTTATGATTCCCTATTTTGGATGCTTGGTTGCTGTAGTTCTAAGTTAGCCCCACCAATTTTCCACTTTAATCTCGATGGGTTCAACTCTTTGTTGAGCAATAGTTCAATTTATCAAAGAAAATTCCTGTTCTGTTGAAATGATGAGCAGTGAAAATTCCTGTGTAATATAATTATTGCAGAATATATATATATATATATATATATATATATAAGAATGGGCTTAAATATGGTATCGGATAGTATCCGGTAATGTGAACTTCAGTTACTGTGAATGTAAACTTAAGTTATTAGAAATGTGAATTCCTACGGAATGACATGTAAAATACTGGGAATTTACATTCATTTTAACTACATTTCCTTCACAAGAATTTACTTTCTTGGTAACTGAAGTTTACATTGACAGTAATTTAAGTTCACAATGCTGGAAACGATCAGGTATCAGATTTAAGACTTTACCTATATTAACTCAAGAATAAAAGCACACGATTATACCGGAGAAAAACTGATGAACAGATAGTATTGTAGCTCGGTGGTGTAAGGTTAGAGAGTGTTGGGGGTTCTTAAATATGAAGATTTGTTTCATGCCAATCTAGTGCTTGATTTAATGTGTTTAAAATCACGCTCGAGCATCATCATTGCTTGTACATTTGATGGGTTGGGGTGATGTACTCCTAATCGCCTGCCAATAGGGTCTTCGAGATCATCCATGTCAGCATTTGAGACAGCTTCTTAGATAATCATGTTGAGAGAGCAGGTTAATGTCGATTGTACTCTTCAAGACTTTTTCTTTAGATTAAGGGGGTAAAAAACAAAAACAAAAAAAAAAGTTTGGGGAATTGAGTAGGATGAAAGCTCTTCAAATATCAAGGTGCCAATGCATGCTCGGTAGGATGGAAAAGAGTAAGGGAGTGGAATGAGAGAAAATTAGATAGAAATTTGTGAAGTAGGTTGTTTGGTAAGAAGGAAAATAAAATAGGGTGGAAATTATAGTGGGACCTAATCATTTTAATCATTTTAAAAGTGGGAGAAAAATCAAAACTCATCATATCATATCCAATATTACTTTTTTCTCCCTACTTTTAAAGATAATATAAGCATATAGATAAAATAGTAATTGTCTAAATATTTCACTTTTTTCTTTTTTTTTTGGGAACTTGGGGCTGGGGGAATTTGAACTCTACACCTCTAGGTAGAGTCAGGTATGGTATTACCGCTAGGTTATGCCTGCAACCACACTTTCTTTCTTTCCCGTCTACCAAACACCATAAAAGAAAACTAATTTCTTTTCTATCATTCTAATTTTCCATTTTTTAAAGGATTTTCCCACCCTCTTATTTTCTTTCCTTCCTACCAAACTGAGTTTAAAGGACAGATTCTCTAGTTTGCTCATTAAAAGTAGGGACTTTGGAAAGCAAAATGCTAAGAACCGGATGAAGCTATTACACTAGAAATCCTAACTAATTCTCAGACCAAAATAGGTCTATATGGAACACCAAAAGAGGACAAGTATCTAAATCTTTTATACAATTTATTAAATATTAAATTGCCAGGTTTTATAATGTGTTTTCAAAAATAGCACCATCGTCTCTCTTGTTTTTACTTTCATGTTAAAAACTTCCATTGTGACAAAATCTGGCCAAATTTTGATATTTGAAAAGAACATTTAAAGCGCGAGGTCAATCAAATTGATCAAATATTAAATACTCTAATGTTGTTAAAATGTTTATTTCACAATCTAGCTTTGGTTACCCTTTGTTGAAAGGGCTGTTTTCAAGATGAAATTAAAAACACAATAAATGACCGTGACATTCCTGAACTACATACTAAATATTATATCTCAATAAAACACAAAGCAGATTTAGGTACTTATCCCTGCCATATATAAGTGACTAAACAATTACATATGAAACGTCCCATTGTCTACTTCTCTAGTTTTGTTCTGCAAAATGCAAACAACCAAATTCCAAGATTTATACTCTTTCCTTTTTCTTTATTATTTTTTTTTTTTCACACTTTAACCTTGGCTACCTTTTGTTAAAAGGATGTTTTCAATATGAAATTAAAAACATAAGAAATGATCGTGACATTTCTGTAACATATATTAAATGTCGCAATTCAGTAAAATATAAAAAAGAAGAAGTGCCTAAACAATAACATCTGAAACGTCCCATCGTCTACTTCTCTAGTTTTGTTCTGCAAAATGAAAGCAACCAAGCTACAGATACGTACCGAAAAGTTTAAGCATATTGACATGATATATACTCTTTTCTTTTTCTTTATAATTTTTGTTAGTTTTAACTCTTTTTCTTTCGCACTTTTGGCTACATTTTGTTAAAAGGGACGTTTTCAATATGAAATTAAAAATACAAGAGATGATCGTAATATTCTTGAAACATATACTAAACGTGTCATTTCGATAAAATATATATAAAAGAAGATAAAGTGCCTAAGCCATGACATATGAAACTTCCCATTGTCTAATTTCTCTGGTTTTGTTCTGCAAAATGTAAACAACCAAACTTCAAAATATGTACTGAAAAGTTCAAGCATATTAACATGAGAAATACTCCTTTCTTTCTCTTTATTTTTTTTTTATTTGGCACTTTAACCTTGGCTATAAAAGGGACGTTTTCAATATGAAATTAAAAACACAATTTTGACATTCCTGAAACATATACTAAACGCCGCATTTCGATAAAACATAATGCAAGCAACCAAACTACAAGATTTGTACTGAAAATAAGTTCCAAGCATATTGACATGATTTATACTCATTTCTTTTTCTTTATTATTTTTTTAATTATATTCAATTTTTGGAGATTCAAAAAGACAAAGCAACAAGAATAGCTTGCCTACACCGAGCCTTGGCCTGCTCAAGCCTCTCACTCAAAGTGTCTTCCTTGACAGCAGCCTTAACCATGGCCAAGTCCATCTCCATCAGCCTCAGCACTCTAAACAACTCAGTGATGAGCCTGTCCTCCACTTCTCCACCCTCTCTCAGCACCTCAGCCTCCTCTCTCGCTCTCTCCGCCACGATCTCCCCGGTCTTCGCCAGCAGCGCCGTAGAGCCATACTCCATGCCCATCAAGCTCTCCAACTTCTCCAAGAAGTCAGCTATCACGAACCCTTTTGGCTTCTCTAGTTTATCTCCTTTGTCCTCTTCCAACCAACCTCAAAGTTCGGCGGCTCGGGCTTGGCAAGCCCGGTCTTCGCCTTCCTGTCGCGGACGATCTCCGACCTCCTTCGCCTTTCTAGCGGGAAGCTCTCCGGCCTGATGGTGGTCTCTGTGGTTGGTGTGGGAAATGACAAGTCTTGAGGTGGCTCTGAATTGTTGTTGGTTGGTTGTTGGGAGTCTAAAGAAGAAGTGCATTTGATGGAGAAGTGGGATTTTTTGTGTGGTGGAAGAGAAAATATGGTGGGTTTGTTGAGGTTTTTTGAGGGTTTGCATGGAAGCGAGATTGGAGGAGAAAAGAAGTGGAAGCCATATTAGGCAAGCTTTGGAATCAGGATAATGCTATTAAACCAAAAGTGAAAGGAAAGAGAGGCTAAGGTTATTTAGAGTTGAGAAAGGAAAAAATAAATAAATAAATCTAAAGTTCTTATCTTAGGGATAGGAAGATGAGTTATTTTATTTTATCTTATATTGTCTAAAAATCTCATACATATAATAATAAAAGTAATGGTCAAGTTTTGGATTAAAAAAAAAATAAAAAAAATACATGTGTATATACTAACAATAGTAACCGTCAAAATGTTGGATTAAAAAAAAGATGCGTAAAGAGAAATTAAGTGAAGTGATCAGTTTTCACCGTCTTTTAATAAATATTTGATTTTATTTTAAAATATATATATTATTGACTATTAAAATGGTTGATGTACTGGTCAATCATATTTATTTAATAATAATTAACTTGAATAATAACTATTGATAAATTATTTATTGATATTAGTTAGACGTTAACATGATTGCCTACTAAGTGGTCAATTGCTAACTTGTTGATCAATTATTTTTAAGAAAATGACTGTTTTGACAATCTAACAAAATTTATAACGTTTTTAAAAACAATATTTTTGAACATTTTCTTTTTCCCACATATGTCTAAAATATGTGAGAGTTATTTTTAAAAAAAAAAAATCAGCCTTATAATTTATAAGACCCATCCTCAGAAAGTACATCCACTCTATTCATATTTAATTTCTTTTTTCATATTTTGTTTCAATTTCACTCCTCATTATCTTTGTATTAAGAATTAACATCCTAATTCTATACATCTGACAGTAATAAAATTTACAGAAGAAAATAAATAATTATAACATGCAAATTTTTATACGGGCTTGCCTCAAGGTCAATCCGTATATTACCTTTACGTTGCGTATTTCTATGTAGAGCATTAATCAGGCTTCACAGCTTAATACTTCAAACAAATTAGACAGGGAGAAGACAATTTTTGTCCATATAGTAAGGATCCTGCAAATTCATAAGACTAAAGGCTTATTCCATCAACGCAGAGATCCATAGATTTAGCAAAGAAAAGAATACCTTTCTTAGAGACGGAAAAAAAAAAATCCGTTCTAGGTTCTGTTCTTCACGCCAACTCCATCACCATTCCTCTTTCACTGGCTTTCCACAAAAACTTCGGGTTTTTCCAAGCCTAGTTCTTCGTTTTAAAGATGGAAAAGTTTTCTAAATTAGTTTTTAAATGGGATCATGAATATCCACACACCGAGAATTATGTATGAAAACAAAATCTAAAAAGGTGGTTATTGAATCTACGGGTGGCTATGATTAGGGTTGATAATTTCCAACACGATGATGATACGACTCAAAAATGACACATGCATGATTAATCATTGGGTCATTCGGGTGCTTGTATAACAGTAAAATAAATGGGGCTGGTTTTGTGCAAATCTGCTTGACCCGTTTAATCCGTTCAATTGTATAGATCATTAAGGTATCAATACGGTACTACCCGTTTAGAACCCGCTTGAAAGATTTTTACTAGAACTATAAATCTGTCACTGAAACAATAGTCAGATAATGAAGCACAAATATATTTCTTCCAAAACTGTTTGATACAGAATTAGGATACAAATTTCCAACTATATTGAACTTTTTGGCTTGACTTGTACATTTACTCGCGATCATATTCATACTTATATATGCTATATACGAAAAGAATGGTTGCACTATATAAATATACAAATATGTAAATATATATATATATATATATATATATAATTGGGATCTTTTAACCCAAACTGTAACAAAAGAAAAATGCAAAAAATAAAAAATGGAAAGCTTATATCTGAGTCCGTAACCGCGTCAATAAACTCTGCATGCTTTCAAGTTTCTGAGTAAGTTCGTTGATGGTAGCAAGATGTAGGGAAGAATCCAAACCGCCTAAATCGGTAATAAGAGTAGCACATTTAGCTTGTGAATCGGCAACTGCCTCCTCGAGTGATGCAACCGTTGATTCAAAATTTAAGCGCGAGTTTTCACCGATCCAATTTGGGGATGAAGTACTAAGCCTTTCTGGGGAGAAAATCTTGTCAATGCCCTCGGTTCCTGCGAATTCATTGAACCAATAAATGGACAATTTCGAACTTGGAAGCTAAAGAATATTAGTTTGTGATTACAATTGCAGTTTTAATTCATTTAACACAAAAGTTTAACGTACCAAGGTTGTTTAGTTGATCCATTGCTGCTTGGCCAAGAGAACCCTCCAGCTTGAGTAGCAGTATAATTCCGGCAGTTATTCGACCCATTGAGTCGACTTCAGACTTGCACAAAAGAGCAAGGTGTTGCAGCTCTTCCTTTGTCACTATGGCCTCAATCTATAGAGTAGAGCGTTCAACGTGTCATAACGCTGATAAATATTTTAAGACCAAAAATTGCGACTGAAACTTATCTATTGCTTGAAAGTCAAGGATCTACTTACCGGTTCCTTAACGGAGAACTTTACATTCTCCACAATCCATTTTACAGTTTCATCGTCAACATTGTTCTCTGATATCACGATACGAGCTTCAAGATTTACGCCTCCAGATGTCTCTGCAGTTTCTTTAAAACCATTTGACGACAGGACAGCTGTATGAATGCTCTTTTGGGCATGGGGCTTCAAGGTCTGCAAGCCGTCAACACCAACCTGTATAAAACGAAAAAACAGAAAAACACATATTTTAGAAGGGGGGAAAAACATTTAATGTCGATCTGCGGAAGTAACAAAACCATTATTATCCAATGTACATCTTACCGTAACCAATTCAATAGGATATTTCTTTATCCCATGTAACTTGCCATTCCTCAAATTCTTTGGACTACTTTTCGCCTTTACTCGCAGATTCTGGAAAGTTGTGTGCCAACACCTTTCTTCTCTCCCCACATGTTCGTTATCAGAAAACCACCACATTTCTGCCATCTCCTGTGCACCTTCAAGAGCAAATAACCAGTTTCGCAACTCTATAGACACGTCTATGTCATCTGGCTTTCCCAAGTGCAAAAGACCGCTTTCTTTGCCATCTCCTGAACTTCCATCTAGAGCAGTGAGGAAATTTAGATAATGAATGACAGTAAAATGAAACAACTAAATTTAGAAAGGTCATCTGTATGGCTGACTAACGTGCAAGTGTGCATGCACCTATGTGTGAAAAAATTTAAACTAACCCAGAATAATTTGTGACCTACCCTCTTCCAGACTATCAGCAACAAGAGACGATGTTTCAAAAAGTTTTGACAACGGTCCTGCCCTTAGGTTATCCAGTCCCTTAGAGAGGCCCTTTCCAGGGCCACCATCAGGGCCAAGTATTCCAAAGCGATGCAACAGAGCTTCAGCATAATTCATTCCTCCACCTAAGCAGACACCCGAAATACAAGCTGCGACATTGAGAGAATGACACTCTATGTCTACTTCATTCAAAGGAATCACATGTTCGATGGTAATATCCAGAAATCGATCAACGTCGGCAATGCCATTTGGTTGTCGGTTTCTTTGATTATGTATCCAGAGAACAGCTTTTAGCTGAGTGTATCCATTCCCACAGACTGAAAGACCATTTTCGTTGGAAGTTAATGCTGTACCATTCTCATGAGCGAAGTTTCCCTCGGTGTCAACACAGTCGATTTCAACATTATCCCAGTGTAAAGTGGACAAAACAGCAATTGCACCACCAAGGGTTCTGTGAGTAACTTTCACAAACAGATTGTTCCCAAGAAACTGTACGAGAGGCATTCCCTGGATATTCAAGGAAGAAGACTCCAAAAATCTAAATTGAAGGTCTTTCACGGCAAGGCTGACTCCTGTATCACAAGGAACCTTATCCATCAGCCTTCCCGAAGAAGACCTATTACTACTTTTCTTTTGCCTGGCATTTTTCCCAATGAGGACAATCTTTTCACTAACTCTGCCAAAGTATGCGTACAGATCCAGGACAAAAAATAATTGTTCAACTGAAGTATTGGACAAATACTGTTCACAAGCAATCCCGACTCTGACAATTCCACCAGGAGGAGGTATATCTGTTAATGGGTTTCCATCCGCGGTTACCATAGCTACCTCAAAGCAAGCATCTTTAAGCTCAACACATCTCCACAGGCCAGAGGTTCCGTTATGACAACTCTGTAGTCCACTTAATCCGGTAGGTGTTTCAAGAGATAGGCTAAGGTTTGAAGCTCCAGTAGTCCATTTCTTCTGACTAGCATCAACAGGTTGCCCTTCCCAGAGACAGAAGCAAGCAGGATCCTTCTCCAGGTTCAGTAGCCTCAGTTTTAGTGAAGGTGACTCGGAAAAGAACAAATTCTCAATATGGAGCCTTGCTCCGGCAAAGGAGTTTTGGGCTACGGTATCCTTGTTGCTAGGAGTAGAACTCAATTTGGCTGGATCTAAAGGAACAGTTACATCTAGCTCCCAGAGATTGAAAATAAATGAATTTATTGAGAAATCCGGTAAAACAGCACCAGGGTTGACTACAACTCCATCAGCAAGGAATGAGCATATCCGCAGACAGGACTCTTCTTGAAGATCAATCTGGTCGGTAAAATGTGAAGATTATACTTGTCAATTTGTTAGAAAAAGAAATAAAAGAGATAAGGAGAGCAACAATTGAAATAATCAACACATACCGTAAGAGGTTGACAGTTGATAACTGTTTGTGAAGCAAAAAATGGCGGAATAGGGGAGGGTTTAACTTGAAGAGAATGGAGACATAGCAAAGGGACACCTTCAATCAACTGCCACGGCTGATCTCCCAGAGGATAGATGGGAGGGCAGAAGTTTTTAGCTGTTCACAGAATCATAGAGATCAATTTTAAACTACAGATTGAAACTGACCATATGTTTGGCCATAGGATTAAACTTACGCCGCAGGTAGATTTCAGATCTTACCAAAGTTGGGAACAGGGACAGGTTCTTTCGTAGCACCGTGCATTGATGGTTGCACTAAGGTGCTTGGAGGCCGTAAAAAGGTGTCCCTGAATTCCAGCACACAAATGTCATGAATTTTTTTTTTTTTTTTTTTTTTTGTAGAACAAATCTTGTGAAAAAATTGAAAGAAAAATAAACTCACCTTAAAAACAGTCCAGCAATCATGACCTTAGTCAAGTTATTGTCCTCTTCTCCATCAGAAACACTGGCCTACAAAGCAAAGTATGTCCTAGAATAAATCTCAAAACAGAAATCATGACACTACAGTGACACTATTTTCTGCACCAAAGTAGATTACACTAATCCAGTATACAAGCTCCATAGACTCGCACAAACAGGGAATGAAAATTGACACGAAATTACAATATTTAAAAAATAATAATATAGATGTTTTCACAGACTATATACCCGAGAAAAGAAAAGCGACTGCATCAAAAGTTCTAGCTGAAATTCTGCAAAAATTGAAATTGTTGTAGAATGTTAGCTGAAAAATAAATTTTTCTGATATCTAAAAAAAAAATCCTATTTACAGATAATGTAAACATTGTAAAAGAACATTAAACATAGAGACCCATTTTTCCATCTGTAAATAGCCAGTGTGCATGTGTGTGGGTCTGTATACATGCATCGCATGTATGTTTTGTGACTGTGGATGTACATTATGTGCATGCTTGCTCAGTGAAAATTATTGGGTAACTAATCTACATCCGATTCCAGAGGAAAAGCACAAACCGGCATCCTTAATACACAAAAATATGTGATCAACAACAACAGAGATGAGAGAACGTCCAGCTGCTTCAGTAGATCTCTGCAAAAATACAAGACAAGAAGAGATAACTTAGTTGATCATGCACATACAAGTTTTAGCAAGATAACTATCTTTTAGAGTAAAGGCAACAAAAACCTGCTGAGCCTTTGGATCAACATCTCCTCTATTAAGACAGACATATAATCCTGTCAAAAAGCGGAGAAGAGCACGTAACCCTGCCACATAAAGACACATCAGTGCCGTTCTCCATGTATGATGTCTCATATTTTAAAGACCAGCAATTAAACATGTAGCCCAAAACATTACACAACTTGCCTGGTTCACTTAGTGCAGGACAAAGGGCTTCTGTAATATGTAACTGAACCTCAAGTCCAAGCGGACTGTTTAATTCAGTCCTCTGCACCGTGATCTGGTCACAATTACAAAGATGCAACGATGAATTTAGTATGTCATAAGAAAACAGTGCTCTATAGAATCAGATAATGCAGAGAACAAAACAAAATCCATCAACAATCAACCTCGGTACCAGACTTGACTTACATAAGCTTCTCCTGATATTCCTTCTAGAAAACGCTCCCCGCCAAAGAAAACTCGCTTTGCACCATCATCGTCTCTCTGGTTTCCTCCTCGGGAGCATGCTACATTAGCATCCATGAACATATCAGGATGAGGCAAGAGATCAATAGACAGTGACTCCCACACAAGTTTCTGGTAAGAAAAGCGTATACATCATTATTACTAACCCAACCATGAGTATCAATCATTTTTATGTAAGAGAAAAGAGAATAACAACACGGTACAAGCAAACCATTTTGCATAAACACTGGAGAAGCAATGTCAAAAATCAAGACACGTGCAACATATGCTTGGACTTGAGGAAAAGTGAATAGGGAATGCATTGATTCATGCATACAGAGTAGAATATTACTTTGAAGACATATATGTACTTTTTGTTTGCGCAGAAATCTCGTGCCTCCTTCAGATTTACAACCTGTTACAGTACATGTACTGAGATAAGAAGACAAAACTATAGAATGAGGTCAATACATCACTCACGAGCAGAATCAATACATTACCTGCCAATCTTCATTTGTGGTATATAATAAAAGGTTGCGTATGGTGATAGATGCTAGAGGCGACACCCTGTGACAGAAAACAAATAAAGGGAAAAAAAAATTAAAACAGGGGCACAAAGCTAGTTATCACTGCAACTTCAAAAGGAAATTTGAAGAAAATAAACATATAATGCATAAATGGGTCTTAATTTCTAACAACCAGCAAAAATTTTGAACTGATTGCAAAGACCTGTCAAGTCAACATATTTTCTAGCTAAGCTTTAACAAGTTCAAGGTACAAGGTACTAAAAGAAAATTACACATCCAAGGGTACAGAAAATACCAAGTTGCCCCTCCTTGCTGTCGAGCACCTCCACGAGTTTCAAGTAAAAGATTGACAGTAGAAATCTCTATAGTCATTCCATCTGCAATCTGATAAGCATATAAGGTCAATCCAAAACTCAGTGCAACTACTTATGTATATATGCACGTTAAAAACAGCCAGAAAACAATTCTTTCAGGTAGAATCGGGCACAAAACTTTTAGTGAGGCCATGCAAACAAATTCTGAAAACATATCTTGTCTGAGTTATTGACAAATGATGACCAGAAATGGAGTTATTATGAATGAAATATAAACTGGAAGAGCGAGATCTCAAATGCATGAAATTAAATAAACACAGAATCATGAAGCGTTCAAAACAAATTGATAAACAAAAGAACTTCGGGGAACTTGGGAATAGCAAACAGTAATTCTCAACCGAATGCTGAAACATGTAACCCGAGTGATCGAGTATTTACAGAGACTCCATGATTTAGCATGTATCTTGAACATTGTGCTCCTTAGCTGCCTTTTTAAAATAATTGAGCTTAGAAATTGTTTTACGCAACCTAATCATCGGTAACCTAACAAGCCAAGTCTATATATGTCATAAGGCAATATCACCATATAGATTTATGCATCCAATATTATAGATTTCTTAATAGCAGTCCAGCAGGACCAGCACTACAAAAAGGAATTCATTTTCTCATGCAAATTCTTATAAAGAGTCCAGTTAGTTTCGGGGCAATCAGCTAGCAATCTTTCTATTCTGAATAGAAAACCAAATTTGACTACACAAAAACGGAGAACCAACCTTGTCGGCAAATCCATAACCACTACCCTTCCCAGCGCTAGAGGCTGACTGAGAACTGCAAAAGTAAGCATAAATTAGAATGTTAAAATTCAAACCCCGTCTGAATCTTTAGAAGAAACCTCAAAAAGCTACGAATAGCATTACCTGTTCGGGCTTCTACATGCCTCTGCATCAGGATTTTCCTCAAGTACCAAATCAAGCCTATCGATTTTAACGACAATCGGCTCTACTTGCACATTAGTCACGGATGGGAGCTAGTAAACCAGAAAAAAAAAATGTCCATTAATTGAACAGCCAAATACATTTGAAAAATGATTAAGGATCACATACAACAAAACTCATTCCTGTCATATAAAATTAGACAAAACTCATATTCTCCATTGATTTAGTCACCGAAAATCCAAAACTCAACTGAATTTCCTCTTTTTACATCCTTATGTAAAATCTTGAGAAAGTAAGCAAACAGCAATAAATTTCACGGCTTGGCTTTACATTTCAAATCAAACTTCCAAATACTGAAATTCCAAAATGAAATTAAGAACAAATCGAGGATCAAGAATCACCAACCACAATCTCCAATTTTCCGACTTTCGCCGTCGTCACATTCAGCGCCGGAGGCAATCCGACGCTCGAATGCAAAGCATCGCCATTTATATCTACCAAAAACCAAAAAAAAAAAAAAATCAAAATTCTCAATCGCCAAACCTAAATCAATCGAATCAAACAATCACAAAATCGAAAAAACCAAGCGAAATTGACCGTCGAGAAATTACCTAAATTGGAAAGCTGTACGATCCCGCCCTGCAACTTGAACTGGTCTCTGGAGAAGGACTTCAACCAGTACTTGAGAGTGTACTCCAGAGCCCGCGCCAGTATCGACTCCATAGCAAGCGAGCGAGCAAGCTTTCCGGAGAAAAAAAAAAAAAAAAAAAAAAAGAAACCTTCGCGAAAGTTCGAGAAGCTTCTTCCGGATCTACGACGCGAAACTTCCGAGCTTTACCAGAGTTTCGAAATCCGCATTTGAGTTTTCACGAGCCCTAGCGAAAGTTTCTCTCTTTCTCTCTCTCTGGCTTCTGGTCGGAAATGGTGGGAATCTCAAAACAGTGCGGGATGGAGGTGGTGGGGGGAAAGGAAGAAAAGGAAGGGTGGCTCGCACGTGCCTGAACGATATGTCCGTACGTGTGGCACGTGCGAGGGAAAAATATTTGTTTACTCAGCTTGTCTTAGCTTGTCTTTGATTTGTTGATTGGAGATAAAATTTTTAAGTTAAAGTTAGTTAATTTTTTAAAAATTAATTATAAATTTTATTGATTTTCAGGAATAAAAACTGAGATAAAAAAAACAGTTTAGTTTAAGTTAAACTTAATATTTATTTTGCCTCCATTTGATAAATTAGTTGGAGATAAAATTTTTAAATTGAAATTGATTGACTTTTTAAAAACTAGTTATAATTTTTATTGACTTTTCAAAAAAAATTAAGATAAAAATTTTAAATTTAAGATAAAATATCAAACATAACATTAGTGTTTCAATTAAAATTTAAATTTTTTATCTTAATTTTTATCCTTTCATAAAAATTCAGGAGTATTTGGTGAATGAGTTGAGTTTGAGTTTAGTTGAGATTTTTAAGTTTGAATAGTAATTTTTCTTAATTTTTCAAAAAAGACAAAAAATTTAAAAAAAATAAAAAATATGATAAAAAAATATAATTTAATTTAAAATAAGATGAAAAAATCAAATAAACTCTCAATAAAAATAATAATTAATTTTTATTTAAAATTTTTATTTTTACTTTAATTGAGGAATCAAGTACAACCTTCAATGCAAATCAAGGCATATTTTATTAAAAAAAATTTAAAAGAAAAATTAAAAAGGTGTATTGGATCTAGGATCTGAAAGTGGGGTGGGGTTTGTTTCAGGTCTGGCAGAGTAATGCGTGTCAGAAGGGTGGATTTGTCAGCGTGCCTTCGTGTTTCGGAAAAGTGGTTTAAGGATAAATCTTGCCTCGGTTTTTTCAATGTCTAAAGAAATATATTATTAATTGAGTTATGTTCGACGCACCATTCTAATCTTAATGTTTAGTATGCAAGTTGAAACTAAATTTTTTATATTAGAATTGAATTGAATTAAATTAAATTAAATTTACGGTTGATGAGATGTTTGAATTATCAAAATAAAAAAATTTAAAAATTTAAAATATATTTGAAAAAATATATATATCATATGAAGTTTATTTTATTTATCTCATAATTCTAAATAATTTTATAAAAAAAATTCATCATATTTAAATTTATATATGCAAAGTTATGGATTTTTGATGTTTGAGTTATAAAAAATATAAATAGTAAAATTGATATTGACTTTTCAGAAAAAAAAAAAAAAAAAAAACAAAACAAAACAAAAACAAAAATGAATTGAATTGAATTTTTTGGGTTTTGATTAGATTGAACATTGACACCAAACAAGGACTTAATTTTTTTAATATAAATTCATATGTCATATTTTTATTGAGAGATGTAATAAATTGATGTGATAATATTTTAAACACTTACTAATTAAAGAATGATAATTCATAAACTACATAAATTGATATTCAAAAGTTGGTATTAGAGTTGGTATCCCTAATTTTTTCATATTATATTACTGTCATCCATTTTCCTAAATTGTATCGTCATTTTCATTTTATTCACTTAACTTTAAAAACTCTTATTTTATTCTCTAAACTTTGAATTCACTCTCACTTTATCATTAATATATATATATATATATATAAGAGTTTCAGTTTAAAAAAGATAGAAAAAATGAGTTAAGTACAGTCATATGAGTTTTTTTCCTTTGTTTTTAACAAAACTCTTAACAGAATTGGCTTAATAAGATTAATTCTCTGATTTTTATGTTTGTTTTTAACTAAAATTTTGGTAAAAGGATAAAGTATGATTAAATTTCAAACTCAAAGAGTAAAATGGGAGTTTTTAAAATTCAAGTGACAAAGTGAGTTGATTTGAGGGTGTCGAAGGAAATAATCCTAATTAACATTTGGAGAATTCTAATATCTTATCTTAAAATAAGTAAATAAATAAAATACTAGTAGATTTCTTTTTTTTTTATGAAAATGGAAATTTCATTTCACAAGAAATAAAATACATAAGACACAGATGGCCCCAACTATAAAGGAATTCAACTCCAAATCAAAGACTGAATCCATCAATATTAGTAAATTTTTTGTTTTGTATATTTTTTGTATGTGATTTTAGTTAAAAATTTTGTAATAGATTTTTTGTTTTGTATATTTTTATTTTGATGTGATTTTAGTTAACAATTTTGTAATTTTACCCTAAAAAGAACTCCTTTTTCTATTTAAAAATGAATATTTTATATATTTGATAAAGGATGAGAATTATATAGTTGCATAAAAAAAATATTACGTCGATAAGTTTTTGAAAAAGAAGGAAGGAAAATGAAAGATAAGTTAACATTGCCAGTGGACAACTTTTTTTTTTTTTTTTTTCATTGTACATTAATAATAAATTTAAAGAACCAAACTTGACAATAAATGAGAAAGCAATAAATGTTTGACTTTTGCCTAGGACTGGCATATGCACCATCTGTATTTGTTGCACTATTTTTGGAGGCATTTATATACCTCATTGTCCTTTTGTAAAAACAGGCATATATATATATATATATATGTATATATACACACATACACACATTTTCTTTCATTATTACCCACTAGACACATCCATGATCCAACACCCCACAATGATCTATACTGGATTTGTACACAACGCGTCTTTTTCCAAAGTATGTGTCACATGTTTTTGGCTTTTATCACCTCATACAAAAATATTAATGTGAAATTATAACGGTGATATCATGTTTGACTTTATTAAAAGATACAGAATTTAAATCTCTCAGTCTCAAATTAAATTTATATTTATGTATACACACACAATATAAGCTGTAAAATTGCTTCATTATTAACGGGGGTGGCTACATATTGAGGATTTTGAAAACAAATGTAGAAATTGATTGAGAAATAAGTCCATTATTTTCTGAAGTAAAAGTATGACAATAGACCAAACTAAATTTACATTGACACAACAGGAAACAGATGCATCAACAAAAGATAAAACAACTTGGGGAAACCACTTGTCACCCCATTCCGGTACTTCCATCCCGACGGTTCTCTCGAGCACTCCTTCATGAGATCCAACATCTCAGATGTATATGTTTTGAGCTTCTGACGATTGTCTTGAATCTTTCCAACTCGACATACATCTCTACAACTCTGCAATCCTGTAGTCGAGTATTTCATGAATGTTTGTTTCGTATCTAGTGCTTCGAGATCAAGAAAAGCTTTTATTGAAAATTATCAACCAAGAATTGATCAATTTCGAAGCCTATAATCTTTTGAATTGCCTGATGTAGAATTTGTAGTGTTTAAGATCCTCCCATGTGATGTCTTCGACCTTAGCCACCAAGATTTCCATAATTGAGAAGCAATGTTTTTAAAATAGCATCAATGTAATTGGTACCATGTAACCATCAAGTTTTGTACCATTTGCCTTAAATATTTGTCATATAATTTTGAAAACCTACTTCAGATGTGAAATACTCGAGCTCGATAACGAAGAATTGAATATCAAAGTTGTCAAATTGAGAGAGAAAAAAATGTCGCGTTCTATCAACATTTTCAATCGCGCCTTTAAGATTCAAACAAAAAATGAATTTTTCGAACATAATTTTTTGGATTTCGTCGACTGATTATGATCACAATCATGATGATCCAATGACGTTGATTCTATGCCCAACTGGTCCCATCAGTTCTCTCCCAGGCCTTGAGCTCCACATCTTTAGAGTATGTTTTGTAGGAGAGAAATGAAAGGAAGGGAGGGTGGATGGATTAGTGGAAAGATTTTGACAATTATGATTGTTTAGCATAAGATAATAGAGGAATGAAGAGATGCGGGAGGGACTCCAATCTTGTTAAAAACCTCAATTTTAATCTCTTCAAATTAAAGAGATTTTTGGAGGGATTCAATATATCTCATTGATTAGAGATAATATATATATATATATATATATATAATCATTTTACAAATAGAATCTCTTCTTTCATTTCTCTTATATCTCTATATCAAACAAAGAGATGATTTTTTCTTTCTTTCTTGTCATACAAATGCATTTATAAACAGAATCACATTTACTAAGGAAATAGCTAAGTTAATAGGTAAATTGCAAGTAAATAGATTATTTATATAGTAAATTTGTAATTCACTCCGAATGTATTAAAAGTTATTTATTTCAGTTTTTTACTGAAAACTACTATTTACTCTTTCTCCCTTAAAAGTATAGAATAAATAGTATTGAATAAATTTTTTTAAGTAAATAATAATTAATTTCAAATATTTTAAAATCACATTACTTATTATTTTAGTTTTTTTTTAAGCTGCTATTCACTATAATTTTAGAAAATTAGATGGAGAGTTATGTTTTGAGTATTTCTTATAATTTATTCGTTTAATATTAAAATTAATAATTTTAATATTATAAAATGATAAAATTATCAACTATATTATAACAGGGTAAATATAAAAAAATGTCAAATTTTATGGTATTCTTGCATGTAGCACATAGAATTTCCACAGCAAGAGTAACCATAAGTCAAAGCCGAAGCAGTGGGGCCCAATATGTGAGCCCAAGTAGGTTAACGGACCAAAAATTGGGCTTCATCGTCAGATTGTGCTTTGTTTCCCATGATTGAAGGGTAAAAAACAAAGAGTTAAATTATTTATTAAAAAAATAGAAAATCATATTTTAAATACTTTCTTATAATTTTATCTACTCTAATATTAAAATTGATAATTTAGTTTATAAAATAGTAAAATGATCAATTTTAATGTTATAATAAACATAAATAAAAGAATGTGTCAAATTCATGACATTCTTGCATATAACCAAATAAAAAAAATGATACTTAGAAGAAGGAACTCAACCGTATGCATGATTATTTGTTTTTGGTTTATAATAACCATGCTTGTTACTATTTATTTATGCTTTTGTTTAGCATTTAATTTTTTTCTTCTGCTAGATTTATTTCTCGATGATTTTTTATTTTTTTGTGCGGGTTAATTTAATATTGATTGATAGGATATTTCTACTTATAATAGGGAAGCTACAGATGTGCTAAATCATGACTCATTTGGAGTCCGCTTGTGAAGCCTAGTGTATATTGTTTTTCCTTTAGCATTTCATTCAAATTTATAACTGAAATTAGAGATGTCAATTGGACCAATCTGACCAGACCCAACCCATTTGTTTTTATCTCATCAGTATTTCGTGTCGTGTTCATACCGGTTCATTTAATAAACGTGTGTACTTATTTCAATTTATAACGTCAAACCCAGTTCATGGCCCATTATAAATGTGTCATGCTCTTAATATATCTATGTCTTGATCGTGCCAATTTTATGGTCCTCATTGTACTCATGTCGTGCTCTTAACATATTGTATCCTTAACATGCTTCGTATTGAAAAATTACATCAAATACGGTCCATTCAATTAAACATGCTGAGCTAGGCCCATCTAACTATCATTTCGTATTATGCTGTGCTCACTTTTTAACGTATTGTGTTTGTGCCGATCCATTAAGTCCTATCAATTTTGACTTCTCTAACCGAAACCCGGTCTGAATTGGTTTCCGTATTGCATTTCATGACATGAAATATATTCCGCATGAAGAGAGAGAGAGAGAGAGAGAGAGAGAGAAGAGAGCTTTAAGAGAATGAAGAAGTGTAACTCCGAGCCACAAACCAAGGCACCAAATACGTAAAAGATGGGATAAGAACAAAAATAGAAATAAAAACAAAAAAGAATTTAACTTTTGTAGGAACTTCCGTGGCATATCTAACTTGTATGACCACCAAGAAAAGAACAACCTTACAATATTATCATACGACTTACAAAGAGTCGTAACGTATTTGTTGGTTCCATTTCGTATGGTTTCTAGTTCTCAGATTATATTGATTAGGGTGAATTTCTTGTTTGATCGTTAACTTTATATATATATATATATATACATATATATATTTATGATTTAATTTCCATTTTTTTTATTTTTTTGAAAGCTAAAAGGTCTTTAAATTATTTTTAAAGCATGTAAAATGGTATTTTTTGTTAACAAATATTAAAAACTTTAACTGAAGATGTCATTAATTACTCACGATTTACTAATTAAGAGTTATTAAGAAAATAAATTACATGATTTAACTTATATGTGTCATGTATATTATTTATTTTTAGGGCTGTTTATTGGTCGATAACAAGCGGTTTTAACCAATTTGGTCACCGACTGACAATGTCGGTTTTCAGAAAATAAGAAACCGAGCTCCGCCCGATAAATTAGGAAACACACACACCATGTGATGAGGGGCAACTCTCAAACAAGAAAAAGGCAAGTAATTATCAGTGATGATCCTCGTTATTGATTTTTTCTAACCCAGTTATTAAACATTAGCATGCGAGATTGTGTAGGATTCTATATCATATTTAATTTTTTCCAAAATTAAAATATGAATATGTAGCTGAAAATGTGCATTAATAATTACCTGTACCAATATATCTCCTCCGACGAATAATAAATATGATAGGGTTTGGACAAAATCAACACAAACTAGAACTCAAACTCGAACTCAAACTCAGAAATTGAACTCTTGTCAAACTAAAATCAATGGCAAGAAATCACGAAAAATCAACGGTTTAGCGCGGTCTGGACCGCCACTCTGCCACACAACTCCTTAGTCGTGCGTGGCCATCTCCGGCTGCCCTCTTCACCCCCGTTGGGACACAATCCAAAGACTATGCTAGTAACGCTTGCAAGCTATGCCAATATTCTCTCTCTCTCTCTTTACTAAATGAGACATGTTAGGCTCATAAATGTTGATTAAAGTTTTTTTTTTTTTTTTTTTTTTTTGAAAAAAGGTGAAACTCATTGTAAGAGACTTGAAAATGCTTCCTGTTAAATACTATCTATAGGCTATGACATTTAGATTAGGTAGGAGTAGGACAAATGCTAATTGGTAAAGATTCTTAAACCATGTTTTTCTTTCTCAGAAAGTAAAAAGAAGGAAATAGAAGGGTTGGCCTCCTAGAGATTTAACATCGTAGTCATACACAAATATATATATATATATATATGTGTGTGTGTATATATATATAGACATACACACATAGATATGATTATGTTTCTAGTCTTTTTAACTCTAATTGGTCCCCCCTCAGTAGGCTAATCCCTAGACACCTTTTTTTTTAATCTATTTATATTACTTTATGTTTCTTTTTCTCTCTTTTTTTTTTTTCCATCTTATTATTCTTAATGATGTCCAGCTAAATTGGCTAATGGAGATTGGGAAATTGACGGGTGATGGCTATAAAACAAAGATATTAAAAACGATGGCATGGATGAGAACTATTTAACAAAATATATACACATATATAAATATATATATACGCATATATTCCATGCGGATTGATGGGTACTTTTCTTTGAAAATGAAGTTGATTAAATCATTAATCTTTTTGACTTATGTGATCGTCGCCCCCTGTTTTTAACCACAAAAACAATGGGTGTATATGATTGTCTAGGGACTAGGGTTAGAAAACTTAACAAATGGGTTCCGAGAAAGAATACTTTTGTATTTACATATATTATCTAACAGTAATTTTATACATAATTTTATTATAAGATTAAGAGTATTCTTAAATTACTTTAAAAAGCATCATTACCTTGTATAAACACATATTTTAACCCTCGAATATTTTTTTTCAGTTTCCGTTAAATTGTTCTATTTTTTAATACCTATTTAGTGTTTAAAATTTATGTCCTATCCATGTGAAAAAAACAAAATTAAAGAAAATTATGTACTAGTGATATTATATTTATTTTATACGATGTCATAGGATCCTCCTACACAATTGAATATCTTTTATTAGTTTTTCATAATATTATAGTAATGGACAACAGTTGTATAGTATAATTACTCAATCATGCAAGAAAAAAAAAAAACAGAAATAATAATTCAATCGAAGAGTTGGACTTGCAATTAGTTTATCCTACATCAGCAGGCTCAAACAAGTTTTCCTTTTTTCTTAGGACTCGTTTGGAGAAATGGTTTAAGTCAAAATTTTTATCTCAGTTTTTGTCTTTTATTAAAAAAAAATTGTCTATTCTGAAAAAGTTTTTTTTTTTTCCTGAAAAGTCAACATAAATTTACTATTGGAACTTAAAATTTTCAACTCAAACTCATTCACCAAACAGACCCTTATTTTATTTCTTGGAGAGGAGCTCAAACAAGGATTTTAAAACTTATAATTTCAATAAAAAATTGTTTATATTGATAATCAGATCTTGTTTCTCAACTGTTAAGTCGATTCTCAAGCTATGCAACATTCAATAACTAGTTTAATTCACTAATATTTTTTAATTAATAATAGTAACTTAATTAATTATATATAGTCACTAAAAGAGCTTTATGCTAATTAATTAAGACATAATATCACTTTTTATTAGTTAAAATATAAGATTTAGCCGACAGAGAGTCGTTTAACCTGTGAAAAAGGAAGTAAAGCCAATTTGCCAACTGAGGCAGAGAGACGTTTGTGAGGTTGCCACTTGAGCGTTAATAGTGCCGACATATATATATATATATATATATATATATAAAATAGGAATATTGTTAGCTTTTTTTTTTTTTTCTTCCATTACATCCGTTTTGCCGAGTCGTGGATTCATTTGACAAAGCTTTTATTTGCGCTTTTGATCAGTTAAAAATAAAACATAAAAACTGTAATTTTACAATAAATGTTTATCATTATATAAATATAATGATTAATGGACCAAAAAATAGATTTTAAATATAATAAAATAATAAAAGTATTAGAATACTGTTTGCAAAGCTTTTTGTGAAGCATATGTTTTTTGGTGTTGTCTATAAATTTTTTGAAGAATAAAAACTTTTCTGAAATTATTTAATCACCCCAAGAAGTAGTTTTTAATCTTAAAAAAAGAAAAAAAAATCTTCTAGAAAGTTATGTTGAACTAGTCATTTACTCTCGCACATAAAGATGTTACCATTCTGTTTAGATGAAGTGTCTATTTTTTAAAAAAAAAATTTCTTGTTTTAAATGAAAAGTATTTTTATTTTGAAATGAAATGGTGTTTTGATATATAAAAAATTTTCTATCTTAAAAACAAAAAGTTGTTTGAAATGAGAAAAAATGATATTAAAAATTATGTATTATGAGAAAATTTTAAAAAGATTCATTTTTCTTTTCCAAAAATATACTGTACAAAATAAATTTAAAAATAAGATAATTTTTTTTCAAAATTAAACAATGATGAAATAATTGAAACAAAAAATTCAAAAACTTTTTTAATATTAAAATTGAACATGTCATCTAAACGTAGGGTACATATTTATCTCGTGATATTTTCACTTTCTTTTTGGTAGGGAATGTATTTGTGATGGCATTAGGGCCTACTTTGATGGACCCGTAATTCAACCATGAGCAGGTATATCCTACAAAATAGTACATTATTTGGGATGTACTATTTTTTTGGATTGAGAGCACATCCAAATTAACCAAAATCATTTAGCGAAAAAAAATAAAAATAAAAAATAAAAAATCTCAGTTCTATACAAGTGGATTTGTGGCTGAATTTTTGTCTTTGAGAAAATAATTTGGGTATAATTTTCGTTTTGAAGCCTCAAAGAATATTGATCATCTCACCTAGCCTCCGACACTCAAATGTTATATGGAATCGGCCATTAAGTTTTATGACACATCTTTACATTTTACCTTCAAGATTTATTTCAAATCGACGACTAAAAATTAGTGAAACCTTAAATTTTGCTTTCATTTTCTAAAATACTATGAGACAATACGAATTTGGGAATCGTCTTTCACTAAAGAACTTGATATCTTATTTTAGAGGTTTAGTTTATTTCATGGTAATGCTCTAATTGGTAATGCTCTCATTGGTAAGATGGATGGAAAATTGAAAAAATGGATAAATACATACTAAGGTGAGGACAAGATTAAGATTTTCTTTCATATAATTTGGTAAAAGAAGAGGAAAAAAAATGTCTAATCTAATACATTTTACAATTATACCCTTATACAACTTAGAAGATGAGCAGGGATTTAGGTCAAACTAATTGTTTTGTATGTCACGTTTTTATTTTTAAAAAACAAAATTCCTCATCTTTTCTCCTCATAATTAGAAGGATAAATTACCACTTACTTCATTCCCTTTTTCTTTTTTACCGAACATCTTAAGATTCCATTTTTGTCTCTTAAACTCATCTTCCAACTTACATTTCTCTCCCCTTTCCACTCTACCAAACATTAGCTAAGGCTACAAAAGCCTTATAGCTTACTTTTTGTTATCTAATATTCCAATCTTCTGTAGATTACAATTTAAGCTTGTTTTTATAATTATAAAAGCGAAAAAAAAGTTCCACTTATTTAAACAAACAGAATATATAGTATTATAGTTTTTTTTGTCTGCCTTTATGAGTTTGATTTGAGAGAACATCTTATTTTATAATACAAGATAAGAATTGTTTTACAACCATTTAGTTAAATTTTAAAAGTTAAATATGTAAGTGTTCATTTTAAAAATTTATATACACGATACAAAAATGCTCAAGTCATAGATTATACCGTCAAAAATTTAATCAGATGAATAGAATAACATTTCTTATATATAACGTAAAATAGGACGCTGTATCGTATAAATAAAAAAGAAAGCACGTGTAGTTTTCTTTGAAAAAAGAATGAAGCTAAGATGATTTTTGTGCCCTCATCATACATATTTTTTTATTTTTGTTCGTTCATCATTTTTTTATTATTATTATTTTTCCATATTCCTTGACCAAAATTGTAAGGGAATTGACATATGGAATAAAGGAAGGAACAATTCTTATGTGGCTTCTCTTTCTCAAACTGATTTCCCCAAACACACATTTTGGGTCCAATAGAAAACGAAGCCTCGTGAGAATGTGAAAAATTCAAAATCTATTTGTTTGTTTGGATTTGGTAATCTTTATGCATTAGTTATAAGAGAATATCACGGAGCTAGCTGAATATCAGAAGGTGTAAAATTGTTGAAAACGACTTGGTCACAAAAGAATTTTTGCATCTAAGCAACTTTGAGATAAAAGGAGTGGAAAAAAAAAAAGAAAAAAAAAGAAAAGAAAAGAAAAGTGATTTTAGAGTTGATTAATAGATACGAAAAAAAAGGCCCATCTGTCATGTCAAGCCACTTTTAGTGCCCAAATTTCCAAAATCTTGCTCTTTCTAGATGTGGGTCGTTTGCAAGTTTGGTGGGGAAATTTGATGCCTGTGAAGTGGCTTGCACTCCGATGATACAAACAATCTGTTTGAATCATAAGTTTAAACCCGTAATTCATACAATAAATTTAAATTATGTAAAAAAAATATATAAAAAAAAAGTTTGGAAAGTGAATGAAAAATAGAATGTTAGATGAGTTAAAAGTTTTTGTTTTTAATAAAACACTAGTAAAATGGCAAGTGCTTCATGTGTGGAGGATAGACAGACAAAATAAAACAAAAGTATAATAGTAAAAATAATTAAAAATAAAAATTATTTATTTTTATTTAAAAAAGAACAACAAAAATAAAATGACTAAAATGAACAAAAAAAAAAAAAGGGTGAAAAAAAAAAAAGGAAACGAAGGGCTAAAAAAAAGAAAAACTGATTTATTTATGGACTATTACTAAGCAATGCCATGAGATATTACTTGTTTTTGGTGGAAATCAAGGTGTATTCTATTGTTACTGTTTTTTATTTATTACAAGGGCCCCACATTATTCTATAGTACTCGAGCTCCACTCATCTTATCACAATGTCGTTTAATCAAGTGGTAAATGATATGTGATTGCAAATTATCCAATGTAGTTGATGTCGGAAATTTTTATTACATGTCATTACTAGTGATATCTAACTCTAGCTTACCTCAAATTCATTTTCATCGAGATAAAAAGACATTTGGTTTTAGTTGAGAAAAATGTTAAAAGAAGTATCATACTATTAGTTATGACATTGTTTTAAAAATGTAAATGTAGTAATATATTTTTGTTCTAGGAAGATTCATTCATTATTAAAAATTTATTTATATTTGATTGGAGGAATAATCTAACGATAAATATTATATTTCACTCAACTGAAAAGTATAGAGTTTTAAAAATATATATATCTATCATTTATGTAATTTCAAATATAACCTAACCGTAATTTTATACCTAATTCCATTAAAAAAAATGTAGCATTTGAATACTCTCACTCCCAATATATGTAAAATCAGTTATCATATTATTGTTTGCTATTATTAATATTGATACCAAAATTTAGTAGAAAACTTAGGGTCCATTTAGGTGAAGCATCTAAATGAAAACATCTGTGATGAAAATATTTGAATAGGAAATATTGAACATAACCATTTGAACTATCATCTAAATTGACGTTTTAATGTTAACATTTCGAGTAGAAAATATTTAAATATGCTTATAAAAGTAATTATCTGAAAAGACATAAAGAGAGATATGAAAATAACATCTGAGATGATTTTTACTTTTTTTTTTAAATCGTTAGAGAATATAATCATAATGGAGTCTTTCTCCCCCCTCCCTTTTGGGTGGTTGTCATTTAAAAATAAAAACTCAAATGACACTTGAATGCTCTATTTCTAATTGTTTCTTACAAACGCATATTTAGATGAACCATTCAAATGTAATGATCCAAATATCTCCAAATGACTGCATCAAAAAAGGGCTTTGTATCCTTATCATTTTCCTCCTTGTGAACAACTATTGTCATGTAAGAGTAGTGTTTAAAAATTTGCATATTTATTAAGTGCTAAGTCCCGATTTATGTGATTTTAGAATCGTTGTTTTCTTGATTATAAAGAATAACAAAACTATTGAGAATATTTTTTTTTCTTTTTCTGTGAAAAGAAATAATAATGGAATTTTGGAGTAGAGCGGCATACCCCATGCAATATTATTCCACGTCTTGTTGTTGTGGTTGTTTTGTCTTTTTTTGTTTTTTGTTTTTGTTTTTGTTTTTTTGTTTTTTAAAGAATTATTCCACTAGCTTAATTAGTTATTAGATTTTATGCAAATAAACCATATAATATTCCCTATCCAACAAAACACAACAATCCATCAAGGCTGAGTGGATTGAGTTTATTTGATATGACTTTACCTTTTCGATGGGGCCCTAAGATACAATCTTTATTTATTTATTTATTTATTTTTTTAACAAAGCTTTATCGGATGATTATCAATTCATATCTCTATCATAGCAACTAAGGGGAGACGAAATTTTGTCTATTAAATTTCAAAACTTTTAAACTTACATCTCATGATTTTCATTCAAATTTTAAAAATCAATAACTTTCTTATTTTAAGTCAAAATAAGATTATTTTTATGTCTAAATACTCACAAAGATGAGCGTAATAAAATAACACTCATATTGCATACATTTTTTCCTAACATATTTTAAAATTTTATATTATTTTAATATCACAGTTTATTTTTAATTCACACTTCAACTAAACATATATTTCAATTCTAATTTATATAAAACTTCAACTACAATCATTGTTTCAAACGGAACTTAGGGTTTAAGGTTTTTAGCTAGCGAGCACGATGCATTTGAGTGGTTATTTATAAAAGATATTAATCAAATTATAGGTGCTCTTAAGTTTCATATTACATCACTATTTTCATAAATTAAATTCATTATGTTCAACATGTAGCATTTGTTGTCATAATTATTTGGAATTATCCTAAAAAAAAAACTTTTTAGTACTTGTACGAGAATGTTTTCGTAGGACATAAAATATATATCTTACACAATCAAAAGGTAGAAAGACGTTGTCTTCACATTTCTTGACTAGTATTATTTGATGAATCTCTATTAGAATCATGCATGAAATGAAAAAGGATCTTGATCCTAGACATGCAACATAATTTGAATATTTGGATATAATATTTTGAGTAAAACGTACTTATCACTGTATCTCTACCACCGGTGGTTTTTTTTTGGTCAAATCTAACTTATAGAAACATAAACTAACCTTTATGGTGTATGATTTTTATTTTTTTGTTTGTTGTTGCTTTCTGAGCTCTTTTTAGTGGAGCCATTCCATTTTAAAACGTTAAAAAAAGGGACAAAATGATAAAATACCCTTAAATAATTTATTAAAAGTATTTTCAACGTCTGGAAAACATTAAAAAAATCCTATAACAGAACATAAAGCTTCATTAAAGATCTTGAATTTTATATATTTTATAGTTTTAAATTATTTTTTCACGACTTTTCTCCTGAAAAAAAAATATTTTTTTCGAAATAAATTTGGTCAAATTGAGGGTATTTGTCTCTATCCCTATGTTTTTCACCACAAAATGCACGAGAAACAAAATTGAAAGTTATTTTTTAAATTCAAAAGACGAATAAATTAAGAAAAAATTAAAATTAGAACTTTAAATTATGTAATTAGTGATTAGAATCAATTTATACATTTGCACTTTACAATATATATATATATATATTTGTATATTTACACCTTACATGATGGATGATGGATGAGATGATTATGATTTAGGATATTTTTATTAAATATCTCTTTTTTATCCAACTAAATTAAATTATTATTGTTTTCTGTAAAACCCCGCTTCAGAAAAAACTTGAAAATGACAGGCTCATTACTTGATTTTTTTTTCTATTAAAAAAAATTCTATTATCAATCATGTCATGGCTCTATTCAGTTTTGACATTTGGATCTTATTTGGTTCATACACTCGATTTAAATTAAATTGTATTTTTTTATCATATTTTTTATTTTTCTGAAAAAGTTTTTTTATCTTTTCTGAAAAAATCAACAAAAATTATTATTCAAATTTAAAAATTTCAACTCAACTCAAACTCAACTCATCCATCAAACACCCTAACCCTCGACCTTGATCGAAATTTTTTCCTGCAACGCAAGCCGTACAATTTCATCGATTCTCTCCCTCCCTGGTCCCACCCAAAAGTCTCGGCCAATATTTCTACAATGCGCTGTAGAGCTGCATATCCCAGTGCACCAGCAATCCAAGTCGTTAATCAGTTTGACTTTCAACTTGTTTAAGGTTTTTATTCTCTGTGTAGTCGTCCACGGAAAGAAACATAAGTCCAATCCATATTTCCAACAATTAACCTGCCAACAATTACCTGTCCGCATTAATGGCATTCACGAACCCACGAGGCGTTAACAAACATCGCCACCATTATTTTGGGTTCTTTAATTTTTAAATAAATGAACTTCTCTCCCATTAATAATAAATAAATAAATAAATATACATATTTATATAAATATTAGTTGAAAACATGAACGATGCATGTACATATTCATCTTGATGAATTGACTATATTTGAAAAAATTATTTTAATATGAGAGAATTAAATGAATATGTAATCTTATTTAGTCAAAAAAAAAAAAAAAAAGGAATAAGTAAACTAATGAGACATATTTCAGGGTTAGAAAAGAAAAAAAAAAAACTAACATGTGTATGTATAGAAAAATTAATTCGCAGTTAGAGATAAATTTTTAAATTAAAATTGATTGATTTTTTAAAAATTAGTTATAAATTTATTGATTTTTTAAAAAATATAAAATTTGATATAAAAAATTACAATTTCGTTAGAGTTAAAACTTAATACCAAATAAAACCTAAAGAAAAAACCAACAAAAGGCTAACATGAAGAAAAAGAAAAAGAAAAAAAAAACCAAAAAGAAAAAAAAAGTCTAAAATTTAAAAATATACGGAAATGTAAAAAAAAAAATTAGACCGAAAAATTAAAAAATTTAAACAAATGACTGAAAAATAAAAAAGAATGGAGGTTTCAAGCAAAATGAATCGTTTTGGTTTTATGCGTATGTATAGATATATTTTGTCAAACAATATTCTAAAAATAAAAAGTACATAAATATATCGTAACTACATTTTCAATTGTGAGATTAAGTTTTCCATAATCTGATGCATGAGGTCAACTTAAAATGTTTACAATACACAATTCAAAATTGCTCATATTCTTAGATAAGATGATTAAAAAGTTAATCCAACAACTTAAACTACAATTCTTAATAAAAAGAGATAGTTTTGTCTTAAAAAATCTCCAAATAAATTGCTTTTCTCCTTTGTTTTAGGGAAAAAAAAAAGCAATTTTTTTTTTTCACTTGGGTGGAGATCTAACTTTTATATCTGATAAAAAGTCATGTGTGTAAATTCGACTTCAACAAAAATATAAATTCAAATTCCTCCTCCTTAATTTCAAAAAAAAAAAAAAGAAAGAAAGAAATGTCTCTGAACTTATAGTAGGTTATTTGTAAGAATAATAAGCGGGTGTTTGGTGTTTGCGTTTGAGTTTGAGTTAAGATTTTTAAGTTTCAATAATAATTTTTGTTAACTTTTTCAGAAAAAACAAAATATTTTTAGAAAAGACAAAAATTGAGTTGAAAAATTTGAGTTTGGATGGATGAACCAAACTCACCATATAACCGGACGTTCGATGTGGAGAGAGAGGGACCCATCTCCCTAACCGGTATAACCCAACAAACACCCGCTGCCACCATCACGTCTCCCCTTCCCCTCAACCCATCTCAAACCTTACATTCTTCTACTGTGTCTACGACCTTCTACAACTCCTTGAGAAGGTGCTGTCGTTCATGTTCTCGAACCTTGCAGCCGGATGACCACTTCGGAGGCTGTCGTTCATGTTCTCCAACCTTGCAGACGGGAGAGCATTCCATATCTGGGGGTGTCGTTCGTGTCCGACAAAAACAAAAACAAGGTGCTGGACACTAGACCCCTTATCTTTTAATATATATATATATATATATATATATATATTTTTAAGATCAATTAGTAACTTTTGCATGTATCTCATTATCTTCAGATTTGTGATATTCTCAATTTTAATGCATACAAAACATTATCAAAATTATATTCGGATATCATTTTTTATACCACATCTCTTTGTTTCATCAAATCACTTTTAAAACACAAATCTAGTAGAATAGTTATATCTTGTGTACTCTAAACCTTTTTTTTGTGTTATATTCTTTCTCTATGAAAATCTTTTTTAAATTGAAATTTTATGTAATTTACACATTTTGAGAAATTATCATTGGCACATCCTTGTCTTATCACATTTTGAGAAATTATCATTTATCACGTAACCAACTCAAAGTTACATATTTTTTACTTTAAAGATAAAAAAAAAAAAGAAGATATAACAGAACTTAAAGAGGAAATTGAAAAAAAAAAAAAGAATTAGGGATAAAATTTGGTAATGTTTGGTATTTGCATTGTTTTCAGGGTGTTTTGAAGATAAAACGACACATCTTTTGAGTAGCAAAAGTGAAACCGTTTTGTAAATCGCATTTGTTTATTAAATAATTTAAAAATACAAATAAAGTAAAATAATAAGAATGATTTTTGTTAAAAAAAAAAGAAAAGAAAATGCAAGAAGGTTGTTTTCCCATATTTGTTGTTTTCATTATATAGGGCTTATAACTTATACATAATTTTAGAAACAAATCCAAACATAAACGGTGTTTTGTATAATTTTTATTTATTGTGGAAATGATTTTGTATTTTATTTGAGATTATTTTTGAAATTATATTTGATTATATTTTCAGAGAAATTGATTTTGAAAACATGCATTTATATAACCTTCAAAATGAAAACATAAATGAGAAAAACATTTTTTTTATTTTTTTTCCACAAAAATCATTCTCTCCATTTTTGTTTTTCGTTTTTATTTACAAAATATTTACTAAACAAATGATATTTAAAAAACATTTTCATTTTCACATCTCAAAAGACATTGGAAACATTTACTACAACACTTGATAATAAAATCAAATAATATTATAGTTTCTCCTTTTGCTCTACTCCAATTAATCTATTAAAAATTATCTATTAAACACAATTTAAAAAAGAATTTCAACATCATTTTCAAAAATTTCTTTTTTTTTCTTTTATTTTCACACAAAAGAAAAATCATTTACAATTACAAAACTGCCAATGTTAAGCAACAATTAGGCTATAGTTTTTATTTTATTTTATTTTTTCAATTTCCTTTTTTTCTTGGGGAGAAGAGTTGAGAATTGGGAGAGATAAAAACGTGAAGAGGAAGTTGGGAAGTTGGTTTTTGGTTTCCAACCAACAAAAAAAAAAAAACCCAAAGATTTTTCACTTCCCAAAAAGAAAATTCAAAGTTCTAAACAAAGACTTCATCCCAAAAAAAAAAAAAAAAAAACTTCGAATGAAATATTTTTTTTGAAAAATAAAAAATATATATATATACATTGAAGAGGGAAAAAAAAAAAAAGATAAGAGACGTAAACAATAGTCTCTTCTTTTGCGTGTTATTTTTATAATAATAATTATTTTCCATTTTTCCAAAACTTTGAAAATCCCTCACAAAACCAACCAGGAAAAAGAAAGGAAAAGAAAAGAAAAGGAAAAGAAAAAGAAAAAAAACTCTTCCATTATCCAATCTCTTTCTCTCTCTACTTTCTCTCTCCTCAGATCCCTCTCCCCGTTCTCCGGCGATTCTCCGTTGCAGAAATCTCTCTTTCTTATCTTTTTCTCTCCAATTTCCTTGTACCATAGATTTTTGATTTTGACAATCCTAATTTTTGGTGCTTTTGTCAAATTCAAAACCCAAAAAAAAAAAAGGGAAATTTTTTGATTGTTTAGTTGTATAAATTGATTAGATTAGAATTAGATTAGTTTTTAATCCCTAAAAATCGATTTTTGATTCTCCTCTCTTTCGTTGGGTGTAGTTTCGAACCAGAAATTGTCGAAATTCCTCCGATTTCCGTTGGTTTTGTTTCTCAATTCGTTTTTCTGATTTCAAGGTTTGATTTTGAAATTTGTTGTTGTTGTTGTTGTTTTTTTTTTTTTTGGGTTCTGCGATTTTGTTTCTGGAGATGGAGATAATTGGAATCTGAAAACTGCGATTCTGGGGCTGTTTCTTTTCAATTTTGGATTTGGATTTTTGATTTTGGGGGGTGAAATTGAATAAAGAAACAGCCTGGGGGTTATGATTAAGCTTTCATCGTCTTCACCATCGAATTTCGAAGAGCCTTTGGTTTTTGCGTTGTTGATTTCTTCATCTTCTTCTCTGCTTGTTATTCTTGTTCTTGTTCTTGTTCTTCTTCTGGCGATGAGGAGTGATGGCGGCTCCAAGCATCAGCAACAGCAGCAGGGCGGTGTTCCTCGCTCCGCCCGGGCCAACGGCTTCATCCCCAGCTCGTTCCGCGCCCTTTCCAGCTACTTGCGGATCGTCTCCTCTGGCGCCTCCACCGTCGCGCGCTCCGCGGCCTCCGTCGCCTCCTCAATTGTCGACCGGGACGACGATGCTGGCCAGGATCAGGTACCCGGTCTACAATTGAATAGTTTTTCTTGTTGGTCGTTGTGAAAATTCGAGGACAATCGAAAAATTTCGAGGTTTCAGCATTTCTCATGTGGGAATTTGTTGTTTGAATAGAATGCTAAGGAGTGTGAGAATGTTTGTGATCAGGTAGTTCTAGAATTATGTAATTTTTATTGTTGGTTGAGCGGAAATTCGAGTACTATCGAAAAATTTTGAATTTCTAGCATTTCCCATGTGGGAATTTGCTGTTTGAGAAGAATGCCAAGGAGAGTGAGAATGTTTGTGATGAAATTTTAATATTGGCTCGTTAAAGTTACTGTCTTTGTGGAAAGTTGGTTGTGTTTTCTGTTTACACATGGCAAGCAGGCATATGAATAAAAGGTAAAGTAGTAATTAAAGGATGGCTTTGTTAAGGTGACTTTTCTTTGGTCAAATGTGGAATAGTTAGTGAGGATAGAATACTGCATGGCGTTTATCGGAAAAATTATTTAATGGGCTTATTACGTTTGCCCATTTTTGGGATGTTTGGATTGTTGCATCTGATATGTCGACAGAAGAACTTAGGAAGATAATTTGGACACAGACCTGTTGTATGAAGTTGAAAGTTGTTCTCAGCTGGTGTGATCTGTGTCTAATGTTTATTGCCCGGTATTTTAATATTGGCTAATAGGAGTCTATTATTAGTGAGCAGGAGAAGCTGCAGTTGCAATTGGTTGTTATAGTGGCAACTAGGTTCGACGTTGTGAAGTACGGATGCGTCATTTTAATTGCATGGTTCGAACACTTGCCGACCCAATTAATGCGAGTAAAGTTGCAATTTTAGTGATGGACACCGAATTATACTTTCCAGGTCTTTTGAAATCCGATGAATGGGACTGTATGGTGTTAGAAATTTCTCCGATTTGTTATTGGTTGTTGTTGTTGTGCTATTGGAAGTTTCCCCTGGTATTAAGCTTTGAAGATGTTGGAGGTTTTTAAGGAAAAGTGGGAATTAACAAAATGGGGGTGTTATTTGTTTGTTCTAGTAATTGGATAAGTTGTTGTTGATATGTATTCTGTAGTTTGCCAACCAGGTTGCGTGTACCTGAATGAGTGAATACCTGCATTTGTAGTTGTTTGTATAAGGCTGCTTATGGACATGGATAGTTTTGAATTCAAAAATTTCTGTCTGAAGTAGAAGAGGTGGTAAAGGAATGACCTGGAAATAACGATTATTTTGACATGGCAAGGATTCACTTGTGATTTGGACGCTATGGGATTTATGCACAATGGTCATTAGTTTGTTTTTGGTTGTATTATATTTGGTTTGCTTGGCCTTTATGGTAAAGGATTACCGATGCCTAATTCTCTTTATTTTGTGGTAATTATGGAAAGTGCAATCATAACTAAACTGGCATAGTTTCATTTATGTGTGTGGAATCATGCATTTTGTTCCCATGGTTTTTTTCTTTCTCAACTTCTCATTTTTTTTTTACTCGTTTGGCTTGGCATATAAAGGTGAACTGGGCTGGGTTTGACAAGTTGGAGAGTGAGGGAGGTATCACTCGTCGAGTACTGCTGCTGGGTTACCGGTCTGGTTTCCAGGTTTGGGATGTCGAAGAGGCGGACAATGTCCGAGACCTTGTTTCTAGACATGGTGGTCCTGTTTCATTTATGCAAATGTTACCTAAACCTATTGCCTTGAAGAGATCGGAAGACAAGTTTGCAGACACCCGGCCCTTACTGGTGGTTTCTGCTGATGGGAGCCTGTCTGTAGGTAATAACATGCAAGAAGGGATGCCCACCCCATACAATGCTGCCGTTCCTAACAGCCATGATGCAATGAAGGGAGGCTTTGTACCAACTGCAGTTTTCTTTTATTCCTTGCGGTCACAATCTTACATATACAATATAAAGTTCAGATCAGTTGTCTATTCTGTAAGGTGCAGTCCCCGAGTTGTTGCCATCTCTTTAGCAAATCAGGTATACTTTCATGTTATTTGCAATACATCTGTATTATCTTCTGCTCAGGCAAGGTTTACGAATCTGGTCTTACATTTTGCAGATACACTGTATTAATGCTACAACATTAGAGAGGGAATATACCATTCTCACAAATCCTATAGCTACAGGGTGCCCAACTTCTGGAGGTATAAGCTGCGGACCTCTTGCAGTGGGCCCCAGATGGCTAGCATACAGTGGATCTCCAGTTGCAGTCTCCAATTCTGGGCGTGTAAGTCCACAGCATATGGTGCCTTCAGCAAGTCTTTCTGGCTGTCCTTCTAATGGGAGCCTGGTTGCCCACTATGCAAAAGAATCAAGCAAGCAACTTGCAGCGGGAATTGTGACCCTGGGAGACATGGGATATAAGAAGCTATCCAGGTATTACTCCGAGCTTTTGCCGGACAGCAATAATTCTCATCAATTAGGGAGTCCTGGCTGGAAAGGCAATGGAACTGTTAATGGCCATTTGACAGATGCAGATAATGTTGGAATGGTATGTATTTTCCTTTCTATTCTGTTTTCACTTGCAGCTTAATGTTCTACATCAATGAGAAGTTTGTGCTATTGCATAATTTAACTCTTATTGCAATAAGTTATAGTGTAGAAATGTACACCATTCACGTTCTTTTTGAATTCAGCTTCTCATGGTTTTTAATATGCTTGTTTCTTTGATCAGGTCATTGTAAAAGATATTGTCAGTAAAGTTGTTATTGCACAGTTCAGGGCGCACAAGAGTCCTATTTCAGCATTATCTTTTGATCCTAGCGGTACCCTTTTAGTCACAGCTTCCGTTCAGGGGCATAATATTAACGTTTTTAAAATAATGCCTGGCCTTGCTGCAAGTTCCTCTGCTTCTGATACAGCTTCATCATGTGTTCATCTTTACAGGCTCCAACGGGGTTTTACAAATGCGGTAATAGAAGCTTGCTGTTTCTTTTCTTCTTGAACATCTTGCTATTTGGAACAAACAGTTGTTTGATACGCTTTGGTTATTTTTCAGGTCATACAAGACATAAGTTTCAGTGATGACAGCAACTGGATAATGATTAGTTCCTCTAGGGGGACGAACCATCTGTTCGCTCTAACTCCTCTGGGAGGATCCATAAATCTACATGCTGTGGACACTGGGAAGAATAATGGATTGGTTGCTACAACTAGATCAGCAATTCATTGGCTACCAAATTCAAATCTACAAACGCCTAATCAGCAGAGCCTTTGTGCAGCTGGTGTCCCCGTTACTCTCTCTGCTGTTAGTCGAATAAAGAACGGGAATAATAGTTGGAGAGGAACGGTAAGCGGTGCTGCAGCTGCTGCAACAGGCCGGGTGAGTTCCCTTTCGGGGGCTGTAGCTTCATCTTTCCACAACTGCAAAGGCAAAGCTTCGTATCTGGATTGTAGCCCCTCGAAGGCCAAGTACCACCTTTTGGTTTTTTCTCCTTCTGGTTGCATGATACAATACGCTCTAAGAATATCGACTGGTCTGGATTTGGTGACTGCTATGTCTGGGTTAAACAGTGCTTATGAATCTGGTCAAGAGTGTGATGCAAGGTTAATGGTTGAGGCTATCCAGAAATGGAATATATGCCAGAAACAAAATCGGAGAGAGAGAGAAGATAATACCGATATATATGGTGACAATGGAAGTTCAGACAGCAATAAGATATACCCAGAGGGAGCTAAGAAAGGAAATACAGTATTTCCCGAAGTTAGGGGGCCAGGGACAAAGGGAAAGATCACTCCTGAGGAAAAGCATCATTTGTATATAGCAGAAGCTGAATTGCACATGCATGAAGCTCGGAGTCCCCTGTGGGCTAAACATGGGGTATGTAATTTTCCTCTGAAATTTTAATGTGATTATGAATGTACATATCTCTGCTGTATGTCACATGACGTGTCATCTTCTATTGTTTACTAGATATGTTTTCAGTTGATGGTGATGGAAGGCATGAACATGGATCAAGAAATTGATTCAGGTGGGGAATTTGAGATTGAACGTGTTCCGACACGTACAATTGAAGCCAGGTCAAAAGACTTGGTTCCAGTGTTTGACTATCTCCAGTCTACCAAGTACCAAAAGACAAGGTACGAGTTTTTTTGTTTTCTTTCTCGTTGACATTTTACTGTTCGTTATCCATTACACTTACACATAATACTTACCATGTTCTTGCTTAACATTGCCTCACTTGAGATCAGTTTATGTATTGAACTATTGCGTGAATAACCAATTTTATGGAACTTTTATGTGTGTCTTATTTGTCTATGAATCACTTCATCTTCGGCTTTTTTTTTTTTGGCTTGCATTCTGAATTCAATATAAAGTAGTTAAAGTCCGTACTGAATGCAGAACCATCATCTCCTCTTTTTCACAGGATTCCTGCTTCTGACAACAATATCAATGGGCGGTTCCTGCATCAGAGGTCTGGGGGGTCTGAAAACGGCAGGCTTTCATGCAGAAGCAGCTCCGGATCTCTCAACTGCTTGACTGACTGTGGTGCCGCATCTGCGGATCTTTACAATGGCGTTGACAAAACTAGGTGTGAAGGTCCGCAGATGCCGGTAGAAACCAAGCATTTTGTAAATAACTATGCCAGCACTAAAACCACGACTCAGCTTGAGACTGTAAATAATAGAGAGAGCTTAAGAAAGGAGCCTCAACTCAAGTTTGTAAATAATAACATAGAAGGCCTGAAAATGGAGAATCATTTTGAAGACGAGGGCGACGAGATTGATTAGAGGTAATCCCTGCTGGTTTAATCTGTTCGTTAACAAAATGCAAGTATATTTACACATTCAAACTCTAGTAGGACTCGCATTATAGTTTTCGAAATCCTCTTTGTTCTCGACTTTCGTTTGCTAGCATTACTCGGATTTTCAGAGCTAAATTTTCGTGCTTTGCTGCTTTCTTAGTTACTTGTATTTCTTGTCTTTGTCAGGTGTGCAGATATTCTTTTTTTATTCTCCGTGAAGGTTAATTAACAGTGTTAATACTATGGGTGAATTTTAGAGAAGCCATAGGAGGCTTGACTGTGTTGCGGAAAATTGTCGATACTATGCTGCTGTTGGGTTTCATCTACTGTTGACCTTTGTAAATAAAGGGTTCTATATGTTTCGAATAATCAGATATAACTTGTAAATAATAGAATCAAATTTACAGCTCTTTTTTATCTCTTCCCGATCTGTTAATTATATTTATTCTGCTTCCTTCTCCGTGCAAAATTGGCCTACCTTTCCCCTGTTAAGTTTCTTTATTCAGTGAGAAACATAGATGTGCTGGTGAATGCAAAACGAGACCCCAAGCAGCCTGCTGGGCGGTTTCTTTGGCTGCGGATGGTTGCTTCTCGAATATCATTTTTGAAGGCAATGCTAAAGTTTGTGTTGACGCTTTGGTGAACCAATGCTTGCGTTTTACTAGCATTTAAGTGGATTAGGAAGACTGTTAATGTCGCTCCGCAATGTCTGGGTAGGTGTGCTCGTTTTCTTCCGTCGGTGTCACCTGTCGGTATTGCCTTCTGACGTTCTTTCCATTCGTTTGTTGATGTATTTCCGGTTGGCTTAATGTGCTGTTTTGTCTTTGATGTCTGGCTGTGTTGTTGCAGGCCTTGTTCGTTTCTGTTTTGTTGCTTTGGTTTGTTTAATGAAGCCTTTTTTACCCAAAAGAAAAAGAAAAGAAAAAGGATGTAAAAAGAGCCTCATTGCAACGTCAAGAAGAAATGTTTGGGAGCAACATTTGGAAGGTTCAAATGCGTTTCGGGTGTTTGCTTGAGTTGGCGTTGAATTATGTGTGTGCGTTTCGCCGAGTGGAATTAAAAAAATATAAAAATTTAAAATTTTTTTGGGAAAAAAAAATCAATATGAATATTGTTTCGTTTTTCTTGAAATTTGATGCAATTAAAAAAAAAAAAGTCTCATTTGGACTTCTATATATAAAGTTATGGATTTTAAAAATTTGAATATTTAAGTTGTAATTGGAATTACGGATAATGAAACCTGGTTGATTTTTCAAAAAAAGAAAAAACTAAGATGAGTTTTTTCAAGTCCAATTGATAAACCAAACACAAACGGCTCGCTTGGTACATTTGCTCCAACCAAATAATTCAAATTATTTTGTCTGTTTTTTTTAAAGTAATTTTCAACTGAATGAATAATTCCAAAACTTAACTTAACTCAGCTCTAATGAAAATAATTATAAAATTCCAACTAAAACAGACTAATCAAATGGTAAATAGAATGAAAACATTAAAATAAAAATGTTTGAACAAAAACATTTTGAATAATAAAAAAACATTCAAATGTAATGGAAATATCTGAAATATTAGAAATGGTTGAAACAGATAAAGCCAATTTGTTCTCTCTTCAATTAAATTAATTTCATTTCCATTCATCATGTGGGTTCCATTAGAAGAATTATGCAGCTGGAAATGAAAAAAAAAAAAAAAAAAAAGGAATCTGTCTAAAAACAGCTGCTGGACAGATAATTTTATTATTTTTATTATAATATATAATGATATATCTATTATAGTTTTATTGTTATTATTTAGAAAACGCCATAGAATTTGAAACTGGTGTATTAAGCAACATTAAAGGCTACTCTCAAGAGCTCAAAGTCAATCCTCACATCATCTACGAAGAAGATAGGATTCTTCATTTCTATATATATATATTTTCTCTATTGGGCAAACTTTGTTTTCTTCGATTAAATTTTCGTTGTATTTTCTTGACCAAACAAAGAAAAAAGACGTTGACTGTAAAAAACATAGCAAAACAAGTCCAGCGTTGACAAACTATATTTCACTATTTGTTTTCTCACATTTGGTTTCTCTGTTGTTTCCTTCTTTCCAAGCTTTCCGCCATGGAAGTTTTGACCGCCATCTTGGGGCCAATAGTAGCGGAAACCGGCCGATCAGTTTTCGGATTCATAAACACCAACATCAACAGCACTTTCCAATGGAAGAAGAACCTCAATGAGTTGGAAAAGGAGATGAGAAATCTCATGGACATGATGAGTCAAGCCAGGCGTCAAGTCGAACAATTCGATAACGAAGGCAGTTCATCTGCAGCCAAAGCGAAAGAATGGCTCAAGGAAGTGGAAAACTTTGTGCTGAAGGTGGAATCACTTCAGGCGCGAATATCAGCCAATGATAAAAAGAGTTGCGGATGTCTATCGAGATGCAGTGCGAGGATTAGACTCGGCGGGAAAGTGGCGAGAGCTCTTGAGAAAGTAGGCGCGCTGATAAAAGGCGGTGAGTTTGCTGATGGAAAAGTACTGTCTGAAAAATGTTTGGAAGAGCAAGTGGAGTACATTCCTGGACCGACAATATTAGAAGGTGAGAATACAGCATCGAGAACTCTAGATGAGCTTCTGAGGGTGTTGGATGACGAAAAGTATCGGAGAATCGGTGTTTGGGGCATGGGGGGAGTTGGTAAGACTACCCTGGTGAAGAACTTAAACAACAAGCTGAAAGAAAATGCTTGTTTGAAGCAGCCTTTCAGTATTGTGATTTGGGCGACGGTGTCAAAGGAGTTCGACATGAGGAGGGTCCAGATACAAATAGCCGAGCGGGTGAATCTGGATGTGAAAACGGAGGAAAGTGTGGAGAGAATAGCTAGGAGATTGTATCAAAGGCTTGAAAAGGAGGAGAGGTTTCTTCTCATACTAGACGATGTGTGGGAGAAGATCGACCTGGATTGCTTAGGGATTCCGCAGCCCGGGCTTCAGAACGGTTCTAAGATCGTTCTAACATCTCGGTCCTCGGAAGTTTGTAGGGTGATGATGACGGACACTGAAGTAAAAGTGAATATCCTCAAAGACGACGAGGCTTGGCAATTGTTCTGTCGATATGCGGGAGAGGTGGTGAGCTTAGAGCAGACTAAACCGTTTGCGGAAGCGGTGGCTAGAGAGTGTTGCGGGCTGCCTTTGGCGATCATCACAGCGGGAGCTGCAATGAGAGGGAAGACAATGGTTGAGTTGTGGAAACATGCCTTGAACGAGCTGCGGAGATCGGTTCCTTGTGTAGGAGGTGTAAAGAATCGGGTCTATAACCCTTTGAAGTGGAGTTACGACTCGTTAGAAGGTAACAACACTAAAGCTTGTTTCTTATATTGTGCTTTGTATCCCGAAGATTTCTCAATCGGAGTGAGTGAACTGGTGAAGTGTTGGCTCGCGGAAGGCCTAATAGATGACCAAAATGATTTTGAGAATTCGATGAACGGAGCAATAGCTGTGATTGAAATTCTGAAGGACTCCTGCCTTTTGGAAGATGGTGGTTATGAAGGCACCGTGAAGATGCACGACGTGGTTCGAGACGTTGCGATATGGATTGCATCATCGGTGGAGGACGAGTTTAAGTCCCTAGTTCGGTCAGGGATCGGATTGAGTGAGATTTCAGAGTTACAGATATTGGATTCTGTTGTAAGAGTTTCTTTCATGAATAACAAAATAAACAAGCTACCAGATTGCGATGGACAATGCTCTAAGGCCTTGACCTTACTACTTCAAGGGAACCTCCCACTGGAACACGTTCCTAACCCGTTCCTGCAAAGATTCCAGGCACTTAAGGTCTTAAATTTGAGTGGAACTCGCATTCAATCATTGCCTGTTTCTCTTCTTCAACTCGGCGAGCTTCGAGCTCTCCTACTTGGGGATTGCTTCTTTCTTGAAGAATTACCGCCGCTTGGAGCGCTTAGCAAACTTCAGATGCTCGATATGTGTGCTACTCGTATTACTGAACTGCCTGAAGAAATGGAAAAGCTAACCAACTTAAGGCAAGTAAACCTATCTCGGACTCACTACCTGAAAAGAATTCGAGCGGGAATCGTGTCCAAATGGACTCGTTTGGAGGTTCTAGACATGACTCTCAGCAGTTACCATTGGGGCACTGAGGGAGAGGTTGAAGAGGGGCAAACTACTTTTGAAGAGCTCGGATGCCTCGAGCGGCTTTTCTCATTATCCATTCGGTTGAAGAGCATCCCACATCTTGGCTCCAGGGATCTTAAATGGATAAGAAGATTACGACAATTCCAATTCTTTATCGGTACAACAGCGAATTCTTTGCCTACTAGACATGACAAGCGAAGGGTGACCGTTAGCGGGCTTAATCTTTCGGGAGAATGGGATCAAGAGTGGTTGGTGAATGCAAGTTCTCTCGTCTTGAACGGTTGTTGGGGACTGAATGAGATGCTTCAGGACTTGGCCATAAATGCAGCTGATAACTATGCTGAAACGAACAGTCTCGGAAGTTTCATGGGCCTAAAATCGCTAACCATCACAAGCTCCAACAGCAGTTTACGACCAGGAGGAGGATGTGCTGCCCCATACGACTTGCTACCGAATCTAGAAGAACTTCATCTCCATGGCCTAACTTATCTCTCAAGCATTTCGGAGTTAGTTGGCCATCTCGGTCTACTATTCTCGAAGCTAAAGTTGATCGAGGTCAGGAGATGTCCACGGATGAAATGTCTTCTTTCATACGGAAACTTCATCTTCAGCCTGCCGAACCTGGAAACCGTCAAGGTAAGCTTCTGCAAAAAGTTGGAGGAGCTGTTCAATTACACTTCAAAACAAAGTTCGGAGATAGATCCCGTTGTTCCGAACCTGAGGACACTAGAATTGAAAAACCTTCCGAAGCTAAAAACACTTTGCAGACCAAGAGAGTCATGGCCAAGCCTAGAGCAGGTTCATGTGGTCAAGTGCAATCTACTCAGAAAGCTACCTGTTGATATCCAAAATGCAAATGCAATGAAGGAAATCAGGGGAGAATCTCAATGGTGGAGCGGATTGAAATGGGAGGGTCCCACTACAGATTCGGCATTGCAGCGCTATTTCAAGGACGTTTGGGCTGAAAACAGCGGCAGAGTCGCTCATAGTTGAGCGGTGACAGGTGACTCCAATCAACTTTTGAAATTTCAATTTTTATAGTTAATTTTGTTTTTCAAAAAAAAAAAAAAAAATGAAGTTTCAGTTGTTCTCCCATATTTGTTGAAAAATAATGTTTGTGCTCTGCTCAAGAATTCGAATCTATAAGTACATCTCTCTCTTATAAAAATTAGTTTCTTTTTTGTTTTTTCCTCTATATTTTCTCCACTAAAGCAAATTCTTATAAAATTCGACGAGAAAGAGGTAAATTGCATATTTACTGAAGCTAAATGAAGTAAATAGCATACAGAAAAGAAGAAAAAATGAAGAAGAAAAAAAAAAAGAGAGAGAGAAAAGAGTAAGCTCCAGGATAAATCTTAAGCTGAAGTACAGAAGTTACAATCTAGAGAGAAGGGAAAAAAAAAAAAAAAAAAAAAAAGAGATACAAAAGTGTACTTGGGTACTTCAGTTTAAAAAAAAAAATGTTGCAGGGTCGACGTTGTACTGTCATCATCCCATTGCAATTGGCACCACCATTGAAGATCTCCTCTTATTGCCTTAATTGAGTCTGCATCTCGGATAGCTAGAGGTAGCTTCCTAAGGACATAACAATTGTTGACATTGATCTGCTCTAGGTTTGGCCAGAACTCTTCTGGTCTGCAGAGACTCCTTAGCATGGGAAGGTTCTTCAGCTCCATTAGCCGTAGGTTCGGAACAACGGGTTCTACACCGATGTTTAGGACCCTGAGTGCTTGAAATGATTGCAGGAACAGTTCAGGAACATTCTCGAGTGGAGAATTGCCTTTTAGTAGTAAGGTTGAGGCCACGGAACATTGCATCTCACAATTAGGTATAGTTTTTATGTAGTTGTTCATGAATGAAACTCTGTTGAGAAAGACTGATAACCCTGCTTCTGAAATCTCATGCAAACCAATTTCGGAACAAACTAGGAATTTACATTCATCCTTCCGTGATGACGCAATTTGTATATCGACATTACGAATGACATCATGTATCTTCACGGTCCCCTCACGATCTCCATCCTCTAATAAACAACAGTCCTTCAGAGTTTCAATTACAATGTTTCCATTAATGTTGACTGAATCGATAAAATTTTGTTGTTCATCTAACAAACCTTCTGCTGACCAACATTGTACTAGTTCGCTTACTTTGATTGAGAAACTTTCAGGATACAAAGCAGAATATAAGAAACAGGCTTTGATGTTATCACCTTCTAAGGATTCATAATTCAACTGCAATGAGTTATAGACCTTATCCTACAAGGTACCGATCTTTGCAACTCGTTCAAGGCATGTCCTCCTTGAGCGGTTGAGGAACTTTCTTGCCGAGGCCAATCTGCTTACTGAACAGGCATAGACAACCGAAAAGTCTTTTGCCATCGACTTGCATTCCTGCTTGCACCGAGTTGACCTTGTCTGCAAACTCTTCCACCTCTCCGAGCCACTTTCTCACTTCCATCGTAGGCGAGCTTCCATTTTTTGTAGCTGATTCTAGTTGACGCTTAGACTTCATTCCTAAGATGAATCAGGTTTTGTGTCTCCTTTTCCAATTCATTGACGAACAATTGGAGTCGGAATGTGTTCTTGATCTTAGAAAAACGTATATCCACACAACAAAAATCGGCCAGCTTTTGTCAGTAGTGCAGCAAAAATTGAAGTCAAAATTTCCAATTCAGAACTCTTAAGGAAACTTTCTCAGGACAGAAGTCGCAGAAAGAGCGAAAATGAACTAAACAAGGTGGTTAGTACAAGCTGACTTGAAAATTTTCATTCTTGTTCATGTGGGGACAAATGTCAAGTATCAATCCATGTAACCACGAATCCCATGGAAATAAACAAAGCAAATAAACAATAAAAGACCAGAGAAAAATCCAACCTCCGTGCCGTGAAATTTCCTTGGCTAATATATTTTAATAACTGAATTTTAATTCCATTCTTTATCATATTTACTCCCATGAAGCATTTTATAGAAGGAAAAATGTCATGAATTCCCCCTAAATTTTGTCACTAGTGTTAATATGTCCCGAGTTATGAAATGTACCTGTTGTGTCCCCTTAATTTTAAAATGTGTGTCAATTTGCCTCATCAGTTAGTTGCCGTTAGTTTTTTCATTATCTTTAATGTCAAAATGCCGCGTAAGTTTTGATTTAGTGTCAAAATACCTCATGATCTCTAATATTTGTGTCAAATTATCCTCTGATCGTTATAATCCTAATTTTCTAATAGAGATACTATTTACATGTAAATCCAAATATTTTATAATAAATCTGTTAATCCTAAATTTTCACTTATATTTATCTTTAAGATCTATGAAATTATTATCCTAATAAATAATTTTTTTTCTTGTAAATACAGTATTTACTTTGACATAATTTTGTTAATAAACTAAATTTTTATTAGTAAATTCAGTACTGGTAAATCCAATATTTATAAGTAAATTCAAAAGTATATTTTGTTTTCAGTTTTTTGGTTTTTATGATAAATATGATATTTATTACATAAAACCAAATATTTATTAGAATAAAAAATAAAAAATCTTTTTAGAGTGTCAAAAAATGTATATTTTATCTTCTTATAACAAGAAATAAAGTTTTTACCTAATCTAAAAAATTTAATAATTATTAGATATTTATACAATATTAGATAAATAAAATAAGATAGATACGTATTAAAAATCAGGAAGTAGTTTGATTCAAATATTAAGGATCAGGACCACTTTGACAAAAATACAAAAAGCATGGGCATTTTGACACGAAAGCAAAGTTTAGGAGGCATTTTGATATTAAAAATGATGAAAAAATTTACGAAAACTAAAGAAGGGGGAAATTTGATACATGTGTTGAAGTTCAAGGGGTACAACGATATATTTCATAATTTAGGGGGATATATTGACGCTAGTAACATATTACTGGGGAGTTTATGAAATTTTTCCTTTTTTCTTGTGGAAAAGACCAAGGTCCACTCGTAATGTTGCTATGCAGTCAACTTGACGGTTAATGTGAAGGAAGTATCCAAGATAGGAGGAAGGGAAATACTTAATTCTTTGGACAACCAGGACTTCTTTTTTTCTCTTAGGAAAAGCAAAAACTCTCTCTTCTTTCTGCAGTTTCTTCTCAAATCTAACTGTTGCGACATGGAAGTTTTGAGTTCGATCTTAGGTAAAATATTAGCTGAAACTGGCCGCTCTTTTTGTGGATCTATCTACTCTAAGATCAGTGTCCATGTTGCGGTTCCAGAAGATCCTCGAAGATTTGGAAATGGAGATGGAAAAGCTTATGGATCTGAGTGACGAGGTGAAGCATCAACAGGAATTAGTCGATGGAGATGGAGGGCTGTCTACGACTGAAGTAAATAAGTGGCTTACAGATGTGGAAGAGTTTGTCACCAAGGTGAACTCGGTGCGAGCAGGCGCGGCGGTAGACAATGAGAGACCCTACGGTTGCCTCTACCGTTGCAGCGAGTGGATTAGACACGGTGAGGAGGCGGAGAGGCTATTGAAAGATGGATGCTTACCTTACGGATCGATGGTGTCTGTCAACTGTCCACAAGAACAGAACTACCGATTGAGTACATTCCGGGACCTTCAATAGAAGATCAAACAACAGCGTTGAGAACTCAAGCTCAACTTTAGGAATTGCTTGGTGATGACAAGGTTCGGAGAATAGGCGTGTGGGGCATGGGAGGAGTGGGGAAGACCACCCTGGTAAAGTACTTGAACAACAAGATCAATAGCACTTCCTTGAATCAAGCTTTTAGTATTGTCATTTGGGTGACGGTGTCCAAGGAGTTGGACTTGAAAAAGGTTCAGAAACAAATAACAGAGCGGCTGAATCTCAAGGTGGTCATGGAAGAGAGCATTGAAAGAACAGCTGGTCGACTTCGTCGAAGGCTCAAGAAGGAAAAGTTCTTCTTATTCTCGACAACGTGTGGGAGAGTTTTGACTTAAGAGTGCTTGGGTATCCCACAGCTCGAAGTTCACACGGGGTCTAGAATCTTAGTGACATCTTGATTTTTTGATGTTTGTGGACAGATGATGAGTGACGTTAAAGTCAAGGAGAGCATTCTCAATGACGAAGAAGCTTGGCGATTGTTTACAAAAAAAGCAGGGGAGGTAGCAAGTTTAGAGCATGTTCAACCATTTGTACAAGTAGTTGCTAGAGAATGTTGCGGATTGCCTTTAGCTCTCATCACTGTCAGGACTGCCAAGAGAAGAAAGACAAGGATAGAGCAATGGAAACACGCCCTGAAGGAATTGCAGAGATCCGTTCCATGTATAAGCGGTATAAAGGATAAGGTGTACACCTCTTTGAAGTGGAGTTATGACTCATCAGAAGGTAAGAACATCAAAGCTTGTTTCTTGTATTGCGGGTTGTATCCTGAGGATTTTTCAATTGAAGTAAGTGAACTAGTACGGGGTAGGATGGCGGAAGGTTTATTCAATGAACAACAAAACTTTGAGGAGGCCATCAACCTTGGGATTGTTGTGGTTGAAACTTTGAAAGACTAGTTTATTAGAAGATGGAGCCTCTGAAGGTTCCGTGAAGATGCATGACGGGGTTCGTGATGTTGCCATATGGATTGCGTCATCAATGGAGAATGAATTAAAATCTCTCTGTTGTTCTGGGCTTGATCTGGATGAGATTGTTGTCACAGAGTTATCTGATTCTCTTAAAAGAGTCCTTTCGCAAACGATGAGATAAAAGAGCTACCTTATTGCGGGACACAATGTTCAAAGGTATCCACCTTATTACTTCAGGAAAACTTGCACCTTAAAGAAGTTCCCGAAAATTCCTGCCAGGATTCCAGGCACTCAGGTTCTTGAACATCAGTAGAACTCGTATCCAATCATTGCCTTGTCTCGAGCTGAATGATCTCTATGCTCTTCTACTAGTGCATTGCTATGCTCTCAAGGAATTATCTGGACTCGGAGCTCTTAGAAGACTTCAATTGCTTGATCTGTGCAGTACTCGAATTACAGAATTGCCTGACGAATGGAAAGCTTGGTTAACTTGAAGGAAGTAAATCTAACTCACACCCCATTTGAAGACAATTCAAGCTGGTATCTTTTCGAAATGGACTCGTTTAGAGGTTCTAGAGACGACACTCAGCAGTTGCCATTGGGGTCTGAAGGAAGAGATCGAAGAGGGCCAAACTTATTTCTAGGAGCTGGAATGCTTGAGCGGTTATTTTGTTATCCATCCATTTACAGCGTTTCTTGTTTATGTTCCGAAGCAATTACCTGGACTAATGAGTAAGAAGATTGGAATTATCTGCCGGTCCAAATCCAACAGGAGAGCCCATGCCAACTAAACACGGTGAAAGACGACTTGCTATAAGTGGTCCTTATGCTGGTAGTCCCTATGTCCGAGGATCAATCCACGGGTCGTTCGTCAATCCAAATTATTTGATCTTGCATAATTGCGATAAGCCACTGATCGGATTTCTTCAAGACTTGGCCCATCTAGATTCATTAGCTTTGCCCATAGAAGCAATGTTGGTAGTTTTGTCGGCCTCAAATCATTAAACATCGTAACTGGTAATTTACGGCTAGGAGAAGACTGGACCGCCCCTTATGACTTGCTGCCAAATCTTGAGGAACTGCGTCTTGAGAATCTAACTGGTCTTGAAAGCATTTCACAATCATTTGGTCATCTTGGGCTCCGATTTTCAAACCTAAAATCGATTGAAGTTGTCATGTGTCCCCAGATTAAATATCTTCTTGCTTGTGAAATTCTATTCTCACCCTGCCAAATGTGGAAACAATCAAGGTAAGCTTCTGCTACAAATTATACAGCTATTTCACTCTGTCGCGGAGGGTACTTCAGGTGTTCATCCTATTGTTCCTAATCTGCGGACACTGGCATTGAAACACCTTCCCGAACTACAAGCTCTTTGCAGACCAGAGGAATCATGGCCAAGCCTAGAGAAGTTGATGTAGCCGCTTGTAATCTACTCCGGAGACTGCCTCGTACTCTCCAAAATGCAAACACCATTAAGGAAATAAGAGGAGAATCGGTATGGTGGAGAAGATTGGTATTGCACAATGAGAGTTCAAAGCAAATTCTGCTGCAGTATTTCGTTCCCATTTCCATTCTTTGCGAAACAGATCTAGAAGAGCATTTTCTGTCAGGATTGTTTTCCGTTATCATGAAATTTTCTAGATTGTTTCACCAGGGGAAACAATTTACCGACGCGTGCTCCTGAACTGTGCTCCGAGCACTATTGCAGCTCTGTATGGCCATAAGGAAGAAGTTTGCTGCTAGTAGAATTGAAGAATTATACCTGTAAGGAAACAATGTCAAATCTTCATGCTTGGAAGAAGTTGCCTTGTTACACAAGAAAGTGGGTCTGCATTAAAAATCATTGCTTTGTTTGTATCCATGCTTGTCATCCAAGAAAGAAGAAAATTTAGAGTTAAGATCAATTATCCTAAAATAATGTATACGCAATTCTCGCCCCTATTTTTGTAGGGATTTTGTATAGTCCTTTAGTGGGAGGTCCCTTAATAACATAAGGTTCGAAGTAATGTAAAATGAGGAAGATGTAATAATAATCTAAAAAAAATGTAACCTAGCACATTATAAACTTAAAAGATCTGTTTTGCATGTTATTACATAGAAAATGATGTTTCCAGCAACAATATAGAGGTTCCGAGTTCATCATGTGTTGTGTTATGTTTTTCTTAAATTATTGTTACGTCTTACTCATTTTATTTTACATGAGGAACTCTATGTTATGTTTGAGAGACTATAGAAAAGCCCTATATATATTTATATATCTCTGCAATCAGTCTTTCTTTTGGACATTAAAAAAAAAAAAAAAAACTTCTTGACGTTGATAATCTGTTTCCAAAAGCAATGACTTAATTGGTTGTCTGTAATAAAAAAAAAAAAGATAAAAAATACAATCTACTAGTAAAACCAATCTCTCTCGTTTAGTTTTAATCGAATGGTTGTTCACAACTTTTTTTAAATGTAGCATTTTGTTAGAAAATGTATTTTATTATTATTTTATGCGCATTGTTAAATAATAAAATTATTTATCGATCAATATGTGAAAAAAATTATATGTGGCAAAATAAAGTAAATAAATATTATAGAGTTAGTAAAAAGAATATAAAAAGATATCAAAAGAATATAATGGAATTTATTTTTTTGTTAGAAATGATGTGATTGAAGATGAATATACAGTTTGATGTGAAAGTTACATCATTTTGTGTAAAAGTTTTATCATTTTGGTGTTTTGAATTGGAGATGCTCTAATATTACACCTGACTCACTTAAAGATAAAAGTGTAGAATTTGATTCCTCCACCCTATTAAATATATACACACATATATAAGAGATGAAAAATGAGATGACATAAATATAAGAGGGTGTCTAAAAATCAATAATTCCTTAATTTTCTCTTTATTAATGCCATTTCAAGACCAACTTTATTGGCAAGCACGAAAAGCCAACAAAAGTTAAAAGAAAGATGGCAAAAGGTATCAAACACATGCCAAGAAGTTCAATTTTAAAGCCTTGATTAGCTCCTAAACTTTATTTCGAAACAGGGGGAGAGACACTGAATTGCCATTTCTATTTGGTTAATTACGTGTGTTGTTTTCCTTCTATGGTATTTTATGAACATCTGTCTTAGGTATTTAGCACTATTACCCTCCAAATATGTTATCATTTGACGACTTACCCTCAAATTTTTAATTTTACCAATTTATCATATGAACTTTCTAAATTATGGGCTTAACATTCAGTTAAATTGATCAATAAAAATCCGCATACATCTAATACAAACACTAATATAAATCTTACAAATTCAAATATTTGATTTAATATAAAGCTAACAAAATACAAGTATACAATAATTTAGAAAGTTTAGGAGAAATTATCAAAATTTAAAATTTTAAAAAAATTTGTCAAAAGATGACGAATTTTGGCGCCAAAATGAACAAATGGGAACGTAGTTGATGTCGTTTGGGAAGTAACGATATTCATGTTTTTTTTTTTTTAAGCTTTGACTACCTGAATTTTATCACAAGTGTTAATATGCTCTTGAATTATAAAATGTACTTATTACACTCCCTAAATTTAATATTTGTGTCAATTTACCCCTTAGTTAGTTAATGTTAATTTTTTCGTTATCTTTAATGTAAAATTACCCCATGAACTTTGTTTTATATTTCAAAATAACCCATGATCTTTATATTTGTGTCAAAATGCCTCTTGATATTTAATATTTTGTCAAACTGTCCCCCTAATCTTTAATATTTGCGTCAAACTATTACATATATCTTATTTGATTTATTTCACATTGTATAATTACCAAAATTTTTTAGAGCAGGTACAAAAATTTATTTTTTGTGCTAAAAGAAAATGTATCTTTTTTTGACCCACTTTTTTTTTTGCCTTATTTTAATTAAATTTTACATACATTTTAATTTTCTTAACAAAAATAACTACAACAGATTTTGTTTATTATTTTATTGTCCTAATATTACAATTTTTAGTTTAATTACGATTAATAATAATGTACCAAATTATGCAAACTAATTATTTTTTAAATTAAAAAATATAACTAAGAATGAGTTTCAAAATAAATTTATAATAATTATTTTCATTATGGGTTGAAGTAAACACATGAATGAAATTCGTTATCAGACTCTAACTCTCACTTTCCTCTAACTCTCTAAGCAAGCAGAACATATCCTCGCGCGATTTATCAGACTCGTCACATTTTTCCACATCAGTCGGGGTTTGATTTACTTTCCAGTGTTGTCATCGCTGTTACAACATGCATGGCCACAAGAGTAAGGAACAAATTCACCCATTTTTGTCACTAAAAAACAACTTTTCTACGTTGAAAACTCAATAACAGATGCATGCTGACCTTTGATAATTAAAAATAATTGCATTAATTAAATTAAAAATAATAAATAATAAAAAAAAACGTGGTGGCAAGTTTCCTTTACCTTCAAATCAAAGTTTTCCTTCCATAACTTCGTGAACTGTAACACATCCTAAAAAAGGAATTGTCATCTTCCCGCTCAAATCCTTCTCGATATTGACCGGAGCGACCTTGTGCAGTTGTATTATAACATTGTTGCAGGCGTGATTTTGTTTCTTCATCGTCCCATATCAACTCGCTCCACCAATATCGTGATTCTCCTCTTATCTCTTGTATGCTATTTGCATTTCCGATATTAAGAGGTAGGCTTCTAAGGAGTGAACATTGGAAGACATAAACCTTCTCTAGCCGTGGCCATGACTCTCCTGGAACGCAGAGATCCCTTAGCATTGTAAGGCCGTTCAATTTCAGTATCCGTAAGTTTGGAATAACTAAATTGTAATCAAACAACTTCTCCAACTTGCTGCATCCCCTCACCATCATTTGCTCAAGATTTGGCATTTGAGGACTAAAGTTTTCACCAGAAAAAAGATATTTCATTTGGGGACACCATAATACTGTAAGTGTCTTCAGCTTGTACAGCTTGAGACCGAGACCGTCAACCAATTCCGAAATGCTCTCCAGAGAGGTTATCCATTTGAGGAAAAGTACTTCGAGATTTGGGAGCAAGTCAGGGACATCATTTCCTCTTGCTGAAATTAAACGATACCTAATAACATTGTTGATAGTAAGGGACTTTAACGCTACTAAACTACTTCTGTCAACCGATCTGACAGACAATATGCCTCGAATGATGAAGTTGAGATCTTGAACTTGAATCCCGTTCCAGACCAGAGAGGTTGCATTAATCAACAACCATCCCATCATTTCAGGGTCCCATCTACAATCCTTGTACCAATTGAATGTCAACTTCCCCTTATCGTACTTGGTTGGGGTGAATAACAACGTGTGTGTCAACTCCCAATTAACTGTGAAGTGGAACATCCTTATTCTGCCTATCCGGGTCAATAGGTATTCAGGATCCGAACATGAGTAGTCATCCAACACTATGGACAAGCAAGATAAGTGCTCAAGTGACAAAAGCTCTTCCAAAGTTGCTTCTCCTTCTCTGGCTTTTTGTTTCGTATGCCAACAGAAACGGCTAGCTGTCATATCTAGAAACTCTAAACGAGTCCATTTGGACACAATACCAGCTTGAATAAAACAGAGTTTGTGAGTGCGAGATAGTTTCACTTGCCTTAAGTTGATCAAGTTTCCCATCTCTTCAGGTAAAGTTGCAATATCAGAGGCATGGAAATCGAGCACCTGAAGGCTTACTAGCGCTCCCAGTGGAGATAATCCGTAAAAGATGGGGCAACTGTGAAGAATAAAAGCACGAAGTTCACCCAATTGAAGAAGAGGAGGCAACGACTTGATGCCACTTCTGCTGACATTCAAGACTTTTAGTGCGGGGAATCTTTGAAGGAATATGTCAGGAACTTCCTCAATTGGATTACCTTGTAGTAGTAAGGTTGAGGCCTTTGAACATCGTTTTGCCTCGAAAGAAGCCAACCTGCTTATTCTGTTATTCATGAAAGAAACCCTTTTAACAGAATCTTCAGATAAATCCACTTCTTGGATCTCAGTCAAACCAATCCCGGAGCAAACTAGGGATCTAGAATCATTCTCCTCATTTGATGATGCGATCCATATAGCCACGTCTCGAACCACATCATGCATCTTCACGGTGCCCACCAGAGATCCATCTTCTAATAGACAAGCGTCTTTCAGAGTTTCAATTACAAAAACGCCATTGTTGACAAACTCCTCAAAGTTCTGTTTGTCATCTATCAAGCCTTCAGCCAACCAACACTGTAGCAGCTCACTAACCTCAATTGAGAAATCCTCCGGATACAAAGCACAATACAAGAAACAGGATTTGATGGTTTTACCTCCTAACATGTCGTAACTCCACTTCAAAGGGTTGTACACCTTCTCCTCGACACCGCATATAGATGGAGCAGATCTTTGCAATTCCTTCAAGGCATGTGCCCACAGCTCTACCCTCTTCTTTCCCCTCGTTGCAGTTCCCACGGTAACGAGAGCCAAAGGCAATCCACAGCATTCTCTAGCAACTTCTCTTGCAATCGGCTCAATATGCTCTAGACTTGCTATCTCTCCTGCCTTCTGACTAAACAGTTGCCAAGCTTCTTCGTCACCGAGGGTATTCACTTTTACTTCAACATCTACCATCATCCGCTGACAAACATCCTCCAATCGAGATGTCAATAGTATTTTTGAACCGCTGTGAATTTCCGGCTGTGGGATACCCAAACTGTCTAAGTCAATGTTATCCCAGACATCATCTAGAATAAGGAGAAACTTTTCCTTCTCCAGCCTTTGATGAAGTCGACGTGCCGTTCCTTCCAAGCTCTCCTCCGCTTCCATCTTCAATTTAAGCCTGTTAGCTACTTCTTTCTGAACCCTTTCCAAGTCAACCTCCTTGGACACTGTTATCCAAATGACAACGCTAAAAGGGCGCTGATCCGAAGAAGTGCTATTGAGCTTGTTGTTCATGTTACTCACCAGGGTGGTCTTGCCCACCACTCCCATACCCCAAACACCGATTCTCCGAACATTGTTTTCCTCTAACATTTTCGCAAGTTCTGCTAACAGCGTCCGGGAAGCGTCCAGCTTTTAACAGCGTTTCCACCTCCTCGAGCAAATTTCCAACTTTGCTGCCGAGTCTAATCCTCGTACCGCAACCGCAGAATCTCTCGTCGTCGTCCGTTGCACCTGCTCGCACTGAGTTCACCTTGTCTTCAAACTCTTCCACATCTCTAAGCCAGTTTTCTACTTCAGCTGTTGGTGATCTCCCATTATTCTTTGCCGATTCCAGTTGCTGCTCGATATCATTCTTATGATCCATCAGCCTTCCTGTCGCCTTTTCTAGATCATTGAGGTTCGCATTGAACCGGACAATGAACATGATCTTACGAAACATATATTCATAAAAACAGTAGCCTATTACTGCAACCAAGGAGGAAACGAATATTTTTTTCAATGTTTCATCCCAGATCGAGTTCAAAAATTCCTTGCCCCAAGCCATGATGAGAAAAATTTGTGAAAGAAATTGCGGAAAATACTATATTTTGCCAGTAATGCTCCAAGCTTCTCTACAGAAGATGGTATGTAGAGAATAACCTAAAGGGCATGTTCACTTGAAGACTTCCACACCTCCCTCTGTGTGGGGCCAACAAAAAACAAAAAAAAAAAAAAAAAAAAAAAAAAACGAAACGAAACGTAAAACTACAGCATTTTGGTCATTGGAAGTAATTTCCCTCCTTGCCGCGAAATTTCCTTGGTGGTCACTTTTTTCTCGGTCTTCAACAAAAGCTTTAAAAATTTCAATTATTTTTTACATTTGTTTGGTAATAGAATGGGTCAAATGAGAAGGAAACTTGTTCCCACTAACTGAAGTTGATTTGAAAGTATACAAATAATTAATTAACTAATTAGTTAATCTCAAGGTCTTAAAAGTATAAAGACTAGAGACTAATGGGACGGGAGCAGGAGAATACCACCAATCTTTTTTTTTTTTCAAACAAAAAACCCTTTTATTAAAGGATGATTTACATGATTATTACAAATATGATACTTCTTTATATTTGTGCTCAGACCATCCTCAATATATTTATTTATGTTAATAATATAGTTGCTATAAAAGATTGTGAAAATAAGTAGTATTTTAACATTTATGGTCCAATGAATAAATTTTTTTGAGGAAACCAATGCATAATTTTATTTCTTATGCTATTTCTACTTTTTATTATTATTGTTGTTTTTAAAACTTACAAATGTAAACTTTTAGTATGTAAATAAATTACAAATAAAAATGTTTTGTGATGACATGAAACTGTCAATGTAACAATTAATAAAAATAAATATTAAATTTGATATTGTCTATAAATTTATCGTATAGTTTAACATTTACAAAATTTGATATGGAAGACATCACTCCATTTGGTAGCTTTTTATTTTTTTTCATCCTAATACTCAAAAGCTTCTCTAGAAAAGATGGTATGTAGAGAATTAACGTAAAGGGCATGTTCACTTGAAGACTTCCACACCTCCTCCGTGTGGGGCCAACAAAAAGCAGAAAACAAAAAACAAAACGAAACGTAAAACTACAACATTTTGGTCATTGGAAGTAATTTCCGCGAAATTTCCTTGGTGGTCACTTTTTTCTCGGTCTTCAACAAAAGCTTTAAAAATTTCAATTATTTTTTACATTTGTTTGGTAATGGAGTTGGTTCCCACTAACTGATGAAATGGAATGTCGTGGTCTTAAAGTATAACGAACACCCTCTGTAAGTGATTTACATGATTTTCATAAATATAACGTCTCTTTATATTTGTACTTATTACAGGAGCATCTTCAACCTATTTATCTGTATTTATTACAAAAAATTGTGAAAATAAACAATATTTTACTGCATGATCCAATGCATAATCTTTTTCTTTTTTTTTTTTGGAAACCAATGCATAATTTCATTACTTATGTTTTTTTTTCTACTACATTTATCATCATTGTTATTTTAAAAACTTATAAATGTGAACTTTTCGTATTCAAATAAATTAAAAATTAAAATGTTTTCATAATTACATAAAAAATTAAATGTTACAACCAATTAGAATCAAATATTAAATTTGACATTCAAATAAATTAAAAATTAAAATGTTTCATAGTTACATAAAAAATTCAATGCAGTAATTAATTTGAATCAAATGTTAAACTTGACATTGATTATATCTTATAGAAAATTTACCACAACGTTTAGCATATGATAAATTGGATATGGAAGATGACACTCTATTTGAGAGCAATTTTCTCATTCAAATACCAAAATTTATCATTTACACAATAATTTAACAATACATTATAGATGCTCTAACATCAAATTTTATGTTTATGCCATTCAATAACATTTGATCAAATAAACAAAAGAAAAAAAAAAATAAGCGAACAAAAAATACCCTTTTTCCTTCTCTAATTCTATTCGTTTCTTCTTTATATTTGTTAAATTATTTTTCAAAATCCGCAAATCACCGACGTAAATCACCAGAAAGATTCTATCATAATATTTTTTTAATCATATTTATGTATTTTGTTGGATTTCAACAAAGATCGTGGAATGTCTCAAGTGCTCTTCTTCGAAGAGATTCTGTTAGAATACATTTTTTTTTATTCAAGCATTAAATATATACATATATTTTAGATTGCAACAAAGATGGTTGGACATCTCTAGCTCCGATCACGGGCGTCAATTGCCGGATAGATTCTGTTAGAATATTTTTCAAATATTTTTTGAAGGGATACTTTTGGTTTCTAACATATATATATATATATATATATATATAAAACAAAGATGGTCAAACGTCTTTGACTCATGTCACCGATACTGATCGCTTTAGAGAATCTGTTAGAATATTTTTTGGATTCTAATAGAATAATTTGCTTTTCAACTTCAACAAATATGACTAGATGTCACCGACGTCAGTGCGCCAGTCATCGAAGAGAGTCTGTTAAAATACTTTTAGATTCTAACAGAGTACATATATATGTTTTTGGATTTCATCAAAGATGCCGAACATCATTGACTCCAATCCCCAGATAGATTTTGTTTAGAATACTTTTTGTGTTCTACCATAATATATATATATATATATAAATTAACAAAGATAATCGAATGACTCCAGCTCGGTTCACTGATACTAGTAATCGATGAGATACTAGTAATCGAAGAGATTATGTTAGATTAATTTTTGGATTATACTAAAACGTAATTCAATTAATTAATTTTTTCAGTTATATAATTGAATTCCTTTCGGTTTGTATTTTGTCCAAAAATTATTTTCGTAGAACCCAAAACGTATTCTATTAGATTATCATTTTTGTTATACATCTATCTAAATTGTTTTGCCAAAACCCAAATCATACTGTGCTAGATTATTTTTTCCCTTTTTATACAACTGAATTCCCATGAATTAACATTTGAAAAAACCAAAGCACATTATATAACCGCTGTGCAAAAACCACCAACAAAAAAAAAAAAAAAAAAAAGACATCAAACACAATGATTAACCACAAAACCACTTAAACACATATCGACAGAACACACAAAATAAACCAAGTAATTATTTATGATGTGATGTAAAATAGACTCTGAAACTATGCAGAGATGTCATCTTGACATTAAGGTTAAGGGTGGTTCATTGGCACACTTATTTTGAGTCTTCATACCCCCTATTATAATTAAATTCTTTAATTATGAAAAAATAAAACCTCAAACAATATATTGTATTTCTTTTTATGTGGCAATTAATTTTTTTCTTGTATGTTGTAGTTATATTTTTATTGGATTATATATTGTTGATCCTTAGTTGGTTTTTTTTTTTCGGTTGTATATGATTTTGTTTTTTATTTGGGATATATATATATATATATATATGTGAATTACTTGTGTGGTTTGCCTTTTTTTAAAAATTTTTTTCTAGTGAAAATTTTAATTTAATCTACAAATAGATTAAGGGTGCACTTTTTAATTTGAATTTATCGAATATATTTACAGGATTATGTCTCTACTAAATGTAATAATACTTCTTTAGATTAACAAAGAGATTATACAAATGAATTCACTCTTAGGTAATTAAAAAAAAAAACTCCACAACCTATGATTTTTTTGTTTGTTTTTTTCAAGGAATCTCAAAATATGAATTGTAGGTTATAATGTGACACATTATTTTTCTACTAGTTTGGTTCTTCTCCTTTGCAGATATTCAAAAGTAGAGAAGCTCTAAAATAAACAAAACTAAAAAAAGGTAGGTATGAAAAGAAATTTGAAGTAGTCGAGTACTCTTTTATAAAATAAAAGAGGTTAGGGATAATTTTAAAATAAAATGTTCTGTAATACGTAAATTCAAGTATTTTAAATTTAACAGGAGTGTGTGTTTAGAATATGAATATAAAGAGTTAAAAAGGATGTGTTAATAAGACCACTATAAACTTAGGATTTGTTTGATATATCGGTTCATATCAAAATTTTCATCTCAATTTTTATTTTTTTTGAAAAATTTTTTATCTTTTTCTAAATTTTTTTTTATTTTTTTTAAAAAGTTAACAAAATTTACTATTTAAACTTAAAAAACTTAACTCAAACCCAAACACCAAACAAACCCTTAATTAATTCCTCATTACCATGGGTATTACCTTGAGATACGATATACAATTATACATAGAATTTGGTTAACCATATTAATTATGCAAGAATACAATCAAATAAACACACGCACGCACCCGAAGAAGTAGGAGAGAGAGAAAGGGAAGAAAATGGCCAGAGAGAAATAAGGAGGAAAAGACGGAGATGGCTGACGAGGGAGGAAAGGGATGAGAGACAATGGCCGGAGAGAGATATTGCAGAAGAGAGAAAGGAACGAAGGGAGAAAGCCGAGAGAGAGAGGACACAGATAAGAAAATTACCAAAAAAAAAAAAAAAAAAAACAAAAAAAAGAAACTTGGGGACAAAAAGAAAAAAAAATAATTCATTTAAAAGTAAGAAAAATTACAATAGACATAAATATAAGAGATGAAAAATGATTGCAGCGACAAGGCCATCTCCAACCCACGTGAAAATGAAGTGGAAAAGTTGAAATGGCGCAGGCGGGCTTCTCCAACCAGCCGGCAAATCCAACACCATTTGGATGTGATTGACCTTTTCTTTTGTTTTTTCTTTTGTTTTTTTCTTTTCTTTGTTTTTTGTTTTTGTTTTTGTTTTTTTTTTCAAAAGGAGTACAAAATTAAATTTGTTTTTCAATTGTTACCCCATTTTCTAATTTGGCTTTTGTTAACAAAATAAATTTGCGCTTTGTAATGTATTAATTGATCATTTGTGGGAGGAGTATACTAATTCAGAGGATTAAAAAAATATCAGTTTTTTTTTTTTCTCACTTTTACTTTTATGTTTAGTTATTAAATAGAATGTTTGGTTTACAACTTTTGTTAAATGTAATTTTTAAATTAACATATCAACGATAAATGGGCCATTTTAGTTAAGACTTCCACACCTCCCTCCGTGTGGGGCCATCAAAAAACAAAAAACAAAAAACAAAACGAATCGAAACGTAAAACTACAACATTTTGGTCATTGGAAGTAATTTCCCTCCTTGCTGCGAAATTTCCTTGGTGGTCACTTTTTTCTCGGTCTTCAACAAAAGCTTTTAAAATTTCAATTATTTTTTACATTTGTTTGGTAATAGAGTTGGTCAAATAAGAAGGAAACTTGTTCCCACTAACTGCAGTTGATTTGAAAGTAAACGAATAATTAATTAACTAATTAGTTGTGATGCTCATGAAATGGAATCTCCAGGTCTTAAAGTACAAATATTAGTGAGATAGGGTGTGAGAGCACTACCAATCTTATTAACTTTTATGGTTCAATGAATAAATTTTTTTTGAGGAAACCAATGCATAATTTTATTCCATTGCTATTTCTACTTTTTATCATCATTGTTGTTTTTAAAACTTACAAATGTGCACTTTTAATATGTAAATAAATTGCAAATAAAAATACTTTCATAATTATATGAAACGGTCAATGCAATAATTAATAAAAATCAAATATTAAATTTGATATTGCTTATAAATTTGTCATATAGTTTAACATTTGGGTTTAGCATTTCTCAGCATTTCTCATCCACTTGTTAGGAGTAAAAAACAAAACAGGGAAAAAATAGTCATTTTAATTTTATAGAATATACAGAATTTTGACACTAGTAAATTCAAAATATATTCGTAAAAACACTAGTCTATATCTGCAACCAAGGAAGAAACGAAAATTTGTTTCAATGTTTCATCCCAGATGGAGTTCAAAAATTCCTTGCCCCAAGCCATGATGAGAAACATTTATTAAAGAAATTGCGGAAAAGACTTATATCTTGCCAGTAATGCTCAAAACTTCTCCAGAAAAGGTGGCATGTAGAGAAAAAAGGACCATGTTCACACCTTTTTTTTTTTTTTTTTTGCGCCAGAAATTAAGGTGCATGTCCACTTGAAGATACTTCCACACCTCCCTCCCCTGGAGCCAAAAAGTAAAAATATAAAAAAAAATAAAATTTTTATCAACTCTGAGTAAAAATGATTAAAAATTTTAAAATGGAAATTTGCCATGACTTTACTCTGCGTTCCTATATCAATTCTATTTTCAACTTTTAACTACCAACTTATTTAGAATATGAATTGTCATTTTTTAATCCGTAAATATTTAAAATATTATCATATCAATTGATTACAATTATCTATAAAAAAATTTCAACTCACCGTTACGTGAATTAATAATTAAAAATTAAGATTAGAGTTGATATCCTTAATACTCCTCTATAGTAATTGGAAGTAGTTTCCCGGCTCATTGATGCAAAATTTCTTACGTTCTAACTTTTGTCGGTTTATCTAAGGTCTATAATTGTCCCCCACCGATGGGATAAAGACATGGGTTCTCATTGTAGAATTGGCCATTAATAATCGTTTTCTTTTAAATCAACTTCAGTTAATGAGCGGAAGTTTCCTTCTTATTCGGCCTACTCCATTAGTCCAATACCATACAAATGTAAAAAGGAAATGATTCACATTATAAAAGAAAAGTTTCATGATACTTCATAAAACTAAAAGTAACATATTAGGAATAAAAAGCAGATACAAAGTAGTTATTTTAATTTTACAGAATCTACAGAATTTTGATATTTAGACATTCAAGATATATTCATAAAAACACGAGCCTATTACTGCAACCAAGGAGGAAACGAAAATTTGTTTCAATGTTTCATCCTAGATGGAGTTCAAAAATTCCTTGCCCCAAGCCATGATGAGAAACATTTGTGAAAGAAATTGCGGAATAGACTATATTTTGCTAGTAAAACTCAAAGCTTCTCAACAAAAGATGGTATGTAGAGAATTAAAGGACCATGTTAACCTTTTCTTCGTAGGCCTTTTTTTTTTTTTTTTTTTTTTTTTTTTTTTTTTTTTTCATGTGGCTAGAACGGTGCTTGTTATCACTTGAAGATCCTTCCACACCTCCCACTTTTTGGGCCAAGAAAAAAAAATGAAAAGCCCAAGACTTTATTTTTTGTTCCAACATCAACTCTATTTTCAACTTATAAACACCAACTTATTTAGATTATAAGTTATCATTTTTTTATCCGTAAATATTTAAAACGTGATCATATTAATTAATTACAATTATCTATGAAAATATTTTAAGTAACCGTTTTGTAAGTTAATATTTAAAAATTAAGATTAGAGTTGGTATCATTAATACTCTTCTATAGTTATCGGAAGTAATTTTCCGGCTCCTTGATGCAAAATTTCCTTCGTTCTAACCTTTGTCTGTATATCTATGGTCTATGATTGTCCCCTGCCGATGAGATAAAGGCAATGGTTCTCATCGTAGAATTGGCCATTAACAGTCGTTTTCTTTTAAATCAACTTCTGTTAGTGGGAGGAAGTTTCCTTCTTATTTGGCCTACTCCATTAGTCCATTACCATACAAATGTAAAAAGGAAAATATTGATTTATATTATGAAAGAAAGTTTCATGATATATCACGAAACTAAAAAGTAACTTGTTAAGGATAAAGTAGTCATTTTAGTTTTGTAAAATCTATAAAATTTTGATACTTGACAATTCATGATATTGATGATAAAACTTTTCATGATGTATATCATTGCTCAAATACAAATTATTGAAATTTTTAAAGCTTTGTTGAAGACCGACAAAAAAGTGACCCCCGAGGAAATTTGCCCACGACTTGACTTTGTGTTCAGATATCAACTCTATTTTTAACTTTACGAGGTGTCATTTTTTATCCATAAATATTTAAAACATGATCACATCAAATTGATTACAACTATCAATGAAAAAAATTTCAATCACCATTCGTGAGTTAATATTTAAAAGTTAAGATTACAGTTGGCATCCTTAATACTCATCTATAGTTATTGGAAGTATTTTCTCAGCTCGTTGATGCGAAATTTGTTCCGTTCTAACTTTTGTCGGTATATCTACTGTAACTGCCCACTTTACGTGGCCATTACTTAATTTACTTAAACTACTTAATTTGCTTACTTACTCATAAGACTTTAAATTTGCAGAACTTCCTTTTTTTTTTTTTTGTTTCCTTATCGAAATATATATTTTTCAGTACAATAGTAATTACTGTAATAATTTTACAACTTATATATGTTGAAAAGACATCATCAAAACTAATTGATAGTTTTAGAACTTACTGTCCAAACTTGATTAGTAATAATTACTTACTAATAGAAATTTAAATAGCATATTAAAAATACTTAAATGATATAAAATGTATAACACTTATATTAAAACACATTGTTTAAAATGCAAAAATAACTGCACAGTGGCATCCATGACTGCCCTTCACACTCGGTTCATAGCCTGCTCAGTCCATCTTTTTAAATTGTGGGTTTCTTACCTACAGTATAAATATTTTATGATGAATTTTCACTCAACAAGTACAAACATAATCTCACAAAACAATTAAAAACATATCACAAAACATACATGATCCGTTTATGCTTGATTGTGAATTATCCATTATTATTGATTATGGATTTTCTTATGTTGTCTTATCTGTGGGCCCTGGTGTACGTACTGGATGCGCTCAATCATCAGGTTGTGAGGGTTTCCAAGATCCCCAATAGCATCGAAATCATAGATTGGACTTGCTCCAGATCAACTGAAATTAACTAAATCGATCATCCCCTTGTGGAAGGTTGGCACACCACCCTTAACTTGTCTTGTCTTAGTCTTGTTAATTATTTAATGATGAGTATGCAGTATGTCATACTTCAACATAAATTCTCAAAGTTATAAAACTGAGACATGCATTATGATAGCTTTAAAATATGTAAGTCATGGCATCAAGCATGGAAGTATGCAATATGTCATACTTTAGCATAAATATTAAATATAGAACTTGAACATATCATCATGAAACATATCTACATAAAACATGTGTTTTAAAAACATATAATAAAGTATGTATTTAAAACATAACTTAAAGACTTGCATTACTTAAAGCATATCATTCTTAAAACAATTCAAAATTGTATTGAATTAAACCATTTAAATCTGGCATCTTATAAAACTGTTCAAATATACATCACATTAATCATGGAGTACATTTCATAAAAAACATTTAAGATCGAAAATCGTAGATTTCATACTGTAAGCAAGGTTTTTACTTACTTGTTTTCACACCATAGTATTTTTCCCGTCTTGATCTTTTGGTGCAATAACAGGTCTACATCCGTTTTAAACACCCCACATGTAAGTATTTAATTTAGCTAATTAAATTTCTACATTAGAATTTAATTAGCTATTTATCTATTTTAAATAATTGATCAAATCATCAGGTTGTCTGGTCTGAGCGCATTGGGCATACAAGTCCATTTGACTATGAAAATCTGTATATACAAAATCTCATGTAACCATTGACCAATATCTTTTGGGACTCTTGAGCTAAAACCGAGCTCTTTGTCCTACTTCGACTGATAAAAATATCTAGAGGTCTGACTATTTTGATTTCCGTGATATCTTTTTCCAAAACTATTTTCAACATTTTGTTACCATTAAATGTGAAGATCGATTTATCCTAGTATCCCGGAGATAAGGATTTTTACCAATTTTCATGTCATAAAACTTCATGAAAAAATGCTATCTTTTATAGAAACGTATTTTGAGAAAACTTTCTTATGCAAACTTGTGCAATTTAAAGTATTACATAAATACTGTGCTTTCCTTAAAAAACAAATGCACATTATTAGGGCCATTTAAAATTCTGCTTAAAATAAATACATTTTCTGTAAAAAGATTTCTTCACGAATCTTATAGATCTTAGATAGATCTTTAACTTTCATGTTTTAACTAAAAGCTTATTAAATATTTGACACAATGATTTGCTTAAATTTCATAACAATATAGTGTGAATTATGGAAAATTCTCTCTTTTGAATTGATTTCGTAAACCACATAAAACTGTCTCATAACGTTGTTTCTAAAACCCTCTTCATGCATTAAACTTGTTGGCCTCATCGATATCTAAATCTTTAATGTTTGGCTCGAAGCCTAATTCAAAATCTAAAGTGCTTATTTTTTTGAAAACGAAAGCTTGGAAAATTTTTGTAATCAGGAATTTTCCTGTTTTCCAACAGTTCGTAAATCACCATGAAACTGTACTTTAAAGACATTTCAGAAAATATCATCTACATTAAACTTATTTAAAATTCATAGATCTTAAACTTTCCAGTTTTGGTCAAAACTTGGTTTGGCTTGTAAATCCATATAAAACAGTACCTTAAATGCATTTTTGGTAAAAGTCATTTTCACAAAAATTTTAGATCTCATAAAGATTTAAAATTTCATGTTTTGTCCAAAATCTAATTTGGTCTCTAACTTGTTCGTTTGTATAAAAACCGTGGCTAAATCCTTAGTCAAGGAACATTGTTCTAGTTTTGCCCGCTTTTAAAAATCAGCCCGAAACTCAATTTTAATCTCATTTTTAGACAAAACGATCTCATGAAACTTTTAGATCTCATCAAGATCTAAAACTTTACTATTTTGATTTAAATCTAGTTCGGCCTTTAAGATACTCATTGTTTTGCCAAAACCCATGGATAAGAGATCCTGTTATCAGGAGATCTCATTTCTTATGGTAGTTTTCAAATTATCCTAAACATCTACTCTAAAGATGTTTTTAGACAAATTTATCTTCATAAAAATTTTATAATTTTAAGAGATTTAAAACTTTCATGATTTGAGAAAAAGCTAACTCGGCCTTTAAAACCATCGTTTGGACTAATATCCGTGGCCGCACAGGTTTACTCCAGTTTCTGTCCAGTTTTGTAAAATAGCTTGAAACGTAATCTTATAGTCCGAATTTGAGAACGACTATTTGAGACATAATTGTTCATAACTTCCAGATCTAATTACAAGGCAGCTAAAAACGTCGTTTACATGGTTGTTAGAGCATAAAACTGAGACTGCAAATTTGGACAGGTTTTTAAACGGTTATTACTTGGTTTAGACACTTCCATGTTTCTAAGACATGAGCATAACCAAAAATCATCTTGAACGTAATCATCCCTTAGCTCTAAAGCCATTCAATATAAAATCTTAAACAACAAAAATATAAAACTTATTACGACCCAATAACTGATTCATATAAATTGGTTCTAAGCATAAATTAGTGCTTGAAACTAAGAGGATGAGTTTAGGAGATTTTACCTCAAATAATGCTCTAGCTTTTAGTTTGTGGGAGGTGCTGGAGTTTTGAGAGTGTGAGGGGTGAGAGAGGGACGTTTTTTGCTGAGAAAAGAGAGAGAAAGTGTTGCAAAATAAACACTAAATGACTTGGTTTGCTTATATAGACATAGAGCTAATATCACTTACTTTTTCTCAACTCACTTAAGCCAAGTTAAACTTGGTTAAATGGCATGAGATTGGCTGATTTCCTTCAGCTAAGGACTATTCATGTGCCACAAATGCATGTAAATCTAAGAACTATTCATGACATCACCTAAAAATTTTTACCACAAAATTTTGACACCTATTCCTTGATTTAAGGAAGGATGTCTGTTGGCTTTGTTGGCTTTCTAAAAACCGTGGGTTGGCTGCTGTTAATTAACTGAAAATACAGCTCAATGCTTGCTCTTCGGTCTAAACTTTATCCGGAAACATTTCCAACAGTATTTTTGGACAGTGTAAAATGCCCATTTTTACTCTCCTCCACAAATAACTGATATATTCATACTCAAACTATTCCATATGGTCCATAATTGTACTTGGGTCATTGTAATGCCAGAAGACACTATCTGGTTGTCTGAAATAGTAGTCCAAGCTAAGGTGCTACTCGGTATAGGAAATTTTCTCCGTTTTACTCTGATTTTCATACAACTCATATTTTTATTTCCTAGCAGTATCATAGAGTCAATGAATACTCTTAATTCCTTAATTGGCCATAATTCAATATCTGACAACCTGAAATTGCAGTCTGAGTCAAAATCATATAGTACGGAAAATTTTCCCGAAAAAAGTTGAAATCGACCCAAAATGATTATCTGAGGTACATTATATTGAATAAGGCTATCTCATAGTTTTGTTCTATCAAAACTCTAATTATCCCGGTAATACACTAAAATTGACGGTCTAGGAATTATACTGCACGTGCTAAGGATTTTCGTTGTTTGGCTGAATTTTATTTGCTTTCATACTTATATTCTTAAGCTTATTCATATTGTCCTTATAATTAGTGTAAATTAACTTACTTTTTCGCATTGTTCGTTAATTTAATACTCCACACAGTAAAAATTTGCACTGTATGACTTTAAAACTATATTGGGCATTCTTATAAATTAGGTGTCCAATTTAATGTATATGGAAACTTTTATGCTTATTCATATAATTAAAGTTTCCTTATTGAAACTTAATTCGATAGAATAATTACAATATCAAGTTACACTATCTATGGCAATATAGACATAAAATATTGGAATTATAAAATTTTGGATTTATTATCATAAAATTCATATTTCCATCAAACGTGATTTTACGAGGACAATTTTGGACTTAATCCCTTTTAACTAAGGTTGTTAAGTCTAAAATTTTTCGGTCATTACATCTATGATCTATAATTGTCCCCCATCGATGGGATAAAGGCAAAGTTTCTGATCGTAGAATTGGCCATTAATAGTCGTTTTCTTTCATCCATTACCATACAAATGTAAAAATAATTGAAATTTTAAAGCTCTGTTGAAGACCGACAAAAGAGTAACCCCGAAGGAAATTTCGGAGCAAGGAGGGAAATTACTTCCAATAACCATAATGCTTTTTTTTTTTTTTGGTATAATTAGTTAATTATTTTTTTATTTTTCTAAATATGTGATTCTCTCACATTTATAACCTCATTATGCACTCTATTAAAATTACTATTACTATTCCCCATAAAACTCACCACACTATTTCAAAAACATCATCATTCTATATATAAAAAAAAAAAACCTACAACATGATTTTTCTCCTTAATTTCAAATTCTAAAATATAAGCACAATAGATGAATGGTTGAAATTAATTTGGATCTTCTATTCATTTTTTACTAAACCTAAGAGAGTTAGAGTAAGGGAGTGTTCATATTATTTGTTCTAGTTACGGGGTGTCTATGTTTATGGTGAAACACGGTAAGTAGTGCTAGTGTAGTCCTGCCTTGAATTTTTTGCCTTCAAATGGTTGATGCCATTTTCAAGATATTGTCTTGTAAAATATTTTTTTTTTCCTAGCATAATATTGTTGTTGGTTTTGTTGGAAGTGTTCAAACAAAAGTCCCACATTGATTGGACATGAAAGTGAGAATGGGTATGAACAATTATGGCTAACTCATCCTTAGTGGTTAACCTTTTAGTCTAGAATCTCAAGGACCTAACAAATGAGTATCAGAGCCAGCTTCTAGACACGAACACGTGTACGCATACCAAAGGAATTTGGACAAAGGTTAATGGCAGTTGAGAGGTCGCCATGGAGGGAAAATCTATGACGTGGTGGAGATCTCGATGGAGTCGTGATCTTCTAGGCTTTTCTTTTTGAGATATATGGATGAATTGATGGACTATTGTTGAGGAAATCACTCGCAAGATTTAAAGCGGTTCATCCTTGATGTTAATTTATCAAATAATTCAGTTAAAAAAGTTCTTTCATCCAACTCTAACAGTTTTTAAACTTGGAGAGCTGCAAATGCACACAATAATTAGATGCGGGGGAGGAACAGAGTTTCAATACGAAAATAAGCATCAAATGGGTTTCTCATAACATAAAATACAAGCTCAAAAGATGATACTAACAAAATTATAAGAAACATATTTTTAGAAATATCTTGAGTGATTGTACATTTGATCTAGCAGTAATTTTACACTCACCTTAAAATCGAGATCTTGATATCAAAATCTCCGACCCAAGTTCATAAAAGGAAACAAAAAGTCTTTTGGCCATACAATATCAATAAAATGCAGCAATGCTTAAAAATATAGGGAGCACATTTTCACATGATCTCGAGCAAGTCAAGAAAACAAAGATTCACGTGAAGAATATGCATACAATGGCTTATGTAATTGTCCATATTGCTCAAGGTTGTCAAAGCTATAATTACTCCAGTAAAATCAGTGTTTAAACAAACAAAAAACGTGTGGCTGGGAAGGAAATCTGATGCAAAGCCTCAAAAAAAAAAAAAACAAAAAAAAAAACAAACAAACAAACCAATGAATGTCGTTATTACTTCCCAAACAACATTAACTACGTTCCCATTTGTTCAACAAGAAATGTTAAAAAAGCAGCCAACTTTGCCTGTTAAACTCGTCAGCCTTTGACAACTCATTCTCTAAATTTTTGATTTTGACAATTTACTTTTTGAACTTTTAATATTGTTGTAATATGTTTTATTTTGTTAACTTTACATCATGTTCAAGATTTGAATTTGGAAGATTTGTATTAGATTAGGAATTTTTTTTTTCAAAATTGATGTTTTCCATATATCGTAAAAATTTTAAAAAAAATTTTAGGGGATAAATTATCAAAATTAAAGAATTTAGAGTTAAGTTATGACAAATTTAGAGAGTAATGGCACTAAATACCCAAGATACGACAGCATGATTGACCGAATTAAAACGACAATTCAGTATTCGTCCAAAAAAAAAAAAAACGACAATTCAGTGGCCCATCCCCTGTTTAACAAAGTTTAGGAGCTAATACAATGATAAAATGGGAAATTCTATGGTGCCCCACCGATGGACGGATGGAGTTAAAAATAGGCCTTTAGATCCATCAACGGATATAGATGATGTTATGTACAGAATATGAACTGCAATCAACTTCATAAGATTACACTCTTCCATTCAAATATAATAATTATTAAAATAACCCCAAGTTTTATAAAATATTAGTTTCTTCCTAAGCCAATCTCAAACATCAATCTTATTGTTCGTAACCCTAACAAACATTGAAATGCGATTTTGCCCCCAAAACTTTCAGGACAAAAAAAAATCTTTTTCACTACAAAAAAAAAAAAAAGGGGGGGGGGGGGGGGGACCCAGATTCCGATGGTTGCCATTGCTGTTGTTGGGGTGAGACATTCGATCATCCATATTGAACTTAAAATAGTATAGTAGAGTATGCACTATATTAAAGTAGAATTTGCCCACGATCGGCACCGGCGATCGGAGCTGGAGACATCCGGACATCTATGATTAAAAACTAAAAATATTCTAATCGAATAACCAAAATATTTTAGTAAAATATGCATTATACTCTACTAGAGTATGCCGGTGACCGACACCGACATTCAGAACCGGAGATATCTAGTCATCCATGTTAAAAACTTAAAATATTCTAGTAGATGCTCCAAAGAGTATGTCGGCGACCGGCATCGGCACGGGCACCGGCGATCGGAGCCGGTAATATCCCGCCATCCATGTTGAAAACTGAAAATATTCTAATAGAATATTCAAAATATTATAGTAGAGTATGCATTATACTATACTAGAGTATACAGGCGACCGGTGCCGGCAGCCGGAGCCGGACTACAACAAAAAGTGCTTTTAACGACACAAAATTTATGACATTTTTCTTAAAATGTCGTAAATGATTCTTAAACGACATTTTATTGCCAAATGTCGTAGAAGACACTATTTTACGACATTCAAGAGAAAAATGTCATCAAGTTTTTTTTACTGCGTAAACAAGATGATATAAAAATGCCTACAAATGTGTGGATTTTTACATGTATTTCACTTCACGACTTTCTACTTAACAAGAACAAAACAAAATAAAAACAAAAAAAATTGTCAACATGTGAAAACAAGCATAACCTAACGAACTTAATCCGCTTTAAAGAAAGAAAAAAAATTTCACCACTTTCGTCTCAATAGTCTTGTTTTTTTAAGGACGGTTCATAAAGTTAAAAAATCAAGCCCAACCATTTATCAAAAATATCTAATATATAAATTTCCTTCAAACTAAAAAAATCATTTGAGCTCTTCATTGTGTTGCTTTATTTTCATCCAATTTTAAGAGTTAATTTCATTTCTTCTTGGTCTATTAGTAATTAAAAATTAATGCATCCGTCGTATTTTTATACCTGAAATTCCCAAGCATATATAACTTGAAACTTGCTGGGAAATGCATATATGCAAACCTAAGAACAGAGAAATACACTTCAGGACATCGAATCATATTTACAACCAACATAGTTTGGAGATATTCCGATAAGAATGACTTTTGTGATCAAAAAAACAAAACATCTTTCATCAATTTTCACGATCACCAAATAAGTAATGGATGACCGGAGTCACCTCTAGCGCAAATAGGCTTGGCATAACAATCTTTGATTGATGTAACAAATATATGAACAATGCCAAAGTCACAAAAAAGATACAATTCTATGCAAATACAAGTAGATATCACTAGCAAGTACAAAAACAGAATTAACATTCTATACCAATAAGCTTCTAACTAGAATACATAAGGAAACCAGCCTGACAACAAAACAGAGAACAGAGCATAGCCATCGAAAACGAACAAGACACATTACATGAGCAACAAGTGGGAAAAATTGCAGAGATGAGGCAGCCTATCAAGATCCTGACACATCCAGATATTGAGGTGCAATTGCTCTAATAATCTCAGAATCCATACTAGAAACATTTCAATTCATAATTCCAATTAAAAAAGTCAAAGAAACAAACAGAAAAACATATATATATATATATATATATATAGATATATTAACCAAGAGTTGGTACAATTTGCTTCATTCTTGGGTCTACGATAAATGAGTCTCAGTACCAAAACAAAAAAAAAAATAGCAAACCAATTTGGCATTTCAACAAACAGTTGATGCACCCTACTAAAATTCGTTCAACAGAGGATTTAAAATAGTATATATTTACATTTATAATTATGTATATATTTATATATATATATAATTAATATATTTATATATGGTAACTTCATTCGAAAAGAAAATTCCTAAAAAAAAGGATGGATAACTGACATTTTCATTTATGATTATAATTAAAGTTACATTTAAAATAGTAAACCTGCAGGCAAACTGCTGCAAGAAAAGGAGGTAAACTAAAAATTTTGTAGTTGGCGCTAGAATGCTTTGTTAAAAAAAATTAAATTTTGGCGCTTTATTTCGGAATTTGAACTTTGGAGTATCAGTTATATAGGAATCCTGTTTACGCGTTCAAATCATTTAGTTCCACTAACATAAAAACAACTTTCTTCTTTCTACTCCTCTTCCCTTTTCTTGTTTCACCCAAGAATCTCAGCACGTCTTGCTGCTAACAGGTAATTTAATTTATCGTCTTATTTCTTTGCTTTCAATTCATCGTAATTGGTTTTGCAATTCCTTGGTGCGGTTGTTCGCCAGATCAAAATCAAACACTCATATTTGCCATCCAATCGCCCGGATTAGAGCCTCTGTTACGGTTTCGTCCGGCAATGCATCAAATTCTTGCAGTAATCCCCCTACATGCGGTGGAGGCCGATTTCACCTTCCTCAAGGAAGTGAAGGTCCTTTTATTGGGCTCTTTTTTTTTCTGTTCTTTTTTTTTTTTTTTTTTTTTTTTTTGCATGAATCCATTTAATGGGTACTTGAACAGTGGCTTAATTGCTCTTGATTTTTTCAGGCAGTGAAAGGTTTAGAAGGCAAAACTAAAAGAAAACCAATGGCTTAACTACGTCGGCTTGGAAACCTAGAGAGAGAATGGTTGAAAGAACGCTTGAGATAAAAGTACCAGCAGAAGATTGTGATCCTGATGATTCTGTTGATGCTCTGTCCTCTGTTCTACCCAAGATGCTATGTTTCATATCAAAAAGGAGAAGAAGACCCAAAACGATGCCCTTTTTTTTTTTTTTTTTTTAATAATTCTGTACGTTGAAGGCCATGGGAGAAGCAAAAGAAAGTATAAGATTAAAATGTATTTTGTATAATTGCATGTAGATGATATATAGAACATGAGAATCGTTTTATTCTTGTGAGTTTTTTTTAGATGATTCTTCTTGTGAGGTTTAGTATCCAAATATTATATTAAATTCAAATTTTCACGAGGAAATTATAATTTATAAAAAATGAAAAAGAAAATTAATTAATTTTTTTCCTAAAAAATTATTGTTCTTTTGAAAATACAAATTCACGACATTAACTAAATGTGGTGACAAGATTTACTCACGACATTTTTTGGCCGTTGTAGAAAATATATCTACGAAAATGGAAATATTTTGATGATGGTATTCCAGTGTTGTAGAAAATGAAATAACGACATCCTTTATGACATTTGAAAAAATGTCGTTGAAAGTTTTAGACTTTTCACAGCACCCCCATTCAGAGTTTTGCAAAAATGTCGTCAAATCTCTTCGATGACATTTTCTAAATGTCATCGAAGGCCTTTTTTGTTGTAGTCCGACCATTCATGTTGAAAATTGAAAATATTATAAGAGAATCCAAAATAATATATATATGTTATTATTTGAGATTTTTTTAAGTAACAGGGGCAATTTGGATAAGCATGTTAGTTGACCTTTGATTTTGTAGGTTGACCTTTAACTAGAACTATTTTGTATTATATTGATGAAGTGACAAAATTTTAGTTTATATTAGTAAAGTGATGTCCAAATTTATGTTATTTAGGTGCTTTCCCCCTCTATAATTTTGTCTCCATTCCAACCTCCAAAAATCTATCTCTAAATATCCTCCAAACCCCCTAAGTATATGCCATATGGGATAGAATGTATATAATTTTTTTAAATAATAATCAGAATAATAATGAAGCATGTGATCTGATATGATCACGTCTATTTTTGTTTTCATAAAATGGAGATTTTGGGCCATTTGATTTTCATCAGAAGGTCTACAATTTTTACCCTATCAGTAGAGAAAAGTAAGCTTCTCCCACCATAAAAACCCCTATGCAAAAAATAACCAAATACATTCTAAGAATTCTATGGCAGAATAGGATTTTTTTGAACCGTCATGTCTATTATAAAAGTTGTTTGCTTTATATGTTTTTTCATTTGACGTAATTTTGATCATATCTAATATTTAAAAACTTGGATTACCAATAAAAGGGAGCGAGACTGCCGTAGGACCCTTTTATATAGGCATTATCTGTAGTGCTCGTTTGTGCAACTTAGGATTGATATTAGATGCTTTTCATGAATACCCAAGTATATCAGGTCTATTTTAAGTTAGGTTGTATTTGATATATAAATTTATACACTTATATATATTAAAACACTCAAATCAAATCACATGCATTTTTTTTTATCAAAAAAGAAATGCACGTATAAAGTTTGCAATCTTTTACAGCTATCAGACACACACAATTTAAGAAATAAAAAAACAAAAACTAAAAACAAAGACGTAAGCTTTATCTGTAGCTTAACCTTTTTGTCCAAAAACCCTCCCATCCCTTTGAAAGATAAAGAAAGAGAGAGAGTATAAAAAGTTCTACAGGTTGTAAAAGAGTTCTATTCTCTGACGTATCACGTATGTGTATGATCTGAATTACTTTTTCTATTTCTATTTTGTTCCTAGTATACTCGTTTAATTTTCTTTCTCACGTTTTCATATTTTTGTTTTTTGTTTTTTTTAAATCATTTCAATAAATTTGAGTGGGAGATTTTTCCTCCTCTTCATAATGCACTTTCGTTGCTCTTTCATATATCTAGGACTTTATTTATTTTTTTCTTTTCTTTCTTATTTTTTCTCGCACATTTTCCCTAAAAATTTTTGGTTTTTGACATCTTGTCTCCTGAATTTTTGTAAGTACCCAATTTTCTTATTTCCTATTAAATTGGAGATCAAAATCTCACATATTAAAGTAATAAGTCTATTGGTAGAGTTAATGATTTCAAGGACCACCGCCGTCACAAAGGGATCTTCCAACCCGATCGTCAACGAGCCCGATCCAAAAGTTGAACCGGACTTGCAGCCCCAGCCACCACCACCGTCAAGCATCATTAGCTGGATTGCTATCATGGATGAAAAAATACAGCTTAGTTGGAGTTAAATTTTAATGCCAAACAAAACATAAGTTCATCTATTGCTATCAAAAGTTTGTAGTTAAACACCGTATAACCATAAATATTTATATTTTGTTCACAGGACAAGCATTTAAAACATTTCATGAGTTTTTCTTTACTTTGTGATTCTCCAACTCTCTGATTCAAATTGCATGAAGATGAAGTTGCAGGAAGATATGCCATCAATCTCAAAACACATAGAAAGTAAAAGAGAGTTTCTACTTATTATTAAAAAAAAAAAAGAAAAGATTCGGCAAGGGAAGGAAAAGGAAAAAAAAAAAAAAAAAAAGGGCTTAGATTTGGTATAACCCAGTATATCCTCGTGACAGTTTTTAACCACACATGTTAGCAATCCACGAGTTTATAGCCACTTGATGGAGCCCTATGGATAGTTACTCTCAAGGCAACTCTACCACAAATTGTCCCCTAATAAAAATACTTTATATTTTACTCAAAAAAAAAAAAACTTTATTAAAAAAAGGGAGGAAAGAGCCAGGTAGTATTTTTAAAAGAGAAAAACTGTGGTAGAACCTTTTTTATATACCTTATCTGTAAAACTTATTTTTAAACCGTTAAAAGTAATCGAATGGCTAAGATATTATTTTTGTATGATAATTATTATGCACTTGATCTCATACTAGTATAGACTAAAAAATTAAAAAAAATGAAAAAAAAACTTCTTTTACTAGCACGACGTCCGCAGGGAGCTCGTCGCCGGTTTCTACACAGGTGGTCGACCGTGTAATACCTAGATTTTCCGATGTTACTATTTCCTTTCAAAGGAATTAAATGTATACCATCAAGGTATTATTGGAAGAGAAACTCGGTTAAGAGTTTTCTTACATTTTATGAGTTTTCAGTATCAATAAAACTAAAAAAATGGATTATGTAGATTAGAAACGGACCTTTTGAGTAAAAAGGGACGAAAAGTATATGATTTTATGAAAGTCAAACTTTGATCAAAAAAGTCGACTTTGACCAAGAAAGTCAAAGTTTGACCAAGAACGGTCAAAGGAGTGACTTTGCAGTATTTTAAAATAAAGTATACTGCGAAAACCGTCTTTACGGTTAAGATAGCATGAATAGGCTTTGAAAACTAGCTTAGAAAATCAAGCACACCTAGTGGGAACTAAAGACCAAAAGGGCTCGGAAAAATAAGAAAAAAGTTTTTACAGTCCATTTTTACGCAGATAAATTTTGGACTGCAGTCGAGTTAAAACAGTACTGAATTGTACTGTGTATTAGTGAACACAGTATTAGATTTATCTGTGTTGGCTTAAAATGGGTTTGTTTTCAAAAAGTAGCCAAACAAGGCCTTAGGATGACATCATATACATTTTAAATTATGACATCATCCTTATTTGGAATTATGATATCATAATTCCATGAACCAAGCATTAGATGACAAGTGTCTTGTTCTAGAACAATTTTTGCTTGTTCTCCAAGGGGGATGGCCGGCCACCTAGCATGCCATTTGGCAAATTTTTCAATACTTTAGGGGTCAAAATTGAATTTTGAAAAGTTCTCATTTGCCTATAAATAGGGGTGGTCCTTGTTCATTTTTCACAACCTCTAGCCAAACTCTTGCCATTTTTCTGCCCATCAAAACCGAAAAAGAAAGTGAGAGGGAGCCAAGAGAAAAACCAAAATTTTCCTAAACCAAGCTTAGGTTAGTGATCGGTTTGCAAGGGAAAGCTAAGGGGAGAGTTTGAGAAAGTTTTCCCAGCCTTTTCTAGGCTTGCTGCCGAGTGGTTAGGTGCAGGAAAAACCAAGAGAGAAACTGAAAAATTAAGGGGAAAAGTTAGGGTTAATTCGGGTGTGATTCAATCAACCGAAAACAAGTTTTGAGACCATTTTCTTGGTCTAGGGTAGCCACGGTTTTGAGCTAGGGGGAGGAAGAAATTTTGTGACCAAAACTTGACTTTGGTCTAAGGTAAAAATCTAGAGCCCTAACTCTTTTATTTGAGTTCAAATTCAAAGTTATAAGGTGATTCAATTTGGTTGTAAGGACATAAGTCCATCTTCCATTTTATGCCCTAGTAGGTTGTATGTGCTTGATTTGTAGATCTAAGGGTGTATGGCTTGAATTCTTGCATTGTTGTGCTTGTTTGTGATTGATTTTCATGCTTGATGCTTAGGGTTGTATGTCCCCTGATTTTGTGGTCCAAAATCTGCCCTAGGCAGTGCATGATTGGCTGCTAGTTTAAGGGTGAATGATTGATGCATGTATGAATGTAATGCAAAGATAGAACCATGCAACCCTAGATTAGGAGATTCGGTTTAGGGCTGCATGGACACGTTGGGTTAGCATCATTGAATATGTGGGATGTTAGAAACGCTGCATGTTTGCTGTGTAAGCTCCCGAAGTGGTCGGTCGAGTTAGAATCCGAAAAATAGGACGTTAACCGGACTTAACAACCGAAACTGCCAATTCGGATTCCAAACTGGCCAGTTTCGGGAAAAGTGAAATTTGAGGCCTTTAGAGGCCGAACTGGGTAAAACTTAAAACATAAAAGTTGTTCAGGAGGGTTTTTCCTAGGGGACAACGCGGGCAGAATCCCAAAATGAGACTCCAATGGTCTCTGTTTTTACAAAAATCCGTGGCTGGTCTGCCCAGACCAAGTTTACAGGATCAGCCAGTTTCAAACAAAAACTGACGCAAATACAAGCAGAACTGGATTTTTCTCAAAACATAAAAGTTTTAGGATTTTTCGAAATCTAAAACTTTCATGAAGAAATATTTTTCAAATTCAATTCCGATTTTTAAACTGACACGGATTTCTAAAGAGTGTGCAGGAAAGAAGAAACTCCTGCACAGGATTTTCTACAAAACAGTACAGAAAAATTGTATCTTTTCCAAAACCACTGTTTTGACTAGGGAAACTGTTTCAAAGGCAGTTTCCAGTCCTAAATGATTTTATAAAAACCTATTTTAAGGATATGAATTTTTATAAGTTAAGTAAACGATTTTTGAAGTTAAAATTACCCAAGTTTCCAAAGAAATGGAAAATGGATTTTTTTAAACCAAATTGGGTAAGCAAAATGATTACGGGTAATAACCGAATATAATATCCGAGTTACTAGGCCAAAGCCTAAAGCTCAAGTTTAACCCATATAGGGTTAACTTTAGTTAATTAAGAGTTCAACTATTATTAACCTTAAGGGTTAATCAAGATAACCCTAAAGGATACCAAGAGTAATAAATTGGGCTAAGATATAGGGTTAATTAAGGAAACCCAATAATTATGATAAAGCCCAAGGTTAGGAAAGTAATCGAACCCTGACAGTATGTATAGGGTTTAGCACATGAGGTTATCCAACGTAACCTCTTAAAGAATTAATTCATATTGGGTTACTATCTATAACCCAGTAAGACATCTAGTATCAGGGACATACAATTAGGATTATGTAAGCATGTTGATTAGAGTATCAACATTCTGCAACACTAACTAAGAACCTCACCTATGTCCTTCAAGGAGCAGGAGAGAACCTGCAGCTGTACTCGGAAAAGGAGCAGCATAACGCAGGACATAGCAAGAGAGGTAAGTACAACCACCGCCTACAGCATAGGCTTTGTTGTGGTACTTGCCCAAGTATGTTAGATGTATGCTAGGGATGTATGTTATGCGGTTGTTGATCCTATGCTATGTTGTTATTGATGCTATGTTATGTTGTTGTTGCTGCTATGTTATATTGTTAGTGCTAAGTAATGTTATTGTTGTTATGTTATGTTATTGATATGCTATGCAATATGTCATATGTTGTATGCTAGGTTATGTAGTATGATAAGTTAAGGTATGTATATGATGAATATTATGTTATGATTACATGAATCCTAGAAGTATGAGAGCACGAAGCATGTTCACAAAATCTTATAAAATAAGATCAAGTATGACATGATAAGATGAAAGGAAAGTAAGATGGCGAGCAAGTCGCCTGTGTTGTACCGACCCGAGTAAGGTCGGGTTGGACTATGGTTTGAGTTGGAAATGGTTTGGCCGTCCCAACCACTCATAGTCGCGCGCCCGGTACATACACACAAGTAAGGGGCCCATAAGTAAGATAAGAAATGAAAGTAAGTTAAGCATGAATTGAGCATAAAATAAGCATAAATGGACCATGCATTATGATGTATGTTATGCTATGAAAAGGAAGTCATGATATGATGATGTATGCTATGCTATGATAAATGAAGTCATGATATGTACGATATGCTATGGTAAGTTAAGTTAGTATGTGAAAGATTAGATCATGTTTGTTTATGTCGTGGTATAGGAGGTTGTACTTGCTGAGCGAAAGCTCATTGTCTTACGTTTATGCTGTAGGTAAGCAACCGTCAGCAATGGTTGATGCAAGATGGAAAGGCATGGCGGGGCAAACTGTGAAATGTGGGAAATGTAGCCGCTACGCGTTTTGTCCTTTACGTAATTATGTTATGGTAAATATTTTGATAAAGACACTTTTATATGTTGCACTCGTATGCCATATAAAAAAAAAAAAAAAAAAAATTTCCGCTGTGTTTCATAAGTATGTAAGTATGTACGAGAAGATAAGTATGTATGTATGGTAACGGCCTGTGCTAGGCGGGTCGTTACAGAGTTGGTATCAGAGCGGTTCCCTGCGATACGATTTCACAGTCTGCCTACCATCGCCACCATCATTGTAAGTTACATATGTGTTTTATGTATATGCGTAAGTATTTACGATAGGATTATGCTATGATAGACGCGTGAATATGGAGCTCGCACGGATCGATGCCGGGATAGGAGAACCCCAGTATGAGGTGGGTCCGATGTTTCCCGAGGACCCGATTCCTGCTATGCCCTTACAGGAGATCCCAGCCCTAGAGGCTGAGGACCAGATGGACGCCGAAGATGCTGTTAATGATTTGATTGCTCCGGAGGACCCACCGGAAGACCCTCCCGTTATTATCATCCATTGTGACGACGAGGACGACGAGGACGATATGGAGCCCGAAGCCGAGCAAGGTGACTGGGTGGAGGACGTTGACGACGCCAAGGGCGATCCCGAGGAAATACTATTCCACGATGGAGATTGGGACGTAGACTCCGACGTCGAATTCGACGTTTCGACGATCACGCTTGAGGTTATAGTTTAGTTAGGGCCGATATGTGTTTATTCTTTTGACTATAAATGATGGTAGAGTGGTAAACACTCCCATCACTTATTTGATTATATACAGTACGATGGTAAAGTAATAGGCACTTCCATCATATTTTGACTATGTATATATAAAGATATGTATGTACAGTATGATATAATCTATTTGTAATTACAGTATTGTAAATTACAATATACAGAGTATGTATATGATGTACTTTTGAAAGTGTACATAAAGACCGTGCAGACACGGGATTTATATAACAAAAGTATGTTATATATTATGAAAGTTATGTTATATTATGATAAGTATCTGTTATGATACCTTTTATATTATGATATGAAATGAATGATGTTACGGTATGATGTGACGTAATAAGCCATGTATGAAAGAAAAGATACTAATAGTACGATGATATCTTTTCTTATAGGATTTAAAAGATGGTACGTCCACGAAGAACGATACCACTCAACCCGCCTGAGCCAGATCTATCGACCATTGTGGCAAGTCTACAACGGCAGCTGCTAGAACAGCAACAAGAGACGGAAAGACTTCGAGCTCAGATAGCTCAGATGAACCAAGGACCCGGATTCACGAGGTTCCACCCCGAGCTCAACCAGTACCTCCAATAGTACCCCCAGTACCTGAGGGTCAGCCAGAAATTCCTCAGAATGCTAACATTCCGATGGCACCCGCTGGAGGACAAATAAACCTACAGCCAGTGAGGGAAGATTTACTGTACGAGCGATTCAGGCGAATGAAGGCGCCTGAGTTCGAAGGCCCGACGGACCCGATCGCCGCGGACAATTGGTTGATCGATATCCAAGTTATCTTGGATTTCATGCGGCTAACAGAACAAGAGAAAGTTCTCTGCGCTTCTTTTGCTCTGAAAAAGGATGCGCGACATTGGTGGATGACCGTGCAAATGCGCCGTGATGTTACGGTCATGAGCTGGCAAGACTTTGTGACCGAATTTCGCGCAATGTACTACAACAGAGAGATCCTTGCCGTTCAACAAGACGAGTTTACGAACTTCAGACAAGGGTCGATGACGGTAATGGAGGCCGTACAGAAGTTTGAACAGCTGGCTCGGTTATGCCCGGATTTGGTCCCGAGTGAAGCAGAGAAGGTACGAAGGATGATGAAGATGTTTCGAACCGACATCGCCAAGCAAGTAAGTGCTGGCAGCAGCCCGCCTACCCTGGTGTCCGATTGCATAAGCAGGGCGATAAGAGCCGAATACTGGATAAACCAGGACAAGGAGGCTAGAGCTCAATTCTTCAAGCTAAAAAGGAGGAAAAGGCGGCAGCAAAGCCAACGCAGCCTGGACAAGACTCGGAGTCGCAACCGAAAGGCCAATCTAGTAGCCCTACACAAGGTTCCAATCAAGCTGGGAGGAACAAGAGAAAGGAAATTTCTCGGGCCAGGATCAACAAGGGAATTTCCCTTAGAAAAAGAACAATCGAGGGAACGAGAATACTAACGTCAGCTATCCCGCGTGCGCAACATGTGGAAAGAAACACCCGGGAGTGTGTAGGATGGGAACAAATGCTTGCTACCTTTGTGGCAAGGAAGGGCACTATGCACGGAGCTGCCCCAGAACAACCAGAACCAGAGCCCTCAGTATCCAAACCGGAATGCCAGTAGCCAGTTACATGCAGTCCAAGCAAGGCTCGAAGGACCCTCAATTGCACAAGGAAGATTAGAGGCTCCTGAACCCCAAGCTAGGATTTACGCCTACACCGATGGAAATGCTGAAGCTGGAACTTCGCATGAAGGGACAAGATAGATCTTTGTCGCCACATAAGGCGTTATTATATTATCTAATTCTGGTGCCACTCACTTGTTTGTATTTATGGAGTTTGCCCAGAAATTAGGAAGTAGTATAGATAATTTTTAAAACAGCCTTTTAAAAAAAAAAAAAATTTCTTTGCTTGTTCAAGAATTTTGTGGTTTGAATTTTTTTAATGTAAAATATTTTTGTAATTATAATAACAGAGAATTGCTTGTAGATCTCATCGCAATCAAGCTTTAGGATTTCGATGTGATCTTAGAAACGGATTTCTTAAGTTATTACAATGCTAAATTTGATTCCCAAAAGCGTTGAGAGATGTTTAGCTCTTTCGACAAGAAAAAGTTCAACCTTTACGGACAATTGCGGAGCTCAGCAACCGGATAAATCTTGGCAACGAAGGATCAGACGATGTCAGAAGCCCATAAGACGCCATAGTTGGTACATCCAGGAGCTTTTAAGATGTACCAAGACCTCTGAGAGAATTAACAGTGGCCAAACATGAAGAATAAAGTGACGGAATTCGTGTCAAAGTGCTTAACTTGTCAGAAAGTTAAGACTGAACACCGACATCCTGGAGGAGATTTGCAGAAAATTGACTGAAAGCTATATATCTCGGATTGTGAAACTGCATGGAGCACCAAAATCAAGCATCTCAGACCGGAATG
>CM046374.1:24280280-24307298 GCA_025413025.1 Ficus hispida | reverse complement strand
AATAATAAAAGAGAGGTATACCCATAGGTGACTCATTGTCATCTTGATTTATTTATTAATTAATTACTTAATTAATTAATTAATACATAACTAAATGTAATTAATAAAGTAATTAATTAATTAATAACTAATTAATTAATTATAAGAGTTAGCATATAATAATCAAGATTTTTATGTTGAATAACTACATAATTATAATACATGATTAATTATAGATTAATTAATCATTAATCATTGATGTAATTATCAAAAATAATAATGGATGATTAACTAGATATTAACCAAACATTAATTATTAGATTAATCAAATTATTAATTATTACTAGTAGAATTAATAATTAATAATTATTATATGAGAAAGAATATTTAAGAAACATAATTAAATTATTAACAAGATAATTATTAATAAGTCAATTAAAATTATATACTTTAATTATAATTACTCAATTAAATAAAATAATAATTAATTATTACTTAATTAATTAGTTAATCAATTAATTAATTAATTAATCAAAATAATTAATTAAATGATAGTTAGTAGAAATTTATTTTAACACTTAATAATTAATAAAAATTAATTGTTAAGGTTAATTATGATATAAGTAAATTAAGTTCAATATAGTTTATAAAATGAATAAAGTAATATTACTATAATTCTATCTAATAACGAGATATTGTTATATCAGGACAATTTCTCAAATCGGCATAACAGGAGATACAACTCCAGAAGTTTAAGTACAAACCTCACCTACAGCATGGAATAAAATGTTTTTCTTTGTTGATGCTTTACGTTTGCTATGACTTGACTTGATGATATGATGAGTCTATGAGTTATATGTATTGCTTTGATTAAGTATTTGATGTGTATAAATTCCTCTTGCATTGACATGATCGGCATGCCTCACATATATTTATGTCATAATGATAGATATATAGTGACATGTAAACTTACACATTGTCACAATTAATAAGAATGAGGCAAATAAAGATAGGATTAAGTGTCGTATCAATTCCAATTAATGAGAGGATATGATAAGAACGAAAGTTATAAAATATGACCTTGGAGGCTGTTGGAGGGTCGCCCCCTTAACTCCTTATTGGTTGCACGCATATAGTTATGACATAGGGGCCATTACGTAGACAATATATTTAAATAATAAAACATAATTGAACGCACATATTTCATATGCATTTTTAATCGTTCATGATGTTACATACGATGATATTATTTTATAAAAATGATTTGTGAGATATTATTTGTACTTGCTAAGCGAAAGCTCATCATTGTACGTTCGTGCTGTAGGTAATGCGGGTAAGCAGCCCGTTACTTAGATGTTATAGACTGGCAAAGTTGTGCGCAGGCGATGAAGGACGGGAGTGGGATACCACCATGAATTAAATTTCCGCATTTAGATTTCGTAAATTATGTTGTATCAACTATGTTTATAATTATATTCCTATGTTTTGGTACTATTAAACTAGTATGAGTATTTTACAAGAAAAGATTTTAGACTCTCTTCTTATAATTTATATGAAGTTATAACTTCTTAAAATATCATCTGGGTATGATTTTAAATTGGATAATTAGTGCTAGAGGTTTTCAATTTCCTCCATTAAAATTTTAGTAATCCTAACTTTCGTAGTCCTAATATAAAAAAAATTCTGTATTTTCGGAACCAAACATAAATGGGTGTTAAGATTAAATTAAATAAGAATAAGTAAGTTAGTTAATGGTCTGAAAAGTCAGGTCGTTACACAAGTGTTAATAACTTAATATGCCCCTGAATTTTAAAATGTACCTATTACACTCCCTAAACTTTAATATTTGTGTCAATTTGCCCCCTTAGTTAGTTATTGTTAATTTTTTCGTTATCTTTAATGTAAAATTACCCCGTGAACTTTGTTTTGTATGTCAAAATAACTCATGATCTTTGTATTTGTGTCAAAATGCCCCTTGATATTTAACATTTTGTCAAACTATCCCCTTAATCTTTAATATTTGCATCAAACTATTACATATATCTTATTTTATTTATCTAACATTTTATAATTACCAAAATTTTTTAGAGTAGGTACAAAAATTTATTTTTCTACTAAAATAAAATGTATCTTTTTTTGACCCACTTTTTTTTTTTGACTTATTTTAATTAAATTTTACATACATTTTGATTTTCTTAAACAAAAACAAATACATAAATTATGTTTATTATTTCATTGTCCTAATATTACAATTTTATTTTAATTACGATTGATATTAATAATGTACCAAATTATGCAAACTAATTATTTTTTAAATTAAAAAATATAACTAAGAATGAGTTTCAAAATAAATTTATAATAACTATTTTCATTATGGGTTGAAGTAAACACATGAATGAAATTCGTTATCAGACTCTAACTCTCACTTTCCTCTAACTCTCTAAGCAAGCAGAACATATCCTCGCGGCGATTTATCAGACTCGTCACATCTTTTCCACATCAGTCGGGGTTTGATTTACTTTCCAGTGTTGTCATTGCTGTTACAACATGCATGGCCACAACAGTAAGGAACAAATTCACCCATTTTTGTCACTTAAAAACAACTTTTCTACGTTGAAAACTCAATAATAGATGCATGCTGACCTTTGATAATTAAAAATAATTGCATTAATTAAATTAAAAAATAATAAATAATTAAAAAAAACGTGGTGGCAAGTTCTCCTTTACCTTCAAATCAAAGTTTTCCTTCCATAACTTCCTGAACTGTAACACATTCTAAAAAAGGAATTGTCATCTTCCCGCTCAAATCCTTCTCGATATTGACCGGAGCGACCTTGTGCAGTTGTATTATAACATTGTTGCAGGCGTGATTTTGTTTCTTCATCGTCCCATATCAACGCGCTCCACCAATATAGTGATTCTCCTCTTATCTCTTGTATGCTATTTGCATTTCCGATATTAAGAGGTAGGCTTCTAAGGAGTGAACATTGGAAGACATAAACCTTCTCTAGCCGTGGCCACGACTCTCCTGGAACGCAGAGATCGCTTAGCATTGTAAGGCTGTTCAATTTCAGTATCCGTAAGTTTGGAAGAACTATATTGTAATCAAACAACTTCTCCAGGTCACTGCATCTGCTCACCGTCATTAGCTCAAGATTTGGCATTTGAGGACTGAAGTTTTGTAACGCCCCGACCCGTCCACGTAGGGGCGTACTACGTAAACGTGGGCCGTTACCATACTTGCTTAACTTAAACCTTATACTTAGATACTTAACCTTACAGAAAATTTCAGAAATTTTTTTTTTTTTCTTTCTTTAAACTTTAAAACTTTATTTTAAAATCACAACTTAAAGACATTGCATATACAACATTGTACATATTCTTTAAAACATATATATACAACTTGATAATTTAAACAATTTGCGGAAAATCTTGCGTAGTGGTATCCCATACCGCCCTTCACTTGCTGTATCGTCTCCATGGCCCACCAAGTAAAGCTGCAGGCATCTACCTACAGTATGGAATATACTGATGAGCTTTCGCCCAGCAAGTACAAACATAATCTCACAAAACACAAGAAATATTGCACAACTCATGCATGAACCACTTATGTCCAATTATGAATCTTTTATGCACTTGACTTATTATCTTGCTTAACATGTGGGCCCTTAGTGTACGTACCAAAAGCGCGCATCCTCAGAACGTCAGGGTTTGCAAGGCCCTTAACAATTCTGGAAAACATGAACATGACCCTTCACGCATCAACGGAAGGTTGATTATCACTTTACCCTCACGCATCAACGAGAGGTTGATAATCAAAAACTTGAACTTGTAACATACATGATCCTCCTGCATCAACAGGAGGTTGGTACGACACCTTACTTGACTTGGTTTAGTCTTAGTCTTGTTATTATTTTTTTTTCAAGACTAAGAATCTTTACGTGTGATATTAATAATCATGTTGCACATGAGACTAGGCATGGCATAACTTGATATAACATAGCATAACGTGACATGACATCGCATAACTTAACATCATAACATGGCATGACATAACTTAACATGGCATTGCATAACATAACATGGCATTGTATAGCATAACATGGCATTACATAACATAACATGGCATTGCATAGCATAACATGGCATTGCATAGCATAACATGGCATTGTATAGCATAACATGGCATTGCACAGCATAACATGTAATCAAGTCATATATTTGAAAATAGCTTTACTATCTCCCATACTGTAGGTGAGGTTTGTACTTACCTCTCGTCCTACGCTCTTGGTCTAGCATTCCATCGAAGCATGATAATATGTCATATTCCTGTTTCCAAACAGGTGTAAGATAAAAGTTATACATCTTTTATCTTACCTTAAATCATAATCGTTAACTGTTGTTGACCTAACCAACATGCGTTCATAGTCTTAGTTATATGTCCCCTCCTATACAAAGTATCTTATCTGGTTACACTAAGTAACCTCATTGCTAAGCCCACATCCATTCAGGTAAGGTTAGGTTACTATCCTAACCTTGAGCATATGACTTAACATTCTTGATCCATAATCCATTGGGTTATTACAAATAACCCTAGATCTTAGTTCATCATAATTTCAGTATCTCATTGGGTTTTGTTGGGTAACCCACGAGATGATAAACTTTGGTCAAACTTGGTTAACCAAAGTCAACCTTCTTGGACTTTTGGGGTCAAGCCCAATAACTCGGGTATCCTTCCCGGTTACCATCCGTTACTATCTTGCTACATGTCTTTGGCTTTAAAATCCATTTTTCCCTTTGTTTCGGAAAATTTGTTGAATTCAACTTAAAAACCTTTGCTTAACTTATAAAATGTTTTAAGGACTGAAAACTGTCATTGGAACAGTTCTCACAGTCAAAACATTGAGATTGGTGAAAAATACAGTTTTCTTGTACTATTTTAGAAAATCCTGTGCATGTGCAGGAATTTCCTGCTTATGTACTATTTTTCTGAAAATCTTGTGCTGGAATTTCTATTTCCTGCACAGTGTTTAGAATCCAATTTTTACTTTAAAATCAGTTCCGAATTTGATAAAACTTTCTTCATAAAAGTTGTAGATCTCGTATAATACTACAACTTTCATGTTTTGAGGAAAACCCAGTTCTGCTTGGATTCTTGTCAGTTTTAATTTGAAACTTACTGGACGTGTAGACTAGGTCTGGGCAGATTAGCCTCGGATTTTCGTAAAAACGGAGGCCATTGGAGCCTTATTTTGAAAAACGGTTCATGGGACCCTCTAGGAAAAACCATTATCTACAACTTTATAGTTTTGAGTTTCTTCAAATTCGGCCTCTAAGGGCCTCAAAATACCATTTCCAGAACACTGCCCAGTCTTGACCCGAGACTGGCAGTTTCGGTTCTTAATTTCGTTTTACGTCCTAAAACGTGCACGCTACCTCAACCGACCACAGCGGAAGCCTAAAGTCACACATGCAATCGTTTCTAACATTCCAATCCATCAATCACATAATCATACATTCATTCTAAAACCTATGGGGACATTTAACAAACACATGGTAGGCATATAAAAACCTAAGCATATCATGCATCAAAACATAAATTAGAGACTACCAACCCTAATCAAGCATAATCAAGCACTTTAAGCCTTAAAAGGTGAGCTTATGCTCTTACATCCAATGTTGGAAAATACACATAAACTCGAACCAAAACGTAATTAGAGGGTGGAGAGAATTACCTCAAGATTCAAGAAATTGAATCTACCCTCGGTTGCCTATAGCCTAGCCGGCCATTCTCCTCCTATTCCTAGCACTTTTCTCTGCTTTTTCTTGCTCACTACAACCGGCCATTCAAGCCACAAAAAAATGGGTTTCCAATTTTTTTTTCCAACACTTTTCTTTCTCACCAAAATCCGGCCATTCCATTTTTTTTTCTTTCTCTTTGGGTTCGGTTTCTAGGGAGGTTTTGGAGAAAATTGGGCAGAGTTTTGGGATGATTTTGGCTGCCAAAAACCGCCCCCTCCTTGCTCTATTTATAGGTGAAAATTACAAATTTTCACCATTTATTTTTATTTCCAAAATTGCACATTAGGACCTAAAAACAAAATATTTGCTAACTAGTCCCTAACACATGGCCGGAGCCCAAGTTTTGCTTACCTCATCATGATGACATCATCTTGATGACATAATGTGCTTACCTCATGCTTACATCACATTTTTCTCCAAAATTACACTTTTGCCCCCAAAAGACAAAATATTTACAATTTGACCTTCCAAGTGGCATGTTGGCCGGCCATCACCTTGTTCTCCAAGCAAATGATGACATCATTTTGATGACATCATCTTGCTTACATCACCTATTTTTCAGAAATTGCATTTTGGCCCCGAAAGTTAAAATTCTTGCATTTATGCCCTCTAGGTGGCCGGCCCCTTACTTGGAGATCAAGCCAAGCTTATCTCACCTTGATGACATCATCTTGATGACATCGCTTTGCTTACATCATCAATTTTTCAAAATTTTCACTTTAACCCCTAAAGATAAAATTTTGGCATTTTTGCCCCTGAGGTGGCCGGCCATGTCATCTCTTCTAGAGCCTTCCTTGCTTTCTTTCCAAGCTTATTTAATCCAATTATGATGTCATAAATTAAAGATAGGATGATGTCATCCATATTAAGCCCTGTTTGGCTTTTCCTCAATATTCAGTCTATTTTTCTACTACACAGATATTTCTAATACTGTGTTTGCTTAAACACAATATTTTTATACTGTACTACAGTCCAAAATTTATCTGTGTAAAAATAAACTGAATAAAATTTTTCTTATCTCTTGGCACCTTTCTTGCCCTTAATACCATACTTGGTGTGCTTGATTTTCTAGGGTGGTCTCATAGCTTATGCTTACTTATTCATCCGTAATGGAGGTTTTCCACAGTATAATTCTATACTGCTTTGCCGTATCTCAGCACCTTCATCTATTTGACCTTCCTGGTCAACCTTTGACTTTTTGGTCAACTTTGACTTTTTGGTCAACTTTGACTTTTTCGGTCAAATTTTAACCAACATGAAATCATAGGATTTTTCTTCCCTTTTTGCCTAAAAGGCCTTATGCTTGGCTAAGTAATCTATTATTGAGTCTCGTAACCGCTTAATCGAGAACTCAAACTTATACTGATATTTAACTCAGATCGTGAGTTTCATATCGACTTACAAGATTCAAACTTGGGATTTTCCTTATCTAAAAGGAAATCATAGGTTCATAAAAATCTGGGTATTACAATCTACCCTGAAAAAAGATATTTCATTTGGGGACACCTGAATACTAAGAGTGTCTTCAGCTTGTACAGCTTGAGACCGAGACCATCAACCAATTCCGAAATGCTCTCCAGAGAGGTTATCCATTCGAGGGAAAGTACCTCGAGATTTGGGAGCAAGTCAGGGACATCACTTCCTCTTGCTGAAATTAAACGATACCCAACAACATTGTTGATAGTAAGGGACTTTAACGCTACTAAACTACTTCTGTCAACCGATCTGACAGACAATATGCCTCGAATGATGAAGTTGAGATCTTGAACTTGAAACCCGTTCCAGACCAGAGAGGTTGCATTAATCAACAACCATCCCATCATTTCAGGGTCCCATCTACAATCCTTGTACCAATTGAATGTCAACTTCCCCTTATCGTACTTGGCTGGGGTGAATAACAACGTGTTTGTCAACTCCCAATTAACTGTGAAGTGGAACATCCTTATTCTGCCTATCCGGGTCAATAGGTATTCAGGATCCGAACATGAGTAGTCATCCAACACTATGGACAAGCAAGATAAGTGCTCAAGTGAGAAAAGCTCTTCCAAAGTTGCTTCTCCTTCTCTGGCTTTTTGTTTCGTATGCCAATAGAAACGACTAGCTGTCATATCTAGAAACTCTAAACGAGTCCATTTGGACACAATACCAGCTTGAATAAAACAGAGGTTGCGAGTGTGAGATAGTATCACTTGCCTTAAGTTGATCAAGTTTCCCATCTCTTCAGGTAAAGTTGCAATATCAGAGGCATGGAAATCGAGCACCTGAAGGCTTACTAGTGCTCCCAGTGGAGATAATCCGTAAAAGTTGGGGCAACTCTGAAGAATGAAAGCACGAAGTTCACCCAATTGAAGAAAAGGAGGCAACGACTTGATGCCACTTCTGCTGACATTCAAGACTTTTAGGGCGGGGAATCTTTGAAGGAACATGTCAGGAACTTCCTCAAATGGATTACCTTGTAGTAGTAAGGTTGAGGCCTTTGAACATCGTTTTGACTCGCAAGAAGTCAACCTCCTTAATCTGTTATTCATGAAAGAAACCCTTTTAACAGAATCTTCAGATAAATCCACTTCTTGGATCTCATTCAAACCAATCCCGGAGCGAACTAGGGATCTAGAATCATTCTCGTCAGTTGATGATGCGATCCATATAGCCACGTCTCGAACCACATCATGCATCTTCACGGTGCCCACCCCAGATCCATCTTCTAATAGACAAGCGTCTTTCAGAGTTTCAATTACAAAAACGCCATTATTGACAAACTCCTCAAAGTTCTGTTTGTCATCTATCAAGCCTTCAGCCAACCAACACTGTAGTAGCTCACTAACCTCAATTGAGAAATCCTCCGGATACAAAGCACAATACAAGAAACAGGATTTGATGGTTTTACCTCCTAACAAGTCGTAACTCCACTTCAAAGGGTTGTACACCTTCTCCTCGACACCGCTTATAGATGGAGCAGATCTTTGCAATTCCTTCAAGGCATGTGCCCACAGCTCTACCCTCTTCTTTCCCCTCATTGCAGTTCCCACGGTAACGAGAGCCAAAGGCAATCCACAGCATTCTCTAGCAACTTCTCTTGCAATCGGCTCAATATGCTCTAGACTTGCTATCTCCCCTGCCTTCTGACTAAACAGTTGCCAAGCTTCTTCGTCACCGAGAGTATTCACTTTTACTTCAACATCTACCATCATCCGCTGACAAACATCCTCCAATCGAGATGTCAATAGTATTTTTGAACCACTGTGAATTTCCGGCTGTGGGATACCCAACCTGTCTAAGTCAATGTTATCCCAGACATCATCTAGAATAAGGAGAAACTTTTCCTTCTCCAGTCTTCGATGAAGTTGACGTGCCGTTCTTTCCATGCTCTCCTCCGCTACCATCTCCAAATTAAGCCTGTCAGCTATTTCTATCTGAACCCTTTTCAAGTCAACCTCCTTGGACACTGTTATCCAAATGACAATGCTAAAAGGGCGCTGATGCGAAGAAGTGCAATTGAGCTTGTTGTTCATGTTCCTCACCAGGGTGGTCTTACCCACCCCTCCCATCCCCCATACACCGATTCTCCGAATATTGTTGTCCTCTAACATTTTCGTAAGTCCTGCTAAATTTCTTGATGCAGTTGTTTGATATTCTGTGGAAGGTCCAGGAATGTACTCAACTGGTTTTGCCGAATCATTAACGACTGAGACCGTGCCATCTGGGAAGTTGCCAGCTTTTAACAGCGTTTCCACCTCCTTAAGCAATCTTCCGACTTTGCTACCGAGTCTAACCCGCTGACTGCAATGACAGTGGCAACCACAGGGACTCTGGTCATTCTCCGTCGCAGCTGCTCGCACAGAATTCACCTCGGCGACAAACTCACCCACTTTTCTAAGCCAATTTTTCACTTCAGCTGTAGGTGATCTTTCATTTTTCTCTGCTGACTCCAGTTGTTCCTCGACTTCTTTCTTAAGATTCACCAACTTGTTCTCCTCCTTTTGCAGATCTCGGAGTTTCCGATTGAATCGGACAGCGGACTTGATATTAGGACAGATGTATACACAAAAACATCGGCCAGTCTCGGCCACTGCTGAAGCCAAGATGGAAGTCAAAATTTCCATGCCACAAGCCATGATGAGAAATATTTGTGAAAGAAATCGCAGAAAAAGACTATATTATGGCAGTAACGCTCAAAGCTTCTCTAGAAAAGATGGTATGTAGAGAATAACCTAAGGACATGTTCACTTGAAGACTTCCACAACTCGCTCCGTGTGGGGCCAACAAAAAGCAGAAAACAAAAAACAAAACGAAATGTAAAACTACAACATTTTGGTCATTGGAAGTAATTTCCCTTCTTGCTGCCAAATTTCCTTGGTGGTCACTTTTTTCTCGGTCTTCGACAAAAGCTTTAAATTTCATTGACTTTTTACATTTGTTTGGTAATTGGGTTGGTCAAATAAGAAGGAAACTTTTTCCCACTAACTAACTGAAGTTGATTTTAAAGTAAACAAATAATTAATTAACTAATTAGTTGAGATGCTTTTTCCCTTCAAAATTCTGCCTCTAATTTAACCTCTAAAACTCCGTCTTCAAATATCCTCTAAATCCTAAGTACATGCCATATGGGGTTAATATGTTAACTTGATAGAATGCATAGAATTTTTTAAAAATAATAATTAGAATTTTTTAAAAATAATAATTAGAATAAAAATGAAACATAATTAGAATAAAAAAAGGAAACATTTTTTTAGAATGTCTATTTTTGTTTTCATAAAATGGTGATTTTGGGCCATTTGATTTTAATCAAAGGTCTACAATTTTTGCCATATTAGTGGAGAAAAGTAAGCTTCTCCCTCCATAAAAACCCCTATACAAAAAGTAACCAAATACATTATGAGAATTTTATAATAGGATAGGATTCTTTTGAACCGTCATATCTATTATAAATATTGTTTGCTTTACATACTTTTTCATTTGATGTGATTTTGATTATGTCTAACATTTAAAAACATGGACTACCAAAAAAAAGGAAACAACCACTATAGGACCTTTTATAGGCACTATCTATAGTGTTCGTTTATGCAACTTAGGATTGAAATTAGATGTTTTTCATGAATGCCTAAGTATACCAAATCTATTTTAGATAAGGTTTATTTGATATATAAATATACGCATACATATATATATATTGAAACACTCAAATCAAATCACATGCATTATTTTTTTATCAAAAAAGAAATGCATGGATAAAGTTTGCAATCTTTTACAATTAACAGACGAACACAATTTAAGAGGGAAAAAAAAAAAAAAGAAAAGAAAGAGAGAGTTATTAGAAACAAGAGAACAAAGACGTCAGCTTTATCCGTAGCTTAACCTTTTGGTCCAAAAACCCTCCCAACCCTTTTAAAATAGCAAGAGAGAGAGAGTATAAAAAGTTCTACAGGTTGAAAAGGAGTTCCATTCTCTGAAGTGACATGTATGTGTATAATCTGAATTACTTTTCCGTATAAATCTTTGTATTTTATTCCAAGTATACTCGTTTAATTTTCTTGTACACGTTCTCTTTTTTTCTTTTTTGTTTTTTTTGTTTTATTGTTTTTGGCCTTTTGTTTTAAATCATTTCAATAAATTTGATGGGAGATTTTTTCTCCTCTTCGTTTATAACGCAATTTCGTTGCTCTTTCAAATATCTAGGTCCTTTTTTTTTTTTTCTTTCTTTCTTTTTTTTTTTTCCGCACATTTACCCTAAAAATTTTTGGTTTCTAACATCTTGTCTCCTGAATTTTTGCAAGTACCACATTTTCTTATTTCCTATTAAATTGAAGATCAAAATTTCACACATTAAAGTAATAAGTCTATTGGTAGAGTTAATGATTTCAAGGACCACTGCTGTCACCAGGGATTCGCGTATGTTTTCGGACCTCTTCTGATCTGATCGTCAGCAAGCCTGATCCGAAAGTTGAATCGGACTTACAGCCCCAGACGCCGCTACCGCCAAGAATCATTAGCTAGATTGCTATCGTGGATAAAAAAAAAACTGTTTAGTTGGAGTTAAACTTAAATACTAAACAAAGCATAAGTTCATCTATTGCTATCAAAAGTTTGTAGTTTAAACACCATATAACCATAAATATTTATATTTTGTTCATAAGACAAGCATTTAAAACAGTGCATGAGTTTTTCTTTACTTTGTGATTCTCTAACTCTCTGATTCAAATTGCATGAAGATGAAGTTGCAGGAAGATAGGCCATCAATCTCGAAATACATAGAAAGTGAAAGAGAGTTCTCGCTTATTTTATATATATATATATATAAGGGACACGGAAAGAGAAAGAAAAGGAAAAAAAAAAAAAAAGGGCTTAGATTTGGTGTACAGCATATCCTCATGACAGTTTTTAACCATACACGTCAGCAATCCATGAGTTTATAGCCATTCGATGAAACCCTATAGATAGTTACTCTCAAAGCAACTCTACCATAGATTGTCCCGCAATAAAAATACTTTATATTTTACTCAAAAAAAAAAAAGAATACTTTATTAAAAAAAAAGAGAGGAAAGAGCCATGTAGTATTTTTAAATGGAAAAGGCTGCGATAAAGTCATTTTCTATCGGTAGAACTCATATTTAGACCATTAAAATGTAATTAAATGACTAAGATATTGAGATTTGCCTTGAACCGGATAGTAGACTTGAACCGGAAAGCTTGGTTAACTTGAAGGAAGTAAATCTATCTCACATCTACCATTTGAAGACAATTCAAGCTGATATCTTTTCGAAATGGACTCGTTTAGAGGTTCTAGATATGACACTCAGCATTTGCCATTTGGGTCTGAAGGAAGAGATCGAAGAGGGCCAAACTTATTTCGAGGAGCTGGAATGCCTTGAGCGGTTATTTTCGTTATCCATCACATTTAGCATTGTTTCTTGTTTACGTTCCGGAGCAATTACCTGGACGAATAGAGATAAGAAGATTGGAATTGTCTGCCGGTCCAAATCCAACAGAAGAGCCCATGCCAACTAAACATGGTTAAAGACGACTTGCTTTAAGTGGTCCTTATGTTGGAAGTCCCTATGTCCCAGGATCAATCCGCTGGTCATTCGTCAATCCAAATTATTTGATCTTGTATAATTGCGATAAGCCACTGAACGGAATTCTTCAGGACTTGGCCACATCTAGATTCATTAGCTTTGCCCATAGAAGCAATGTTGGTAGTTTTGTCGGCCTCAAATCGTTAGACATCGTAAATGGTAATTTACAGCTAGGAGAAGACTGCACCGCCCCTTATGACTTGCTGCCAAATCCTGAGGAACTGCGTCATGAGAATCTAACTGGTCTTGAAAGCATTTTGCAATCATTTGGTCATCTTGGGCTCCAATTTTCGAAGCTAAAATCGATTGAAGTTGTCATGTGTCCCCAGATTAAATATCTTCTTGTTTGTGGAAATTCTATTCTCACCCTGCCAAATGTGGAAACAATCAAGGTAAGCTTCTGCTACAAATTATACGAGCTATTTCACTCTGTTGCGGAGGGTACTTCAGGTGTTCATCCTATTGTTCCTAATCTGTGGACACTGGCATTGAAACACCTTCCCGAACTACAAGCTCTCTGCATACCAGCTTTTGTCAGTACTGCAGCAAAAATTGAAGCCAAAATTTCCATTTCATAACTAAGGAAATTTTCTCAGGACAGAAGTCGCAGAAAGAGCGAAAATGAACTAAACAATGTAGTTAGTACGAGCTGACTTGAAAATTTTCATTCTTGTTCATGTGGGGACAAATGTCAAGTATCAATCCATGTAACCAGGATAGCTAGAGGTAGCTTCCTAAGGACAAATCTTAATCTGAAGTAAGCTCCAGGATAAATCTTAATCTGAAGTACAGAAGTTACAATCTAGAGAGAAGGGAAAAACAAAAAAAACAAAAAAAAAAAAGAGAGATACAAAAGTGTACTTGGGTACTTCAGTTTAAAAAAAAAATGTTGCAGGTCGACGTTGTACTGTCATCATCCCATTGCAATTGGCACCACCATTGAAGATCTCCTCTTATTGCCTTAATGGAGTCTGCATCTCGGATAGCTAGAGGTAGCTTCCTAAGGACATAACAATTGTTGACATTGATCTGCTTTAGGTTTGGCCAGAACTCTTCTGGTCTGCAGAGACTCCTTAGCATGGGAAGGTTCTTCAGCTCCATTAGCCGTAGGTTCGGAACAACGGGTTCTACACCGATGTTTAGGACCCTGAGTGCTTGAAATGATTGCAGGAACAGTTCAGGAACATTCTCGAGTGGAGAATTGCCTTTTAGTAGTAAGGTTGAGGCCACGGAACGTTGCATCTCACAATTAGGCATAGTTTTTATGTAGTTGTTCATGAATGAAACTCTGTTGAGAAAGACTGATAACCCTGCTTCTGAAATCTCATGCAAACCAATTTCGGAACAAACTAGGAATTTACATTCATCCTTCCGTGATGACGCAATTTGTATGTCGACATTACGAATGACATCATGTATCTTCACGGTCCCCTCACGATCTCCATCCTCTAATAAACAACAGTCCTTCAGAGTTTCAATTACAATGTTTCCATTAATGTTGACTGAATCGATAAAATTTTGTTGTTCATCTAACAAACCTTCTGCTGACCAACATTGTACTAGTTCGCTTACTTTGATTGAGAAACTTTCAGGATACAAAGCAGAATATAAGAAACAGGCTTTGATGTTATCACCTTCTAAGGATTCATAATTCAACTGCAATGAGTTATAGACCTTATCCTACAAGGTACCGATCTTTGCAACTCGTTCAAGGCATGTCCTCCTTGAGCGGTTGAGGAACTTTCTTGCCGAGGCCAATCTGCTTACTGAACAGGCATAGACAACCGAAAAGTCTTTTGCCATCGACTTGCATTCCTGCTTGCACCGAGTTGACCTTGTCTGCAAACTCTTCCACCTCTCCGAGCCACTTTCTCACTTCCATCGTAGGCGAGCTTCCATTTTTTGTAGCTGATTCTAGTTGACGCTTAGACTTCATTCCTAAGATGAATCAGGTTTTGTGTCTCCTTTTCCAATTCATTGACGAACAATTGGAGTCGGAATGTGTTCTTGATCTTAGAAACACGTATATCCACACAACAAAAATCGGCCAGCTTTTGTCAGTAGTGCAGCAAAAATTGAAGTCAAAATTTCCAATTCAGAACTCTTAAGGAAACTTTCTCAGGACAGAAGTCGCAGAAAGAGCGAAAATGAACTAAACAAGGTGGTTAGTACAAGCTGACTTGAAAATTTTCATTCTTGTTCATGTGGGGACAAATGTCAAGTATCAATCCATGTAACCACGAATCCCATGGAAATAAACAAAGCAAATAAACAATAAAAGACCAGAGAAAAATCCAACCTCCGTGCCGTGAAATTTCCTTAGCTAATATATTTTAATAACTGAATTTTAATTCCATTCTTTATCATATTTACTCCCATGAAGCATTTTATAGAAGGAAAAATGTCATGAATTCCCCCTAAATTTTTTCACTAGCGTTAATATATCCCGAGTTATGAAATGTACCTGTTGTGCCCCCTCAATTTTAAAATGTGTGTCAATTTGCCTCATCAGTTAGTTGCCGTTAGTTTTTTCATTATCTTTAATGTCAAAATGCCCCGTAAGTTTTGATTTAGTGTCAAAATACCTCATGATCACTAATATTTGTGTCAAATTATCTCCTGATCGTTATAATCCTAATTTTTTAATAGAGATAGTATTTACATGTAAATCCAAATATTTTATAATAAATATGTTAATCCTAAATTTTCACTTATATTTATCTTTAAGATCTATGAAATTATTATCCTAATAAATAATTTTTTTTTCTTGTAAATACAGTATTTACTTTGACATAATTTTGTTAATAAACTAAATTTTTATTAGTAAATTCAGTACTGGTAAATCCAATATTTTTAAGTAAATTCAAAAGTATATTTTGTTTTCAGTTTTTTGGTTTTTATGATAAATAAGATATTTATTACATAAAACCAAATATTTATTAGAATAAAAAATAAAAAATCTTTTTAGAGTGTCAAAAAATGTATATTTTATCTTCTTATAATAAGAAATAAAGTTTTTACCTAATCTAAAAAATTTAATAATTATTAGATATTTATACAATATTAGATAAATAAAATAAGATAGATACGTATTAAAAATCAGGAAGTAGTTTGATTCAAATATTAAGGATCAGGACCACTTTGACAAAAATACAAAAAGCATGGGCATTTTGACACGAAAGCAAAGTTTAGGAGGCATTTTGATATTAAAAATGATGAAAAAATTTACGGAAACTAAAGAAGGGGGAAATTTGATACATGTATTGAAGTTCAAGGGGTACAACGATATATTTCATAATTAAGCGGATAACTAGTAACATATTGCAGGGAATTATGAAAATTTTCCTTTTTTCTTGCGGAAAAGACCAAGGTCCACTCGTAATGTTGTTATGCAGTCAACTTGACGGTTAATGTGAAGGAAGTATCCAAGATAGGAGGAAGGAAAATACTTATTTCTTTGGACAGTTGTTACCAGGACTTCTTTTTTTCTCTTAGGAAAAGCAAAAACTCTCTCTTCTTTCTGTAGTTTCTTCTCAAATCTAACTGTTGCAACATGGAAGTTTTGAGTTCGATCTTAGGTAAATATTGGCTGAAACTGGCCGCTCTTTTGGTGGATCCATCTACTCTAAGATCAGTGTCCATGTTGCAGTTCCAGAAGATCCTCGAAGATTTGGAAATGGAGATGGAAAAGCTTATGGATCTGAGTAACGAGGTGAAGCATCAACAGGAATTAGTCGATGGAGATGGAGGACTGTCTACGACTGAAGTAAATAAGTGGCTTACAGATGTGGAAGAGTTTGTCACGAAGGTGAACTTGGTGCGAGCAGGCGCGGCGGTAGACAATGAGAGACCCTACGGTTGCCTCTACCATTGCAGTGAGTGGATTAGACACGGTGAGGAGGCAGAGAGGCTATTGAAAGATGGATGCTTACCTTACGGATCGATGGTGTCTGTCAACTACTGATTGAGTACATTCCGGGACCTTCAATAGAAGATCAAACAACAGCGTTGAGAACTCAAGCTCAACTTAAGGAATTGCTTGGTGATGACAAGGTTCGGAGAATAGGCGTGTGGGGCATGGGAGGAGTGGGGAAGACCACCCTGGTAAAGTACTTGAACAACAAGATCAATAGCACTTCCTTGAATCAAGCTTTTAGTATTGTCATTTGGGTGACGGTGTCCAAGGAGTTGGACTTGAAAAAGGTTCAGAAACAAATAACAGAGCGGCTGAATCTCAAGGTGGTCATGGAAGAGAGCATTGAAAGAACAGCTGGTCGACTTCGTCGAAGGCTCAAGAAGGAAAAGGTTCTTCTTATTCTCGACAACGTGTGGGAGAGTTTTGACTTAAGAGTGCTTGGGTATCCCACAGCTCGAAGTTCACACGGGGTCTAGAATCTTAGTGACATCTTGATTTTTTGATGTTTGTGGACAGATGATGAGTGACGTTAAAGTCAAGGAGAGCATTCTCAATGACGAAGAAGCTTGGCGATTGTTTACAAAAAAAGCAGGGGAGGTAGCAAGTTTGGAGCATGTTCAACCATTTGTAGAAGCAGTTGCTAGAGAATGTTGCGGATTGCCTTTAGCTCTCATCACTGTCGGGACTGCCATGAGAAGAAAGACAAGGATAGAGCAATGGAAACACGCCCTGAAGGAATTGCAGAGATCCGTTCCATGTATAAGCGGTATAAAGGATAAGGTGTACAACTCTTTGAAGTGGAGTTATGACTCATCAGAAGGTAAGAACATCAAAGCTTGTTTCTTATATTGCGCATTGTATCCCGAGGATTTTTCATTTGAAGTAAGTGAACTAGTACGGGGTAGGATGGCGGAAGGTTTATTCAATGAACAACAAAACTTTGAGGAGGCCATCAACAATGGAATTGTTGTGGTTGAAACTCAGAAAGACTAGTTTATTAGAAGATGGAGCCTCTGAAGGTTCCGTGAAGATGCATGACGGGGTTTGTGATGTTGCCATATGGATTGCATCATCAACGGAGAATGAATTAAAATCTCTCTGTTGTTCTGGGCTTGATCTGGATGAGATTGTTGTCACAGAGTTATCCGATTCTCTTAAAAGAGTCCTTTCGCAAACGATGAGATGAATGAGCTACCTTATTGCGGGACACAATGTTCAAAAGTATCCACCTTATTACTTCAGGAAAACTTGCGCCTTAAAGAAGTTCCCGAAAGGTTCCTGTGAGGATTCCAGGCACTCAGGTTCTTGAATATCAGTAGAACTCATATCCAATCATTGCCTCGTCTCGAGCTGAATGATCTCTGTGCTCTTCTACTTGCGCATTGCTATGCTCTCAAGGAATTATCTGGACTCAGGAACTCTTAGTAGACTTCAATTGCTTGATCTGTGCGGTACTCGAATTACAGAATTGCCTGAAGAAATGGAAAGCTTGGTTAACTTGAAGGAAGTAAATCTATCTCACACCCATCAGTTGAAGACAATTAAAGCTGGTATCTTTTCGAAATGGACTCGTTTAGAGGTTCTAGATATGACACTCAGCAGTTGCCATTGGGGTCTGAAGGAAGAGATCGAAAAGGGCCAAACTTATTTCGTGGAGGTGGAATGCCTTGAGCGGTTATTTTTGTTATCCATCACATTTCTGAATCAATTACCTGGACGAATAGAGTAAGAAGATTGGAATTATCTGCCGGTCCAAATCTAACAGGAGAGCCCATGCCAACTAAACATGGTGAAAGACGACTTGCTATAAGCGGTCCTTATGTTGGTAGTCCCAATGTCCGATGATCAATCTGCTGGTCGTTCGTCAATTCAAATTATTTGATCTTGCATAATTGTGATAAGCCACTGATCGGAATTCTTCAGGAATTGGCCACATCTAGATTCATTAGCTTTGCCCATAGAAGCAATGCTGGTAGTTTTGTCGGCCTCAAATCGTTAAACATCATAACTGGTAATTTACGGCTAGGAGAAGACTGCACCGCCCCTTATGACTTGCTGCCAAATCTTGAGGAACTGCGTCTTGAGAATCTAACTGGTCTTGAAAGCATTTCACAATCATTTGGTCATCTTGGGCTCCGATTTTCGAAGCTAAAATCGATTGAAGTTGTCATGTGTCCCCAGATGAAATATCTTCTTGCTTGTTGAAATTCTATTCTCACCCTGCCAAATGTGGAAACAATCAAGGTAAGCTTCTGCTACAAATTATACAAGCAATTTCACTCTGTCGCGGAGGGTACTTCAGGTGTTCATTCTATTGTTCCTAATCTGCGGACACTGGCATTGAAACACCTTCCCGAACTACAAGCTCTTTGCAGACCAGAGGAATCATGGCCAAGCCTAGAGAACGTTGATGTAGCCGCTTGTAATCTACTCTGGAGACTGCCTCGTACTCTCCAAAATGCAAACACCATTAAGGAAATAAGAGGAGAATCGGTACGGTGGAGAAGATTGGTATTGCACAATGAGAGTTCAAAGCAAATTCTGCTGCAGTATTTCGTTCCCATTTCCATTCTTTGCGAAACAGATCTAGAAGAGCATTTTCTATCAGGATTGTTTTCCGTTTATCTCATGAAATTTTCCAGGATTGTTTCACCAGGGGAAACAATTACCGACGCATGCTCCTGAACTGTGCTCCGAGCACTATTGCAGGCTCCGTATGGCCATAAGGAAGAAGTTTGCTGGTAGTAGAATTGAAGAATTATACCTGTAAGGAAACAATGTCAAATCTTCATGTTTGGAAGAAGTTGCCTTGTTACACAAGAAAGTGCGTCTGCATTGAAAATCATTGCTTTGTTTGTATCCATGCTTGTCATTAAAATTACTTATCCAAGAAAGAAGAAAAATTTAGAGTTAAGATCAATTGTCCTAAAATAATATATACGCAATTCTCGCTCCTATTTTTGTAGGGATTTTGTATAGTCCCTTTAGTGGGAGGTCTCTTTAACATAACATGAGGTGTCTCGAACGTAATGTAAAATGAGAAAGATGTAATAATAATCTTAAAAAAAATGTAACCTACCACATTATAAACTTAAAAGATTTGTTTTGCATGTTATTACATAGAAAATGATGTTTCTAGCAACAATATAGAGGTTTCGAGTTCATCATGTATTGTGTTATGTTTTTCTTAAATTATTGTTACGTCTTACTCATTTTATTTTACATGAGAAACTCTATGTTATGTTTGGGAGACTATAGAAAAGCCCTGTATATATTTATATATCTCTGCAATCAGTTTTTCTTTCGGACATTAAAGAAAAAAACCCTTCTTGATTGTTGATAATCTGTTTCCAAAAGCAATGACTTAATCTGGGTTGTCTGTAATTAAAAAAATAAAAGAGATCAAAAATACAATCTATTAGTAAAACCAATCTCTCTCTCGTTTAGTTTTAAATCAAACGGTTGGTTCACAACTTTTTGTTAAATGTAGGCTATTTTAGTTAAGAAAATATGTTTTATTTATTTTATTATTTTATGCACCATTGTTAAATAATAAAATTTATTTTATCCGATCAATATGTGAAAAAAATGTTATATGTGGGCAAAATTCATAAAGTAAATAAATATTATAGAGTTAGTAAAAAGGAATATAAAAAGAGATATCAAAAGGAATATAAATGGAATTTATTTTTTGGTGTTAGAAATGATGCGATGGATTGAAGATGAATATACACTTTGATGTGAAAGTTACGTTATTTTGATGTAAAAGTTTTATCATTTTGGTGTTTTGAATTGGAGATGCTCTAATATTATACTTGATTCCACTTAAAGATAAAATGTGTAGAATTTGATTCCTCCACTCCTATTAAATATATACACACATATATATAAGAGATGAAAAATAAGATGATATAAATATAAGAGGGTGTCTAAAAATCAATAATTTCCTTAATTTTCTCTTTATTAATGTCATTTCAAGACCAACTTTATTGGCAAGCACGAAAAGCCGACAAAAGTTAAAAGAAAGATGGCAAAAGTTATCAAACACATGCCATGAAGTTCAATTTTAAAGTCGTGATTAGCTCCTAAACTTTATTTCGAAACAGGGGGAGAGACACTGAATTGCCGTTTTTATTTGGTTAATTATGCGTGTTGTTTTCCCTTCTATGGTATTTTATGAACATCTGTCTTAGGTATTTAGCACTATTACCCTCCAAATATGTTATTATTTGACGAGTTACCCTCAAATTTTTAATTTTATCAATTTATCATATGAATTTTCTAAATTATAGGCTCAACATTCAGTTAAATTGATCACTGAAAACCCGTATACATCTAATACAAACATTAATATAAATCTTACAAATTCAAATTTTTGATTTGATATAAAGCTAACAAAATACAATATTATACAATAATTTAGAAAGTTTAGGAAAAAATTATCAAAATTTAAAATTTAAAAAAAATTTGTCAAAAGGTGACGAATTTTGGGGGCAAAATGAACAAATGGGAACGTAGTTGATGTCGTTTGGGAAGTAATGATATTTATGTTTTTTTTTTTTAAAGCTTTGACAACCTGAATTTTGTCACAAGTGTTAATATGTCCCTGAATTATACAATGTACCTATTACACTCCCTAAACTTTAATATTTGTGTCAATTTACCCCATTAGTTAGTTATTGTTAATTTTTCCGTTATCTTTAATGTAAAATTACCCTATGAACTTTGTTTTGTATGTCAAAATAACCCATGATCTTTGCATTTGTGTCAAAATGCCCCTTGATATTTAATATTTTGTCAAACTGCCCTACTAATATTTAATATTTGCGTCAAACTATTGCATATATCTTATTTTATTTATCTAACATTGTATAATTACTAAAATTTTTTAGAGTAGGTACAAAAATTTATTTTTTCTACTAAAAGAAAATGTATCTTTTTTTGACCCACTTTTTTTTTTTTTTGCCTTATTTTAATTAAATTTTACTTACATTTTAATTTTCTTAAACAAAAATAACTACACAAATTATGTTTATTATTTTATTGTCCTAATATTACAATTTTTAGTTTAATTACGATTGATAATAATATACCAAATTATGCAAACTAATTATTTTTTAAATTAAAAAATATAACTAAGAATGAGTTTCAAAATAAATTTATAATAATTATTTTCATTATGGGTTTAAGTAAACACATGAATGAAATTCGATATCAGACTCTAACTCTCACGTTCCTCTAACTCTCTAAGCAAGCAGAACATATCCTTGCGGCGATTTATCAGACTCGTCACATCTTTTCCACATCAGTCGGGGTTTGATTCTTACTTTCCAGTGTTGTCATTGCTGTTAAACACATGCATGGCCACAACAGTAAGGAACAAATTCACCCATTTTTGTCACTTAAAAACAACTTTTCTACGTTGAAAACGCAATAACAGATGCATGCTGACCTTTGATAATTAAAAATAATTGCATTAAATTAAAAAATAACAAATAATAAAAAAAAACGGGGTGGCAAGTTCTCCTTTACCTTCAAATCAAAGTTTTCCTTCCATAACTTCCTGAACTGTAACACATCCTAAAAAAGGAATTGTCATCTTCTCGCTCAAATCCTTCTCGATATTGACCGGAGCGACCTTGTGCAGTTTCATTATAACATTGTTGCAGGCGTGATTTTGTTTCTTCATCGTCCCATATCAACTCGCTCCACCAATATTGTGATTCTCCTCTTATCTCTTGTATGCGATTTGCATTTCCGATATTAAGAGGTAGGCTTCTAAGGAAAGAACATTGGAAGACATAAACCTTCTCTAGCCGTGGCCACGACTCTCCTGGAACGCAGAGATCGCTTAGCATTGTAAGGCCGTTCAATTTCAGTATCCGTAAGTTTGGAAGAACTACATGGTAATCAAACAACTTCTCCAGGTCGCTGCATCTGCTCACCGTCATTAGCTCAAGATTTGGCATTTGAGGACTGAAGTTTTCACCAGAAAAAAGATATTTCATTTGGGGACACCAGAATACTGTAAGTGTCTTCAACTTGTACAGCTTGAGACCGAGACCATCAACCAATTCTGAAATGCTCTCCAGAGAGGTTATCCATTCGAGGGAAAGTACCTCGAGATTTGGGAGCAAGTCAGGGACATCACTTCCTCTTGCTGAAATTAAACGATACCTAATAACATTGTTGATACTAAGGGACTTTAACGCTACTAAACTACTTCTGTCAACCGATCTGATAGACAATATGCCTCGAATGATGAAGTTGAGATCTTGATCTTGAATCCCGTTCCAGACCAGAGAGGTTGCATTAATCAATAACCATCCCATCATTTCAGGGTCCCATCTACAATCCTTGTACCAATTGAATGTCAACTTCCCCTTATCGTACTTGGCTGGGGTGAATAACAACGTGTTTGTCAACTCCCAATTAACTGTGAAGTGGAACATCCTTATTCTGCCTATCCGGGTCAATAGGTACTCAGGATCCGAACATGAGTAGTCATCCAACACTATGGACAAGCAAGACAAGTGCTCAAGTGACAAAAGCTCTTCCAAAGTTGCTTCTCCTTCTCTGGCTTTTTGTTTCGTATGCCAATAGAAATGACTAGCTGTCATATCTAGAAACTCTAAACGAGTCCATTTGGACACAATACCAGCTTGAATAAAACAGAGGTTGCGAGTGTGAGATAGTTTCACTTGCCTTAAGTTGATCAAGTTTCCCATCTCTTCAGGTAAAGTTGCAATATCAGAGGCATGGAAATCGAGCACCTGAAGGCTTACTAGCGCTCCCAGTGGAGATAATCCGTAAAAGTTGGGGCAACTCTGAAGAATAAAAGCACGAAGTTCACCCAATTGAAGAAGAGGAGGCAACGACTTGATGCCACTTCTGCTGACATTCAAGACTTTTAGTGCGGGGAATCTTTGAAGGAACCTGTCAGGAACTTCCTCAAATGGATTACCTTGTAGTAGTAAGGTTGAGGCCTTTGAACATCGTATTGCCTCGGAAGAAGTCAACCTACTTATTCTGTTATTCATGAAAGAAACCCTTTTAACAGAATCTTCAGATAAATCCACTTCTTGGATCTCAGTCAAACCAATCCCGGAGCAAACTAGGGATCTAGAATCATTCTCGTCAGTTGATGATGCGATCCATATAGCCACGTCTCGAACCACATCATGCATCTTCACGGTGCCCACCCCAGATCCATCTTCTAATAGACAAGCGTCTCTCAGAGTTTCAATTACAAAAACACCATTATTGACAAACTCCTCAAAGTTCTGTTTGTCATCTATCAAGCCTTCAGCCAACCAACACTGTAGTAGCTCACCAACCTCAATTGAGAAATCCTCCGGATACAAAGCACAATACAAGAAACAGGATTTGATGGTTTTACCTCCTAACAAGTCGTAACTCCACTTCAAAGGGTTGTACACCTTCTCCTCGACACCGCATATAGATGGAGCAGATCTTTGCAATTCCTTCAAGGCATGTGCCCACAGCTCTACCCTCTTCTTTCCCCTCATTGCAGTTCCCACGGTAACGAGAGCCAAAGGCAATCCACAGCATTCTCTAGCAACTTCTCTTGCAATCGGCTCAATATGCTCTAGACTTGCTATCTCCCCTGCCTTCTGACTAAACAGTTGCCAAGCTTCTTCGTCACCGAGAGTATTCACTTTTACTTCAACATCTACCATCATCCGCTGACAAACATCCTCCAATCGAGATGTCAATAGTATTTTTGAACCACTGTGAATTTCCGGCTGTGGGATACCCAACCTGTCTAAGTCAATGTTATCCCAGACATCATCTAGAATAAGGAGAAACTTTTCCTTCTCCAGTCTTCGATGAAGTTGACGTGCCGTTCTTTCCATGCTCTCCTCCGCTACCATCTCCAAATTAAGCCTGTCAGCTATTTCTATCTGAACCCTTTTCAAGTCAACCTCCTTGGACACTGTTATCCAAATGACAATGCTAAAAGGGCGCTGATGCGAAGAAGTGCAATTGAGCTTGTTGTTCATGTTCCTCACCAGGGTGGTCTTACCCACCCCTCCCATCCCCCATACACCGATTCTCCGAATATTGTTGTCCTCTAACATTTTCGTAATTTCTGCTAAATTTCTTGATGCAGTTGTTTGATATTCTGTGGAAGGTCCAGGAATGTACTCAACTGGTTTTGCCGAATCATTAACGACTGAGACCGTGCCATCTGGGAAGTTGCCAGCTTTTAACAGCGTTTCCACCTCCTTAAGCAATCTTCCGACTTTGCTACCGAGTCTAACCCGCTGACTGCAATGACAGTGGCAACCACAGGGACTCTGGTCATTCTCCGTCGCAGCTGCTCGCACAGAATTCACCTCGGCGACAAACTCACCCACTTTTCTAAGCCAATTTTTCACTTCAGCTGTAGGTGATCTTTCATTTTTCTCTGCTGACTCCAGTTGTTCCTCGACTTCTTTCTTAAGATTCACCAACTTGTTCTCCTCCTTTTGCAGATCTCGGAGATTCCGATTGAATCGGACAGTGGACTTGATCTTAGGACAAATGCATACACAAAAACATCGGCCAGTCTCGGCCACTGCTGAAGCCAAGATGGAAGTCAAAATTTCCATGCCACAAGCCATGATGAGAAATATTTGTGAAAGAAATCGCAGAAAAAGACTATATTATGGCAGTAACGCTCAAAGCTTCTCTAGAAAAGATGGTATGTAGAGAATAACCTAAGGACATGTTCACTTGAAGACTTCCACAACTCGCTCCGTGTGGGGCCAACAAAAAGCAGAAAACAAAAAACAAAACGAAATGTAAAACTACAACATTTTGGTCATTGGAAGTAATTTCCCTTCTTGCTGCCAAATTTCCTTGGTGGTCACTTTTTTCTCGGTCTTCGACAAAAGCTTTAAATTTCATTGACTTTTTACATTTGTTTGGTAATTGGTTGGTCAAATAAGAAGGAAACTTTTTCCCACTAACTAACTGAAGTTGATTTTAAAGTAAACAAATAATTAATTAACTAATTAGTTGAGATGCTTTTTCCCTTCAAAATTCTGCCTCTAATTTAACCTCTAAAACTCCGTCTTCAAATATCCTCTAAATCCTAAGTACATGCCATATGGGTTAATATGTTAACTTGATAGAATGCATAGAATTTTTTAAAAATAATAATTAGAATTTTTAAAAATAATAATTAGAATAAAAATGAAACATAATTAGAATAAAAAAAGGAAACATTTTTTTAGAATGTCTATTTTTGTTTTCATAAAATGGTGATTTTGGGCCATTTGATTTTAATCAAAGGTCTACAATTTTTGCCATATTAGTGGAGAAAAGTAAGCTTCTCCCTCCATAAAAACCCGTATACAAAAAGTAACCAAATACATTATGAGAATTTTATAATAGGATAGGATTCTTTTTAACCGTCATATCTATTATAAATATTGTTTGCTTTACATACTTTTTCATTTGATGTGATTTTGATTATGTCTAACATTTAAAAACATGGACTACCAAAAAAAAGGAAACAACCACTATAGGACCCTTTTATAGGCACTATCTATAGTGTTCGTTTATGCAACTTAGGATTGAAATTAGATGTTTTTCATGAATGCCTAAGTATATCAAATCTATTTTAGATAAGGTTTATTTGATATATAAATATACGCATACATATATATATATTGAAACACTCAAATCAAATCACATGCATTATTTTTTTATCAAAAAAGAAATGCATGGATAAAGTTTGCAATCTTTTACAATTAACAGACGAACACAATTTAAGAGGGAAAAAAAAAAAAAAGAAAAGAAAGAGAGAGTTATTAGAAACAAGAGAACAAAGACGTCAGCTTTATCCGTAGCTTAACCTTTTGGTCCAAAAACCCTCCAACCCTTTTAAAATAGCAAGAGAGAGAGAGTATAAAAAGTTCTACAGGTTGAAAAGGAGTTCCATTCTCTGAAGTGACATGTATGTGTATAATCTGAATTACTTTTCCGTATAAATCTTTGTATTTATTCCAAGTATACTCGTTTAATTTCTTGTACACGTTCTCTTTTTTTCTTTTTTGTTTTTTTGTTTTATTGTTTTTGGCCTTTTGTTTTAAATCATTTCAATAAATTTGATGGGAGATTTTTTCTCCTCTTCGTTTATAACGCAATTTCGTTGCTCTTTCAAATATCTAGGTCCTTTTTTTTTTTTTTTCTTTCTTTCTTTTTTTTTTTTCCGCACATTTACCCTAAAAATTTTTG
>CM046374.1:24170894-24280180 GCA_025413025.1 Ficus hispida | reverse complement strand
CCAAATGTGGAAACAATCAAGGTAAGCTTCTGCTACAAATTATTACGAGCTATTTCACTCTGTTGCGGAGGTACTTCAGGTGTTCATCCTATTGTTCCTAATCTGTGGACACTGGCATTGAAACACCTTCCCGAACTACAAGCTCTCTGCATACCAGCTTTTGTCAGTACTGCAGCAAAAATTGAAGCCAAAATTTCCATTTCATAACTAAGGAAATTTTCTCAGGACAGAAGTCGCAGAAAGAGCGAAAATGAACTAAACAATGTAGTTAGTACGAGCTGACTTGAAAATTTTCATTCTTGTTCATGTGGGGACAAATGTCAAGTATCAATCCATGTAACCAGGATAGCTAGAGGTAGCTTCCTAAGGACAAATCTTTAATCTGAAGTAAGCTCCAGGATAAATCTTAATCTGAAGTACAGAAGTTACAATCTAGAGAGAAGGGAAAAAACAAAAAACAAAAAAAAAAAAAAGAGATACAAAAGTGTACTTGGGTACTTCAGTTTAAAAAAAAAATGTTGCAGGGTCGACGTTGTACTGTCATCATCCCATTGCAATTGGCACCACCATTGAAGATCTCCTCTTATTGCCTTAATGGAGTCTGCATCTCGGATAGCTAGAGGTAGCTTCCTAAGGACATAACAATTGTTGACATTGATCTGCTTTAGGTTTGGCCAGAACTCTTCTGGTCTGCAGAGACTCCTTAGCATGGGAAGGTTCTTCAGCTCCATTAGCCGTAGGTTCGGAACAACGGGTTCTACACCGATGTTTAGGACCCTGAGTGCTTGAAATGATTGCAGGAACAGTTCAGGAACATTCTCGAGTGGAGAATTGCCTTTTAGTAGTAAGGTTGAGGCCACGGAACATTGCATCTCACAATTAGGTATAGTTTTTATGTAGTTGTTCATGAATGAAACTCTGTTGAGAAAGACTGATAACCTGCTTCTGAAATCTCATGCAAACCAATTTCGGAACAAACTAGGAATTTACATTCATCCTTCCGTGATGACGCAATTTGTATGTCGACATTACGAATGACATCATGTATCTTCACGGTCCCCTCACGATCTCCATCCTCTAATAAACAACAGTCCTTCAGAGTTTCAATTACAATGTTTCCATTAATGTTGACTGAATCGATAAAATTTTGTTGTTCATCTAACAAACCTTCTGCTGACCAACATTGTACTAGTTCGCTTACTTTGATTGAGAAACTTTCAGGATACAAAGCAGAATATAAGAAACAGGCTTTGATGTTATCACCTTCTAAGGATTCATAATTCAACTGCAATGAGTTATAGACCTTATCCTACAAGGTACCGATCTTTGCAACTCGTTCAAGGCATGTCCTCCTTGAGCGGTTGACGAACTTTCTTGCCGAGGCCAATCTGCTTACTGAACAGGCATAGACAACCGAAAAGTCTTTTGCCATCGACTTGCATTCCTGCTTGCACCGAGTTGACCTTGTCTGCAAACTCTTCCACCTCTCCGAGCCACTTTCTCACTTCCATCGTAGGCGAGCTTCCATTTTTTGTAGCTGATTCTAGTTGACGCTTAGACTTCATTCCTAAGATGAATCAGGTTTTGTGTCTCCTTTTCCAATTCATTGACGAACAATTGGAGTCGGAATGTGTTCTTGATCTTAGAAACACGTATATCCACACAACAAAATCGGCCAGCTTTTGTCAGTAGTGCAGCAAAAATTGAAGTCAAAATTCCAATTCAGAACTCTTAAGGAAACTTTCTCAGGACAGAAGTCGCAGAAAGAGCGAAAATGAACTAAACAAGGTGGTTAGTACAAGCTGACTTGAAAATTTTCATTCTTGTTCATGTGGGGACAAATGTCAAGTATCAATCCATGTAACCACGAATCCCATGGAAATAAACAAAGCAAATAAACAATAAAAGACCAGAGAAAAATCCAACCTCCGTGCCGTGAAATTTCCTTAGCTAACTATATTTTAATAACTGAATTTTAATTCCATTCTTTATCATATTTACTCCCATGAAGCATTTTATAGAAGGAAAAATGTCATGAATTCCCCCTAAATTTTTCACTAGCGTTAATATATCCCGAGTTATGAATGTACCTGTGTGCCCCCTCAATTTTAAAATGTGTGTCAATTTACCTCATCAGTTAGTTGCCGTTAGTTTTTTCATTATCTTTAATGTCAAAATGCCCCGCAAGTTTTGATTTAGTGTCAAAATACCTCATGATCACTAATATTTGTGTCAAATTATCTCCTGATCGTTATAATCCTAATTTTTTAATAGAGATAGTATTTACATGTAAATCCAAATATTTTATAATAAATATGTTAATCCTAAATTTTCACTTATATTTATTTTAAGATCTATGAAATTATTATCCTAATAAATAATTTTTTTTTCTTGTAAATACAGTATTTACTTTGACATAATTTTGTTAATAAACTAAATTTTTATTAGTAAATTCAGTACTGGTAAATCCAATATTTTTAAGTAAATTCAAAAGTATATTTTGTTTTCAGTTTTTTGGTTTTTATGATAAATAAGATATTTATTACATAAAACCAAATATTTATTAGAATAAAAAATAAAAATCTTTTTAGAGTGTCAAAAAATGTATATTTTATCTTCTTATAATAAGAAATAAAGTTTTTACCTAATCTAAAAAATTTAATAATTATTAGATATTTATACAATATTAGATAAATAAATAAGATAGATACGTATTAAAAATCAGGAAGTAGTTTGATTCAAATATTAATGATCAGGACCACTTTGACAAAAATACAAAAAGCATGGGCATTTTGACACGAAAGCAAAGTTTAGGAGGCATTTTGATATTAAAATGATGAAAAATTTACGGAAACTAAAGAAGGGGGAAATTTGATACATGTATTGAAGTTCAAGGGGTACAACGATATATTTCATAATTAAGCGGATAACTAGTAACATATATGAAAATTTTCCTTTTTTCTTGCGGAAAAGACCAAGGTCCACTCGTAATGTTGTTATGCAGTCAACTTGACGGTTAATGTGAAGGAAGTATCCAAGATAGGAGGAAGGAAATACTTATTTCTTTGGACAGTTGTTACCAGGACTTCTTTTTTTCTCTTAGGAAAAGCAAAAACTCTCTCTTCTTTCTGTAGTTTCTTCTCAAATCTAACTGTTGCACATGGAAGTTTTGAGTTCGATCTTAGGTAAATATTGGCTGAAACTGGCCGCTCTTTTGTGGATCCATCTACTCTAAGATCAGTGTCCATGTTGCAGTTCCAGAAGATCTCGAAGATTTGGAAATGGAGATGGAAAAGCTTATGGATCTGAGTAACGAGGTGAAGCATCAACAGGAATTAGTCGATGGAGATGGAGGACTGTCTACGACTGAAGTAAATAAGTGGCTTACAGATGTGGAAGAGTTTGTCACGAAGGTGAACTGGTGCGAGCAGGCGCCGGCGGTAGACAATGGAGACCCTACGGTTGCCTCTACCATTGCAGTGAGTGGATTAGACACGGTGAGGAGCAGAGAGGCTATTGAAAGATGGATGCTTACCTTACGGATCGATGGTGTCTGTCAACTACTGATTGAGTACATTCCGGGACCTTCAATAGAAGATCAAACAACAGCGTTGAACTCAAGCTCAACTTAGGAATTGCTTGGTGATGACAAGGTTCGGAGAATAGGCGTGTGGGGCATGGGAGGAGTGGGGAAGACCACCCTGGTAAAGTACTTGAACAACAAGATCAATAGCACTTCCTTGAATCAAGCTTTTAGTATTGTCATTTGGGTGACGGTGTCCAAGGAGTTGGACTTGAAAAAGGTTCAGAAACAAATAACAGAGCGGCTGAATCTCAAGGTGGTCATGGAAGAGAGCATTGAAAGAACAGCTGGTCGACTTCGTCGAAGGCTCAAGAAGGAAAAGGTTCTTCTTATTCTCGACAACATGTGGGAGAGTTTTGACTTAAGAGTGCTTGGGTATCCCACAGCTCGAAGTTCACACGGGGTCTAGAATCTTAGTGACATCTTGATTTTTTGATGTTTGTGGACAGATGATGAGTGACGTTAAAGTCAAGGAGAGCATTCTCAATGACGAAGAAGCTTGGCGATTGTTTACAAAAAAGCAGGGGAGGTAGCAAGTTTGGAGCATGTTCAACCATTTGTAGAAGCAGTTGCTAGAGAATGTTGCGGATTGCCTTTAGCTCTCATCACTGTCGGACTGCCATGAGAAGAAAGACAAGGATAGAGCAATGGAAACACGCCCTGAAGGAATTGCAGAGATCCGTTCCATGTATAAGCGGTATAAAGGATAAGGTGTACACTCTTTGAAGTGGAGTTATGACTCATCAGAAGGTAAGAACATCAAAGCTTGTTTCTTTATTGCGCATTGTATCCCGAGATTTTTCATTTGAAGTAAGTGAACTAGTACGGGGTAGGATGGCGGAAGGTTTATTCAATGAACAACAAAACTTTGAGGAGGCCATCAACATGGAATTGTTGTGGTTGAAACTGAAAGACTAGTTTATTAGAAGATGGAGCCTCTGAAGGTTCCGTGAAGATGCATGACGGGGTTGTGATGTTGCCATATGGATTGCATCATCAAGGAGAATGAATTAAAATCTCTCTGTTGTTCTGGGCTTGATCTGGATGAGATTGTTGTCACAGAGTTATCCGATTCTCTTAAAAGAGTCCTTTCGCAAACGATGAGATGAAATGAGCTACCTTATTGCGGGACACAATGTTCAAAGTATCCACCTTATTACTTCAGGAAAACTTGCGCCTTAAAGAAGTTCCCGAAAGGTTCCTGTGAGGATTCCAGGCACTCAGGTTCTTGAATATCAGTAGAACTCATATCCAATCATTGCCTCGTCTCGAGCTGAATGATCTCTGTGCTCTTCTACTTGCGCATTGCTATGCTCTCAAGGAATTATCTGGACTCAGGACTCTTAGTAGACTTCAATTGCTTGATCTGTGCGGTACTCGAATTACAGAATTGCCTGAAGAAATGGAAAGCTTGGTTAACTTGAAGGAAGTAAATCTACTCACACCCATCAGTTGAAGACAATTAAGCTGGTATCTTTTCGAAATGGACTCGTTTAGAGGTTCTAGATATGACACTCAGCAGTTGCCATTGGGGTCTGAAGGAAGAGATCGAAAGGGCCAAACTTATTTCTGGAGGTGGAATGCCTTGAGCGGTTATTTTTGTTATCCATCACATTTCTGAATCAATTACCTGGACGAATAGAGTAAGAAGATTGGAATTATCTGCCGGTCCAAATCTAACAGGAGAGCCCATGCCAACTAAACATGGTGAAAGACGACTTGCTATAAGCGGTCCTTATGTTGGTAGTCCCAATGTCCGATGATCAATCTGCTGGTCGTTCGTCAATTCAAATTATTTGATCTTGCATAATTGTGATAAGCCACTGATCGGATTCTTCAGGAATTGGCCACATCTAGATTCATTAGCTTTGCCCATAGAAGCAATGCTGGTAGTTTTGTCGGCCTCAAATCGTTAAACATCATAACTGGTAATTTACGGCTAGGAGAAGACTGCACCGCCCCTTATGACTTGCTGCCAAATCTTGAGGAACTGCGTCTTGAGAATCTAACTGGTCTTGAAAGCATTTCACAATCATTTGGTCATCTTGGGCTCCGATTTTCGAAGCTAAAATCGATTGAAGTTGTCATGTGTCCCCAGATGAAATATCTTCTTGCTTGTTGAAATTCTATTCTCACCCTGCCAAATGTGGAAACAATCAAGGTAAGCTTCTGCTACAAATTATACAAGCAATTTCACTCTGTCGCGGAGGGTACTTCAGGTGTTCATTCTATTGTTCCTAATCTGCGGACACTGGCATTGAAACACCTTCCCGAACTACAAGCTCTTTGCAGACCAGAGGAATCATGGCCAAGCCTAGAGAACGTTGATGTAGCCGCTTGTAATCTACTCTGGAGACTGCCTCGTACTCTCCAAAATGCAAACACCATTAAGGAAATAAGAGGAGAATCGGTACGGTGGAGAAGATTGGTATTGCACAATGAGAGTTCAAAGCAAATTCTGCTGCAGTATTTCGTTCCCATTTCCATTCTTTGCGAAACAGATCTAGAAGAGCATTTTCTATCAGGATTGTTTTCCGTTTATTCATGAAATTTTCAGAATTGTTTCACCAGGGGAAACAATTACCGACGCATGCTCCTGAACTGTGCTCCGAGCACTATTGCAGGCTCCGTATGGCCATAAGGAAGAAGTTTGCTGTAGTAGAATTGAAGAATTATACCTGTAAGGAAACAATGTCAAATCTTCATGTTGGAAGAAGTTGCCTTGTTACACAAGAAAGTGCGTCTGCATGAAAATCATTGCTTTGTTTGTATCCATGCTTGTCATTAAATTACTTATCCAAGAAAGAAGAAAAATTTAGAGTTAAGATCAATTGTCCTAAAATAATATATACGCAATTCTCGCTCCTATTTTTGTAGGGATTTTGTATAGTCCCTTTAGTGGGAGGTCTCTTTAACATAACATGAGGTGTCTCGAACGTAATGTAAAATGAGAAAGATGTAATAATAATCTTAAAAAAAATGTAACCTAGCACATTATAAACTTAAAAGATTTGTTTTGCATGTTATTACATAGAAAATGATGTTTCCAGCAACAATATAGAGGTTTCGAGTTCATCATGTATTGTGTTATGTTTTTCTTAAATTATTGTTACGTCTTACTCATTTTATTTTACATGAGAAACTCTATGTTATGTTTGGAGACTATAGAAAAGCCCTGTATATATTTATATATCTCTGCAATCAGTTTTCTTTCGGACATTAAAGAAAAAAAACCTTCTTGATGTTGATAATCTGTTTCCAAAAGCAATGACTTAATCTGGGTTGTCTGTAATTAAAAAAAATAAAAGAGATCAAAAATACAATCTATTAGTAAAACCAATCTCTCTCTCGTTTAGTTTTAAATCAACGGTTGGTTCACAACTTTTTGTTAAATGTAGGCATTTTAGTTAAGAAAATATGTTTTTTATTTATTATTTTATGCCCATTGTTAAATAATAAAATTTATTTTATCCGATCAATATGTGAAAAAAATGTTATATGTGGGCAAAATTCATAAAGTAAATAAATATTATAGAGTTAGTAAAAAGGAATATAAAAAGAGATATCAAAAGGAATATAAATGGAATTTATTTTTTGGTGTTAGAAATGATGCGATGGATTGAAGATGAATATACACTTTGATGTGAAAGTTACATTATTTTGATGTAAAAGTTTTATCATTTTGATGTTTTGAATTGGAGATGCTCTAATATTATACCTAATTCACTTAAAGATAAAATGTATAGAATTTGATTCCTCCACCCTATTAAATATATACACATATATATAAGAGATGAAAAATAAGATGACATAAATATAAGAGGGTGTCTAAAAATCAATAATTTCCTTAATTTTCTCTTTATTAATGCATTTCAAGACCAACTTTATTGGCAAGCACGAAAAGCCAACAAAAGTTAAAAGAAAGATGGCAAAAGTATCAAACACATGCCAAGAAGTTCAATTTTAAAGCCGTGATTAACTCCTAAACTTTATTTGGAAACAGGGGGAGAGACACTGAATTCGTTTTTATTTGGTTAATTATGGTGTTGTTTTCCCTTCTATGGTATTTTATGAACATCTGTCTTAGGTATTTAGCACTATTACCCTCCAAATTGTTATTATTTGACAAGTTACCCTCAAATTTTTAATTTTACCAATTTATCATATGAATTTCTAAATTATAGGCTTAACATTCAGTTAAATTGATCACTGAAAACCCGCATACATCTAATACAAACATAATATAAATCTTACAAATTCAAATTTTGATTTAATACAAAGCTAACAAAATACAATATTATACAATAATTTAGAAAGTTTAGGAAAATTATCAAAATTTAAAATTTTAAAAAAATTTGTCAAAAGGTGACGAATTTTGGGGGCAAAATGAACAAATGGGAACGTAGTTGATGTCGTTTGGGAAGTAAAGATATTTATGTTTTTTTTTTTTTTAAGCTTTGGCAACCTGAATTTTGTCACAAGTGTTAATATACCCTGAATTATAAATGTACCTATTACACTCCTAAACTTTAATATTTGTGTCAATTTACCCAATTAGTTAGTTATTGTTAATTTTTCCGTGATCTTTAATGTAAAATTACCCTATGAACTTTGTTTTATATTCAAAATAACCCATGATCTTTGATTTGTGTCAAAATGCCCTTGATATTTAATATTTTGTCAAACTGCCCCTAATCTTTAATATTTGCGTCAAACTATTGCATATATCTTATTTTATTTATCTAACATTGTATAATTACTAAAATTTTTAGAGAGGTACAAAAATTTATTTTTTCTACTAAAAGAAAATGTATCTTTTTTTGACCCACTTTTTTTTTTTTTGCCTATTTTAATTAAATTTTACATACATTTTAATTTTCTTAACAAAAATAACTACACAATTTGTTTATTATTTTATTGTCCTAATATTACAATTTTTAGTTTAATTACGATTATAATAATATACCAAATTATGCAAACTAATTATTTTTTAAATTAAAAAATATAACTAAGAATGAGTTTCAAAATAAATTTATAATAATTATTTTCATTATGGGTTTAAGTAAACACATGAATGAAATTCGATATCAGACTCTAACTCTCACTTCCTCTAACTCTCTAAGCAAGCAGAACATATCCTCGCACGATTAACAGACTCGTCACATTTTTCCACATCAGTCAGGGTTTGATTTACTTTCCAGTGTTGTCATTGCTGTTACAACATGCATGGCCATAACAGTAAGGAACAAATTCACCCATTTTTGTCACTTAAAAACAACTTTTCTACGTTGAAAACTCAATAACAGATGCATGCTGACCTTTGATAATTAAAAATAATTGCATTAAATTAAAAATAAAAATAATAAAAAAAAACGTCATAGCAAGTTCTCCTTTACCTTCAAATCAAAGTTTTCCTTCCATAACTTCTGAACTGTAACACATCCTAAAAAAGGAATTGTCATCTTCCGCTCAAATCCTTCTCGATATTGACCGGAGCGACCTTGTGCAGTTTATTATAACATTGTTGCAGGGTGATTTTGTTTCTTCATCGTCCCATATCAACTGCTCCACCAATATTGTGATTCTCCTCTTATCTCTTGTATGCATTTGCATTTCCGATATTAAGAGGTAGGCTTCTAAGGAAGAACATTGGAAGACATAAACCTTCTCTAGCCGTGGCCAGACTCTCCTGGAACGCAGAGATCCCTTAGCATTGTAAGGCCGTTCAATTTCAGTATCCGTAAGTTTGGAATAACTAAATGTAATCAAACAACTTCTCCAACTCCTGCATCCCTCACCATCATTGCTCAAGATTTGGCATTTGAGGACTAAAGTTTTCACCAGAAAAAAGATATTTATTTGGGGACACCAGAATACTGTAAGTGTCTTCACTTGTACAGCTTGAGACCGAGACCGTCAACCAATTCGAAATGCTCTCCAGAGAGGTTATCCATTTGAGGAAAGTACTTCGAGATTTGGGAGCAAGTCAGGGACATCATTCCTCTTGCTGAAATTAAACGATACCTAATAACATTGTTGATATAAGGGACTTTAACGCTACTAAACTACTTCTGTCAACCGATCTGACAGCCAATATGCCTCGAATGATGAAGTTGAGATCTTGAACTTGAATCCCGTTCCAGACCAGAGAGGTTGCATTAATCAAAACCATCCCATCATTTCAGGGTCCCATCTACAATCCTTGTACCAATTGAATGTCAACTTCCCCTTATCGTACTTGGTGGGGTGAATAACAACGTGTTTGTCAACTCCCAATTAACTGTGAAGTGGAACATCCTTATTCTGCCTATCCGGGTCAATAGGTATCAGGATCCGAACATGAGTAGTCATCCAACACTATGGACAAGCAAGATAAGTGCTCAAGTGACAAAAGCTCTTCCAAAGTTGCTTCTCCTTCTCTGGCTTTTTGTTTCGTATGCCAAAGAAATGACTAGCTGTCATATCTAGAAACTCTAAACGAGTCCATTTGGACACAATACCAGCTTGAATAAAACAGAGGTTGCGAGTGTGAGATAGTTTCACTTGCCTTAAGTTGATCAAGTTTCCCATCTCTTCAGGTAAAGTTGCAATATCAGAGGCATGGAAATCGAGCACCTGAAGGCTTACTAGCGCTCCCAGTGGAGATAATCCGTAAAAGTTGGGGCAACTCTGAAGAATAAAAGCACGAAGTTCACCCAATTGAAGAAGAGGAGGCAACGACTTGATGCCACTTCTGCTGACATTCAAGACTTTTAGTGCGGGGAATCTTTGAAGGAACCTGTCAGGAACTTCCTCAAATGGATTACCTTGTAGTAGTAAGGTTGAGGCCTTTGAACATCGTATTGCCTCGGAAGAAGTCAACCTACTTATTCTGTTATTCATGAAAGAAACCCTTTTAACAGAATCTTCAGATAAATCCACTTCTTGGATCTCAGTCAAACCAATCCCGGAGCAAACTAGGGATCTAGAATCATTCTCGTCAGTTGATGATGCGATCCATATAGCCACGTCTCGAACCACATCATGCATCTTCACGGTGCCCACCCCAGATCCATCTTCTAATAGACAAGCGTCTCTCAGAGTTTCAATTACAAAAACACCATTATTGACAAACTCCTCAAAGTTCTGTTTGTCATCTATCAAGCCTTCAGCCAACCAACACTGTAGTAGCTCACCAACCTCAATTGAGAAATCCTCCGGATACAAAGCACAATACAAGAAACAGGATTTGATGGTTTTACCTCCTAACAAGTCGTAACTCCACTTCAAAGGGTTGTACACCTTCTCCTCGACACCGCATATAGATGGAGCAGATCTTTGCAATTCCTTCAAGGCATGTGCCCACAGCTCTACCCTCTTCTTTCCCCTCATTGCAGTTCCCACGGTAACGAGAGCCAAAGGCAATCCACAGCATTCTCTAGCAACTTCTCTTGCAATCGGCTCAATATGCTCTAGACTTGCTATCTCCCCTGCCTTCTGACTAAACAGTTGCCAAGCTTCTTCGTCACCGAGAGTATTCACTTTTACTTCAACATCTACCATCATCCGCTGACAAACATCCTCCAATCGAGATGTCAATAGTATTTTTGAACCACTGTGAATTTCCGGCTGTGGGATACCCAACCTGTCTAAGTCAATGTTATCCCAGACATCATCTAGAATAAGGAGAAACTTTTCCTTCTCCAGTCTTCGATGAAGTTGACGTGCCGTTCTTTCCATGCTCTCCTCCGCTACCATCTCCAAATTAAGCCTGTCAGCTATTTCTATCTGAACCCTTTTCAAGTCAACCTCCTTGGACACTGTTATCCAAATGACAATGCTAAAAGGGCGCTGATGCGAAGAAGTGCAATTGAGCTTGTTGTTCATGTTCCTCACCAGGGTGGTCTTACCCACCCCTCCCATCCCCCATACACCGATTCTCCGAATATTGTTGTCCTCTATCGTTTTCGTAATTCTGCTAAATTTCTTGATGCAGTTGTTTGATATTCTGTGGAAGGTCCAGGAATGTACTCAACTGGTTTTGCCGAATCATTAACGACTGAGACCGTGCCATCTGGGAAGTTGCCAGCTTTTAACAGCGTTTCCACCTCCTTAAGCAATCTTCCGACTTTGCTACCGAGTCTAACCCGCTGACTGCAATGACAGTGGCAACCACAGGGACTCTGGTCATTCTCCGTCGCAGCTGCTCGCACAGAATTCACCTCGGCGACAAACTCACCCACTTTTCTAAGCCAATTTTTCACTTCAGTTGCAGGTGATCTTTCATTTTTCTCTGCTGACTCCAGTTGTTCCTCGACTTCTTTCTTAAGATTCACCAACTTGTTCTCCTCCTTTTGCAGATCTCGGAGATTCCGATTGAATCGGACAGTGGACTTGATCTTAGGACAAATGCATACACAAAAACATCGGCCAATCTCGGTCACTGCTGAAGCCAAGATGGAAGTCAAAATTTCCATGCCACAAGCCAGGATGAGAAATATTTGTGAAAGAAATCGCAGAAAAAGACTATATTATGGCAGTAATGCTCAAAGCTTCTCTAGAAAAGATGGTATGTAGAGAATAACCTCCCTCCGTGTGGGGCCATCAAAAAACAAAAAACAAAACGAATCGAAACGTAAAACTACATCATTTTGGTCATTGGAAGTAATTTCCCTCCTTGCTGCGAAATTTCCTTGGTGGTCACTTTTTTTCTCGGTCTTCAACAAAAGCTTTAAAAATTTCAATTATTTTTTACATTTGTTTGATAATAGAGTGGGTCAAATAAGAAGGAAACTTGTTCCCACTAACTGAAGTTGATTTGAAAGTAAACAAATAATTTATTAACTAATTAGTCGTGATGCTGATGAAATGGAATCTCGAGGTCTTAAAGTATAAAGACTAGTGGGACGGGAATACCACCAATTTTTATTTTTATTTTTTTAAACAAAAAAACCTTTTTATTAAAGGATGATTTACATGATTTTATATTTGTGTTCAGATCATTTTCAATACATTTATCTATATTAATAATATATTTGTTATAAAATAGCGTGAAAATAAGCAGTATTTTAACATTTATGGTCCAATGAATAAGTTTTTTTTAGGAAACCAATGCATAGTTTTATTTCTTATGTTATTTCTACTTTTTATCATCGTTATCTTCAACAAAAGCTTTAAAAATTTCAATTATTTTTTACATTTGTTTGGTAATGGAGTTGGTTCCCACTAACTGATGAAATGGAATCTCGTGGTCTTAAAGTATAAAGAACACCCTCTATGAGTGATTTACATGCCCCCCTCCACCCGGGCCCCCATCCTCCCCGGCGGCCCCCCTCCCCCGCTCTCTCTCTCTCCTCTTTCTCTCTCTACCAGACTCACCCATTATTTGTTTGGTTGAACACAAAACAAAAAAACAAAAACTCGTCACATGACCTAGAAACATCAGGACACTGGGCCCACTCTGACAAAGCCTAGCCCGAAAGGACGGTACTTTTATTATTATTTTTTTGTTCACGTGGTGCACCAATGGTTGCCCAACGGTTAGCTGCAGAATTTCTTCATCATTTGTTTGGTAATATAGTTGGTCAAATAAGAAGGATACTTGTTCCCGCTAACTAAGTTGATTTGAAAGTAAACGGAATAATTAATTAACTAATTAGTTGTGATGCTGATGAAATGGAATCTCAAGGTCTTAAAGTATAAAGACTAGTGGGACCCGAGTACGAGAAGTGAGAACATCGTCAATCTTTTAAAAAAAAAAAAAACAAAAAATTATTTTATTAAAGGATGATTTTCGATTATTACAAATATGACACATCTTTATATTTGTATTCAGTATAAGACTATATTAAAGTATAAAGATCACCCTATATTAAAGGGTGATTTACATGATTGCGATAAATATAGTGCCTTTTTATATTTGTACTTATTATAAGAGCATCTTCAACTTATTTGTTACAAAAAATGCATTATTTCATTACTTATGTTTTTTTTTCTACTTTTTATCATCATTGTTATTTTTAAAACTTATAAATGTGAACTTTTCATATTCAAATAAATTAAAAATTAAATTTTTTTTTCATAATTACATAAAAAATTCAATGCAACAACCAATTAAAATCAAATGTTAAACTTGACATTCAAACAAATGAAAAATTAAAATATTTCATAGTTACATAAAAAATTCAATGCAGCATCCAATTTGAATCAAATTTTAAACTTGACATTGATTATATCTTGTGGCAAATTTACCACAACATTTAGTATATGACAAATTGGACATGGAAGATGTCACTCTATTTGAGATCATTTTTCTCATCCAAATATCAAAATTTATCATTGACATAATAATTTAACAACACATTAGAGATGCTCTAACATCAAATTTTATGTGCCATTGAATAACATTTGATCAAATAAACAAAAGAAAAAAAATATATATACGGACAAAAAATACCCCTTCTCCTTCTCTAATTCTCTTCATTTCTTCTTTATATTTGTTAAATTATTTTTCAAAATATTCAACTCCGGTCACCGGCATTAATCACTAGAAAGATTCTATCAGAATATCTTTTTTTTTATCATATTTATATATTTATGTATTTTGTCGGATTTCAACAAAGATGGTGCGATGTCTCTAATGCTCTTCTTTGAAGAGATTCTGTTAGAATACATTTTTTTTTATTCAAGCATAAAATATATACATATATTTTATATTGCAACAAAGATGGTTGGATATCTCTAGCTCTGGTCATGGGCGCCAATCGTCGGGTAGATTCTGTTAGAATATTTTTCAAATATTTTTTGAGGGGATACATTTCGGTTTCTAACATATATATATATATATATATATATATATAACAAAGATGGTCAAAACATCTTTGACTCCTATCACCGATACTAGTCGCTTGAGAGAATCTGTTAGAATATTTTTTGGATTCTAACAGAATATTTTGCTTTTCAACTTCAACAAAGATGATCAGATATCACTGACGTCAGTGCGTGGGTCGCCGAAAAGAGTCTATTAGAATACTTTTAGATTCTAACATAGTACATATATATGTTTTTGGATTTCAGTAAAGATGCCAAACGTCACTGATTCTGATCCCCACATCGATTTTGTTTAGAATACTTTTTGGGTTTTACTATAATATATATATATATATATATATATATATATTAACAAAGATAGTAGTATGACTCCGGCTCGGTTCATTGATACTAGTAGTTGAAGAGATTATGTTAGATTAATTTTTGGATTACAGTCCAACGTAATTCAATTAATTAATTTTTTCAGTTATATAATTGAATTCCTTTCGGTTTGTATTTTGTCCAAAAATTATTTTCGCAGAACCCAAAACGTATTCTATTAGATTATCATTTTTGCTATACATCTATTTAAATTGTTTTGCCAAACCCAAATCATATTGTGCTATATTATTTTTTCCCTTTTTATACAACTGAATTCCCATGAATTAAAATTTGAAAAAAACCAAAGCACATCATATCACCACTGTGCAAAAACCACCAAGAAAAATACATTATATCACCACTGTGCAAAAACCACATAACCACTTAAACACATATTGACAGAACACACAAAATGAACTAAGTAATTACTTATGATGTGATGTAAAATAGACTCTGAAACTATGTATGAGATGTCATCTTGACATTAAGGTTAAGGGTGGTTCATTGACACATTTATTTTGACTCTTTCCACCCCCTATTATAACTAAATTCTTTAATTATGAAAAAAAAAAAACCCCCTCAAACAAAATGACCTAAAAAGGACAAATATCATATACTTAATTACATAAATAAAGTTCTATTATGTAATGAAAATAAATTATATTTTTATTCCGCACACAACTATGTATCAAATCCCCAGATTTACAACTTATAAATATTATAACTATTTTGAAGCCTATAACAGAACTCTAGTTTCACCATAATTTTGACTCTTCAATAAGTAGTCCAAAAGAATACGATGTATGCTAAATGTAGCCATTGATTTTTGTTTTTTTGTTGTATATTGTATTTCTTTTTATATGGCAATAAATTTTTTTCTTGTATGTTGTAGTTATATTTTTTTTTTTGGATTATATATTGTTGATCCTTAGTTTGTGTTTTTTTTTTTTTTGGTTGTCTATGATTTTGTTTTTTATTTGGGCTAAATATATATATATGAATTACTTGTGTGGTTTGCCTTTTTTTTTAAATTTTTTTCTTGTGAAATTTTTAATTTAATCTACAATTAGATTAAGGGTGCACTTTTTAAATTTGAATTTATCGAATATATTTACAGGATGATGTCTCTACTAAATGTAATAATACTTCTTCAGATTAACAAAGAGATGATACAATGAATTCACTCTTAGGTAATAAAAAAACTCCACAACCTATGATTTTTTTGTTTATTTGTTTGTTTGTTTCAAGGAATCTCAAAATATGAATTGTATGTATTTTTCTACTAATTTAGTTCTTCTTCCTTTGCAGATATTCAAAAGTAGAGAAACTCTAAAATAAAAAAGGTAGGTGTGAAAAGAAATTTGAAGTACTTGAGTATTTTTTATTTTATAAAAAGGTTAAGGATAATTTTGGAATAAAAGGGATGTGTAATACGTAAATTCAAGTATTTTAAATTTAAGAGGGGTGTGTGTTTAGAATAGGGGTATGGAGAGTCGAAAAGGATGTGTTAATAAAATAACCCTAAACTTAATTAATTCCTCGTTATCATGAGTATTACCTTGAAATATACAATTATACATAGAATTTGGTTTACCATATTCATTATGCAAGAATACAATCACATAAACACACGCACGCACCCGAAGAAGTACGAGAGAGAGAAAGGGAAGAAAACGGCCAGAGAGAAATGAGGAGGAAAAGACGGAGATGGCCGACAAGGGAGGAAAGGGATGAGAGACAATGGCCGGAGAGAGATATTGCAGAAGAGAGAAAGGAACGAAGGGAGAAAGAGGAGAGAAAGAGAGGAGACAGGTAAAAAAATTACAAAAAAAAAAAATAAATAAATAAATACATATAAAAGTAAGAAAAATTACAAGACATAAATATAAGAGATGAAAAATGATTGCAGCGATAAGGCCATCTCCTGCCCACGTGAAAATGAAGTGGAAAAGTTGAAATGCCGTGGGGGGGTTCTCCAACCAGCCGGCAAATCTAGCTAACACCATTTTGTTAGAGAGATTATAATATATCTTGTATTACCATTGGGTAGTGGAAACCAAAATCCCACCTTGAAAAGCACAAGCAAGCATAGTGATATAAAATGAAACAAGTGATGTGTATGTATTATTAATGTATGGTGGAGACTATGCTACTATTATGCACCACCACACGCGTGCGAGGGCGATTGGGCGTTTAGGGTGCACGTACGCATCGTCGCAAGGAGCAATCTCTTTTTGAATAAAGTGTTTTTCTAAATTAAATCTGGACCGTTAATTTAATCGGGTACGATCTAATGGTCGGATTTGAGTAATTTTATATTTAATTTAAACTGTTAATTAAATTATTTCAGTCTAACTGTCATAATTAATTCGGATGACCAACATGTATGTTTGTTAAAACATATATATTTTTTAACTGAAAAGGCACATTTTAATTTAAAAGTTACGCTTGTTGGATCAAAGGTGCGACTATTGTATCTGTTGTAACTATTAGGTCAAAAGGTGCAATTGTTGTATCTATTGCAATGCTTGATAAACAGGTACATCAAAGGCTATAAAACTCCACTTTTCTGATGTTAGTTTCATATCTTATTCTAGAATTTAAAAAGATTGCTACTTATTAAATTCGTGGATTTGTTGAATCTTGGAGGTAATTTGTCAAAACACTCGATAGCAAACTGTTTATAGTGGGGGCAAATAAAACCTTAAGGAAAGTAATTTCTACGCCTCAAACCCTTTTAATCTTTCCTATTCTACTCCGTTTCTTTATACCAAAACAGTTTTCCACCACCCACTCTTCTCAACACATTTGGATGTGATTTTGCTTACTGTGAACAGTGGAAACGCAAATTCAAATCTGGTGTGACTTTTGTTTTTTGTTTGTTGTTTTTTTGTTTTTTGTTTTTGTTTTTTTTTTTCAAAAAGAGTATAAATAAAATTTGATTTTCAATTGTTACCCCATTTTCTAATTTGGCTTCTGTTAACAAAATAAATTTGAGCTTCCTAATGCATTAATTGATCATTTGTGATAGGAGTATACTAATTCAGAGGATTAAAAAAATATCAATGTTTTTTTTTTTCACTTTTACTTTTATGTTTAGTTATTAAATGGAATGTTTGGTTCACATCTTTTTGTTAAAAGTAATTTTTTAAATTAACATATCAATAATAAATGGGCCATTTTAGTTAATAAAATGTAATTTATTAATTTATTATTTGTTGTGCCATTGTCAAATAATAAAATTTATTTTATTCGATCAATATGTGAAAAAAATGTTATATGTGGGAAAAATTCATAAATTCAATAAATATTATGGAGTTAGTTAAAATGAATATAAAAAGAGATATAAAAAGGAATATACATGGAACATTCTTTTTGGTGTTAGAAATGGTATAATGGATTGATAATGAATTTTTTGTTTGATGTGAAAGTTACACCATTTTGGTATAAAAGTTATATCATTTTTCTATTTTGAATTGGAGATGCTCTAATATTATACCTGATTCCACTTGAAGGTTAAAGGTGTAGAATTTAAATTCCTTCACCACTGTTAAATATATATATATATATATATACATATATAAGAGATGAAAAATGAGATGACATAAATATAAGAGGGTGTTTAAAAATCAATTCTTTCTTTAATTTTCTCTTTATTCATGCCTTTTCAAAGACCAACTTTATTGGCGAGCATGAAAAGCCCACAAAAGTTGAAAGAAAGATGGCAAAAGGTATCAAACACATGCCAAGAAGTTCAATTTTCAAGTCGGGATTAGCTCCTAAACTTTATTTCGAAACAGGGGGAGAGACACTGGATTGTCGTTTCTATTTGATCAATTATGTTTGTTGTTTTCCCTTCTATGGTATTTTATGAACATCTGTCTTATGTATTTAGCACTATTACCCTTCAAATATGTTATCATTTGACGACTTATCCTCAAATTTTTAATTTTGATAATATATCATATGAACTTTCTAAATTATGGGCTTAACATCCAGTTAAATTGATCATAAAAAACCCACATACATCTAATACAAACACTAATATAAATCTTACAAATTCAAATATTTGATTTAATATAAAGCTAGTAAAATAGAATATTAAACAATAATTTAGAAAGTTTAGGAGAAAAATTATCAAAATAAAAAATTTTAAAAATAATTTGTCAAAATGTGACGAATTTTGGGGGCAAAATGAACAAATGGGAACGTAGTTGATGTTCGTTTGGGAAGTAACGACATTCATGTTTTTTTTTTTTGGGTTGTAGAGGTTTGCAACATATTTCCTTCCCAGCAACATGTTTTTTGTTTGCTCAAGTAGTGATTTGACTGGAGTAATTATAGCTTTGACAACCTGAATTTTGTCACTAGTGTTAATATGCCCCTGAACTATGAAATGTACTTATTACACTCCTTAAATTTTAATATTTGTGTTAATTTACCCCATTAGTTAGTTATTGTTAGTTTTTCCGTTATCATTAATTTAAAAATACCCCATGAATTTTGTTTTTATGTCAAAATACCCCTAATATTTGCATTTGTGTCAAAATGCCATTTGATCTTTTATATTTTTCAAATTACCCCCCTAATCTTTAATACTTACGTCAAATTACCACATATATCTTATTTTATTTATCTAATATTGTATAATTACCTAAATTTTTTAGAATTGGTAAAAAATTTATTTTTTCTACTAAAAGAAAATGTATCTTTTTTTTTACCCACCTTTTTTAATTGGGTTAATTTCACTTTTAGCACCTCTGAAAAAAATAATATTAAAAACAGCAGCACTTTTTGTTCTATTCAATTTCAGCACTTACCGTGGGGCCCAGTAGCATTTAATGTATATCAAAGTACAGGATTACCCTCATCTCCTACCCACGAAATTTTTAAGTCGAACTATTTTCACTATTTTTTAGCGGTGGTCATATCCATTATGACCATCCGGTCACAACCATTATGACCAGTGTTTTTTTTTTATAATTAAATTTAATTTTTTTTAAGTCGAACTATTTCAATATTTTTTAGCGGTGGTCATATCCATTATGACCACCCGGTCACAACCATTATGACCAGTTTTTTTTTTTTTTAAATTTTTTTTTTCGAAATTTTTTGTCGAACTATTTTTTAGCGGTGGTCATATCCATTATGACCACCCGGTCACAACCATTATGACCAGTTTTTTTTTTTAAAAAAAAATTTTTTTTCAAAATTTTTTGTCGAACTATTTTTTAGCGGTGGTCATATTCATTATGACCACCCGGTCACAACCATTATGACCAGTTTTTTTTTTTATTAAAAATTTATTTTTTCGAAATTTTTGTCCAACTATTTTTTAGCGGTGGTCATTTCCATTATAACCACCCGGTCACAACCATTATGACCATTTTTTTTTATAATTAAATTTAATTTTTTTTAAGTCGAACTATTTCAATATTTTTTAGCGGTGGTCATATCCATTATGACCACCCGGTCACAACCATTATGACCAGTTTTTTTTTTTTTTTAATTTTTTTTTCGAAATTTTTTGTCGAACTATTTTTTAGCGGTGGTCATATTCATTATGACCACCAGGTCACAACCATTATGACCAGTTTTTTTTTTATTAAAAATTTTTTTTTTCGAGATTTTTGTCGAACTATGTTTTAGCGGTGGTCATTTCCATTATGACCACCCGGTCACAACCATTATGACCATTTTTTTTAATAATTAAATTTAATTTTTTTTAAGTCGAACTATTTCAATATTTTTTAGCGGTGGTCATATCCATTATGACCACCCGGTCACAACCATTATGACCAGTTTTTTTTTTTTTTTAATTTTTTTCGAAATTTTTGTCGAACTATTTTTTAGCGGTGGTCATTTCCATTATGACCACCTGGTCACAACCATTATGACCATTTTTTTTTATAATTAAATTGAACTATTTCAATATTTTTTAGCGATGGTCATATCCATTATGACCACCCGGTCACAACCATTATGACCAGTTTTTTTTTTTTTAAAAAAAATTTTTCCGATATTTTTTGTCGAACTATTTTTTAGCGGTGGTCATTTCCATTATGACCACCCGGTCACAACCATTATGACCAGTTTTTTTTTATAATTAAATTTATTTTTTTTAAGTCGAACTATTTCAATATTTTTTAGCGATGGTCATATCCATTATGACCACCCGGTCACAACCATTATGACCAGTTTTTTTTTTTTAAATTTTTTTCGAAATTTTTGTCGAACTATTTTTTAGCGGTGGTCATTTCCATTATGACCACCCGGTCACAACCATTATGACCAGTTTTTTTTGTGTTTTTTTGAAACAGTTTGATGAAATCCATTTGGACTCGTTCTGTTTTCATGAATGTGAAAGAGGGGCAATACATTTCACTCTTATTAATAATAAAACGCGGTTTGCATGGATTAATTTAACCCTTACTCTTGAAATTGTATATGTTATTACACTATGACATATAAAATTAAGAAAAAATTTTAGAAAAATACAATTAATGGGAATGTGTTAAATGAAAAAATTGTATATGTATCAGGCGAATTCCTTGTCGACGTCGTCATCACTTTTGTAATTTCCTTCAATTTTCCGGTTGGCATGCATCCACAAGTAACATGCTAGCCACTCCCGAAATAGCCTCATCCGTCCACCTATTACCCAATAATTGACGTCCCTCCCTTCTATTAAGCATTCAGCAAATTTTATGGTAAACACTCCACAGTCACCCCTGTTGAACAAATGACAAAGATAGTTAATTTTCACTTCAACTTTTGAATGCAGTATACAAGGGAGAAATGGTGTTTTTCTTGCACTCACCCATTGGATTGTTGAGGGATGTCTTTCATTATGTTGATTGGTAATGGGTTAGTTCCAGCAGGTTCTCTTGGTTTGAATTGATACAAATCTAAGCGTTCAGCCAGCAATGGAATGAATATTGATAAACATTCCATGCCTGCTCGGACCTTGACATTGTGACCGCCTTCATGCTGCAGAGAGTCGTACACGTCAATGGTCCAGCTTGTCAGATCGAGCTTCGCTAATACCCAATGTTTAAGGTCAGCCAAATGCACCGGTATTAGCACAGTCATCACGTCAAACCATGATGCCCCACTCTGGACATTAACGCCAAGCATTATCTTGAGTAAAGGCTCACAGGTTCCCCAATCGAACTTCTCGGGTGCACTCTGGTGTAGACGCCACAACGATCGAACCTTTGTACAAAAATAAGTGTCAACCATTGTCACCCTCCGTTGCTCCAATTCGGGGAACTGCCTGATCTTCTTTCTCAAGTAATAAAAGGCGACATCAACGTGCTACATTAACATAACCAGTCGGTTAAAAGATACTGTACAATATTCGAGCTCGCAAACATATAATAATTTCGATTAATGGTTGATAGCAGACTGCCGAATTTTAAAAAATGTCATGTACTTACTTCGTCCCATAGCCAAATCGGGGAGGTAGCTAATTCATAGTACCAGGTTTTTCTTCCTACCTCCATGCACCCGAAGTCATGGGGTTTGTCAAGTTTCTCATGCTTGGCACTGTAACGTGGAGGCCGTTTACTGAACATCAAGCATACATATTCGACAAACACATCAGTGCAATTCCAATTAACATCCTAAAAACAGACAATGTTAAGTTAATCTACATTACCCTTGAGGTATCTTCTTCAACAATCCTTGTTTTAACCACTCCCTGAACTCTTCTAACCTCTGTTCAGGAGGTTCATCTGCGAGACCTGCTGGGAGGGCATAATTCGTGTCGGCCGGTTTATTCGAAGGGGATCCATCGTCAGTCTTACGACCCGATGGCCGATGGCCAAGCCTTGATAGTCTGGCCCTCTTCTTCTTGGGGATCTACAAATAACAAATTTGAAACGAGTTAATCTAATTGACTCTTCCATTATTGGCAAACTTTTAATTCTCAGCTATGCGTCACAACCACGTCCGTCAACATATCCTCTCTGGATTGCTCGTCAATCATGACAAGATCATGTGATTGCTTGTGGTCCTCCCTCTCTGGCCCCTCTTTCCCGACCCGTGACACTTCAGTCATTGCCCCCTCCCTCGCGCCAACGACTCGCGAATCCTCAGCACTCGTCTCGGCTGCCTGTTCCTGTACATTGAATTTTCTTAAAATGTCAAACAAAATTGTATGGGAACCACACCAATCAGGTATATTCATGTATAATTCTACCTTTGTTATCTTCTCCTCGGCATCTGCATTCCAATCGATCCCCTTTTCGGCAGTAAGGAACTCCATTGCTGCCTGCAGCCCTATATCCGCATAGACATCGAGCTCAGGGGAAGGAGTCTTAAAATCTTCCGACGCCTTCCGCTTAACATTAAGAACATCGCTGCTCTCGACCTTCGGGACATGCTGTGCCTGACCGAACTTCTCGGCAGCATTCTTCGCCTTCAACAATTTCAGCACCCTTCTCAACAGTTTTTTCGAGCGGGTTTGTTCCTTTTGTATATCCTCTATCTTCTTATTCAAATTATTAACATGTCCTCGGATCTCATTCTGGAACTCCACCCACGCGGTATTGATATCCGGGGTCCGCCGGGGGACTGACGACTTGGGAGCTGGTAATTGTGGCAGGCCAGTCGGTCTATTCAAGAAAAGGCGAGCAACATTCCCGTTCTTCAACTCCTCCTCGGTTGGCATCAACTGAAAAGATATTGGCTGCACACAGGGCGTAAAATTACTATCCTTATACTGAATGTATTATTATTATTTTATTATAATAACCCATAACGAGTCAGTGAATCTTATTATGGTATGACCGTGTTGGTCATAACGATTTTGACCAGACGGTCATAACGGTTGTGACCTGTCTTAGTCAGTACGATTATGACCAACACGGTCACAATGGTTTTGACCGCCCGGTCATAATGGCTATGACTAGCACTTGTTATGGTATCGGAATGTGAATTACCTGTGATTCGCCAACCTCCATGAACGCCCGCTGAACGTCATCAAATTTCACTGTTTCCGCAGTGGTCCAGGACGCCATACGCGGAACGGCCTGTGAGTAGTTGGTTGTAAACTTGGAAGCCATCGTTGGAAGTGTCTCATATGCCCATACGAGTATGGCATGTGGGAACCCAGGAATGCTGTAATGAACTGTGCTAACTTGTTTTTTTTGTCGTCTCTTCGAAGAAATCCTATTCTCCACTGTAGCACATATTGCAGCACGGGTTGCCTCCCATGATAGCACACCCCAAGGAAAATCGTTGAAGGCATCCAAGTTGTCTGCCAAACCGAAATATTTGGGATCTATTTTCACCGTTATAGCATTTGACAAAGGGATCGAGAAAATAATGTACAAAAGGCTAAGTTTTACGGCATCTTCGTCGTTGTCAAACTTAGCATTGGACAGTTGTAGTTCCAAATTTTCCCTCGATACGCCCTTAACCGTCGAAAAATATCTTGCCATTAATCTGCTCTCGACGACCGGTAGATGCGTAGACCCTGCACATTTTTGTCCGGTAATTAGGCAGAACTCCATTATGGAGAATCTGGCCATTTCGTCTCCAATCTCGAACCACAGTGCGTCACCCATCGTTGTGTGGTTTGTAAGACGCATAACAATGTTGTGGAATAACTGGCCAGCCCAACCTAGGGACTCTAGATGTAAGAAAGGTTGTACACATGGCTGGTCTTTGACGGAGGCCAACTGTCGTGGAGATAACCACAGGCTCAGTTTCTTCCATGTCTCGTTAATGTTTATGAAAGTATTGATTTTGGCCCGTGTTATCTCAGAGTCTGGTACGAGTCGGATATATTGCCCCTGTGTGAATGGATAAAAAAAAAATTAAAACAAAATTTTTGATGAGTCGGTATTTAGCACCATGGACGTGCCGCAAACTATTTTTTGACTAAATCAAACATCGATCAAAGATTTTACCTCTTCCTCTTTCGATATCTTGGATGGAGTTATACTCGTTTCGTGTACATCCATTTCTCCCTTGTTTCTCTCAATATCTGTAATTGTCACCATTCTACGGATATGGAATCGGCGGTTTACGGCTATAGTATCTCTGTTTACGGCTATAGTAGGTGGTTGACGACGGTTATGCAGGAGACGTCTGGTCGAAAACGATACGATTTCTTCTTTCTCTCTCTAGAACCGGTGTTTCCCTCTCTAACAACTGTAAAAGCTTTTTTAAAAATTTTAACCCAATAGCGGCATAGGGTGACTAACTATTACGCGTGGAGGAGATGAGGGCAAATTCGGTATTTTGTCACTCAGAGTCGTACAAAAGACTGTTGGTATTCCATATCATATCGGTCATAATGGTTGTGACCGCCCGGTCACAACCATTATGACCATGGTAAAAGCGTTATACACAAAGCTTCTCACTATAGTCATAACCATAGTTACTGACGTGTCACAACGAAGTTGACCGCCTTCTTCGCTACGGTTCCCAAAAGTTACTGAATTTTCCCTGCAGGCATTTAATGCCTCGGTTATCGTGTAACTTTAACACTAATAATAATATAATAATAATATTCGAAGGTTTAAAATTATATTTTATTAATATAATATTAAATTGTTTAATTTTAAACATTATCTTGCGTCAGGACTTCGGTCACAATGGTTGTGACCGCCCGGTCAAAACTATTGTGACCAGGGTAAAGGCTCCTGTTACACGGTAATTCACCCCAGTCATAACCATTGTTACCAGAGTGTCACAACGAAATTGACCGCCTTATTCGCTACGGTTCCCTAGGTTAATCTAATGATGTTGTTTCCCCTGCAGGCATTTAATGCCTCGGTTATCGTGTAACTTTAACACTAATAATAATATAATAATAATATTCGAAGGTTTAAAATTATATTTTATTAATATAATATTAAATTGTTTAATTTTAAACATTATCTTGCGTCAGGACTTTGGTCACAATGGTTGTGACCGCCCGGTCACAACTATTGTGACCATGGTAAAGGCTCCTGTTCCACAAAGCTTCTCACTCTAGTGATAACCATAGCTACTGACGTGTCTCAACAAGCATCACCGCCTTCTTCGATACGTTTCCCAAAAGTTACTGACTTTATTTACTAAGCACACATTTAATGCCTCGGTTAGCGTGTAAAGTTAACACTAATAATAATATAATAGTAATATCGGAATCATTAAAAGGTTATTATAATCTTTTAATTTTTTTTTACAAACAGATAACGAGTCAGGACTTCGGTCACAATGGTTTTGACCGCCCGGTCACAACCATTGTGACCAGGGGAAATAATAATAAAATTGACAAAAATTTTATGTTCATTAATTTATATATGTTTTATAAACCACATTGACAAAGGACCTCGGTCATAACGGGTTTGACCACCCGGTCACAACCATTGGGCCCACGGTAAAATAAGCTTTAGATAGGGGCTAACAATAGTCATAACGATATTGACCAGGCGGTCACAACGAAGTTGACCCCATTTTTAAGGCCCAGCCCCAAAAGTTGATGGCGGGATATACAAATATGAATATACTGCCTCGGTTGGCGTGAAAAGTTAAAACTAATAATATTATATTAATAATAATATAATGATTAACAATGTAATTACGTGGAAATCTTTCGGTTAATCTGTTTTTTTTTTTTTTTTTTGCAGGGCATTCAATAACCACTGAGTTCGGTCACAATGGTTGTGACCGGATGGTCACAACCATTGTGACCATTGAAAAAATAGTATTACACAGATAACGTCCCCTCGTCACAAGGACGGAGTTGGCTTTGTTCGACGGGGCCTTAAGGGTACTGAATTCGTACACGTTTGTCGGTTGTGTCCATAGCCATTACATCTACCACAACGAACGGAGTCGGGATCTTCACCTTGGGACAAAATCCTTCGAACTCGTGGCCTTCCGGGACCACGCTTCGTTTTGGGAGGATTGACGATTTGCGACCGGATTGATTCAGGCACATCCCAGCCATCAGAGCTGCCAATAGGATGGACTACAGATGAATAACAACCATAAAGATAATCTTTCGTGTAGTATGCCGAGCAATAATTGTATGGATCTATCCGTCGGTGGTTACACACGGCCATGGCATGCGGGCAGGGAATTTGATCTACCTGAAATCGTCTACACGTACATGTCTTTTGGCTCATATCAACGATCCATATTTGGCCAGCATTGTTGGTGACAGCGTACTCAAACTGATCGGCTGGCCGCGGCTGTAAGAAGTGGAAATTTAACGAATTTAGTCAAGTTGGATTAAGGGAAAATCCGCATATACCATATACGTGGTGGCAGTTGGCATGATAACGTACCGTTACTTTTAGGCCTATTGAGAAGTTGGTGTGAAGCATCTTCTCAGCCTTTGGAGCAAGTTTCGAAGTCAATTTTAGGGCCTCCTCACGCCTGTTGACAAACCATCTTTGTTGTAGTTCCCTCAACCATTCCATTAAGAATCCAACTGGCATTAACCTGGCTTTCCGGTCAACATTATTAAATGACTCCGCGATGTTGGTTGTCATGATTGCATACCGACGGCCGTTGAAATATGCTCGCGACCACTTTTTCGGATCGGCCTGCATGAGGTATCGGTGCATGTCGGGGTTACGAGTACGGATTGATTCCATATGACGATGGTGCTCACTTAAAAGATACGACCTCGATGCACCATCAAAATATGTCTTCAAAGGGCCTTTGAAATCCTTGTACTTGGTCTTCAGGTTTGCAGCCAAGTGTTGGACGCATATCCCGAAGGCAGCCTCCGGATACACGAGTTTGGCTGCATACTCGATACCCTTATGCCTATCAGCCACAATTACAAGAGAATCTCTAGGCCCGATTGAATCTCGGAGCTTCTCGAAGAACCATGTCCATGAGTCGTTGCTTTCGGACTGAACGATACCAAATGCAAGTGGAAATATGCAGCCATTTGCGTCGTGACCGCAAGCTGCAAGAAGCACCCCTCCAAATTTGGCCTTTAATGCGGATCCATCAACCACTATTACTGGCCGACAATAAGGCCAACCGTGCTTCGAAGCAGCTACGCACATGTAGAGACACTCTAAGCAATTTGATGAGTCGGTCTCGATGTCAATGTCGGAACCAGGATTTTTCCTCTTAACCATTTCAGCCCACGAGGGAAGAACTGTAATGTAATCAAGTTTACTTAACAGTTATTAAAGCCTATTATAAGACTTATAATGTCGGTGATAAACGTATTATAAGATAGAGTAGAGGGAAGTGCATTACCATTGTATGAATCTGAATCATTGCCCCTCAAGCTGGTTAGTGCTGCTTCCTTGCCTCGCCATGCTCGGAGATAATTGAAAGAGACTCCAAATTCGGCCTGCATGTCTCGCATGATTTCTCGAGGTCTATATGAGGTATTAGTCGGATCCAAGTATTTTGCCTTGACACACTCCCCAATCATCCAACTCTTGGCTTGACGATGATGCCCTTGAACAATTTCGATTGAACAGTTATGGACGTCGTCGAACCGCTTCACGACAAACATTTCACTACCTCGCATCCTGGTCGCACGCAATTGCCATGGACATTGTTGGATATCTATACATATAACGTGTAACAGAGTAGCGGTCGACCTCTTCACTCTGAATTGATAGTGTTTACTCATGGCATCGTGATGAAGATGGTATTGCAACAACTTTTTGTTAAGAAAAATACAGTTTCTGCAAATTGCGACAGGTGTATAATCAGCAACAACTACTGAGCCAGATAACCTGTCAGGGCTTGGTACAGTATCGGATTGAGATGTTAAGTTATTGGCAAAAGAATGTTCTCCAATGCTGACGTCGACACTATTCTCGTTTGATTTACGAGCATCACCCCCAACATTCAATTCGTCAACATGAGGTGGAAGTTGAGGGCAACGAGTAATAGGAGTTGAAATTCTCAGATTTCTCTCATCAGCAATTTGCATGGCCTCATCACTCTGTGCACCCACTCTGGAGAATTGGCCGTCTATGTGGTTGCTTTCACCCAGCTCCGGTGGCGTGACGTCAGCCGCAGTATCATCCAAAACGTCGACGGTAATAGGAAATTTACTAAGCACATGAACATCCTTCTTCTTCAATTGTATATAGAATTTAACGTCATCATCACACTGTATCCTGACAAGAGGCATACTAGGGTGAACACCGTATCGCATGACTATAGTATTGGTTGGGACCCTCATACCGATTGCCCGTCTGACCAACTCAATAAGACCTCCGTATGTTGCCGTCTCGGGCACCAATATTCCCTTCATTTCTCCACCGATGTAACTCAATGTGCCGTCCCATCGACCATTATACTTGATGAAAACACAAACGTCCTCCATTTACTGTAAAACTACAAACAATTTTCCTGTCAAAGGGTTAAATACAAATTTCAAAAATGAGGAACAGTTACCAAGCAAGGTAGGATGGCTTATGTCGTAGATCTGGTCCACGGAAACGGAGTTGACGCAGATCTGGCAGATTCGGCCGGATTAACAGAGTGAAACAAGATGTGGAAGGATTTTTAATACTGGGAGACAGTTTCGATCAATGGGTAATGGTCCACGGATGATTCGCGAGGATTGGGTGGGAGAAAATCAACGAAACTAGAGACGAAAAATTAAAATTTTCTATGTTCAGTAGGTTATATACTGTCGCTATGGATGTGGAGGGAATGGAGTGAGGATGGCGGGCTAGGACGAAAATTTTCAGCTTAGGGTTGGCTGAGGGCATATATGACTTTATACATACCCAAAAATTGTATGGTGACGTGGCAAAAAAAAAAAAAAAACTGGTCATAATGGTTGTGACCGGGTGGTCATAATGGAAATGACCACCGCTAAAAAATAGTGAAATAGTTCGACATAAAAAAATTAAATTTTTAATAAAAAAAAAACTGGTCATAATGGTTGTGACCGGGTGGTCATAATGGAAATGACCACCGCTAAAAAATAGTTCGACAAAAATCTCAAAAAAATAATTAAAAAAAAAAACTGGTCATAATGGTTGTGACCGGGTGGTCATAATGGAAATGACCACCGCTAAAAAATAGTGAAATAGTTCGTCATAAAAAAAATAAATTTTTAATAAAAAAAAACTGGTCATAATGGTTGTGACCGGGTGGTCATAATGGAAATGACCACCGCTAAAAAATAGTTCGACAAAAATCTCGAAAAAAAAAAATTTTAAAAAAAAAAAACTGGTCATAATGGTTGTGACCGGGTGGTCATAATGGAAATGACCACCGCTAAAAAATAGTGAAATAGTTCGACATAAAAAAAATTAAATTTTTAATAAAAAAAAAAACTGGTCATAATGGTTGTGACCGGGTGGTCATAATGGAAATGACCACCGCTAAAAAATAGTTCGACAAAAATCTCGAAAAAATAATAAAAAAAAAAAACTGGTCATAATGGTTGTGACCGGGTGGTCATAATGGAAATGACCACCGCTAAAAAATAGTGAAATAGTTCGTCATAAAAAAAATAAATTTTTAATAAAAAAAAACTGGTCATAATGGTTGTGACCGGGTGGTCATAATGGAAATGACCACCGCTAAAAAATAGTTCGACAAAAATCTCGAAAAAAAAAATAAAAAAAAAAAACTGGTCATAATGGTTGTGACCGGGTGGTCATAATGGAAATGACCACCGCTAAAAAATAGTTGGACAAAAATTTCGAAAAAGAAATTTAAGAAAAAAAAAAACTGGTCATAATGGTTGTGACCGGGTGGTCATAATGGAAATGACCACCGCTAAAAAATAGTAAATAGTTCGACATAAAAAAAATTAAATTTTTAATAAAAAAAAAACTGGTCATAATGGTTGTGACCGGGTGGTCATAATGGAAATGACCACCGCTAAAAAATAGTTGACAAAAATCTCGAAAAAAAAAATTAAAAAAAAAAAAAAAAAAACTGGTCATAATGGTTGTGACCGGGTGGTCATAATGGAAATGACCACCGCTAAAAAATAGTGAGACAAAAATCTCGAAAAAAAAATTTAAGAAAAAAAAATGGTCATAATGGTTGTGACCGCGTGGTCATTATGGATATGACCATCGCTAAATAATAGGGAAAAAAGTTCGACAAAAAACAATTTTAATTATATAAAACAAAAGCGTGGTCATAATGGTTGTGACCGGGTGGTCATAATGGATATGACCATAGCTAAATAATAGTTAAAAAAGTTCTTTTAAAATAAAACAAACGAAAATTTTTAATGCTTTAAAAATAAAAATTAAAAGAACTGGTAATTACGGTTATGACAAGGCGGTCATAATGGTTATGACCATTGATAAAAAATAGTAAAAAATGTAAAATTCGAAAAAAAAAGCCAGGTTATGGTCATAACGGTTATGACCGGGTGATCATAATGGTTATGACCTTTACTTAAAAATGACAAAAAGTTATAATTTAAAAAAAAAAGAAACTTTCGATGGAAGTTTCTCTCTGTACATGGAAGTTTATCTCTGTAAATGGAAGTTTCTCTCTGTAAATGGAAGTTTCTCTCTTTACATGGAAGTTTATCTATATTATATGAAGCTTCGGGTTTCAAAATGGGTGGGGGGGGCTAGGCGGAAATAAGTTTTCAGTTTTCTCTCTCTAGATTTCAGTTTTCTCTCTCTAAACCACTGTACATGGTGGTTTGAAAAAAAAAACTTTTTTCGGCCATGCGAGGGAGAGAGATTATTTCGTGGGTAGGAGATGAGGGTAATCCTGTACTTTGATATACATTAAATGCTACTGGGCCCCACGGTAAGTGCTGAAATTGAATAGAACAAAAAGTGCTGCTGTTTTTAATATTATTTTTTTCAGAGGTGCTAAAAGTGAAATTAACCTTTTTTTTTGCTTATTTTGATTATAATTTACATATATTTTAATTTTCTTAAACAAAAATAACTACACAAATTATGTTCATTATTTTACTGTCATACTATTATAATTTTTAATTTAATTACGATTAGTAATAATATACCAAAATATGTAAACTAATCGTTTTTTAAATTAAAAAATATAACTAAGAATGAGTTTTAGAATAAATTTACAATAATTATTTTTATTATGGGTTTAAACAAACACATGAATAAAATTCGTTATCGGACTCTAACTCTCACATTCCTCTGACTCTCTAACCAAGCAGAACATATCCTTGTGGCGATTTATCAGACTCGTCACTTCTTTTCCACATCATTCGGGGTTGGATTCCTACTTTCCAGTGTTGTCATTGCTGTTACAACATGCATGGCCACAACAGTAAGGAACAAATTCACCCATTTTTGTCACTTAAAAACAACTTTTCTACGTTGAAAACTCAATAACATATACATTGAATTGAACTTTTTTTTATTGCATTGAACTTAAAAAAAAATAAAAAATAAAAAAAAAAAGACACAGAAAGGAAAAGAAAAGGAAATGGGCTTAGATTTGGTGTAACCCAGCATATCCTCATGACAGTTTTTAGCCACACACGTCAGGAATCCATGAGTTTATAGCCAATCGGAGCCCTATGGATAGTTACTCTTAAGGTAACTCTCCCACAAATTTGTCCCCGAATAAAATACTTTATATCTTTATATTTTACTCAAAATAAAAAAAAGAATATTTTATTAAAAAAAAAAAGGTGGAAAGAGCGTGTAGTATTTCTAAAAAAGAAAGATTGTGATAGAACCTTTTTATATATTTTATCAAAAGAATTTTTTTAAATCGTTAAAATATAATTAAATAATTAAAATATTATTTATTTATGATAATTATTATAAATTTTATCTCCCACCGTCAGTATATAGATTAAAAAATTAAAAAAATAATTTTAAAAAAGAAATTAAAAAAAAAACTTCTTTTACTGGCATGATGACCGCAGGGGGCTCGTCCCTGGTTTCGACGGCATCGAGGGGGTAGAGGGGCTCGACATCGGTTTTTGCATAGGTGGTCAGCCAAGGCGTGGCGCATATATTTGGTGCGGGGTGGGGGATGGTTCTAGCACGAGGGTGTGGGGGAGGGGCGGGGCTTGTCGTCAGAGTTGGGGGAGGGGGGTGCACTCATGGATCTGGCGCGGGGTGGAGGGGGCTCGTTGCTGGTTTTGGGGGGGGGGGGGGGGGGGGCACGGATTTGGGGTAGGGTGAGGGAGGCTCGTCGCCACCGTGGTTTTTTCTTGTGGGGGGGGGGGGGGGGCGGGGGGAGCGCACGGATCTGGCGTGGGGTAGAGGGGGCTTGTCGCGGGCATTGGGGGGAACACATGAATCTAGTGTGGGTGGGGGGAGGGAGGTCGTCACCCGCGTCTGGTGGGTGGGGGGGAATAGGATATGGCACGATGTGGGTGGGGGGCTCGTCGCCGGCGTCCGTAGGGGGGGGGAGGGGGAACGCACGGATCTGGTGCAGGTGGAGGGGAGGGGAGTTGTTGCCGGCATGTGTGGGGTGGGGGTGGGGGACCAAGTCGCCATGGATCTGTCGGTGGGGGCAGGCTCCTCGTCAGGGTATGGGAGCCAGGAGGGGGGGTGTTCACCAATGGAAGGTCGCCGGTGTGTTTTTTTTTTTCTCCTTTTATTGTTTTAAAATTTTTTAATTTATAATACTATACTCTAAGGCACATTATAATTATCATACATAAATAATAATAAAATTATTAAAATTAATCAAACGGTTTATAAAATGAGCTCTATCAATAGAGTTTTTAGATGATAATAACGAGCTCTATCACAGTCTTTTCCTTTTTAAAGAGTGTAATAATAAATTATAATATAAAATTTTAAACATAATAATAAACAACATAATTAAATTTATAATTATATAATATCAAAAAAAACCTTCCTCCTCTTCCTCCCTCTTCCTCTCTCTAACTTGAAATTGGATGCATAATCTGTTCTTATAAATTAATTAAAAATCTGTTATTTATTAGAAAATTTAAGAATTTAACCGATAATATATAGTTTATCATCTTTTAAAATGCGTTTTATAAATTTTAAAAATACCTATAAAATATGTTACATGCTACAATTTTCCTTATAAAAGAGCCTTTAAATATATATATATATATATGTATGTATCTATATGTGTGTGTCAAGGAGAATTTTTTAAAAACTATATTGCAATTGTTCATGAGTAAAATAGAGTTAAGTAAATTATATAACAAATAGAAATAAAAATAAAAATAAAAAGGAGAAAGATCAATAACAGAAAATATTAATATAATAACTCAAGTCTTTATTTAGGATGATAATGACATAAACTTGCACCAACTCTTTTGAAGTCCAAAGATATAAGTTTGGAGCATATCCTCAAGCATCTAATTGGATTGGCTCCATATGAGACTTTTTAGGGTAAAAGTTCAATAATAAAACCAAACGAATACGAAATTTAAAATTGAAAATATTACACTATAAGAAGACATGGTCGTTACAATTAATCTTGGAGTCCTGAATTTTTTTAAAAGCTCAAATTTGGTTTTTCAAAAAATCAGTGAGGATTGCTGGCCCTTTATAGCTCTGCCATACCTTGCCAGTTGGTTTACCTCTGCCACGGGTGTCAAAAGCTTATAGGAGACACCGAAGGAGCGAGAGACAAAAAAAAAAACTAATAATAAAAATAAAATAAAATTCTGAATATGTAACCATTAAAAGACGAGAGAAAGAACATCACATAGAAATCAATATTTGAGAAACAGAAAAAAAAAAAAAAAAAAAAAAAAAAAAAAAGACAATAACGTCCGTAATGGAAGATACATTTAACACCAAACACAAGAAGAAGAAGAAGAAGAAAGCAAACAAAAAACATAAAGTAGACACGCATTCAAATCAAAAACATGAATTCTGAATCCAAAAAATAAATTAGTTGCTCTTTTTCGCCGTCAGACATTCTCAAGTCGAATTCACCGTCCTCTCTCACATTCCTCTAAGCAGAACAAATCCTCGTGGCGATCCATCCAACTCGACACCTCTTTTCCACATCAGTCGGGGTTTGATTTACTTTCCAGTGTTGTCATTGCTGTTACAACATGCATGGCCACAACAGTAAGGAACAAATTCACCCATTTTTGTCACTTAAAAACAACTTTTCTACGTTGAAAACTCAATAACAGATGCATCCTGACCTTTGATAATTAAAAGCAATTGCATTGAACTTAAAAATAAATTTAAAAAAAAAAAAAAAAAAACGGGGTGGTAAGTTCTCCTATACCTTCAAATCAAAGTTTTCATTCCATAATTTCCTGAACTGTAACACATCCTAAAAAAGGAATTGTCATCTTCTCGCTCAAATCCTTCTCGATATTGACCGGAGCGACCTTGTGCAGTTGTATTATAACATTGTTGCAGGCGTGATTTTGTTTCTTCATCGTCCCATTTCAATTCGCTCCACCAATATTGTGATTCCCTCTTATCTCTTGTATGCTATTTGCATTTCCGATAACAAGAGGTAGGCTTCTAAGGAGTGAACATTGGAAGACATAAACCTTCTCTAGCAAAGGCCACGACTCTCCTGGAACGCAGAGATCCCTTAGTATTGTAAGGCTGTTCAATTTCAGTATCCGTAAGTTTGGAAGAACTACATTGTAATCAAACAGCATCTCCAACTTGCCGCAGATGCTCACCGTCATTAGCTCAAGATTTGGCATTTGAGGACTAAAGTTTTCACCAGAAAAAAGATATTTCATTTGGGGACACCTGAATACTAGAAGAGTTTTCAGCTTGTACAGCTTGAGACCGAGATCGTCAACCAATTCCGAGATGCTTTTCAGAGAGGTTATGCTTTCGAGAGAAAGTTCCTCGAGATTTGGAAGCAAGTCAGGGACATCACTTTCTCTTGCGGAAACTAAACTATCCCTATTAACATTGTTGATAGTAAGCGACTTTAACGCTACTAAACTACTTCTTCCAACCGATCTGACAAACAATAAGCCTCGAATGATGAAATCGAGATATTGAACTTCAATCCCATTCCAGACCATAGAGGTTGCATTAATCAATAACCATCCCATAGATTCAGGGTCCCAATATTTATTATCTTTATACCAATTTACTGTCAACTTCAACTTATCATGCTTTCCTGAGGTGAAAACGTAGCGATGCGCTGCCCAATTAACTGTGAAGTGGAATATCCTTATTCTGCCTATCCGGGTCAATAGGGATTCAGGATCCGAACATGAGAAGTTATCTAACACTATGGACAAGCAAGATAAGTGCTCGAGTGACAAAAGCTCTTCCAAAGTTGCTTCTCCTTTTCTGGCTTTTTGTATCGTACGCCAAAAGTAACGACTAGCTGTCATATCTAGAAACTCTAAATGAACCCATTTGGACACAACGCCAGCTTGAATAAAATCGAGTTTGCGAGTGTCAGATAGTTTCACTTGCCTCAAGTTGATCAAGTTTCCCATCTCTTCAGGTAAAGTTTCAATACTAGAGGCATGGAAATCGAGCACCTGAAGACTTACTAGCGCTCCCAGTGGAGCTAATCCACAAAAATAGGGGTAACTCTGAAGAATAAAAGCTCGAAGTTCACCCAATTGAAGAAGAGAATGCAATGAGCAAATGTAAGTTCTGCTGACATTCAAGACTTTTAATGCTGGGAATCTTTGAAGGAACATATCAGGAACTTCCCCGATTGGATTACCTTGTAGTAGTAAGGTTGAGGCCTTTGAACATCGTTTTGCCTTGAAAGAAGCCAACCTGCTTATTCTGTTATTCATGAAAGAAACCCCTTTAACAGAATATTCAGATAAATCCACTTCTTGGATCTCAGTCAAACCAATCCCGGAGCGAACTAGGGATCTAGAATCATCCTCGTCAGTTGATGATGAGATCCATATAGCCACGTCTCGAACCACATCATGCATCTTCACGGTACCCACCCGAGATCCATCTTCTAATAGACAAGCGTCTTTCAGTGTTTCAATTACAAAAATGCCATTATTGACAAACTCCTCAAAGTTCTGTTTGTCATCTATTAAGCCTTCAGCCAACCAACACTGTAGTAGCTGACCAACATCAATTGAGAAATCCTCCGGATACAAAGCACAATACAAGAAACAGGATTTGATGTTGTTACCTTGTAACGAGTCATAACTCCACTTCAAAGAGTTGTAAACCTTGTCCTTGACACCTCTTATACATGGGACTGATCCTTTCAATTCCTTCAAGGCATGTGCCCACAGCTCTACCCTCTTCTTTCCCCTCATTGCAGTTCCCACGGTAACGAGAGCCAAAGGCAATCCACAGCATTCTCTAGCAACTTCTCTTGCAATCGGCTCAATATGTTCTAGACTTGCTATCTCCCCTGCCTTCCGACTAAACAGTCGCCAAGCTTCTTCGTCACCGAGAGTATTCACTTTTACTTCAACATCTACCATCATCCGCTGACAAACATCCACAAATCGAGATGTCAATAGTATTTTTGAACGGCTGTGAATTTCCGGCTGTGGGATACCTAACCTGTCTAAGTCAATGTTATCCCAGACATCATCTAGAATAAGGAGAAACTTTTCCTTCTCCAGCCTTTGATGAAGTCGACGTGCCGTTCTTTCAATGCTCTCCTCCTCTTCCATCTTCAAATCAAGCCTGTCAGCTATTTGTTTCTGAACCCTTTTCAAGTCAACCTCCTTGGACACTGTTATCCAAATGACAACGCTAAAAGGGCGCTGATCCGAAGAAGTGCTATTGAGCTTGTTGTTCATGTTCCTTACCAGGGTGGTCTTACCCACCCCTCCCATTCCCCACACACCGATTCTCCGAACATTGTTTTCCTCTAACATTTTAGCAAGTTCTGCTAAATTTCTTGATGCAGTTGTTTGACACTCTAGGGAAGGCCCAGGAATGTACTCAACTGGTTTTTCCAAATCATTGACCGAGACCACGCCATCGGGGAAGCTGCCAGCTTTTAACAGAATTTCCACCTCCTTGAGCAATTTTCCAACTTTGCTGCCGAGTCTAACCCGCTGACTGCAATGAAAGTGGCAGCGACAAAGCCTCGCATCATTGACCGTCACCCCTGCTTGCACCGAATTTGCATTGGCAATAAACTCATCCACATCTCTAAGCCAAATTTTCACTTCAGGCGTAGGCGATCTTCCAATTTTCTCCGCTGATTCCAGTTGCTGCTTGATATCATTCATTAGATCCATCAGCCTTTTCTTTCCTTTTCTAGATCTCGAAGATTGCCTTGAATCGAACAGTGGACTTGATCTTGGGAAAGATACATCTACACATATTGCGGCCAACTCCTGTCGCCGCTGCAGTCAAGATGGAAATCAAAATTTCCATCCCACAAGCAGCGATATTGAGAACAGCAGCACTAAAATGAATGCAGAAAAGAAGCAACAGTTCACGGATTATCTGAACAAAGATGATAGCTCGGAAAGAACTTTACGAGTTCATATTCGACGACTTCTATTATTACTCCGTGTCTCGCAGTGGCGTCAGCTGAAAAAAGTCACCAAAGCAAGCAAATAAACAACATGAAATAAAATAAAACTTCTCCTTGTTTTTCTGGTTTTTCCTTTTTTGTTATACTCTCAACACGGATCCTGACGTCACGACAGGTCCAGGACGAGCGGACCTGGTCTCTACAAAAACTCAACTGTTTGAGGGTTTACCATTTCTCATCCACTTTTTTTTTTTTTTTTTTTTTTGGTTCCAAATACAAGTAACTTCCATAATTCTTTACGCGTTTTGATTTGATGCAAGCAGCGGTCACATAAGCCGGGTTGTTACAAAGTTGATATTAGAGAAGTAGCTATTATATCCAACCGGAAGAATGACTATCCCAAATGGATAGATGATTGAGACAGTTATCAATCGATACAGGAAATGGTAAGCTATATATGCAGTCTCAAATCACTTATGAATAGATATATGTGATGATTAAAAAGTAAAAAGACCACCTCTTAATAATATGACCCAAATGGATAGATGATTGAGACAGTCATCAATCGATACAGGAAATGGTAAGCTATATATGCAGTCTCAAATCACTTATGAATAGATATATGTGATGATTAAAAAGTAAAAAGACCACCTCTTAATAATATAAAGTCTTTTAAGATGAGTCCAAAAGTAAAATTATGTAGATATAAAATCTAAAACGGATAATATCATATGAAAATGAGGCAAAAGTCGTTGTAAGGAAAGAATATGTTTTATATGAATGCTATTTTAAAAGAACACTTGCAAAAGGTTGACTTGAATAAATCTACTAATACTTGGCCCCTCCCACCATAAATAATCTAATGCTTGCAGAAGTTGACTTGAATAATCTACTTTCTTCTGGGCCTACCACTGTGATAAAATAACCAAAATGTATTGATAGTTCAGGAAATCGAGTTAATCCGAGCAAGAAACGAATATTATATTGCAAATCTGTTCAGTATTGAACTGTAGTTACATTCAAGGATGTCGACATGTCGGCAGAGTTATGGATTGTTTTTTAAACCTTCATGTGGTGAATATGATTATTATGTGGTGAAGAATATAGTCACATCTTATTGGAAAAGAAAAAGCTATTAAATTTTAGGTTTGTAAGAAATAAATAAAGGAATAAAATTTCCGGCTTTTGAATATTATGTGACATATTAAAAAATATCTTATATAGAATATTCGTCGATATTATGGATATTTTTAATATTATAGGCATTTGACGGACATTTCAAAAAGATATCCTTCTCATTCGTTATCCATGTAATGACTTCGTGAAAATTTCAACAACATATGTTTTATTCATTCTTAAATTTACTAATAAATCATAAGTTTTTATCCTTTGAAAAATAAAAACGAAATTAGATAAGATGACCTATTTTGATCACCTCTTTTAATAAATTTCCTAAATTTATCTTTTAGAAAAAATAAATGATAGCCGTTAAAATAGTTAATGTATTTCTCAATCAAATCTTATAAGACAGTGATTGACCTTTAAAAATATATATATATATATATATTATTTTTCTAATTTAACAAAATTTAGAATATTTAGCAAAATAGGCATTACAAAGAACACTTTCCCTATTTCCAAGTAAGTGAATAAATAAAAAGTTTTCCCCGATGAAAGATCACAAGAATGGTCATAAGTTCCCGGATCGCACTTGAAATAACGTCGGATTCGTCATCGGTCTCAAATATAAATCCACCGTCTAGGTTTTGGAGACAAAAAAAATAAAAATAAGAAAACAAGTTTAATGTCATAACAAAACTTATCATAATCTGATAAAGGTCGCACTTTTTACCACAATAGGTGTTCGTGGCTCCCATTTATTATTTGTTAAAGAAAAATAAAAACACTATAATCAAGTTTTGAACCTTAGAGCTTCTATCCACTACCACCCGCTGAGTTATTCCCGATGGGTAATAATCCAATAAATATTTATTTGAAGCATGAACACTTATTACAAAGAGTACTATACAAACAAACTCAACATGCTAAATGAACTAAAAATTTGGGAAATGTAAAATATCATTAGTAATTAAATTCAAACTACAGATGCCATCATGAGTAGAGAATTGAAAGAGTAGTATTAAAAAATCAAGTTTAATTCTAACTTTTTGAGTATCAACTCACGTGTTATATTTTTATCAGTTGAAGTAATCAATTTATTGGTTGATGTAATCAATAGATATGAAATACTTAAATATTTATCAATAAAAAAACGATAGCTCGTATATCATATAGGTTGGTACTTAAAAGTTTGATTGAAGTTCGGTATCTCTAGTGTTTTTCAAACTACAGTCCGAGTGTTTTATCACAATTTAACTCTCCGTTACATATTATTCAAACATGTTTGATTAAAGGGACGCCTCAGCTGGTTTGAAAGAAAATTCCAGAATTTCCAGCGCTTTGTAGCCTTTCGATTTCCTCCAACATTCTCACCACTTTTCTGCTGAGCCTGCACCTCCATTTCCAATAAGAGAACCATTCAAGAACCGTAGTTTCGCTTCTCGCCATCACATTTTCTCGTGTCCGATTCGCCTTTCTCTCGAGATCCTCTACTTCTCTGAGCCACTCTTCTGCTTTACTTGTCTCTGATTGTTCTTCTTTCTTCGCTGCTGCTGATACCAACTGATGTTGAATATCTTCGCGGAGATCCATCAGATTCTTCATCTCCCGATCCAAATCATCGAAGTTTGATTCCAACTTGATTGTATTCTTTATGTCAAACGGAACGAATTCCGCTATTACTGGACCTACAATTGAAGCAACAACATCCATATTGGTAGAAACTTTTTGTGTGTTAGAAACTGCAGAAAGGTGTGAGAGAAGTAAACAAAATATATATATATATATATATATATATTTATTTTCTTTTATAGAAGGCAGGTTCAAACCCGTAACCTCCCCGAAGCCGCCATTGCCACTTGACCAAACAGCCTTGGGCAAACACAGCAGTATTAATACAGCTGGTTTGAAAAGCGAAAAAAAAAAAAAAAAAAAAAAAAAAAAAAAAAAAAAAAATCTAAGTAGAATGCTAGCGGTCCCTTGGGAGTTGTCAATGTTGAATAGTCTTGGAAACATTATTTGTGTTTGAAAAAAATAAATAAAGTATTTGAGCTCCGAGTAAAAGTCTAATAGATTTAAAGGACTTGTTGTTGTTCTTGTTCTAGCCGCGTGGGCTAAGGTGAAAAGAATTAAAGAACCTGGTCAAGGATCCAAAGGAAATAAATATCTCCGAGTTATTTTCCAAATCAAATTTCGTGAACCAACTAAACACCATAAGAAGATGCTAATAAGTCGTGTCAAACAAGAATTGTTGACCAGAACTCTAGTTCTATGAGCTGAAGATCTTCATTTATTAGCTAAATAGCGATATAGTCAAGCTATTATTTTAATAAAAACATAAAATGAAGAAAAAAATTTTTGTAGAATTTATATAAAGATAATCAATTTTTATTATATATGTACAAAATGAGGAAAAAAAACTTTTTTAAAGGTAAAATTACAAAATTAAATAAATAAACAAAAGTCCACTAAAGGTGGGTGTCTTAATTGGCAATAAATGGCTCCGCACCTGGCCACCTCCTCTGATTTTTGAAACGAAGATGAAAATTTCAATATCAATAAAATTATTGGTACTTCGTAGTTAAAGAAATTTAGCCAAAAAAAATTATGCAAAGTATGGATACTTACTTAAATTTAATATTCCTTTTTGATATTATGGGAAATTATGTATAGTAAAAATGAATAAATAAACAATTTTAATACAAAACTTTATACATATAAGATATAGAAATCTCAATATTGAAAGAAAATCTTATAAAGTGCTAGTATGATTGGAAATTTATCATGAGTCAAAGTTTTTGATATTTTCTCGATATCTTTCGATATTTTCAAAATTATTTGAAAAAAAAAATACACTCTACAATATCATATGAATTAATATATTTATCTATATTTTATGCTATTTTTATTTTTAAAAGATACTTCAGAACCTTCAAAATTCACAGCACCCAAATTATATTTTGGAACCTTTAAAATACAGAAATTTCGACTATCTTACGTTTGGTTTGTCGGTTAAAAATGAAAATTTTAAGTTGAAATTTGTTGATTTTTCAAAAATTAGTAATAATTTTTTTTACTATTCAGAAGAAGACAAAAATTGATATGAAAATTTTGAATTGGAGATGGTGATTCATACGGAATTTTGGAAATATCGGAGAAATTTCTTTCCATGCTTTCAAATCTTCGTCAACCCTTTTTTGGGCATAGTTAAAGTAGTGGCATCTATACGAGATCCTCCTGTTGGTACTTTTGCCTCTAACTTTGATTTTCTAGCAATTTTGTATCCTTAAATTTATAAAATAATAGCAATTAACTCTAAGGTCAAATTACAATTTTTCCCCTCGAATTTTAAGCCTTATCAAAAAAAAATACTCCATGAATTTCAATTTGTAATATTCTTTCCATTTGAACTTTGGAAAAGTTTGTAAATTTTCTCCTAGATTAAATTTTTAATGAAAAAATACATATAACACTCGTTGGAAGTATGAGTTCGGAGTACTAAATATAAATTATAAAGTGACACACATTGACGGCACTTCTGATACCCTTTACTCTTATTAAATGTGAAATTAAGAAGTTGACTATAAGAGAGAGTATGGGAAAAAAATGATAATAAGCCCTAGATATTAACTCTTTTAACTTAATTATACGCATTTCACATTTAATATTCGTAATTTTTGCTTACAACAAGTGTATATGCATTTTTTTCGTCAGAAATTTGATTGAAGAGGAAAATTTAAACGTTTGTAAAGTTAGGGAAAAAGATTGGTACAAATTGAAGTTCAAGGAGGGACATTTTATGATAAGGCCTAAAGTTTTTTTTTTTTTGGGGGGGGTGTATTTAGTCCTAAATATAATATTTAATCGTCAGTAGAAATAATTTTTTATCACTTAAATCCCTGAATTTCTCATAGTTTTTGTGCTCCCCAAAGAAATTATTATTATTTTATTTAGTCTCTAAATTAATCGTAGAATTTTTTTAATATATATATATATATATATATATATATATATATAAGTAGCGATTGGAATTAATTCTATTGCTTTCGAAAATCAAAGACTAAATTGTTAAGAGAAAAGTTTAAAGCGGAAAAATACTAAACCATGAGTGGTACAGGGACGACAAAAGAGCTTAAAATCCATAATTATAATAATAATAATAATAACAACAGTTAAATTACATCTTCCTTTCTAACTACAATAAATGAAAATATATATTAAAAAAAATATAGCTGCAATCAAAAGTAAGTTAAAAATGTGTTCTAAATTTATTTTTTCTTGACCTCAGCTTTCTGGAAAAATTTTTTTGAGCTACCAGATTTTTGTAGCTTTTTCACTTCTTCAAGCAATTCTGCCACTTCTCTGCCAAGTTTGCTCATCTCTTTACAATTAGAAAAACATCCACAACTCTCTTTGTTTTTTTGCCACCAAATGACTTTCCCACAAAAAATTCACTCTTTTCTCTAGCTCCTCTACGTCTTTAAGCCATTCCTCAGCCTTGGTTGATGCCGGTTTTCCCTCTTTCTCTTCCGATTCCAACCGATGCCGGATGTTTTCGCCGAGATCTGTTAGGTTTTTCATCTTATTTTCCAACCTATTGAGGTTGGATTTCAAGAAGAGAGTATTTATGGTGTTTGAACTTATGCATGTACAACAAGAGGTGACAACTTCTTCTATTACTGAACCTATGATATCACCCAATATCTCCATGGCAACAATTTTGGTACAAGAAAAAACTGTTAAATGGATACATACATATGTGTGTGTATATACACACACACATATAGATATACCACCATACACACTCATGCAACTCTTGGGGGTACTTTTCATGAAATAATTTTTGGGTCCACTGGAGATGACTACAAAAATGCCACTTGTCCGTGCTAGAATAGTTCTTTTTCTGATTTGTTGAAAGTCTTTTAAGTTCGAGTTTGATTTGGATACGCTACTATACGGATCCTCAAAATCGGATACAACTTGTTTGTCATATCAATTAAAAGATATATTAATGAAATACTTAAAATGATATTATCAGAATGACATGAAGAAAATACATATAAAGCGAATATGTCGAATCTGTTGGTGCGTTTGAGATATAATCGCCGTATATGTGCATTTGCTAGTGTTTCATTTGGCACATGATATCTTTCTTTGGGGAGTAGTCATTGACATGAACTTTCCTCGTGTTCAAATTTTAGAAGTCAAAGCGAGAAGAAAGCACAAGGCATTTTCCTATTATAAATTTCTATTAGCTATTCAAAATTTGAATGAAGGGCCCATTATAAAGCGTAATCTTCAATTTCTTCGCTCTCGTTCGACTCTCATGTCCAAATCTAAATTTTTATCTTAGTTTTCATCTTTTTTTTTAAATCAATAAAAATTATAGTTAATTTTTAAAAAATCAATAAATTTCAGTCTAAAAATTCTATTTTAAACTGACGTTCCCTTCGTCTCAATAACGATCCGTTCAAACTTCCAGTCCACCATTTGTTGTGCCCAATTAGGCCCATAATGATTGGACCATGCTCTTGGTCCTTCAGTCAAAACCCCAAAATCAGCCCAGACCTCTGCAGGTGCTCTGTTTTTCCAGAACAGACCAAGACAAGACAAATACTTTTGTTTAGAAAGAAGTAAATATCATATTTCTTTTAAGTAAATAGTAATTTTTAAAAACATATAAAGTAAATAACAGTAAATAACAACTACAAGCCTATTTTAGTCAACAGTTCAATTGAATCCTCCCATCTCTAAATTAAAAATAATAATAATAATTTTACTATATATAAAGATGTTATTTACCTAATAAATTTACTAGTTATTTCAAATATTTTAAAACTTTTCTATTTTCTTTAATTATTTTAGAAAAAATGTTGTTTATTACAATTTCATTTTCTTTTTCTTTTTCTTTTTTCGGGGGAGGCATTGCATATATTTGTTTTTCTTCATTCTTCTCCCTTTTTTTTTTTTATTCTAATTACGAGAATGGTTTGTTTGTTTGTTTTTAAGAATGTTTGTGTCTTATACTAGTTGTTGAATCTTCACGTCACTAACACCTTATTTGTGCCTAAAAAAAAAAAAAAAAACCCTTATTTGTTTATTTGAAAACTCTCACTGGTATGAACTTGTCCAATTAGCAACACAGTCCAAGTCTCCAATTATATCGGAATATGAAACCTCAAAAAATAATAAATAAATAGTATGCGATTGCCCTTTTTTTTTTTTTTTTTTTGAATTGAAGGTGAAAAATTCGAACTCCACATCTTTTATTAGAATCAGATATGATATTGTCGTTAATATACCTGAACTATTACCATTATCAGAATTGTGACTTGTCTTAATCCATATATCAAATCTCAAATTATATAAATAAATGTCTTATCTCATTTTTTTTTTTCCCACCAACTTGCAACATTTTTTTAGTATCATTAAAACAAATTTACCAGTTTTTTGTTGTTTTAAACGAATTCAACCAGATAATCTCTTAATACATATATATATATATATATATATATTTGAAAAGTCAATGATTATTTTGACATGTCTTACTTGCTTGTCACATGACAGTCACATACATCACATCTTCATCACATATGATCACTCATCACTATATAGATTTTTTTTTTTTTTTACGTTTGTTTTATTTTCTATTTCACAATGCGTGACATACAACTAATGCATATGAAAAGCAATACAAGTCTTTTATGTCTTTGGTTAACCAAAAAAAAAAAAAAGGGAAAAAGCCAAGATGGGATTAATACTCAACAGAAGCTTCCACATGTTTCATGCCATATAATTAACTAATAATCTTGTTCTCTTACAATAGAAGCTTATGATTGAATTGGTCGTAGTCATTATTTCTTGCAACGTCCTATGAATGAGGTGATGAACTACAAGTGACTCTTTAAGTACTCATCATTCATGCCCCCACAAACCTATATGCAAAACTCTCACCTCTTCCTAATTCTTTTTCCAAAAGTCTCTAGAATAAATGCTAATTTTGGCATCAATAGTTCACTTTAGATTTTTATACACAAAAAAAAAAACAAAAAACAAAAAACAAAAAACAAAAAACAAAAAACAAAAAAACAAAAAAACAAAAAACAAAAAAACAAAAAAAAAACACCCAAAATCAATAACAAGATAAAACTAAAAGCCTTCTTAATAAGACACCTCATATTGAATTTTGGTAAAGAAATGGAAATGGAATCAGAAGTTCCTGTACTTTTACTCCAACAACCAAAGTCCTAACAACACATTTCATTGAGAGAGAGAGAGAGAGGCAGTGTCGTTTTCCATTTAGAAACTATGTTCCTTCAATTTCCAAAGTCTCTGTGTTCTCTATAAATATTGTAAACTTCATGTGGAGGCAAAGCCAAGAAAACAAGTACCAAACCCCCTCCTTATTATTTTTTTCTTTTTCTATTTTTTTTTTCTTTAATTATATATATGTATACATAGATACATATTTTTAATTCATTTCCAACTTCCCTCCTTCAAAACCAAGCCAAATTCAAAGCTACAAACAAACACAGCCTTTCCTCTTAGTCCCATGTCTCTTTCTCCTTAACAACCTTCTTCATCCAAAAACAATAACAAATATTCATATACATGTACATAAAAAAAAAACGCCTGAGATATATATATATATACACACACACACATATATTTATTTATATAGCCCAAATCCTAAGCAAGGTTAGGTAATAGATAGCTACATTAAACAACATCAAAACCTTCCTTTTACAGCATGTCCCTTCATGGGCTCTTTGCAGTTCAACTCAGTCCTTGTGTTTTTTTTTGGTGGGTGATTTCCAAATGAAATAAACACCTCTCAAGAGGAAAAGGAAAAGGAAAAGGAAACAAAATAAATAAAAGAAGAACATATTTATTTCTTGATCTTCTTGGCTTGGGGGACCAAAAAAGGAAGAAAAAAAATGCAGCTTCATATATCTCCTAGTTTGAGGCATGTCACAGTGTTTCCAGGGAAAGGGGTGAGAGAATTCATCAAGGTCAAAGTCGGGTCGAGGCGGGTTTCGTACCGAATGCTCTTCTACTCCCTCTTGCTCTTCACATTTCTTCTCCGGTTTGTGTTCGTCATGACTGCAGTTGACACCATTGATGGACAAACCAAGTGTTCTTCCATAGGTACGTTTTTATTTTTATTTTTATTTTTTATCTCTAATTAGATTTATAATCACATTTTAGCTTATCTAATATTCTGAAGTTTAATCTAATTAGCAGATTACTGTTTCACATGCACATGAATATTTCTTTGGGAAGATAAGTAGTAACACTTCAAGTTCCAATATTTTCTTGTGTAAGATTAACAAAGATTATCCATAAAAGAAAAAGAACAAAAGTTGTGAATCTTAAGATATGCAGAACTAATATTTTTATTTACATATATATATATATATATATCGGATTACTAAAGCTAATTAAAAAAGTGTTCAGAGTATAAATAATTATATATTTTAGTGTCTGTGTTAAATATGATGCATCGATGGAATAGATGTAGGTTTTAGATTTTGGTACTTAGCATATGGTTTTATCCATAAAGATGGTTGTTTAATACCTGCATTTTTCAGAGAATATTACTAAGGAATAAAAAAAATTAAAAGAATATGATTTTTTTTTATTATTATAAGAAAACAAGCCTGATTTTGTAATAGAAGAAGAATGATCCAACTTTATGATCTTAAAAGTTTGAGTATATTGCACAGTTGCATCCTAAGATTTTTATTTTTTGCATAATGACCCCAATTTATAATTTTGATAAATTACACACCTAAACTTTAAAATCAATAGCAATTGAGGTCCGATAGTTGGCGGACAATATCAAATTGACGGTTTGAGAGACTTGATAAGGTGTCTCGTGTTCAAATATCAATTTGATGGTACTCTTTAGCTATCGGATCTCAATTACTATTGATTTTAATTAATTTATCAAAATTGAAAGTCTAGGGTGTGATAGTATAATTTTCTCGAAATTTTCGCTAATTAGTGTACACGTGCAGCACGTGCAAGGTGCATTTAACTAAGAACACCCTTTCATGTTTTTTTTTTTTAAACTTTTATTTTATTCTAGTAACGAGGCTTGAAGAATATGACCTCATAGTCAAAACTATCAATTTGTTGCAAACGACAAGACTTGCTCTAAAATATATGTCACTTTTGCCAGTTTTTATACGCTCTAAGCACAAATTCCAAACAGAAAAAGACTGGGAGGTTAAATAAATAAATAAATACGTTTAACCCTAAGATATCTGTGTATTATATTATTAATTTGACATGCCAAGGTCGGTGTACTTGTGCACAAATACTTTGCAATAGAATAAAGATTGAAGAAGAACTTCAGAAAATAATGTTAGTTATAATTATATGATGTTTTTAATATATTATATAGTTAAAGCCCAAATTCTGATATTTTCTTCTCCTTGTTGGTAGGTTGCTTGGGAAAAAGGCTAGGACCAAAGATTTTGAGAAGAAGGCATGAGTCAAATGTAACCTTCTATCCTCTTTGTATATATAAATATATATATATATATATATATCGGAAAAATTTTAAAAATGACACAAAAAGACCTCAGTTTATGACATGTATCACAAATTTTGAAATTACAAAGTTAGACTTGATGAATGTGACGAAGTCTGAATCACAAATATATTGTGACATGTATTTAAAAATATAAATTTATGACATGTCACTTAATTTTCTATCTTATTTGAGAAATTAATTATTATTATTATTATTATTATTATTATTATTAAAATTCCATTGGAATGTTTGTTAGTATTAAAATACATTTTGTATATTTACTGAACTTTATTTTGTTTTCCAAGGTCCCAGAAGTGATATATGAAATACTAGAAGAACCCATGAGTAAGGATGAATTACAAGGAAGATCTGATATTCCTCAGACTTTAATGAGTTCATGGCTGATATCAGAGACACCAACTTAGATGCAAAGTCCTTTGCTATAAAGCTTAGAGAAATGGTACCCTTTCTTTTTCTTTTTCTTTTTCTTTTTCTTTTTTTTTTTTCTTTTTTTGGCTAACATTTCTTGAGAAATAAGTAAACTTGAGAAAACAATTTTTTATTTTATTTTTTTTTTTGGTGGTTGGTTTTGCCCAACAAACTCAAAAAACACAAAAAAAGGAAAAGAAGGCTTATAGTTTTATGAGATGGCATGCGAAACTTCATTAGAAAATGATCCTTTGTTTACAAAATCATATAAGGGTCCACTAATTATTGAGAATGGTCCAAAAATAGAGTTTTGAAGTAATCTTTCAATCTCAATATCTTTTTAAAATTGACCCTCAAACTTCTATTAAATGTAAAATAATAATAATAATAGCAATAGCAATAAGACATATTTTCTTTTGTACCCTGACGAAAATTATATCTCAACTAATCCAAAATAGTCAAATATTTTAACTATCTAATGCAACACAAAAAACAAGATATTTAAAGATAATATCTTACTTTTAAAAGTCTATCTTTACTTAAATTGTTTCAATTCAATTTAAGTTTCAAGCAAGTTATCTTTATTTGAATTGCATTTAGGAAGTTCAAATTTTCTGAATTATCTCTATTATTTTCAAATCTAGATAGGATTATAAAAGAACTTTGTATAAATCTTTCATGTTATCTGATTATTGAGTTCAGTTTTAATGATTATTATTAAAAATCCTTTTGTGAATTTTCTTATCTATGATGCATAATTTTCGATATTTTTCAAGAGTCAACGAATTTGTGTTTATACGCTTTCGGTATATTACTATCCCTATAAAGATACAATAATTATCTCAACAAACTTTCTTGAATTTCAGGTCACCCTTATGGAACAAAGGACTAGAACAGCCAAAATCCAAGAGTACTTGTACCGCCACGTGGCGTCGAGCAGCATACCGAAGCAGCTTCACTGCTTAGCCTTGAGGCTTGCCAATGAGCACACAACCAACGCAAATGCCCGCCTGCAGCTCCCCTCGGCGGAGCTTGTCCCCGCCCTCGTCGACAACTCCTACTTCCACTTTGTCCTCGCCTCCGACAACGTGCTTGCAGCCTCCGTGGTTGCCAAGTCACTCGTCCGCAACTCGTTGAGGCCCCAGAAGGTTGTCCTCCACATCATCACTGATAGGAAGACTTACTATCCAATGCAGGCATGGTTTTCTTTGCATCCGTTGTTGCCGGCGATAATCGAGGTCAAGGCATTGCACCATTTCGATTGGTTTACGAAAGGCAAAGTGCCGGTTTTGGAGGCGATGGAGAAGGACCAGAAAGTCAGGTCTCAATTCAGAGGAGGGTCATCAGCCATTGTGGCAAATGAGACAGAGAAGCCTTATGTCATTGCAGCCAAATTGCAGGCACTTAGTCCCAAGTATAACTCGGTTATGAACCACATAAGAATTCACCTACCAGAGGTAAAAACCGTCATTCTATTATCAATTTTAGTTCACAAGTAGATAACATATCGCGGGTCAAATTTGAGTCACTGGTCACTTTTAATTCGTGTCATATTCCTGTTACAATTTTAAGAAAAATCCGTGCTCTGATCGTATACGGGTTGAGAAAAAATTGGGTAAACAGGTCTAGAGCATGACAGAACAAGACCCACGACACAATTGTTACCCCTAGGTGAAATGTGGTTTAAGTCTACCATTTTGGACTGTATACCATTTCTTGTCATCAATTTTCTAACGGAAAAGCTTCTCATTTTTCGCTCTCTTGATGATTTTCTTCCAGTTGTTTCCTAGCCTAAATAAGGTTGTCTTCTTGGACGACGACATCGTGATTCAAACCGATCTATCGCCTCTGTGGGAGATCGATATGAACGGGAAGGTCAATGGAGCTGTGGAGACATGTAGAGGAGAAGATAAGTTCGTGATGTCAAAGCGGCTTAAGAACTACTTGAACTTCTCCCATCCTTTGATCTCGGCGAACTTCGACCCCAACCAATGTGCTTGGGCTTATGGCATGAACATCTTCGATCTCGAAGCTTGGAGGAAAACCAACATAAGCCACACATACCACCATTGGGTTGAACAAGTGAGCTCCTCTATCATGCACCTTTCTTTCATTAGGCGCTTAGAGCGGCGGATTTCGTATTTAGCAATGCCCTGCATAGTCTTTTGACCCTTTGATCTCTCTTTTCTCCTGCAGAACTTGAAATCAGACCTAAGTTTGTGGCAGCTCGGAACATTACCCCCGGGACTAATAGCGTTCCACGGCCATGTCCAAGTTATCGATCCCTTTTGGCACATGTTGGGGCTCGGATATCAGGAGAACACCACTTTGGCTGATGCCGAGAATGCCGGGGTCATCCACTTCAATGGCAGAGCAAAGCCTTGGCTAGACATAGCATTTCCGAAACTCCGACCATTGTGGGCTAAACACATCGATTTCTCCGATAAATTCATCAAGAGCTGTCATATTAGAGCATCTTAGGCCGAGTTTTTTTGTTTGGAAGAAATGCCTTGATAATGTTGCTGATAAAGAATTCATTTGATGTACATGAGAAAAAGGAAAAGAAGAGGAGAGAGTGTTCTTCCCCAAATCAAGGTTTTCGATCCTCGATGCAAAGATAAAGAGAGAACCGTCCAGTTTTTTCTCCAACTCTCTTTGCTCAGTTGGAATTCCCTCATTTTAGCCCTCCTTAGTTCATTTCTTCTGTTTGTTCAAGACTTCGAAACCAATAAGTTTTATTTAAGCAATAAAAATTTTGTTAATATCTCTCCATTAATGATACAAAATCATGTTCAAATTTGTTTAGATTAACCACTTGAATAAAAATCGTATAAACACCATAACAATCTAATAATTTATTGATGAGGAATAAATTAACAATCTAACACATTCTCTCACGCCCAGAATGTCATGCAAACGGGCTAGGGTGCCAGGGTTCAAACCCACCGTCCGCTGCAAAATGTACCTCTGTTAAATGAATTTTAGTAGAACTCGTCCTCAAAAGTTAACTCAAGAAAAAAGAGAACCCAACTCACATATAAACACCGAAACAGTACCGATGTGGAACAAATTCACAATCTAAAACATTATTTCAAACTCATACAGAGAAAACCATTAACCAAAACTCGAATATCTCTATCTTATAACAATTACTAAACTTACTTCTTTCCGGTTACATTGGACACCAAATTTGTGAAGAATTGAACAGATTTGGTAACGGGAGAGTTCATGGCCATCAAGTTATACAAAACGTTCTCGACTTCGGCGATCGAAGGCCGCACCTTAAACGTCGAAATCACCTTCAACTCGCCGCCTTCTTCTTCAACAAGCACGGACCATTTTTCACCACTCACAACCCCATCTCTAACGCACTTGAAAATCACTCCCTTTCTTTTACTCAAAACACCTTTAACCTCCAACCCCATGAAGGAATAGATCACTTCGAAAGACCCCACGAAGCCGGTCATCTCTCCGAACTCGCTCTCGTCGTCGAAACCCCATCTCGGGTTGAACATCACCACCGGCCTAGGATACAAACCGTCGGAAACACTTTTCACAGCTTCCAACTGAGACGTCTCAACGGCTAAAAACACAGCCACATCAGTAGAGCTCAAACTTCTCATGTCATTATAGTAAAACGAAGCAATGTCGGCATGTTCAACCGGGCAATGAGGCGAAGATTCAAACACTTTTATGGCGGCTTCCTTGTATGCAGCATTAGGCCATATGATCAAAACATTGACAGGAGAGCCTTTTCTCTTGATGGGCAATTCTCTGAAGATGTCAAAGGCTAATTGGGATAGAGAATCCGGCGAGTCGTCGATGACCGGGATCTCGAGGCGGAAACGAGGCTGCTTTAGCCTCTTGAGCTTGTTGGTGAGCTTGGTGTTGTTGAGAGGCTTTTCTAAGGTTGTGGAGAGGCATGTCTTGGCTTGGAGAATGGCTGCTTCTTTTGAGGTTGGTGGGGTTGGAGTTGAAGAAGATAAGGAGAAACGAGTCCAAGGTTGTTTGTGTTTGTGTTTGTGAAGAAGTTTTGCGGTTTGAGTAGTTTGGACATGGATTTTGAGAAGATCGGAAGCCATTTTTTTAAGTCTTAAAAGCAGAGTTTGAGTATAGGCATGTTCTTGGATGTGGAATAGATAAGATTTCTTTGACAAGTCCACTCATAAAGAGTCTGCCACGCAGTTTCTTTTTTCTTTTTTCTTAAATAAAAAATATAAAATATAAAAAACTTCGATTTGCTACTAAAAATCTGTCTCGATGACGATAATTGGTGGTAGAGCTTTCAAAGTTAGGACATCTATACAAATTATATACGTTTTCCAACCTTATATTTGATAAAAATTACATCAAAATTTAAAATTAACAAATAAAAATAATAAATAAATATTGTAACATAGAATTGGTCCCAAAAAAAAAAAAAAATCTATCAGTAAAGTTATCTTCATATCCACCATAATATTTTTTTAATTGGTAACTACAAACGGCTATAATCACTATTAGTGGTGATATAGTAGTTGCAGATGCTTTTTTTAGGTGTCTCTCTCATGTTTTCGTTTTGAGATTCAGCTTTAAAAGTAGCACCTTATGAAAATTATAACCTGTAATGGACTAGATAATTTTAGGCTGAATTTGATAAAAAATTATATCACCATCTAATATTGTCTACTTGGATATTGTTCTAATATTCTTCTCAAATAGACGATAAAAGGAGACGTGAAGACACCATTTATCTTTATATTTTAATATTTAAAAAATGAAAAGAAAATAAAATATACAAAATACAAATTACCTAACACGTCATATGAATCTTGTTAGAAATTGAGTATATGTTTCTTTTTCTTTTTCTTTTTTTTTCTCCTTAACTTTTGTTTGGTATTTCAATTGAAACTTAAATTTTTCATCTCAATTTTTATTATTTTCTGAAAAATCAATAGAAATTATAACTAATTTTTAAAAAAATTAATCAATTTCAATTTTAAAATTTTATCTCTAATTAATGAACCAAGGCTTAATTTATGATATCATAATTTTTGTATCAGCTTTTATTCTTCACGCGTGACGCGTGCGTCCTTGTATAACGTCACCTTCACGCGTGTCGTGAACGACGCTCCGTTTTGACTTTCACCACTCATTTGTAACGTCATTCACGAAAGGGTAATGATCGCAAGAGACTTTATTGATTATTGCCTTTAATTCCATTCCATTTGGCATAAGAAACCACAAGACTCGTGTACCAACCAACTACTTACCATTTTCCAAATAAGCATTTTAGCACAACATCCTCAATGGAATCCAGATTTACTATCTCAAAACAATTCCCTCAATAGGATTTTTGACATATCATTAATTTATTCAAGAATTTTTAATATTTAGTATTTTTAATATAATTAAATTCTTAAATTCAAATAATGGGACATGATATTATTAAAGAGACAACCAATGAGATACGAAATCTTAAATAATAGATCTTGACTCCTCTCAAAGATACTTGGGAGACTGAATAGGATTTTTGACATATTATTAATTTATTCAAGAATTTTTAATATTTAGTATTTTTAATATAATCAAATTCTTAAATTCAAATTATGTGACATGACATTATTAAAGAGATAACCAATGAGATACGAAATCTTAAATAATAGATCTTGATTCCTTTCAAAGATACTTGGGGGACTGAAACATCACCGGTATTAAACATTATTATATTTAAAATATAGACTCGCTCAAGACACCACTAGAGTTTGAATCATTACTTTCGATCCAAAATTAATTTTCAACTCAACTCGCAACCAAATTCAATTTTCACTTTCTAAAAATCCATACCTCTCATTTTTCTCTTCCAGACACAATTGTATTCATACATTCAATTTAAATGGAAAAAAGCTAGATAATTCAAATCCAACCCATAATCCATACAGACACTCTCAAAAAAATTCTCTATTAAACATGCGGGATTCATTTTTTAACCAAATCTCATCACACAACCAAAAAGATTTGTCCACGACCAATGAACCTGATTGCAGAATATTATAATCAATATAAGTATCGTTACCAATGTGACGCCATACTGTATATAATTAAGTTGTGAAAAAAAAAAAAAAAAAGCCCCAACTAATCATTACATATCCACAAATGCTTAATCCTAAAGCCTTCCTATTTGCTTTTTATCTCCCCCCGCCCCCTAAAATTATTATAGCACACGGAGGTATCACAATCACAAATGCAAGGCGCTAAAACTAGACATTACTTTAAGCTGAAACACAAAGTTGACTGATTAAACTTATTCCCCATTTACATGAAAATACCATTCATAAATAAGTACCCAGGTCGCAGATACAGTGTCAAGTTGCCACCAAATTAAGTTAGAACTTAGAAAGACTACATTAAAAACTCTTAAACGAGTCGAGAACAATGAGAATACTGACCGACTGACTAACACTTCTTTCGGGCTTGACAAACCCGAATCGCTCCAAGCCATTGAATGCTGAAGATTTAAGCAACCGGTGGGCGAAGAACATGATCCTGCGAGGTATCCACTGCGGCAGGTGGCATGAACTGCCACATGGCAACCCCGGGATAACTAATGATTGGTACCAACTTATTGCCAGGAGCTTGGCCTTGGGCGGCAAATGCGGCAGCAGGGATTGCAGGAGGCGGAGGCAAGAATCCGGGTTGAGCATTCATGCCCTTCAATTGCATCTCCAATTTTTCTTTCTCCGTCTTGAGCCTTTGCTTCTCGTCACGCAGCTCATTCTTTTCTGCCTACAAGAAACAGAAAAAAAAAAAAAAAAATCTATTTAATCATCGCATTGTCCCCCGCCATATAAGCAGTTTCTGGATTCTCTCCGCTGGGCAAAGAGTATAAACAAAGGGAAGAAGCAACTTAGAAGTATAGAGGAGTGGAAGAAATTCATGAACACTTACCTTTAATTCCTTGATCTTCTCCTGGAGACTCGAATTTGAGTCCTTTAACTTCTGGGCTTCACCACGCAACTGATTCACCATCCGAACAGCATCAATCAAAATGGCCGCCTTGTCCGTTTTGGGAGGCCTTCCGGGCTCCAATATAGAGCCCAGTTCCACAAACCTATTTGTCAATTAGGTTAAGCAAAATGCATGTTTGACTCGCACATGAGAGAGAAGGAAAAAAACATAAAGGAAGTGAGTACTTGTCATTCAGCCTATCTCTCCGCTGCTTCTCCCTACATGCCTTGGAGCTGGACGCACCACGTGATTCAGATCTACCCCTGTCGAAATGAAAAAGAGACAAAAAGTTTAAAAGATTTTTAATTACAAGCTTACACCACCAAGAATATAATTCACAGACTCCATGCCGATCGAAGCATAAAAACACTTCTATTACAAATACTTTAGATGAGTTCCATGGCAGTATATCCTTGATTTTGGTGCGGACAACATGAAAAAAAATAACTAAAATGACATCATAACCAGATTGAAAAACCTAATTCTAGTTAAATCGGAACCATGAAATATGGATCATATATTAACATTTTAAAAATATACACATCCCACTGCTGCCACTAGAGTGGTGCCCTAGAAACTTCTTCTCGACAAAGAGGCTCAAAGGAAGAAAAAATTATAAGGAGGGAGTATAAGTCAAATTCTCAAAGAGGATAACATTTGCAGTGACCGTGGCCCAGAGAAGAATACTCATACCTCTTCTTTGAGCCAGATTCTTTAAGGCCTTCTGAATCTCCTAACGAGCCATCAATCTCCACACTAGAAACAAAGAGAAAGAAAGAGGATTTAGTGAATAACTACAATAAGGCAGCAATTACCACTTAGGAAAAAACAATAATTATTAATACCACTAATGCAATAAAAGCACATCTTGCAACCATCACAAGAAAGTAACATATTGTACAGCCATAAAATTCGACCAACAAATACAAGATAGCTTGATGGATACACTTTACAGACACAAAAACTACTTACTTCCACCAGTCAAAACTCCCCTGCGTCAATGGATGGAAAACAAACTCATCTTCTTTTGTGCGTGTGTGTGTGTGTGTGGAATTAGATGACTATTCTTCTCTGTAAACGTCCACACTGATTTGAGATATCCAAGTAAACTTACAACTACAGTGTACAAGTACCAATAATCGAACAATCTCTCACCATCCCAATCATCATGGTGCACTATAACAATATTTCCAAGTACACATCAAGCTATAAAGTACTTCAAACTTCCAATTTGAGCCGCTAACCATAATGGTTTCCTAAATCAAAAACTGGTTAAATTTTAGTATCCTAATACACATTTCAAGCGTCATCAATTTCCCCATATCATGTCCAAACTATCTCAACAATAAACAAAAAGGAAAAAAGGCACTTCAATTAGTAAATGGGAAGTACAAACTCAAACACATGAACCAGCATAACCAAAACCATTCTCACAATTCGCCACAACTAGCAAAACCAAAGAAATTGCACAGAACACCAAAATTTGGGAGGTGGGGGGGAAAGAAGCATAAAAAATAAAGCTTCCCTAATTGATATTACCGGAAACCAGAGGAGTCCTAGCACACATTATCTAACTAATTGAGTCCGTTAAAGCTCATAAACACCTCTACCGATAGCTCCAAACTATCATCCACAAGAATACAAGCCTAAAAGGGGCTCCCGGCTCCAACAAAAAATTGAGAAGCACAAATTACAACACAAGAACCAACATGCCCAGAAAACTAGCAAACCATTCTCATAATTTACCGCAATAACCAAAATAATAATTATTATAAATAAAATAAAATAAAATAAAATAAACCCAAGAAACCCCAAAAAAGTTCAGACTGCAAAGGTACTAAATTTTGGGAAAAACATTAAAAAGTTCAACTTCCCTAATTGGTATCACCTAAAACTATAGTCCTAGCACAGTTAGTTGACCAATTGAGCCCTACTAAAAGCACATCAATTTATCTATGCATACTCTCCAAACTTATCACCCACAGTAACACAAGGCTAAAGGGGGATTCAATCAGCAACTGAGACGCACAAATTACAACAAACAAAGAAACCATTTTCAAAATCTTCACAATAACCAAAACCCAAAAACCCTAACTAAGTTTAGACTCAATAGAGCACCAAAATTTGGGGAAAAAATTAAACTTCCCTAATTCCCATTTTTTTAGGATAAAAACAGCACATAAATTTCTCCATCCATACCCTCCAAACTCTCAACCAAAATACCCAAAACCCAAAAACCAAAACAAAAAGAAAACCCGAAATCAGATTAGTTTCCAATTTGAATTAAGGGGGAAAAAAACTGAAATTCTGGAATTGGAATTACCCGACGGAAGAGGAACCGTTAAGGGACTGAACGGGCCAGGTGAAACCGGAGGAGGAGACGGGGAAATTCGCATCGGAGACGGGGATGTCGTCGATCAGACCGTATTCGAAGAGCCAGTTGGTGTTTTCCGGGGAGACCATTTCTGGCGCCGGTCAGGGGAGAGGAAGGCCGGAGAAAAAAAAAATCGGATCTTTCTTTTCTTTTTTTTTTCCCCGGCGAGGAGGGAGTGGGATTTTCCCGGGAACCAAACAGGAGGGAGAAAAAGAGAGGGAATCTGCGTGCGGAGTTTCGATGAGGAGGAAAATTGGTGGGCAGCTGATGTGGTCATGGTTACACCACCTGAGTAAAACGCTTTTTCTTTTTTTTTTTTCTTTTTTTTTTTTTTAGTTTCAGTTTCGGCCCTGGTGAGGTCCAATGGGCCAAAATCTCTGTACAAAAGCCCAGAACACCAACCTAGAAATTTTTTTTTTTTTTTTGGGATTGTTTGTTTAAATTTTCACGTGTCCTATAAATTCAGAGGTCCGAGACGTGTCATACTGTCATTGGATATTTAAACGGCGGTGCGCATTTTTAGAAAATAATAATAATATTAATAATAAATAAAAATGAAGACACATTTAAGGCGTTTAGAAAAACATTTGCTTTAACTTTTGAACGGTTGAAAAGAAAATATAAAAGATGTGACGTTTAAATTACGTTTGGATTCACATTTAAATGTGGACTTACAGTCACAATGTTTTTTAAATTTTCTAATAAGCTCTAAGAGTGTTAGAATAAAGTTTATAATATTTTATAAATGAAATTCTGATAAAGTTTTAAATCTATTTTAAAAAAAAAATTAAGACATATATATTTCTTTGATTGAAAGTTTTTTTCAAAATAATATATATAATAAACTTTTAAATCACCACTAGCTACCACATGATGAGAGTTTTTTTTTTTTTTTTTTTTTTTGCCTTTTTTCTTACATGTAATATCTCTTTTTATTCACATATGCATGATGATATTATTAAAATATTAAATTATGTTGGTTTATTCTCCAATAGCTCAAGGTTTTAGGAGAAATGTAAACTAACGTGGGATTAGCTCAAGTCATAGAATAATATTCCACCAAAGAATTTTCTTTTATAATATTGATCGAATTATATACCATTAGAAGCCATAAAAATCTAACAAAAATCTAGTGCTTTAAAAGTATTTGTAAACTAATCTTTTTTTTTTTTAACTGTACCTTGGAATCTCAAATTGCTCAAGAGCATATTCTCAACTCTTTTTGTTTTGTTGTTATTTTTCATATATTAAGTACTCAATAAAACCAACTATAATTCTAAATTTTAAATATCAACTCATATGATTGGATAGGGGTGGCAATTCGTCTCACGTATCGGGTTTGTATCGTGTTAGAGCCGTGTCGAATTTTTTTTGTCCCGACCCCAACACGACCCGCGACACGAACACGACTTCAACACGCAACACGAACACGACACGAACTCAAAACGGGTTGACACGATACTAACCGAAATTGACCCGCGACACGAAATTGACCCGCGACACGACACGAACTGAAATTGACCCGCGACATGAAATTGACACGAAATTTGACCCGAAATTGACACGAAATTGACCCGTAACACGAAATTGACCCGAAATTGACACGAAATTAAATTGACAAGGAAAAAAACGGGTCGTGTTCGGGATCTACGGATCCAACCCGAACACGACCCATTTTTTCCGTGTCAATTTCGGGTGACCTGAAATCGACTTGCCCCCTATTTTTTCCAACCCGAACCCATGAAATTCGTGTCGTTTTCGAATCGTGTCGTCATGTCGCGACCCGTATTGCCACCCCTATGATTGGGAATGTCATATTTTCATAGTAAATGTAATCAATTAATATGCAAATCTTTAAATACAAACTAAAAATAAAATGACAAACTTATATATAGAAGAAAACGATATTTAAAAAATAAAATTGATATTGGTATCTTTAATATTTTTCAAATATTATTGATATTTCAAGACAACGACTTATGAGGAGTCTCTTAGTAGGAGTGTAGGACCACGTGATAAAAATTGTGGAGTGTTTCTTTAAAAGTTCTTTTCATTATTAGGAATTAAGATCTGATATCCCGAATTTTCAATCTTATTAAATGTCCTCAATAGTATCATGTCACATCATTAAAATTATAATTTTAACTACATGAAAATATTAAATATTAAAAATTCTTAAAGAAATTAATGATTTATCGTAGGTCTATTAAGGAGATAGTTTTTTAGATAAGATAATAGAACAACAGATCTAGATCGTTATTGTTGAGTGAAACCTTCCAAAAAGTTGAATGGCATACCAATTTCGTGGTTGGTTGAGTTTGGATAATTGGGAAGTCCAACGAGGCTGACGTGTCATGAGGCAATTGGTGAGTAAGGACAACATATGAAAAAATGATGGTAGGGTTTTTGTGGCTTTAGTTTTCCGGTACATTTGACACTTCTTGTATTTAGACAAGTACAAATATCAGATTTGGATTTCTAATCAACAAAGAAAAAGCCAAGTCCTCAAAGGGAAAATTTGACATTTAGTCCGCAGGTATTTAGTATTGTTGTCCCTTTAATTTTATCATTTTTGACAATTTACTCTCTTAAGTTTTTAATTTTTAGCTATTTATTCTTGAATTTTTTAAATTATTACAATGAGAACTTAACAACATATTATATTAGTGACGAAAAGTCAGTGTACACTTTATTTGAAGATGGAAAACCTCATTTTCTATTAAAAAAAATTGAAATCAATTACACTCTAAAGTAAATATTTCAAATTCACATCTTTAATTTAGTGTAAAGTTAATAAGGTGGAACATACTATAACAATTTAGAAAGTACGAGGTTAAATTATTAATTTTAGAAGATTGAACGACAAATTGCCAATGGATGACAAATTTAGGAGATAAGAGTGCTAAACACCATATCATCCACAGCATGGTTTAACCTTGATATTTTGTTGTTGTTGTTACAATAAATTCTACTTGGCACATCTCGTTAGAGAGGTCATTGACCACAATTATATTTGCGATTTTTATTTTAACAAATTTTATCATATTATCTGATCTCAAACAATAAGAACTGATTTAAGTCTTAAGATCAAGACTACTACTGGACCCATGAGACTCTGAAGATAGGTTACCCCTATTAAATTTCTATTTTAGTACTAGATCGGATTTTATTTGAGGGGGAGCTCACTTGTAATATCAAGGTTTAAAGTTCAAATCTCCGAAGATTGGAGAATTGGAAATATTTCAATGCACTTTACAAATTTTCCAATATGTTTTTTACATCATTTTGCAACACACTTTGTAGAAATATACAATCTTCAACTTGGGAGCGAACAAGTGAATCTCTTCATTTACAAGACCAGATAAACAAGAATCACAGAACTAGAAAAGGGATTCTGAAAGTTTTATTATTGACAATCAAGGCAGCCATATATATATATATATATATATATATATATGTATATATGTATACATATTTATATGTATATATGCAATATTTCAACAAGTTTTGCTTGAGCCAATGGAATTAACAAAATCTTTGACCCTTTTCCTTATCTCTTCTGAATTAGCACCCACAAGCTTATCAACTGTAGCTCCTTCCTTCATCAACAAGAAAGTGGGCATGGCTTTTATCTTCATTATGGAGGCTACAACCTTGTGAAAATCCACATCAAGCAAATTAAATCACTTAATAAAACAAATTAAAAAAAAAAACATTACATCCACTCAAATTGTACAAAAAAAAAAAAAACAATAATTTTATTTCTTCTTGAGGGATTGATAGAGAAGTCTCAGTTACTATATGAATATGTGTGTTTCGGTTTTAGTAGTGATTTTATTATTTCTCGATTAGTGGTATCCTTCTTATCATCTGTATATATAGATCAAACAATTAATCAGATAGTTGTCAGAAAATATATGATAATTGATTAAATATATATTTTTTTTTATAATTTCATTGATAACTACTGATGATTATAAAAGATCTATGAAACTTACCTATATTTATTAACCAAACAAACAAACACATAAAAACATATTCAGTAAAATTAAACATTGTCTAGTTCACAATTCTTCTTTTTCATTGTGGGGTTGAGCGTTTTGGTAATGACCTTGATGTCACGGGTTCAAATCCCGTCTACGCAACATTTTTTGAACCCAAAAAAAAAAATTTGAGTTTCATTCTGTTAACTTATAATAAACATATATAACCAATGAAAATCCGTTTATATTTGTTATATCATCGGATACCCGTAAGCACTATAAAACAGTTTTGCAAAAGAAAATGACTTGGACCACATAAGATGCCACTTGCTTGTTTGATTCATGTAAGCACGAGTCATTAGCAAGAACCTAAAGTATGACAGCTTATATATATATATATATATATAGTGGTATTAAAGATAATAATTCATGATTAATTTATTAATCTAATTAAATTATTATTTATTATGGGTTTTGTGCCTTTGTGGACTACACAACAGCCGTGTATATATATAGCATGATTTATATATAATAGACAAAACATGTCATGTGACACAATGTCAGAGAGTTTGAACCACTGAACTAAACCTACGTTTGGAATACAGGTTGAGTTTGAATTCAACTCTACTTTATAGTTATTTTTTTTATATCTTTTTAAAAAAAATAAATAAAATTTATAATTAATTTTTAAAAATTTAACAAACTTTAATATAAAATTTTCATTCAATTTCAAACTCAACCCAATACCAAACATACCCTAATACAACAATGGTTACAGGAATGCAGAGGTATACATATGATATATATATATATATATATACAAACACAATATTTTAATTCCCTGAAAATAAAATAACAATATCTTGTGTCCTCCCTACACCACTCTCAAAAAGATAAAATAAAATATTAAAAAGAATTAATCGTCATTATATATAAGAGATATCATTTTGGACCAAAGAGAATGTTTTCACATTTTCATTGCGTCACACGGATATAACCTAAAGGTAACGTCACATTAGATTATATTATAAGCGTAGAGTTCGAATCTCTCGACCTCAAATTAGAAAAGATAATTAAATAAAAAAAATTGGATATTATTATGAGAAATATATATATATATATATATATATATATAATGTTGTACCTTAACCTCGTCAACATCCACCAGCAGAAAGAGAATATGCTGATAGATCAAGGCCAATTCCTCAAGATAGGATTCATGGCTACTGAGGGCATGCACCAGGATGCAGTGAAATGCACCACTACCTGAAATTTACATGAATTTTTTTAATCTATATCATATATACCTATATCTATATATATATATATATATATGTAAAATTCATCCAACTTGACATTTGATTCGACTAGTGATGTAATAGCTGATTTTCTTTAATTTTACCTAATCATGTGTTACACAAGTGTGCTTTCGTGATTTTTAAAGGACACTTTGTGTACATAAGTGGGTTACACACAAGATTAATGAAATAGCCTATATTCAATTACATTAAAAAAAAAAAAAAAAAAAAAAAAAAAAAAAAAAAACTCTCTATCTTACGTAAAGTTTTCAAAGTACGCATAATCTCTGAATTTGAAATCAGTGTTTATATCTTTTAAGGACACTTGGTGTTCATAAAAGTGTTAAAGAGAAGAAAATTTTAAAAAGTATATATGTGTGTGTGTGTGTATATATATATATGTATATGTATATGAAAAAAACTCACAGGGCAGCCTTGATTGGTGGCTGAGAGACAAGAAATCCCATGATTTCTTACAGTCCACTTTAACAACCCTAGACTTCTTGAGTTGCTCATGCCCTTCCATTGCTTGTTCAAAGCTAGTCTTTGTTTCTCTCTTCTCTTCTCTCTCTTCTCTTCTTTCTTATTATGGAGATTTATATTAAAGTTTTGGACTGACTAGAGACATTGGTAATCTAATCATAGTTTGCAGATTGTTTTATTCATATTTTTTTTTCCTTATTATTATTATTATTATTTGTTTTTAATGTGGCTTGGTTGCTTATGGGATAGGATAGGAATCAATTGTTAGAATTGTGGGAGCCCACTTTTGGATATTATTACTTCTTTTTTACATAACAAATATCCAGTAGAGACTTCAGCTTTATCCAATTCCTTGGTAAGGATAATTATGCTTTACTATAGATCATTTGTTTTGTTTTCGATAGAATAACAGAAGTAAAAGTTATGATTTTTTTTATAAATATTTAATATATTTTTTTAAAAAAAATTCAATGAGTTAAATTTATTTTAAATTTACTTATTATTGAAATTTTGGTACAAATTTTTAAATATATTCTAACGAGCTTTTCTAAAAAGGCATATATACTTGTAATATTCCATTTTTGCTTCATGTTATTTATCTTTATCTCTCTTTTTTTGAAAAAAAAAAATGTATTGACAATTAGTGAAAAGTTGATTGATAATCTTGTGAATAGCTCAAAAATTTTGTTAACAAAGTTAATGGATAAAACTTCCTTTATCAAGAGATATGGTAAAACAAACAAAAAGTTGGCAAATGAGATTGAAATGTTAACTGCGTGAATCCCATAACATAGGCAATCTCTTTTCTTGTCTCAAGCAAATAAAATAAAATAAAAAAGTAAAATAAACCCACGTGTATTTTTATTATTATTGTCATCATAATAGGTGATATATATATATATATAGCTCATGAAAATCATTAAGATTCTTTGCAAGTTGATTGCTTACGCCTTACTAAGTTCGTGTGATGTTGAGATAACAACACCATTAGGATTTAGAAAAGGTAAATACTATTGTATTCAAATTATGTAAATTGTCCTACGTTTGAATTTAATGGAAGTTCATTTCGCACGTCTAGGGAGTTATTAAGTAAGAATAACTTTCACACTAATTTATCACTAGACTAATTTTTAAACAATCTAATTTATGACTGTTTGTGTTAAAAATTTACAGTATTAGCATAATACTGATCTCATTCAATATGAGATTACTTGAAAAATTAATCCAATTATTAGTTCTTACAGGTAAAAAAGGAGAAAACCGTAAAATCTTCTGTCTAAAAAACTTAGTAGAAGCTTGACCAATTCAAACAAAGTTAATGTAAGTATAGTTTTATCATCTAATTAAATAAAATACGGTAATAAAATAAAATTTAATGAAAATTTGACGTTAGTATTTTTCTTATAATATATGATACCTAAGGAAGAAAATGCTAGAACTTACAAATTACAACTAATTTTTTTTTTTTTTTTGGAATTGTGGCGTACAGACAATCTATTATATGATGGATAATTCCATCTAAATTGTTAAAATTTAAATTCTTTTTATTAGATTTAATAATCACGTAGTTTGGTTCAATGGAGGCTGGTTGACCACCCTATCTTGTCAAAACAAAAGAAGTCACGGAACTACAAATTGAAAGAAAAATAAAGAAATTGGGATCTCGAGGTGGCACTAAAATTCATGAATTTCTGCTAGCCCTTGGCCATGTTTCATAAGTGTTCATCTTTCTTTCCTTTTTGTCTTGTCAAATTACTTAAATCAATCAAATCAAATCATAGAGAGTCCCAATACCTTGTATGGCACGCAAATCAATGACCTCCATTTTATTTTATTTTATTTTTCTTTTTTAGAATTAGGAGTTTGTTTGATAAACTATTTAAATTTAAATTGAGATAAAAATTTTAAATTTAAGTATAACTGATTTTTTAAAAAATAATTATAAATTTTATTGATCATTCTAAAAATATAAAAATTAATATGAAAAAAATATAGTCTCATGGGAATTAAAACAAAGCCTAAAACTCTATTTTTTTTATTATAAATTAAAAATTAATTTATGAGGTCCACATAGGTGACCAAATATATTCCGTGCAATAGTTATAGCTTGGGAAAATGCTTTGCTTAAGCATATGGAATTTCTCATCTCTTGGTTCCTTTTATTATTCCCTTTTTCCAATCTTTAGCAAAAAAAAAAAAAAAAAAATCCCTTTTTTTCAATGTCAAATAGAAATGATATTTAGGATATGTTGTGTTGTCATCACTTGGACTTTTGTTTTTTTAAATAAAAAAGAATGTCTTGCCTCATGGATTATTATGATCTCTAAAAAGTTTCTATTTGTGATGTGTGACGTGTCCAAAAAATTCCCTCCCTCTCTATCCATTAAAAGCTAAAAATGTTTGAGTTTTAAAATTTATGTTGATAAAAATAAACTGTTTAGATGAATAAATGTAAAACTTAAAACATGTTTGGAAAAAAAAATGTAACATGGATCTAGTTTTGTTTCTCTTGAAATTTTATATAATTTGAGGAAAAAAAATCATTTATTTCGACTTAAAATGATAAAGTTATGGATTTTAAATTTTAAGTTTTTGAAAATATTTAAAAAAACAAATAATAAGGAAGATGACAAAAAAAAAAAAAAAGTGTTTAGAAAAATGTTTCCAAGCATGACTCCAACCGGGCCTTATTGCCATAGTTATTGTTCAGTTTGATACCGTAGAAAAGAGTACGGAAGGAAATTGGAGAAGAGATAATTGAATGAAAAATAATAATATTTGGAATGAAAACATTTAAATAAAAGTGATATAATATGATAAGAAAATATTTAAATAGAAATATTTAAATTATTCTCCAAATTAGTGTTTAAAGGGTAATATTCTAAACAGAATCTTTGAATAAAAACATTTAAATATATATTTATATAGTTGATAAAATCAATCATTTAGATAAGTCATTTGCAATGATTGTCCAAATTATAAAATAAAAAAAAAAAAAATAAAAATAAAAAAAAAAAAAAACCATTGTAGATTAGATATCTTGATGGGCCAAAATTTTGAGGTGGGACTTTTTAGATTTATGTCAAAATGTCATAATGGACCATTTGGATATTCCAGTTTAATTAATTACAACAAACACATATTTATTTGAACGGACCATTTAACTGTAATAGTCCAAGTTGCCTCATCGGCTAAGCCCTAAATAGAGGGAAAGTAATTCGTTTGGTAAGAACGAAGAAATGAGAAAAAAAAAAAAAAAAAAAAAAAAAAGGGAAAATAGAGGTGGTAAAATTAGAGATAGATCCATTAATTTTTATCTCTCCAATATATTGGGTGTAAATTTAAATCCACTCAATGATATCAAAAAGGAAAAAAAAAAAAAAAAAATTCTCTGTCCTTATTTTAATATTAAAATAGTACAAATAAGCAGATATAATAATAATTATATAACTTTTTTATTTTCCATCAAGCAAATTAAAGAAAAACTAAAATAATCTCCATTATTCTAATTATTTATTTTTTATAAGTTTTCTCTCCGTCTTATCTTATTTCCGTTTAGTAATGTTCATGACGGAATTTCCCTTTTCGGCTTTTGATGATTCTTGTTTTTATGAAAACTAGTCTAAAGCATGTGTTATGCACATGTTAGATGCATTTGAAAATTTTTATCTACATATAGAAAATTTAATATTAATTTAAAAAATAGACCCACAAAAAAAGGACCAAAAAAAAAAGGATAGGCATGAAAATATACAACAAAAAAAAAGAACAAAATGACTAAAATAGAATAAATTAACCGATACATAATAAGGATAAAATTGTTTAAAAAAAGGGGCCAAAATAAAAAAAGAAAACCAAAGGATGAAAAAGTAAATACAAAATATTTTTGTCTAATACAAAAAGGATTACATTGTAAAATATAAAAAAAAATATCCAAAAATTAAAAAAAAAACGAAGGACTAAAAAAAGGGATTAAATTGTAAAATATATATATATATATAATTAGGTCAAAATAAAAAAAATAAATACAAAACATTTTTGTCCAAAATGAACCATTTTGAACAAAAACACTTTGGACAATAAAGTACATTGTGCTTTCTATATATAGTTATAGATATAAAAAAATTAAAAATTAAAAAAAAAAAAAAGATACAGTGAAACGCTGAGAATTTATTGATAACATGTAAATTATAAAAGACTTATTACTGTTTTCTAAGAAAATAAGGCTTATGGATTTTAAATTTAAAAAAAAAAAATCAACAAAAAAAGTTAAAAATTATATAGGTGAAAATGACCAAATTACCGTTTGTAAGGATATACTTTTGGTGGTCACTAGTGGCCTGCACTTTTTCAAACCGATATTAACTGAAAGTGTGACCTTCCACTCCATCACTTTGCTCGAGCTCCCCATTTTCTTCACTCAGTTCTTCCACCATGGCCCGTTTGGCAAACTTGAACGGCGTCTCCGAAACGCTGCCGGGCATTCCGAAGCTTCCGAGCCATCGGAGGACCCAACCAAGAGCACAGATAGTTGGATTTCTAGGCAAGAAAAAGGATGATTCTCCGGAACACAATGTGCAAACCACAAGAAGACTAGCACTAGGACTTGCCTCCATTGCACTTGTTGGCAACACTTGCAATGGCGTCTCTCTCGCCGAAGACAACGGCTTCTGGATAACCGGCCCTTTGCCCGTTCCTTCTGTTGATAACAGTAATTTTTCTCTTCTATTTAATTTTTTTTTTTTTTTGAAGGCCTATTTAAAATGTGTACCCAATTATGTCGAGCTCTTTCTGCTTGCTATTTCGTGATAGATATCGCGAACGAGAAGACGGGCACTCGGTCTTTTCTGAAGAAGGGTCTCTTTATGGCGGATATAGGAACCAAGAACAGAAGGTATAGGCTAAGGACGTGTGCCTTTGATCTCCTTGCTTTAGAAGATTTGATTGGAAAAGACACATTGAACTATGTCCAAAAGTATCTCCGAATCAAATCGACCTTCATGTACTATGATTTCGACAAGGTTATCACCGCAGCAGCGGTCGATGACAAGCAGCCTCTCCTTGATCTGGCGAACAGATTGTTTGACAACTTTGAGAAGGTAAAACAGCAAACATTTTCTCTTCTTTTGTTCTTTCTCTGCTCGGGTTTTTAAGCGGCTAACGAAGAAATGTTCGGTTGAAAAATTTGTGTACAGCTTGAAGGTGCCACCAGACAGCGTAATCTGCCTCAGACGGAAACATTTTACGAAGACACGAAAGTTATTCTCAAAGAGGTCATGAACCGAATGGCGTAGAGCCGTACACTTGTATGATCGTTTTATAGCAAAGCAAAATATTGGTTACTCATCTAAATCATTCATATTTTTCACAAATGTTTTTGTTCATTATTACTCTTTCTTGGCTTGGTTTGCCCCTCCAGGGACATACAATAAACGAGAACGATACAGAGAAGATTAGCATGACTCATTACACAACAATGCCACGCACAAATAAGAAATCAAGCTCATAAGATTCCATGAAATTAGAAAATCGAATCTTTCGATTAGGTTTTAATACAACATGGTATTTTTTTTGCCTCACTGTACAGATGCACCTATGTTAGAATCACTCTGGAACTTCACTTTATAATACTAGTGATGCAGATACAGAGCATGATTGCTTAAAATTTTTTTTTTTTTTCTCGCAAAAGAATTATTTTATTCAATCGACGATCAACCGTAGCTCAAACGTGACTCTGATGACCGGATGTTAGTTTGACGCCGTGGAACCCCGATCTCACAAGCATTTACACGAGAAGCAAAACGAAGCGAGCATAGCGACTCGCCTGCCGAGGAGGGTTCAGGGGAGATGTTCACAAACATGAGAGTCTTCGAGTCTCCTCCAAGGCATGGCTATTAAAAACATCAATTGCAAGAACTTAGGACAGGAACTCGAGAAAATGAAGCAAAAGAAACACGTATAATGATAAAGAAATTACCTGAAGAAGATATGTAAGCTTTGAGTTTCTGAAAGGTACGTGATCCTCTTTCTTTGCCAGCGCAAATATTACGTCGCTCAACGACGAGAGACTTTTATTGATTGCCTGATGAGAACGATATAGTTTTAGAAACAGAAACTAGAAATGAATAACAAAGAAGATTATGAAAGACGTGGTCTTGATAGGATACTTGGGTTTCTTTCAGACGGTCTCCGGTAGACCCGCTCTTTGAAAGGCGCTCACTCCCAGCAAGATCAATGAGATTCAAGACACCTTGTACTTGTTGTTCAGTGCTCTGAAGATGAAAGGATATTTTACGTGATAAGATACATCGGTACAACACAAGAAAGAACTAGAATATCTGTGTAAACACAATGGAGTAACAAAGAGCGAAATTAAAATACCTCGTTAACACCAGATATGCGTAGAGTGAAAACAAAGTGACTTCTCGACGATTGTTCATTCATTTGGGTCTTTCCTACGGACCTAAAAAAAAGACAATTCAAAATACGTAACTGAAGTGTTTCTCCTTGTGAAAACAAGCAAAACCAACTTCCATTGTTTCATGTCATATACACGACACGGGCTAGAAACTAACAGTGTGAAGGGCAATAAAATTTGCAATGTTTCGTGTCAATGTGACAACGAAGTTCCCGACAAACAAGCATGGCTAACCGGAATAAAAATATCGATTTAAGTTATTTTGTTACCTGCTTTGTGCAGCACGGTCTAAAAGATAGGAGACCTCTCTAGCACTATGAACATCCACAATTGTCAGATCCGATACATGTGTATTTCCATTCACGTCATGTTTGATTGTGTATTGCTTACCAACACCGTTTTCTGTTCGCAACATATCAAGAGATGATCTATTTGTAGATAGCAAGTCCCGAATGGTTTCGTTATATATCTCCAACATAGATACCTAGAAGAGTTTTTATACGAAAAGCATTAGATACAGAAGTAAGATTACAAACTGATGTTCAAACAACGGATAAAACTGACACACACAGAACTAACCTGCATTTCATATTTCCAACCTTGTGGCAGAAGAGATTGTCTAGTTCGAAATATTTGTTCTAAGGAACGAGGAATCAGCCCTTTTTGCTCGGGCTGTCCTGGTTTACCCATCATGGTATAGGTTTTGCCTGAACCCGTTTGCCCATAGGCGAAAATGCAGACCTGAAGAAAGAAACAACCATAAAGTGGCTAGGCGTGCATAATGCAGATAGCGAGTTTGACAAGATTTGGATATTGGGATCACCTTATAACCATCAAGCGCACTTTGGACAAGCTGTGAGATTTCTTCAAAGACGTCTTCTTGCGATTCATCAGGCATGAAAACTTTGTCAAACGTGAAAGAATGTTTTTGCCCTGATCATCAACGTGAACATGTTTTTAGCACAATATCCCCAAAAGTTAAAAAGCACATAGAAGAAAGACTAGTAATCTGATATCTTTTTTGAAATTTACCACTTTGTGACAAATCAATGGCTCGTCCAAGAGTTTCCATTGATGTGGGATAGGAGATAAACTTCCCTTCACCAGAAGAACCATCATCAGGCAATAATGGCCGCACTCTACAGAACACCCGAATGTTCCCCTTCAGTTCCTGTAACAAGAGAGACTTCAGTAGGATGTCAACAATCTTGCTACCGAAAAAAAGTTGCAGCGGGCAGAAAGTATTACCAGAATGGTATTATGCAACTTTTTGCGCAGCATCTCTCCTTCAATAACTTTAAATTCAGCATCCGCCAGGCGATTTTGTAATTCACTTATGATTTTCTTTTGTTCTTCATATTCTGTTTTTGTCTCCAAGACGGATATGTCGGATACCTAAAACAATTCAGGACCCATTTAGACGAAGTTCTCCAAGTTCATAAATTAAAATCCAAAAACTGCAGAACCCAACTTTAATGTCCTGTTAAAAAATCACATCTTGTCACCTGAAGTTTCTCTTGTGCATTCAATAGCAGGTCCTTCAACGACTTTATCTCGTTACTTTGCGACAGACATTTTTCCTGAAAAGAAAGCCAGAAATAATAAGTTGGCCAAAATTTCAACTCACCACAAGCAAAAAATATGTGGGAAAAATGCATTTGGCAACCTCTAGTTCATTTGTTTTTGTTGTCAAGTTATCCAACTCAGAGCAAGAATTCTCTGAAGTTTCCTTATATTTCACGACTTCGTCTGTTAAATTCTGCACTTGGAGTTTCAAGCAGTCACGGTCATCTCTAACCTGTTGCAATTCCATTTTAAGGCCCGCAGCTTCATTGACCAAAGCATCCCTCTGCTTTACAGCCTCATCATGAGATGCCTATACATTGTCAAATAAAAAATATTTGCTGAGTCTCCACGTCAAAAGGAAAAGAGGTCAGGAACAAACAAACCTCAATACATAAATTTATTCTGTTCTTTTTTTCCTTCCCAAACTCCATTGATGTTACTGGCATCACAACGTATGAAGTATGCCCCGTATGTGCGACAAAGAAACCAAAAGTTTAGAACTAAAGAAAAAAAGGGCTCCTAGAAACTCCCATCTGAAAAACGTTACTGAAAACTATTTCCCTAACTGCAGATCTAAGATCTAAATGGAATTTGACAGCTCATATTTTTCTTCCTAGTGTTTAGCGATCTGAAGTTAACCAATCGAGGAAATTTTGCACCAAGTTTTTCCGGCTACAGCTTTAAGAAGTTTAGATCACTAAGACATTTCTAAATCGGGTTCATTCACATAAATAAACTCAATATCAGCTTTATTATAATCGACAAAATTATTTCTCCCTACTTGGCTATTTACATTTACGAGTAGAATATTTGTCACATTGTCACCAAGCCTAGACGATGGCAAGACCTATTAATCAATAAGTCACACCTAGATCAATAAAGAAGGTGCAAAAGAAAACATCAAAGTACCATCCAACACAATGTAAAATAGATCTGATAAAGTAGAGACTCACTTTGCACATAGTAAGCTGACCCTTTAAATTGTTTAGGTTCTCCGTCATACTAGCTTTCTCTTTTTCTATGCGCTTAAGGTCGTCCTCAACCGTAGAGAGGTCTGTGTGAAGTTTACTATTGTATTGTTGTAAACTAGCAATGTAATCTTGCAATCGCTTGTACATGTCATTAAGTGACGATATCTGCAGAATTCAACAACCCAAATCAAATTTTAGGAGCTTATATAAAATTTTTGTAGGGGAATAAGGCACAAAGGAATCTGTGTCCATTCTATTTCTACCTTTTGATTAGCGCTCGAGAGCTCTCGCTGCGCTCTCCCAAGCTCTTCGGAGAGGCTTTTCTGCGACCTCTCAATGTCGAGTCTGGCCTGTCTTTCTTTTGTGAGTCCGTCCATTGCTTCCTGATTGTTACATTCAATAACTTAATTATCTTCCACTAACAGAAATTCGAAAAACTGAAACATCAAAAAAGACTTACACTTCCCCCACTTACCAATTTATTGCATTCCTCCTGTTCGAATTTCTCTTGCAAAGAAGCATAATTCATCCTGAGGTCCTGAATAATTGAATTCAACTCCTCCTCCTTGTTCCTCAATTGGATTTCTACAACCAAACATACCGAGTTTCGAATCACTTTAGCAAGCGACTTTACTAAGAACTAATGTGCAACAAATGCTAATCATACCGGTTTCACCGCATCTCAGCTCGGCCTTCTCCAACCTATTCTGCAACTTCTCGTGCTCAAACACATAGCTTGCCTCAAGCTCTTGGAACCACTTGATGCAAAGTTTCAGCCTTTTTATATACTCAGTCAAAAGGTCACATTTTTCCTAAAGATTCATCAAATTAGATTCACAACAAAACCTCAAACTTATCAGTACCAAAAACCAGAATTCAACTCAACTCACCCCCATTAACCATAACACTCCAAAAAAAAATACAAAACGAAAAAAATAAAGAAAACCCAGATGGTTTTTTTTGCCAGAGACCTCAAAAAAAAAAAAAAAAAAAAAAAAAAAAAAAAAAAACCCTTACCTTGAGATTAAATTTGTCCTTCCTTTTGGGCCTCTCCTTCAACAAGGCTTCAACATCCTCTCTGGTGAACTCAATCCCACCACATTCTGAGCCAGCATTGCTTGGTGGAGCACTACTTGGACTCATGTCGTATCCACCACCATTCACCAACGAAAAAGCTGGCCTACTTCTTCCATTTGTCGCCGTACCAACCATTTTTTTCTTTTTTCTTTTTTTTGGGCAACCCCAAATCTCACTACTTCTTCTTCTTCTTCTTCTTCTTCTCACACTGACTTCATTACCAAAACAAAAAAAAAAAAAAAAACAAAACAAAACAAAACAAAAAAAACTCAGAAGAAAGAATGGAAATGAGGAAAAGAAGAGGAGCCCACGAAGGAGAAGAGGATAAAGAATGAGACTGAGCTCCAAAGTTGAAAACTTGATGGATTTTTTTTTTTTTTTTTTCAGTTAGAGTAGAGAAATGGAGGTGGTGTTTGTTATATTATGTTCCTTTGAAGCCATTTGAAGGAGAAACAGGAGGAGAGAGAAAGAAAGAGAGATGAAGAGAGAGAAAGAGTTTAGAAAGGTTGGTGTGGGGCCATGGATTGCATTGAAAGCTAGCTTATGAGTGTGGGGAGAGAGAGAGAGAGAGAGAGAGATGGAGAGAGAATATCAGAGCCGTTGCTTTAACGAGCAGGAAGATGGATTGATCTACACGGACAACAAACATGAGACAGTGAAAGCAATTCTTAAATATTTTTAATAAAATAATTTTTTTTTACTAAAATAAAAATATTGGAATTTTTTTTTTGAGAAAAAAAAAATTTTTCAATGTTGTAGCTCGTGGTTGGGTTTGTTGATAAAGTTAAGCGAGTGCCATTTGGATTTGAATCTTTTTGAAAGGGGATCTGGCGGTATTTTTAATTTCCTAAATTGCCCTTCTATTTCTATTTTAAATTCTTTTTTTTTTTGGGTTATTTTGTCAGAATTTTGTTCTTTCTCATTTTTCCACATAATAGATTTTTTTTTTTTTAACTTGGAGATACAGGAATTTTAATACTTTTCTATCTTTTGATAAAGTCAGATGCAAAATTACTCTTCATTTTATAGATACTTTTCTCAAATATTATCTTTTGAATTATGACTTAGAGCTTTCTTTACAAGAAATAAGTAAAGAGTATTTCTATATAAATAACAAGTTACCAAGTAAATGACCTTCTTCTTTTTTTAATAAGGCAAATGATTTACGACTCGTTTTGGGGAATATCTAGATATAGTATTTTGAATGGGTTGGAAATGTGTATTTAGGGTGAATTTTTAAAAAAATTATGTGATATAAAAAATAATACAAGAATTTGAAATGTGTTCGGAAAAAAATATACAAAATGGTATTGTCGAGGAAGAAGAAGAAATGTGCTCTATATTTTAATGAATAATTTTGCATAGTATTTATAAATTTTGGGTTTTAAGTAGCAAATGCAATGTCTAACTTCCACCATATTATTATTATTATTATTATATTGAAAGGGTAGTTGTCAATTTTCATTCAGGAGAAGTGCAATGTCACCATCCAAGAGGCATGAACCAAAGAATTCCAAATGTACCAAGTTTCTTAAATAAAACATCTATTTTAAGATGCCGGTTTTGCAATTTTGATTGTCGTCCAACTAATTTTTTGACATTTATTTAATTATTTAAATATTTAGTATTCAATTTTGATGATCACATTGAAATTTTGAATATTTCTGTAGTTAAATTATTAAATTTAGGGAACATGATAAATAAATTATCATTATATAGGAACAATTAGTAAAACAGAGGAAAATAAAAACAACAGATGTTAACTCCTACCACAAATAATAATGTGTCCGCTTGGAGACGCCTAGTATTTTCACATAAATTAAATATCTTTCTTGTTATTGGAAGTCATCTACTTTAGTCATCATTTTATTGGAAATTTTCCGAGTTTACTTGAATTGTCAAATAATATATTTTCTTCATTAAGTACTTATCCTCCTTTTTGACATTGATTATTTTAGTAATTTCTCTAGAACTCTGAGTCAATATAATAGGAATAATAAGAGTGTTACAGATTATTGCAAGAAAAGGAACTCATAATTAAATAATTTAAATATAAAAAAGAGAAACTATGTTGACAAACAATTTAAAAGAAAAAAAAAATAAACTAAATTGTGTCATATAGTAACCAAACCTTAACTAATGAAACCGACCCTCCATTATCTTGTATACAGCAATTAATGATGGAATAGAATAATAAAGAAGTAACATAAATTGAATAAAAAAGAAAAAAGAAAAACATCTTGTTAGAAAATGATTGGATAATAATATGTCCAAGAAACTCATAGAATATTTTAACTAGAAAATCAAAGAAAATGATAGTAAGATAGCTCCAAAAGACTTACTAAATTAATATGAATTAGTTTTTTAAAAGAAGTTAAATTATGTCTATAGTTGAGATTGGTTTGTTTTCCAACGTGCATCGATCTAATTTAAGTAATGCTTGGCCATGTTATGGGTTGTATTTCTTTATAATTTTTTTGGCAACAAAATAAATGAAATCTAGAAAAATTGTTGGGGTTTTTTTTGACATCAGAAGATAAATTAGTTGATAATATTAATGGAAAACAAATTGTTAGGCCATGGTTTAGTTAGCAAGTCATTGGCAAGTCCATATCAATGAGGTTCTCTCGTATAAGTTGAAGTTGGTACATTTTTATGATGGGATTTCTTAAAATTTAATGGTAAAAATTGTACTTTTTCTCAAAAAGGTTTGATCAACAAGTGTTAGGAATTTGTTACTTATTGAAGATAGCTACTAATATACATCTTCACCCAACTTAAAAGCCTTTTACTTGTTTTCTTTGGTAATTAGTTTTGAGTGATACTGTACCAAGATTTATTACCCCTTTATCCTTCGTATAATTACTTTTACGAGAGTTATTAATCGAACGTAATTCCAAACTGTCAAGTCTTATTTGTAAAAGAAAACCTTACAAGTTTTAATCCTGAGATCTAAAACCTTAAATACTCATTCACCTCAATTGTGTTATGATAACAGAAAATTGTAATGGAATGCTTATTTAGAGCCTTCATTCTATCAGGTCTCATGTTCGAATCGTGACAACATAGAGTCTAGCTTTTGACCAAAAAGATCATATGTTGTCTACTCTTGAAGCCTGATATCTGTTAATTGTAAAGATCTAGAGTCAGGTTCAGTAATGACCACTAAAATGTGGACATGAGGATATTAATGATCGCTTCTTTTATTTAAAAAAGAAAAAACAAAAAAATATCATCAAATCAGATTAAAATCATATAATATTAAAATCAATATAAAATATTTAACATAATTTACTATAAATTTAATGGTTGAGAATCACATCCGGTAGATCTCATTGTCCATTTCTCTTCATTTTTTTAACATGTGGATCGCAAGTTAGGCTAATAAAAGTCTTTCGAAAAACCAAAAAACAAAAGTAAAATTGTAGGTGTTCCTCTATCTCCTTTGCTTTGTTTATTTTATATTTTTAATTTTTGGCACATCTTAACCAAAAGGGTCTCTACAACTTTCCCACCTTTCTTAGGAATAAACAACTATTTTCTATTGCGTTAGATGTGGGTCAAGAATTTAACACATAATATATATATATATATATATATATATATTCACAAACAACTTTGTTTCACCTATTTCCCTAATATGGTAAGGTAACAAACAAAAGGGTATGACTCTCTTTAAATTCCCATCCCACATGGTCCAAGCAATTTGTTGGTGTTTTCTTTTCATTTCTTGGTGATCATCTCCAAAATCCCATTTTGTATCCAATTCTTTTTGTGAAGCTTCCTCTTCACCCCTTGTTTCTCAAATTTGTTACTTTCCTCTCTCTTTCTCTGACAATTTAGTTTTATGCCAAACGTGTTGGTCTAATAAAAACATTCTAGGAAAAAAAAAAATTTTATGGTGACAATTATTATAATAATATTTTTCTATATTTATATATTTTTAATTTTCTATTACTTTCCAGCTTAATGCAATCAGAACCTTTTGCATTGCCAAATGGAATAAAGACAAAAGAATTAGTTCTTTGAGCCTATTAATTCTAATATTCACATAGCATAAGGCATGCACTTTGGAGATAATAAAAAGTTATAAATAAGAGTTCATTCATATTATATGTTGGTGCATATTATTTGGGAACTTACATGCATTTGTGAAATTTTCAAGATTTTGGTGGGAAAAAGAGAGAGAGAAGTGAATTCAATTAAAGAGAATTATGTGGTATAACTTTATTGAGATAGATACAATTTCGATGATGAAAATTTGAAAAAGACAAGTGAATTTAATGAAAGAGAATTCTGCAGTAAAAATAAAAATAATAATAAAAAAACAAACAAACAAACAAACAAACCTATCATTAAGTTGTTTTTTTAATTAGTAATATTTTTAATAAATTTTAGAAGTAAAAGATTTTTAAAAATTTTGAAATAAAGAGAAATATCTAATAATCTTATTCGATAAATAAGTCATTTAGTTCATTAAATCTATTGTTGATTTAGTAAATTTATTATATACTGTTATTTACTGTAAATATTTGAAAATTCAAATATTTTTTTAACTTCATAAAAAAAAAAAAAACTATGTAATGTAACTTCCATAAAAATAAATGATTTAATATGAAAATGTTATGTTATGTGGAGCTAGTTATGGGTCGTTTTGTCACGTAGATATTAAATATATAGAAACAAATTCAATGTACCACCAAAACACAATAAATGAATAAGATTAAATAGGATTTCAATGAAATTGGAAAATTGCTGTACTTCCAAGCAAAGTGGCTGCTTAACTAGCTTAAGTATGATCCAACGTAATGATAAAAGGTCTCCCATTAAAGTCAGAAGAACTCAGCTCTCTTGTATGTCTTTGTAAAGCTCATACACACACACACACACACACATTATATATATCTATATATATATATATATATTTATATATATATTAGGTATGATGAGTCATAGCCTATAATTTGTTTGGTACGTTTCAGACTGAAAATTTGACTAGGCAGCCATAATATTTTTTTTTTAAATGGTAGGATATTGGTTATCAATTAGGAATCCAAAAATAAATAAATAAATAAATGAGAGTTTTCTATTAGGGGGGAAAAAAGAGAGTTTTTAAATCCAAAGATATGTCATTGTATTTGCTGTTGACCAAATCAGCATCTAAATCCAACAAAACTGGGTCCAATTGTTGAAGCTATCTAAGAAACCAACAAGAGAATGAAAAAGAGTATGTGTATAGTTACACAATAATTTCTCTTCAATACTTTGGTTTAGTTAATAATTTTAATATCTTGTGAAGAAGACATATATAATAATCAAGATAGGAAACATATAATTGTTTGTTGATTGAACAAAAACAGTTGTATTTTGTAGTTATTATGACCTGACTTTAACGTAATCAATTGAGGTGTATAACTGCTCAATATATATATATATACATATAATAATTTTATCTTTTGCTATTTGTTATTATTTCTTATTTTGGAGCTTTGAACTCATAAAGTAATGACGGTTTAAATTATTTAATGGATCATAAGTAAACAAATGGCAGAAATCAAAATCTCTATTCTGTGGAACGTTGTGTGTCAATTTAAACTTTATTTTTAATGTAGTTAAGGTCCTAATTTCTTGTTTATTATGTTTTTTTGGATTATTGGATTATTTTCTTGTTAATTAGCAGCAGATTTTTCACTTGATGTTGATGGTCAATCCAAAATCAGATTTACCTTAAAAAGAAGAGAAAAGAATTTAGGGAAAAAAAGAAAGCCAAAATTAGATTTGAGCTAAGCAAAGGAAATTAAGGGATACTAACTAGAATTCTAGATATTCTGCCCTTTATTTATTTATAGAATTGGAGAAGCTTTGTTGGTTAGAATTTCGTTTGTTTTGGCTGCTTTTATTTCTTGAATATTATCTTCTATCTCTTGTTTATCTAGTTAATAATTGAATAAGATACTAGTATCTTTTCTACCAACCAAACAGAAAAATTTGAAGGGATTTAAGCACCACTTGCGATTAATTTTTTCATCCTTTGCATGGGTGTGGTCTCGCAAACGTCCTGAATTCCAATCATGCAATTAAGCATTACTCACTTTGATCATCGTATAGAACACTTAATCGTTATGAATCGTTATATCTTTATTCAGTTTACACAAATTCATATATATATATATATATGTATGTATATAGAGTAATTTTATTATGATTCTGATATGATGTTTAATTATTGCATATGGCATATTTCAAACTAATTTATTACAAGTTTACCACTTTAATGAAATCTAACCTTTTTGACATTTGAAAACGCATGTAACAAAAATCTATAGGATGGCTTCAACAATATGTACTTCTTGGAATATTGAGCTTCTTCTTTTTTCTTTTTCTTTTTTTTTTTGTTTAATAAACAAGAAATTAAAAGTTAATTTTGTTCTTATAACACTCTTTCCATGTCAAAACAAACGAGTCATTAGAAAATATAAACCTATATATACATACACTTCTTAAATTAATTAGTAGACACAACATTTCCTTGAGTGGAATAATCACGATACTCCAAGGGCTTCTTGGGAATTCTAATCTCTAAAAGAGTGTCATTTGTCAAATATGCCTCAACTTTTCTCCAATCTGCATCCTCTGGCAGCTCAAGCCTCCGAACATAACCAAATTCCCACCAATTCCCACTTCTCCAATCGTTGTTCTTGGACTCTCTCATCAACTGCTGATTCCATTGCCCACTTATCTCCACAACCTTCTGATTATCTGCATACACTTGAACATTTTTTTCCCGATCCCTGTTTTAAAAACTTTACCCGTTAAATTCATGTCAGAATGCATTTTTAATATATGCATGGGAGGCCCGCTAGGGCTAGTTCAGCAGATGGGAAGGCGGTTTTAACTTTTAGGCTGATTACGACCTTATAATCTCAACATACAAAAATTGCAAAGTTCCTTCAATTTTGTTCTTATTGGAAAGAGATTTTAAGATATGAAATGAGGTAGATATTCATGAGTGGAGGATTGATGGGAAGTTCTTTAATGGGGCCTAATATGAAAATGTAAAAATTAAAATAAGAAAGATTCTATGATGAGTGTCCCATCTGTAGGTTTAAAATAAGAAAGATTCTATGATGAGTGTCCCATCTGTAGGTTTAATAGGATCAATTATCATGATCATAAAAATCCGATGGTACATGGTATTGTATAGGTTTGAATTCCATGAGAGAATTCTTTGGGTAATATCTTTACATCCACTTCATAGTTATCGTTTGATTTAAATCGTATGATTAAGATCAATGATCAGCATAATAGAGATATCTATTGTAGATTCTCCCTTATATTACATGCACACACTTACTCATTCAATAAGAAAAACATAATTGTTCTCCCACATGAACAAGGGATTAGAAAAAAGGATTTCTTCGGTAGGGTGTCCCAATTAAAGGGCTATTATCTTCAATCGTAAATTTAAATTAACGATATTATGAATGAGTATAACAATATTATTCGAAAAATTCGCTCACAGTATTCAACTTCATACTATATGTGAAACAAGTCTAATCAAGATATATATCCCCGCTAAACAAATACAACTCGCCCTTATTAGAGAAGTAATTTTAATGTTATGTCACATGCACAGAATAAAAAGGACTGAAAAAATAAGCTCATCTGCAAACAACATTCTGAAATTTCAATATATTCAAAATATCCATTCTAGACTTAAGAATTTCCATATACGAGAAAACTCTTTTCTTTTATTTTGACATTTAATTGTTCATGATGCATCTTCAGCCTTTACAGATTTTTCCTTTTGAGCATCATGTTATCAAATCAACGGAACCCATTAGAACATATGATATTTGGGGTCCCCTAGTTTCACAATATTTTACTTGTGTGCTAAGTAAATAATGATTCCCAAAGCCCTTTCTTCTTTTCCTTTGTTTATATCCCAAAATTTCACAATATTATAACAGCTAGATACTTTTTGTCTCGTTGTTTTATCATCAAATTAATATTGTAAAATCGGATTTGTCAGTATTCATGTTAAAAATTCACAGTATAATAAACAATTCCTAATCATAGATCAGACTTCTAAAAAGTTAATCTAATTGTTAAAACAATAGTATAGAAACTAACCTGGAAGTTCTGCTTTGAGGACATAATCTTGGTCGGTTCTAAACCAATCGACACTGCTCTGGCCGGAGCTCCGGAGATTACACAACAAGATTTCAGACTCAAATTCCCAAAGTGGGAAAGCATCACAAGGGTCAAAAAACTTGCCAAACAACAAAGGGCTGAACAAAGAGCCATCACCGAACACCTTGTTCACAGTTGGATTGCCTTGTGCCAAGAACCGTTTGAACACATCATCTGTAAGAGAAACGCACCATTTCTTTGCATTTTGGTCCTCCCTTAGGACCTCAAGCTGTCTACGAGTCGTCATAATTCTCAAAAACCAGACAAAAACTAGGAAAACTAGGAAAACTTTCGGCGCTTTGAGATTGCGGTGGGGTGAGATTTTTGTGGCAATTTGGTTCTTATAGTGAAATATAAGCCTTTGTGACCCCAAAAAAAAAAAAAAAAAAAAAAAGGTTTTGGAGGGAATAAATTCTTTTGGAATATTTGGAGGACTGTAAAGCGAAAATGAGAATATTTCTTTTTTTTTACAAGAGAGTGCCCATTGGTCAGAGGAAATTGTGGCAGGCAGATTAGGCATGGAAAGTAAATGTTATGTGGAAACCTTTGGTGTCTAAAGTCGTGACTTGTGAGGGTGTGGAAGATTGGGAAAAAGATGACCACCTTGAAAATTTGATAGTTCTCTCGTGCAGAATCTAATGCCAACCGTCCATGTCTTGCTGTGCACACAAATCCATCATAAAAAAGATAGATATATATACACACATATATGTATATATATTATACTTTATTATTTGGGCAATCACATGATTTTTTCCTTCTTGGTACAAGTATGGAATATATCTCCACTTTTTTTTTTTCACCTGTAAGTGTCCAAGTTGTTATGCTGAAGTGTGGATGAGATCTTGGAAAAATATGAATCATTTGAAGGAAAATCGGCCACATTAAAATTACCTTCTGGGAGGTCCGTTTGATACCCAAAAACTGCTCAGCAACAGTCGGACAAGTGGGAATGTTGGGTGAACCAGAAAAGTTTGGGTAGAGCCGGATCTAAATGTTGGCTAGGTAAGCGTCCTGTAGTAAGAGGAGTAGTTATGAACCCTGTAGACCATCCCATGAGATAAAAAATTATACCTAAAATTTAACAATAAACTAAGAAGATTTTTGTATCATTTCTAGATATTGATATGTCATTGAATTATTATCATGTATTATAATGAATGTAAAACAATACATGTGTGCATCTAAGTCTATATAGGATATGGAAGTTTAGGATATGAAAGGTCTCATTATCTAATCGCGGATTTATTTATTATGAGAGTACCATTTATGTGACAAATATTGATTTGTTATGAAATAATTACTCATATAGTTTGTCTATTATAGTGGACTAAGTCAAATACAAGATCTTTTCAAGAAGAACGATTAATCTTATCATCCTATTAAATAACTAGTGATGTGTAATCGTAAATTTTATCATATGGTAATAATTTCTCATCATGAATAGTATAGAGAGCAACGTATACTATCTTGAGAATAATTCATAGAAATAAATAAATATATATATATGTATATAATCTCTAGCAACAATGATTAAGTAGTTGTTGAACTCGCACTTACGTGGGGTTTGAGTTAATAATCTTGGTTCCTTTTTGGACATAAATAATGTGAAAGGAATATTTTGAATTGGGTATCTCTTATCAACTGGCATCTCCACTTCTTTATTATAGAAAATTTAATAGATTTTTCATGTGGCAAGAATTTAAGCAAAAATTTATGCGTTGCAATTGGCACAGCCATAGTTAGAGCTGCTTTTTTCGCTAAAGTAGGATTAGTATCTGCAAGATAGATGCTTGAATTTCTAACCATGGAAACTCTAGAGTTTACTTTGGAGAGTGGAATATTTTTTTGTTTCTGGTTGAAAATTGGTGCTCTTATCTTGAAATATCATATCATAGGACTTTATAATATACTAATTAACAGTTTGCACGTTGCGGTATAAACAAATAAAATAAAACAAAGAAACAAAAAATTATACTTGGTGATTAAAAAGCCTATTATGTGATGGGTGACGAAACTGTCACGTATTAGTCTCAGAACAAAAAATGAAATCATTATAAATGAGTGATTCATCTTTTTAATAGATTAAGATATATTATATATATATATATATATATATTCTATTGGGCTTATGATTTTTGAACATGTACATATGAGTGTGGTTTTCATAAGTCCATTCACAAATAAAATGCAATGGGAATTGTTAGAGGATGTATCTTTGTTGCCAAAAGAAAGAAGGATATGTCAAGGAAACTTTTAACAGAAATATTTAACTAGCACAGTTTAAGTTGTAACTTGCGAATCTCGAACATCAAGGTTGTATAAATTACGATAAATTTATAAATTTTAATAAGGAATACGATAATTTATGTACTTAAATGATGATAGTTGTGAAAACATTAAAATTGTAAAAGGTATGATAGACTTATAAATTGATACGGGTGCTGTGAGTTATCATTAAAGGATCCCATGTGTTAATTGGGAAACTCTTAGTTTGATTAATGGTCGTTAATTGTATGTTACCAACAATAAAATTTGCATTCATTTAGCACCCAAAAAAAATAAAAATCATAAAGTTTGCATTCTTAAGCGTTCTGTGAAGAAGTAACGGATGGAAAATTTGCAGCCTCAAGATCACAAAGCAGAGGATCACACCGTGGGCAAAAGTAGAAGAGAGCACACGGATGGGTTAAGGTTGTGGCCCAAAATCTAAGTAGGTTGGGCTGGATTTATTCAAAAAAAAAAAAAAAAAAAGAGAGAGAATGATAGTCTCAAATAGACATGTTTATTATTTACCCTCTCTTAAATTTTATTTTTATTTTTTTTAATTTCAGGATAAAATGATTTGAACTTTACACTTTTGATAGAGTTAAATGTAATACTACTACTAGACTATATTATAACCACGTTTGTTTTGATTTTTGACTATTTATTCTTATCCAATTAGAAGTTAAAAAAATGATGTTATAACTAGAGTAATAATCTAGAGTTATATTTTTTTTAAGGGCAATCCTAAGAATCACAAAAAAAAAAAAAAAAGAGTATTTTCTAGCGCTTTTACTGCTAAACTTTTAATCAATTAATAGATTATTCCCTAAACTTTAAATTTTTACAAATCTCTCTGAATTAACTAAGTATTTTAGCGTCTATATGATATGATGTGTCCAATCATCAACTAGAATTTTACCATACAAGTCATTCAAACTAGCTAATTTAAAAACATATATGAACTCGTTTCCTTACAAATCTTGGCAACCATCATCAACTTTGAGACGCTCGGCAACAACTTATTGGATTTAAGGAATAAAACTTTAGCCCAAAAAAAATAAAAAAAGGAATAACCTATCAATTAGCCCAAAAAAATAAAAAAATAAAAAAGGAATAACCTATCAAAATCAAAATCAAAAGTTCACAGGGTGACATGCCAATTATTGCATAAAAGTTTTAGATGGCCCAAAAAAAAAGAATATACAAGGGTGGGGGAGGGAGAATAGGGAAATAACAAGCATCCAATTGTCTTCTTCTTATAAAAAAAAAAAAAAAAACAAAAAAATAAATAAATCATCCAATTGTCTTCTTCTTATAAAAAAAAACAAAGAAAATAAATAAAGCATCCATTTGTCTTCTAATCAAGAAAATCTAGAAAGGGCAAAAAAAAAAAAAAAAAAAAAGCAGCCCCATCGTCACAAAACGCGTTAAGAATTATTGTTGGGGGGGGGGGGGGGGGGGGGGGTGGGGGGTGTAAAGAGACCTGGCTTAGGAATGCATAGGAGCCTCCGTAAGGGAATTATGAGACATAAAGAATTTTAAAGATTACATTCACACATACAAAAAGAAAAATAGAAAAGATAGAAACTAGAAATAAACATTATTATACCCCACTTTAAAAAGAAAACAACAAGAGTAAGAAAGAATTGAAGCAAACGTCAACTTCGATTGCATATATATATATATATACTAACAATAATTTTATAATCAACTTCATTAGAAATATAGAATTTAAATCAATTACTCTAATTTTAAATGGATAAATAAAGGTTATTTTTTTCAAATGCTGAGGTATTTTAATTTTAACTCCTCAGAAATGTAGGTTGTCTCACTTTATTCTTAGAATTTAAAATGTCACACAATTTCACCAGAACTTAATGAATTTTAACTATTGTTCCAGTGTTACAAAATATTAAAAAAAATAGTGGAATAAAGAACGCGAGACACATTGATGTGTGGGTGAAGATATAAAATGAATATTAGGCGGTGAATTAAATTGTATCATATACTAACTAATCCGAAATAAAGATTTTTATATATTGAATCAGATCGATAAATAGATCAAGTTTAATTCACTTGTTCAATCATCACTTAACATTCATTTTATCAAATTTCCCTCCACCATTACTTAATTCCATCACTTTTTTACATTTTCTGTTATAGAGAGACAAACAGTGAAACACTTAATAAGTTTGAATGCCAGTAATAATTGAGACAACATATATTTTTGGAGGAGAAAATTAAAATTACTTGGTTGTTTTTGAGCAAAAATCCTATCACAGAGATAGTATAGGGACGAAGATCTCTTGTCCAATTATTGATATTTCAAATGTGTTAAATCAATCATGTTATCATTAAAAAAAATTGAAATAATTTTAACTAATTTTTTTTATAATACATCTTAATTATTTTTTTAGGGGAACATCTTAATTAATTAAATAACATATAATATAATTTATTAAACATCATTAAAAATATTAAATTGATAGATAATCTAGATCTATTGTATGCACGGTGAGTTTGGAATGTGGAAATCTTGGAAAAAGAAATGGTTAATTTCGTCGGTTGACTGACATATAACATTGGATGAAATTAGCAAAAATATTGTATATTTAGCCTTGATGGATTGCGCTTTTATTGGCTGAGGAAATCTCAAACTCAAGGTCAAGTACGACTTTTTTCTTCATTTTCCCCTTTTTATTTTCTATGCGTGCAAAACAAAGGGCGATATTCTAGAATCAAATCCCAAACGGACCAGAAACATCTCTAATTTAGAAAAAAGAATCATAAGCTAAAATTTATGACCATCATAGACGGAAAAAAATTATGACCATAAACAGTATTGGTAATTTTTCTTTTGTTTTTTAGACGAGTAAATGTAATGGATATAGTTTAGTGATATTTTGTATATGATATTATTACGAGATTAAACTCAAATCATGATGAAAAGATAATAATGGTCAAGTTGAGGTTAATTTAGGTGACATAAGTTGTTTTAAATGGAAGTGAAAGTTTGAGTTCGATTCTATAAAAGAAAGAAAAACATTCATTAGGGTTTTATAATAACATTTTGAATGCAAAGTAGTATGCATAGAGAGAAAGTGGAGGGATTTTTAATCAGTCCAATGACTTGGTTTATGATAAGATGTAAATATGTCTTTCTATTTTTCTCTTAAAATGTGTTTAGAGTCGATACTTTGTGGCCTTATTTCAGGATAATATCCATACCCGGCCAATGTGATGGTATGAGTGAAAACTAAGGGTGTTTGAGGGACATTTGGAGATTGTGTTTAAAAGTTGGTTGAAAATATATGTTTGAGGATGAAAATTTAAAAAAAATTATGTGATATAGAAAATAGTGCAAAAATTAAAATACGTTCAGAAAAAAATATATAAAATGGATCGTGTCTATTTTGTCTTATCATTATAAGTATTTTGACATAAATATCATCTTATTTTGATTTGAAATGAGAAAATTATAGAATTTTAAAATTTAAAAATTTTTGAAAATGATAAAAAATAAAAATTTAATGTAAAGCTAAAAATTTCAAAATCTAGAAGATATTTTTCAATCTGGAAATGACATCACAAACAACCGTAAAATTATGTTACTGGTAAAATTTGATCAAATAGTTAAAAAAAAAAAAGGTACGGTAAAAAAAGAAAAAGAATCATTATTTTAAAGTACCCAAAAAATTACTTTGTCTGTGGTTTACAATTTTTAATTATTACTTTTTTCTTTTTTTTTTTTTTATCAATTTCGTTGGATGAGCTAAATATTTATGATATATCGATATGACTGACGTGAAAATGACTTTTCACAATACAAGCATTAGATATTGTATGGTAAAAGTTCTCGACTCATGAAAAATAGACTACTAGAGATAGGAAGTCCCTTTCTTCAATTACGAAGACTGAACAATTTGCCAAATAAAAACGCTTTTTTTGTGTAATTCAAATTAAAACACTTCACCTATTTCATCATGTTTTTAAATTAAATTATTAAATAAATTAAAAAAAAAAAAAAAGAATGTTTCCTTCCCCATTAAGTCGTTGCCATGAAACCACCATACCGTGGCGGCCAATAAATTAAAAAAAATGAAAATATTTAAAAAGAAAAATTTTCACTCGGCAACTTTCTTAGGAAACTTTGCCGAGAAAATTATACCCATTTTTTACACATATTTATTGGTAATGGTCAACATCTGTAATGTTTGTACATACCCTTCAGAAAGCTGATTCTTTTTCCAGCTTCTTTCTGCGGATCTGGTCAGAATTCAAATTCAAATCACATTATTTTATAAAGACTCAGAAGATTTCTTAGAAAGAGCTATACATCTCTCGTCAATTTATCTCCTCGTTTTATTGATTTTTTCAATAGATTTTTAAGGCAAATATTTTATTTACACAGTATTTTGGAGCTCCTAAAATCACGAGCTTGTCCTTTTGCTCTGGATATTCTTCTCCACTTTTGAGGACGAACAGCGTCGTTTTCACGATTTTCTCGGGAAAATCTTGGTGGGTCCGTGGGAATTTGCCTGTACATGCTCGGATTATTGAAAAATCGGGGGTTTATTTGAGAAAATCGAATTGGGTCGGCTTCAGAAAAGGGGAAAAATTTCTGGGTTTTGCTGTTTGTGAAAAGAGGTTTTGGGTTTTGATGAAATGGTAAGTATATCACGTTTGAACAACATATGGGTTTTATAAGGAGAATTTGTATAATAGTTTTGGCTATTCTTTTATGTGCTTGGGCGTCAAAAAGTTCAGATGAAAAGAAGAACTCAGAGGAAGTTCTTCTCGGGCAAGTAGTTGATCCAGCATCTGGGGAGATTGATAGCAACTTGGTAAGAAATCAGACAACTTTCCTACCCCCAAATATCTTTTTTGTTAATGTAGTTCTTCTTTTATGTAAAAGAACTGTTACAGCTAGTTTAACGTTTTCCATGATTCCACACCGAACTTCGTGAAAAGGTGCAGAGTTCAAATCCTGTCGTCACGTTCAAAAAAGAAAAATAACAATAATTTAGTCATGTTAGGTGGCTTGAATCTTGTTTTTGAATATGAATTAACTGAGTGTTAGGTGAAGTCAGCTATAACTTCCTGTTTACAACCAATCAAAATATGAAGTTGTATTTCTTGTTTGGTTCACGTTTCACTGCTTTTGTGCACAAGTCTGTCGTGTTTTTGTTCTTCATCCATTTTTAACGTGTCATTTGTCTAAATGCTAAGTTGCTAATGTCGAGTCAAGACTGGAAATGTTGGTATCTGTGAATTCATGCTTGCATCTATGCCATATTGCTTAGCAATGTGCACAAGTAGGCGTTAAACTTATCGCGATTTTATGGATTTCAGGCGGAGGAATTATGGTTTTATTGCAAATTAGATTTGATCCATTTGAAGGAATTTGTGAAAGAGCTAGACTTAAGTTTTCCGGAGGAAATATTCAGTAGAAGACATGAAATTGATGCTAAGAGCCTGTCATTAGTAATAGAAAACGTTCAGAAGACTATCGGTTTTCTACATCCTCAGGTGAAGCAATCCCTTTTGGATTGTTTACAAAGGCATAATATTCTTTTTCGTGTCTCCGGAGAAGATAGTGGCTCGAAGAGTTGGTATTCCAAGTATTTTGAGTCCATATTTCCTGGAGATAATTCTCCTAGAAGATATCTTCAGGCTGTCCCAAGTGCACCTGCTCCGTCTTCTGGAATTGGATCACCCGGTCCCAGTCCCAGTCCAGGACCTGTACCTACCCCTTCTCAACTTCCTCATTCTGATCCCCCTACGCTATCTTCAAGTACACCATTTTTTCCACCTGCTGGCAATGATCGGAATTTGGGAGTTCCACCTTCTGAAAACTCTTCTTCTGGTCCAGGTGGATCAAACGTAGAGCCAGATAAGAAAAGCAACAGTCATAGATCAGTTATAATTGCTGTTGCGGTAACTGCATCAGTGACATTTGTAGCTGTAGCACTGTTCTTTTTATGCTGTGGTGGATTCTGTAAGCCTGGCTCTAAAGTAAGACGAAATGACGAGAGGCCGTTGTTGAGCCTAAGCTTAACTGACTTCTCTGCCGGTATGCATTCTCCTCGTGTCTTATAATTGAAATGCATTATTGTATGTCTCTTTTGGTAATCAAATATGAACTTCTGATCTTGCAGCGTCATCGCCCAAGTTTTATGCATTTGGGAATTCAACTAAAGATGAGGGGCTTGGTCATCAATCATTTGGGAATCAGAACACAATGGGGTCCTCCGATGTTAATATTCACATGGCGTCTAGCGTTGTCCATACGTCATTCAATAATACAGTGTCTACCACTACAGGTGCTTCTGAAGTCAAAACATTTGACATATCCAACAACATTAATCCGCAGGTGCCGAATCCTCCTCTAAAGCCTCCACCTGGAAGGGTGGGGACTACCCCTATGGGAATGCCTCCTCTTAAGCCTCCGCCTGGCAGGGCAGAGCCCCTCCCTCCCGAGCGACCTTCTTCATTTAAGCCTCCTTCCAGCAAGCCTGGTCCTCCCCCCCCTCCCCCTCCTCCCCCTCCAGTACCACCGCCCTCCCTGAAACCCGCTGGTAGCACAGGCCCTCCTGCTCCTAGACCATCTCCTCCCCCACCTCCGTTGCCTATTGGCTCTAGCGCTGGTCCTCGCCCACCGCCGCCACCAAAAGGCGGTGTTCCTCCTTCTCGACCTCCTGGTGTTCCTCCTCCTCGACCTCCTCAATTGCCCCTAGGTTCCAAGGGAGCTAAGCCTCCACCTCCTGCACCTAAACATCCACTAAACGCTTCTTCTAGCGAGGGAGCTGACTCGGAGGGCGAAGCTGATGCTCCTAAAGCCAAGCTGAAGCCCTTTTTTTGGGACAAAGTTTTAGCAAACCCTGATCATTCAATGGTTTGGCATCAGATTAAGTCGGGATCGTTCCAGTAAGTTGCAAACTCTTTTTGCCCTGGCCTTATACGGGTTATTGAATTTGGTTTTTTTCTGAGTTTATTTTATTATCATCATGCAGGTTTGATGAGAACATGATAGAAACTCTTTTTGGTTATGGTGCTACCGATAAAGGTAAAAAGGAACAAAAAAAAGACTCTTCATCACAGGATCCCTCTCCCCAATTTATCCAGATTATTGATCCCAAAAAATCGCAAAATCTTGCAATTCTTCTGCGGGCATTAAACATGACAATAGAAGAAGTTTGTGATGCACTTCACGAAGGTAAAACTTCTTTCCTGTTTTTCCTTAAACAATGTAATGCAATAGAACAGACATATGAATGGATCAAGAACGAAAGATTATATGAATACCAAGACAATTTGAATAGACTTGTTTGCAAACAATTTCCTTAAAACTGTTCCCTACTCTGAGAATTTTCTAGCTACTGGGTCCATAATTAAACTAAGATATGGAATGCTTATTTTTAACTGCATGTAACATAAGGGTAGTTGTAGTAATCTTCATTTATTCATGTAATGAAATTGCTTTCTTTTCAAAAGAAGAAGAAATTATTTAAGAAAAGATAATTCAAAAGTAACTGTTTTAAAATTGCTTGGGTTATTGTACTTCTAAGCGTGTTTTGAACTGTTCTGTTCTTCTTCGTGAATCAGGAAACGAGCTTCCCTTGGAATTCCTTCAGAGCTTGTTGAAAATGACGCCAACAACAGATGAAGAACTAAAGCTTAGGATGTTCAATGGAGAGCTTTCTCAACTTGGGCCTGCTGAGCGGTTCCTTAAAGTGTTGGTTGATATCCCATTTGCTTTTAAGCGACTGGAAGCATTACTTTTCATGTCAACGCTTACCGAGGAGGTTGCCATCGCTAAAGAGTCCTTCACGAATCTAGAGGTAGTCAATTGGATTCCAAAGTTTTGTCTTTTGATTTGTTTATTTTGTGTTTACAATCTTTTCTCAGCCACATATATGTACGTCCTTTGTCGTATGACAAGCATATATATATATATATATATATACACACACGTTCTTTTCTGCTTTAAGTTTGCACTGTATATTATTTCATTATCTGACATCTCCATGCACCATTGCAGGTAGCTTGCAAGGAACTGAAGAACAGTAGGCTTTTCCTCAAGCTTCTAGAAGCTGTTCTCAAGACGGGAAATCGCATGAACGATGGAACGTTTCGTGGTGGTGCACAAGCATTCAAACTCGACACTCTTTTGAAATTGTCAGATGTAAAAGGAACAGATGGCAAGACAACGCTCTTGCACTTTGTTGTTCAGGAGATTATCCGCTCAGAGGGCATAAGAGCTGTTCGTGTAGCCAGAGAAAACCGGAGCCTCTCCAGCATCAAATCGGATGATCCCTTTGACGAAGCTTCAAACGATGCAGAAGAGCACTATCGCAGTCTTGGTCTTCAGGTAGTTTCGGGGGTGGGGAACGAACTTGAGAGTGTTAAGAAAGCAGCAATTTTGGATGCTGATAGCATAACAGGAACTGTTGCCAAACTTGGTCAGTCATTGCAAAGGACCCGGAAATTCCTGAATTCAGAAATGAAGAGCGTGGAAGAAGGTCGGGGTTTCCATCAAACACTTGAGAACTTTGTGCAAAATGCCGAGGTGGAGATCTCCGGGCTTATAGAAGAAGAGAAAAGAATCATGGCTCTAGTGAAGAGCACCGGCGACTATTTCCATGGAAATGCAGGGAAGGATGAAGGTTTGCGTTTGTTCGTCGTTGTGCGAGATTTCTTGATCATGTTAGACAAGGTATGCAGAGAAGTGAGAGAGGCACCGAAAAGGCCTGTAAAAGTACCGAAAAAGGAAACACCTTCCTCAGATCTCAACCAGCTTGCAGCACCACCATCTTCCACTGATACCCGTCAGTCTCCTGTCGATCTACGTGAGCGACTTTTCCCGGCTATAACAGATCGACGAATGGACAGTTCTAGTTCGGATGATGAGAGCTAGGTTTCTTTTGGAAAAAGGTATTGAGATTCTTCACTTAAAAGTTCTTGGACTCATTTTGAATGTTTGGTCGAGGAAATTATTGATGATGACTTTAGTGATGACTATTTGTTTAGGCGGTTGTTACGATGATAGGCGATTGAACCATGCAAAACCCGTCGGCTCTTTCATCGACGCTGCTCCATAGTCAATGAAAAGACCGTTGTTTTTCGGGGGTGGATTGTGATTAACCAAGTGGATTTTTCGCCTGTAGGAAGTCCCGACTTGTGATTAGTTGTTAATTTTCTCACCTTTGATTCTTTGTTAGAAGTTATTTTATCGATTCTTTTTTTTTTTTTTTTTTTTTTTTAAGTAAAAATTTGTAGCTAGATAGTTGAGGTTTAGTTGAAAATTTTCCTTTACGTGGCTACGGAGCCTCCCAATATGTAGTAGAAAATTTCCTCATCCTTTTGTGAAAATTTGATCTTATCAAAAAAAGCGACTTGAAAACAAACAGGAAAGAAAGCTATACTTTCACACACTGCTAAAAATACCTTTTTTGCATAGTAAAGCAAGGATTTATTTCAAAGGAAGATGGTATAAATTAAATGGAAGATTCATTCGTTTGACATATTAGGCTGACACAACATTAGTCTTACTACCTTCATTAATCTCAAGCATGCAAATAGAATCGGAGTCAATGTATTGTTTCAGTGGTATTTTACATTAAACGATAAAGTTTTTAGATGGAGATAGGGACAATTAATTTTTGAGGAAAAATATGAAAAATGTAAAATTTTTTAAAAGTAAAATAAAAAGATAAAAGATAAAAGTTTTTAGATGGGCATAGGGACAATTAATCTTTGAAGAAAAATAAGAAAAATGTAAAATTTTTAAAAGTAAAATAAAAAGAAAAAAAAATGAAAAAGGTGGACTGTGGGCAGAGCCCTCATTTAATCATGGATTACTCAGTTCCTGCATGTAAGGTGTATTTTTAAGTGGAGTAAAGGAGTGAAAAAAATAATAATAAATAAATAAATAAACAACAAGAGTCCAAATCTTTTGTCTAAATATGTTTATGTTGTTCAGACATTATGAGACTAATCAATCTAAAACATATTTTATCACTAGCTTCAATTAGAAGATAAATCTTATGATCATCAAATGAGTACTTTAATCAAGGAGAATAGGAGACCAAATCTCATCTGAGTTATTAAAATGTACAAATTGATGCCAAACACATCTTTAATATGTTTAAAGAAAAAAAGAAACATTAATCATCAAACGTTCTTTTTAATCTGCATATTTATTTAATATATTTTGTTAATATGTTTATTGTGTCGAAAATCAAATTTAGGAAGGATATGTGATTTTCTTTTATTACAGAAAAAATATATACATATTTAAATATATACAATTCTTGTTAGTTGTATCAAAGAGCTGAAAAGGAACTTATTATAAATGGGGATATTTGTTGTGAAAATGAGTTTTGCATTCTACTTAAATTATAATTTTCTTCAAAAATAAATTTTCTCACAAGAGTGTTTTCTTTAATTTATTTTCTTCACCTCAAAATCCAAACTCTAAACATACTCTAAAATTTGAAAGCCAAAAAAATATGATCAAAATTAGATAGAAAAATGTCACCATAAAATGATTACTCGTATTACCTTTATATAAGGTAAGATTAGAGGAATGCCTTGCATTTCTTTCATTGTGGGACTTCCAACATTCCTTTTAACTATTGTTGATGCCGTGATCTGCTCCGACCGCAAAGTACCACTTCCAACTACCCCGGTAACATGAAAGCGTCGGACCACCCGGTGCGTCCGACCAGGCGACCCTGGTACGGCCGACCAGGCGAACCGGGCACGTCCGACCAGGCAAACCGGGCACGTCCGACCAGGCGATCCGGGTACGGCCGACCAGGTTCCGAGTACGGCGACCAGGCGACCCGTGCACGTCCGACCAGGCGACCCGGGTGCAGCCGACCAGGCGACACGGGTGCGGCCGACCAAGCGACCCGGGTACGACCGACCAGACGACCCGGGTACGGCCGACCAGATGCCGAGTACGGAGACCAGGTGCCGAGTACGGCCATGAGGCGACCCGGGCGCGGCCAACCAGGCGACCCGGGCGCGGCCGACCAGATGCCGAGTACGGCCGACCAGATGCCGAGTACGGCGACCAGGTGCCAAGTACGGCGACCAGGTGCCGAGTACGGCGACCAGGTGCCGAGTACGGCCACGAGGCGACCCGGGCGCGGCCGACCAGGCGACCCGGGTACGTCCGACCAGGTTGTGGTACGGCCTTCCACCTACTCCTGCAACACGTCACATCGCCACCTGCTGCCACCTACTCTGACAGGGATACGTGGCGTCAGTTCGTTGGACTAATGGCATCCGCTAGCCTAAGACCTAGTCATCTGCCGGATGCCCTAGGTAGCCAACCCGATCGGGTTGCCCCGAGCACCCGGATCCGTGAGAGACGCCTATAAATAGAAGAAGAGTCCACAAATCCAGGTACGGTCATTCTTATCTTGCCAAAGCTCTGCCTCTCCCTTCGCTCATCGGTTCCCCAACTGACTTAAGCATCGGAGTGCCCGCGACAGACACCACGCCGGTGTCCCCATCATTCCGAGGTGCTTCCCTTGCAGGTGACCGACGGCGGAGCAACTGGCCGGTCATGACCCGACCACCCGACCACATTGGGTGTTGTTGCCGGAACCATTTTTGGCATCAACAACTATAACTATGATTAATTGAAATTCTACCCCTCCTAATTGTGCATAAATCGGTACAAAAACCTCTTATGTATTTAATCCAAAAAAAAAAACGAATATATTTTGTAAATAAAAATACTGAATTTATTCCTTGTGTACAAAAAAAGAAAAGGAAAGAGATGAGGACTAACAAATCTCCAAGGGAGGACATAAATATGACCTCATATCCAATATATGAGGACATATGACAACTTGTTATTAATATTCTATTTGTAGCGAAAATTAATCTAAGATTTATGATGTAGCATCCCACTTAAAAATCTCAATCAGATTGGTCAGTTAAGTTAAGGTTAGTCACCCAAATCATAATTCCATTCTCCAAGGTCACAAAACAAGAAAATACATGTGTTCTCTCTCAAGCTCTTTGTGTATATAATTATTAAAATGGTCAACATCCTTTAGGTTAGTTGGTAAGACACTTATCCTTTTAATTAAGAATTCGTTTGGAGTCATTTTTGGATATGGAGTTTTGAAGTTGTTTTTATTTAAAAATGTATTGAGTATTAGAAAAGTTAGGTGTGTTGTGAAAACTTTTGAAAAAAAAAGTTGTTATTGGGTTTTGTATTTAACATGAATAGTTTGAAAGAAAAGGAATACTTTGGAAAGTGTACTCTGTTGATTTTAACAAAAAAATTTAGTAAAAAATCTAAGCTGAAATTATTTAGTATTAACACAACAAAAAACACAGAAAGCACTTGTTCTAGTATGTACTATTGGCGTTTTATTTTATGTATATAAACATTTGCAAATGCAACTAACACTAGATAGGACAAGTACTAGCTGTGGCGTTTTCCAAGCAGGCTTTTGGAAACAAAAGCAAGTGCCAAATGTCCATCTCCAGTGCAGACGGTGAAACACCGCTTGGAAAGGTGGTCCCAAACACAGCCTAAAGACTTGGGTTCGAATGACCTTCATTGTATTGATCAAGATATATGAATAATCTATCTTATAAGAAATTTATATGTCAAGTGAGGAGGCATCACATTCGGATTATTTGAGTAAGCCAACCTCCATTTTTGTAACTTTCTTTTAACATTTAAGAAAAAATTAATAAAAAAATTTTTATATAGCATTGTTAATCGGCATCACGAAGTTGTAGCTCCCCACAACTCCAGAGAAAGTAAACTCCATGTTTACTAACAGTTTTGAAAAGAAAATAATTGCACCAAAATTTTTTTTTTTTTTTCAAAGAGGTGTGGTCTATAACTGAAAAGGGAAAACATCAACTCCACATGTACTTTCTTGGACAATGCCACGCATGAAGAGATAGTGTGGAGTTAGTGTTTGCTATGTCAATTATCATTACTCTTTTATTATATTTATCGATGAAAATTAAAGAAAAAAATATATATTTAAGATGGGAAGATTCCATCTGGTAATTGATGTCCATGTAATATGAAAGGTAGGATGGAGTTTTTTGAGGTTGGTAATATCATATTATTTACAAGATGAAGGAAAGTAAGGAAATGAAAGTAATTTTATGAGAAATGTATTAGATACAAGTTATATATTTATTGAAAGCATGTCGCACTATGAAAATCTCAAACCCATGGTCCTTTCGGTTTTTTTTTTTTTTTAAATAAATTAAATCCCCTCGTACCCATATCCTTTATGCCGTAGGCTTTGAATACGGCACCATGACACTACACCGCTCAAATCACCCCCCCCCGACCCCCTCCCTCCCCTTCTTTTTTGAAGAAGATTTTTCAATTTTAAATCTAAATTTCTCTCTGGATTAACCTATGGAGGATTATGACCTGACAATCATTACGGGACTCTCCATCTTATTCACGTGGCACTGCTAGAAAATCCCGTTCTTAGGTTCGCCGTTAATAGAGATCACCGGTGATTTTGGGGTAGCCATGGAAATGGGAGTTTTGTTAAAGGTTTAAAAAAAAAATCTAAGTCATATATAATAAAAATACAACAATAATAACAAACATTTAAGATATAAATTCAATTTCTTATCAGTCTCAATCTCCTTTTCTCTCTTAACTTCATAAGTTTAAGGCTTTTTTTTTTTTTTGGCAATTCTATGTGGTTGTACTTTATTTATCATATATCCTCAATATCTCAACCAATTGATTTAGGATGTGTTTAGTGTTCCGTTCAGTTTGAAATGAAATGATTTTTTAAGTTGAAATTGATTAACTTTTCAAAAACTAATTATATTTTTTATTAACTTTATTAAAAAAATAAAAAAAAAAACTAACTGTAAAATACAGTTTAAAATGAACTCAAACATCAAACAATGCTTAATATGTATGACCTAAAAATAATAAATACGGGTAATGTCTCTTTTCCAATTGATTTAATATGGATGACCTAAAAATGAGAACTACGGGTGATATTTCTAGAGACTACCAAAGACTCCCATTTAATATAATTGATTCTTCTTCCTCTTCATCCTCTTCTTCTTCTTTGCCTCCTCCACATTTATAGTTTTGTGTGTGTTCAACCAATTGGTTGCTTCTCCTCCTCCTCCTCCTTACTCCCGTTTTTTATTTTTTATTTTTTATTTTTTTTTTGGGTGTTCAACCAATTGGTTGCCTCCTTTTCCACATTTCTAGTTTTCCCTATTAGTGCAAGGTGGATGGAGTTTCTGTTGGTTTACAGAATGAATGAATGAAAATGGAAGTTCGTTGATGGTAGCATTTATAGTTATAGATGAAGAGGTCATTCATTTATTGCGAGTAAAGAGTTCCATCCTAGTCATAACATGTTACGTTTTATAAAAGGAACGGTAAATTTTAGTAATTACACGTTATTAGTACATTTTGGTAGGGTGGAAAAGAGAAACTGGGATGTGGGAAAAGTGAAAGAAAATTGAGGGAGTTAATTGTTTGGTAAGAAGGAAAAAAAAGGGAAACAAAAATAGAAAACAAAAAGATTATGGTGTGATTCTTTTTTTTTTTTTTTCCTTCCAAAAAAGAGGAAAATTAAAATCTACCAATTTACTAAAACTACTTTCTTATCCTTATTTTTTAAAACTAAAACAATATATATAATATTAAGTACACAACCTTTTTATTCTCTATTTTCATGATGTTAAATAACATAAAAGAAAAACAAAATATTTCATCCCCCTTATTTGCTTTCGCATCAAATTTTCTCTTTCCCTCTTGTTTTCTTTCCTTTCTTACCAAACATAGACTTGAAGCCCAAAAGTAGTGGACATAACCCTACCGCCAAAAATTCCCATATTCCACTACAAGTTACACAGTTCCCATCCCAGATGGTTTAAAGATATATATATATATATATATATATAAACGACAACAAATCCGGCTACAAAGTTCCCATCCCAGATAGTTTAACGATAATATATATAAATATATAAACGACAACTAATCTGGTTTAATGTTTATTACAATACAGCCGAACAAATTATCCATCTCGTTTGTGATCCTGGGACTTTCATAAGTTTGAACAAAAAGTAGTTTTGATTTAAATTCAAATTTTTATAAAAAAAAAAAAAAACAATGTAAAAACAAAATTTTGAACCATGATAGTCACAAAACAAACCGAAACTGACACACCTTTGCCTCTTCCGAATCTTCATTTTGTCATTACATTTATTTTTTCCACATCTTATGGAAATTTACGGAAGATGAAACCAATTTAATCAACCCATTTAGTCCAAAATAGATTTTTGCCAATTTAAGTTAGATTCATCTCATATAATTAACAAGATAAAATGCTACATTGATTAATAAAGTCAAAGTCTTTAATACAATTCCGCAATTTCAAGATGAGAGATTCCAAAATGTAAGACCAAAAAATGGCGAGTTCTTGGCGGGAGAATTAAAAAAGACTCGAATTTCTTTTCTTTAAAAACTCCACAAGACAAATTTAACAACCCATTAAAACTCCAGTTCCCTTAAAAACGACAAGCTCCAATTCCAAACTCAAAGGGCCAAATAGTATAAACGACATTAAGGGCAAAGGCTACAAACGATTGTTAAAGTCGCTAAGAATGTTTCATCGTTCTCATTTCAGTATCTAAAACCCCCACATGAAAAATGGAAACAGAAAGTTACAAAATAAAAAAGTCAAAAAAAAGAAGAAGAAAAAATATATTTGAACTAACAAGAACAAAAGGAAGATAATCGTATTCACAATAATCTCTAAACTGAAAAGCCCTATCTAACATCCTACTTCAACTAGAATCCCACAAACAGAAAGACAAGTACAAAGCAAAAAAAGAAGCCTAGAATTTTAAATCTGATTAGCCATTGATGAAGTCGAAACCGGAGATCATTTTTGCGCCGGAGATTGGGCCTCTTTTCGGGCCTTAAGAATCGTCGTCGGCACCGGAGGCCTTGGAGGAAGTGCCGGTCTTCTTGGGGAGGAGGAGGTTGTGGATGTTGGGCATCACACCGCCATTGGCGATCGTGACATCGCCGAGAAGCTTGCTCAGCTCTTCGTCGTTTCGGACGGCGAGTTGAATGTGGCGAGGCACAATTCTCGTCTTCTTGTTGTCTCTCGCTGCGTTGCCGGCCAACTCTAGCACCTGAAATGTACACAAATTTGATCTGAATTACGCCTAAACAGAAAAAGAATTTGTACCAAATAATGGAAAAATTCAAATAAAGAACCAGTGTAGAGGGGGAGGGGGAGGGGGGGAGGAAATTTACAGAAAACTGAGAAAGGAACAAAAAATTAGCTCTTAAAAAGGAATCCAGAAACCCTAATCCAAGAAAAAACAAATCATAGTTTAGCAGTAGTTGAAACAGTTGCATCTAATTCTACTGGAAAACTCAAATTTAATTTACAAAATTGACTTTTTAATTTGGAAATTTTTCCAAAAAGGAAAAGGAAATGAAAGATCTGAATCACAATATTAGCATGTTACTCTCAATGAAAGAGGGAAAATCAACAATTTCAAAGGTTTAATCAAAAGCATAATTTCACAAGATTGCTTAAAAAGGATTCAATTTGTGCAATTTTAGGAAGAATTCAAAACCCTAACCCTAGATTTAGAACAGGGCAGAAATCCCCAAAACAAGAAGAATCAAAGCAAGAGACTTAAAGAGATAGAGAGAGAAAGAGAAATAGACAATTACCTCAGCAGCAAGGTATTCAAGAACGGCAGCAAGGTAGACCGGAGCTCCGGCACCGACACGCTCGGCGTACTTGCCGGCCTTCAAGAACCGAGCGATACGACCGACGGGGAATTGCAGGCCGGCCTTGCTACTCCGGGAGGTGGCCTTCTTGGCAGCTCCAGATCCAAGGGTCTTGCCTCTTCCCGCCATTGACGAAGCTTCGTGGAGATACAGAGAGAGATCCAACGGAGGATCTAGAGAGAGAAGGTAGAAGGAAAGTGATGAGAGAGAAAGGAAAGCAAAGACGCGAGGGAATAAAATGGGAGGCGATGGAAGATGTTAGAGGCGGATTTTGGGTATTTATAGTGGGCGGGGGTTTGAAATTGACCAATGAGACTAAACGGTGCGGATCGAGGTTGAGAACCGTCGGATTGATGAGGATATGGACGGTGGGGATTTGTTCTAACCGCTTTGCGCTTTTGTTTTGGTGTGGATTTGCGTGACAAGGGGATAGACGTCAGCTACTGGAGGATTTGTGGAATTACGAGAATGCCCTCTTTCTGATATTCTTTTGTGGAGGGAATTTAATTTGTGTACGGTTGTCCACATTATAAGCCGTGTGGGCGCTTTTTCCAATGAGAACTCAACAGAATTTCAAACCACGATGCTCAAATTATTTTTAAAAAAATTTCAAAATACCAAACGAGAGAGGAATATGAAAAACCTCTTTTTTTTTCCTTCATCTTCTTTTTTCTTTTCTTCTCTCTAAAAATAAAAAAATTAATTTCATAAAAAAATTAAATTATATGAAATTAAATTTTAAAAATTAACCTTATTTTTGGATGACATATATTTAATTTCCGAAATTGGAACATTTTTACAAAAAAAAAAAAAAAAGTGTTTTCTCAATTTTTTCCATCATTTTAAAAAAGAAAAACTATCTCATTTTTAAATTTACTTTATACAATATCCTTTTATAAAAAGAAAATAAATCTTTTTTAAAATCCTCTCACAATGCACTAATCACAACACCATTTTTTACACATCCAAGTACTATCTTATTTTCAAAATAAAAACACTTTATCATTTAAAACAAAAAAAAAATGTCCTTTTTTGAAAATTAACACGCGATCCAAACGGAACATTTGTATATATATTTTTATATTAACACATCCTAAAAACTAGTCAAAATAAAAGGTGTGTTTATATACATAAATGTATGTGACATAGATATCAATATTATGTGCGGGCACATGCATAATTCAGTAGTGCTATATTCTTTTAGCTCAAAAGCACTTAAACTCTTTGCAGCCACCAAAAAATAAAAAAGAAAAAGAAAAAAGCACGGATAGTTAATAATTTTACTTTATAAAAGACACTAATTAAGCTAATGGGTTTCAGAACATATATAGTTATGGTTTTTCATAAACTATATAGTGACATTTTAATTTGTTGTTGATTAATAATATTTCATGATGTCTCTAAATTGATGAGGTGAAAGGAGAGTTGTTATTTTTTGAGATTTGAGAACTTTTCCTTGGCAATTTCTTTTCTTTGTTCAAATAAGGGGCATTCATCAAATCTCAGCAAGTGAAAAAAACAGAAGAAATGGAGCGAGGAATTGCTGCTGAGGATATGGCTGTTATAGAAATGTTGAGCTTAAATTTTCATCTTTTATTATACACGTTTCAATTAGGATTAGGGGTGGTAATACGGGTCGCGACACGACGATACGACTCAAAAACGATACGAATTTCCCGGGTTCGGGTTGGGACAAATAAGGGGCGGGTCGTGTTCGGGTTGAGAAAATTTGACACGGAAAAAAAAAAAAACGGGTCGTGTTCGGGTTGGATCATTTTTTTGTGTCAATTTCGTGTCACTTTTCGTGTCAATTTCAGGTTAATTTCGTGTTAATTTCTTGTCATTTCGTATTGCGAGTCAATTTCGTATCAATTTCGTATCGCGGGTCAATTTCAGTTCATGTCGTGTCAACCCGTGACGGGTTCGTGTCGCGGTTTCATTTCGTATTCGTGTCGCGGGTCGTGTTCGGGTCTAGAACGAAAAAAATCGATACGGCTCTAATAAGACACAAACCCGATATGTGACACGAATTACCACCCCTAATTAGGATAGTCTGAAGATCAACGATCAATCCAAAAACGATCCATACAGCATTTTGAGATTGAAGCGTACTCGGATCAAGAAACTTTTCAAATTCGGTCCTGCATTGAAATCAAGTGACGTTCTCACGTCATCAAGTCAAAAAATCAACAAAAATAGTCACTTACTCGTTTCTAAGAAGATTACTGAGTAAGGAAAGTCAACTTAAATTAGAAAAGACAACTTCTTATGATCAGCAATTAAAGCTTAATTTGCACGAATTTTTATGACGAAAGTCAGCAACCATTCCCTATAAATAAGGGGCATCATTACATGTATGTGGGATCCGCATTCATTAAATTCGTGGGTTGTTCTTCTGCACTTTATGCAATCTCTCTGTGTTATGAATTCCCCTGTTTGTCTCTTTCCTTCTGTGCTTCTACAATATCAATTAGAACGGTTTTATCAACTTGAGTGAAATCCCCCAACGCCATCACTAGCTCTTATATTAAGCGTAAACCTCTATAAAAACATGCCTCTATATTTTATCTTCTCGTTCATGTGCAATTATGCTAGATCAAATCTAGGCAATAAATCATGTTAACTATCAACGCCAAATCAATAGCATTAACTCTCAATACAAATTGATTGTAGATTTTACCCTATACAAGAAACCAGACTGAATTTACACTGAGAAATTAACCGTGACAAACTAATTGTTTCGGTGCCACCTTAAACTGACCGCCTTCGTTCGACGAACTAAACAGCTCTCGATGGAGGTTCTTGGAATTTGATTTGGATCAAAACCAACTAAGTCCAATTTTTTTTATATATAAATATTTACATTGATATTCAATTTATTGCTCTAAAAAATTGTTTTTTAGGCCTTCAACAGATGATCGTAATTATACATGAATAATAATAAGAAGAGTAATTGGCCTAAATAGTCCATGAATTCTTTCAAAGGTAACGGTTTGTTCTCTGTTCATTCCCCCCCCCCCCCCCCCGAGATGACCTTAAACTTTCATTTTCTTTGCCGTTTCAGTTAGTTCCATCAAACTTCATTAAATTTCTAATGAAATCTTACTCAAATAGTCATTTTTGTAGTCAAATGACCAAAATATCCTTCAATCTCTCAAAAGTCCCTCCCCTCTCTCTTTTTCTCTCTCGGTTTCGCCCCCTCCCCCCATGACTGGGTTCGTCAGCCCCCCGGGCGACTTAGTTCAGTCCACCCCCTCCCATGATTGGGTCTCCCCCCCCCCCCCCCCGGCAACTAAGTTCGGCCCCTCCAACCCTCTTCGTCCCCCCAGATATTGGTTCAGCCCCAACCCCTCCCCCTCGCTACCGGAATCGACCCTTTACTGTAGGGAAACTCTAATTTCTAAAAAATTTAGGGAAAAACCTTAAGAAATTACGTATTTGACCCTAAAAAACCATGAAGCATGCTCCTCATGTGACCAATCCGTTAGTTTTTTTACGGAAAAGACTGAAATGATTAAAGAAAATAGAAGTATATGGTCATTTCGGGAAAAAAAAATAGGGACCAAATCGTCACCTTTGAAAGAGTTCAAAGACTAGTTAGGTCAATTTTTGTAATAATAATGATAAAAAATTATACCAAATAGTATAATTTGACCCCAAATATTAATAAATACGATAATTTATTATGGTTATTAATAAATAGCATATTCAATTTTAAAACACATTAAAAGTTTTCATTTTTACCCTTAATGCTTTTTCTCTATCCTTCTTCTCTTCATAACTCATTCTTTTTGTTCGATCTCTTTCTCCCTTTACGGCGAGCTTGTGATTCAGATGAAATGTGGAGATGTCTCTCTCTCTCTCCGGCGAGTTTGCGATTCCGATGAAATTTGGAGGAGATGTCGCGCTGATGGGAGCACATAGGTGTTTTGAGGAGATCTGTGGAGATGTCTTGTAGTTGTAGCTCCGTGCTCCGTTCGCGGGAGATCCGAACTTCGTCGCAACTTCCAGTAAACAAAATTTTCTCCGGCATTGCGAGGCTTCTTCTCATGCGATGACAAGTCACCGACATGGTTCTGGGATTCTTTTTAACACGGATTTACTATAATTGACAGGGATTTACAATTCTTAAGCTTGAACTTACAATTCAGAGTTTACAAGGATTTACAGGGACTTAAAATAAGATTTTCAAGGATTTAAAATGAGATTCTAAATCGTGAGAGGATGAAATCAACCCTCATCGCAGCAGACTATGAGCCTGGCGATAGTCAGAGAAAGCATCGGCGGGAGGCCGGAGATCCAATGCCGACAGCAACGAGGACGGACTTAGACGACGACATAACCGGAGAAGACGGTGATGGTGGGGTTGCTGCTTCTTCTAGTGCCATCGTCGTCGGAGAAGACAGGCTCGAGACGAGCTCGCAAAGGGCTTTTCTTTTCCATCGCGGTTCTATCACCGGCGATGAGCTTGCCCACATCTCGATGAATCCGTTACCACGGCGGCGGTGATGTCGATCGACGACTAAGTAATCGTTGGTGACTCCAGACTCCGAGCAAGGGTGTAGCGACGACGAGGTATAGAAATAGGGATGAGATGTGGGTGCAGTTTAGGGATTTTTGATATCTGAAATAAAATTATCCTATAATATTTTAGTCCTAAAAAATTGTGTTTTTTTCTTTTCAACCATCCTCTTCAATTTTGTTATTTGTTTCTTTCACTCATTCTTTTTTAAATACTAAAAATGTGTTTGGTTGGAGAGAAAAGTGGAAGGAAGGAGATGATGTAGGGATTAGTAGAATAATTTTGACATTAATGGTTGTTTGGTGGCAAAGAAAAGAAGAAGAAAGTGATTTCAAATACCCTAATTTTAATCTTTCCTAAACTACAGTGATAATGGGAGGGATTTCATATCAAATATCATTTGAAAAAAGGACCTCACCCTCCTCTATTTCTCTCACCTACGGCTCCCTCTTTATCTTCTCTCCTTCCTATCAAACATATTCTACAAGTTTACTTTTACAAATTTCAAAACTTAATTAAAAAGTCAAAAGTAAATATAGCATTATAAAAAATATTATATATTAAAATACAAAATAGGATTACACCTTGAATACGTTGTTAGAATAAAATATAACCAAATTAACAAAGTATATTGTAAAATTATCATAAGTAAGAGGAACGCCATAAAAATATTTCATCTTTTTATTTCAATTGTGGATTTGGTACTTAAGATTTGTGTCACTTAAATAGAACGGTAAACTAGTAAATTATCACTACTAATATATAAGATGTTGCTAGAATCAACAATCAACATTTGGAAATTAAACAGCTCTTGTGGCAGTAATAAGAACTACGAATAAATTGTACTGTAAATCTGAAGACATATAAGATTTGTGGCATGACCCTAATTAACTATTCCTAAAAGGAAACACTTACTAAATATTGTCTTAGATTAGACTGGTTGATTTGATTGTGACACCCAAAAATCAAAACCGTAGATTTATGGTATTCCAAAATCACTTGGTTATTTAATCATATCCAAGATAATATGACAGATGATCAGTTGTATAATAAAAGTTGATTAATACAAACGCCAATAATAAACTTGGTCCATTAGACAATTTGAGTATATCATACGTTTGTTTACATTAGGTGAAACAAGAAAACTATTTTTATATAAAATTCAAGTAAGAAATGTTTATTTGCTTAATCAAAAACCCATTACTGTTATCATTACGGGCATTTTTTTCAATACAGAAAATAATAATCACCAAAAGAGACCTTAAAGCATCCACATAATTAAGTAGTTCCCGCTTTAGGTTTATAACTCACTAATCAAATTTGAACAATAAAATGTTAAGACACCTCCTTGTTTTAAGTAATATAATAAAGTGTAAAAACACCTCGATCCTTTTCCATGTGGTACTTTTGATCAAACTCCATGAAGATTGCCGCACAACAAGGCCTACTTTAATCTAAATTAGGGTTCAACAAATCCTAAAATCTTAAACACAACATGACAAAAACATACAATAATGAGTTAATTAAGGATGATCACGTTGATGTTGAGTGGTGGTGGTGGTGGTGGTAGTGCTAATGGTTACGTACATTCCAACGCAGAAGAGGCCACATGCATGAAACATGATACGCTGCCAATCAACAGAAAATGGTAGTCGTCTAACATTTTGCATGTTCCGTCTGATCTTGAACTTTGTAACACCCCAATTATTAGCACCGAAAATCCAACGGCTGCCATTTTCCTGATCAGATGATCATAACTAATCTTCTCAATGTATGCCGTTTCAGTTCATATGTGTGTGTGTGTGTGTATATATATATATATATGTATTGATTATGTAGCGTGGGATGACGGACTATATGTATAAATAACTAGATCGAGCCGAAGATCTCTCATGCAATAAGTAATGCTATCAAATACTTCATTATATATGATTGTATGCAACAATAATATTATTTTTTTTTCCTTTTCAAAATGATACAAAATATAATAATCTATAGCAAATACAGCAATAATTTATACATACACATATATATAATTTAACAATGTAAAATAAAAAATACTTAACCAAAGAAACATTGCAAGTATCATTTTGTCTTGAAACATTAAATTTCAGACATGTTTCAAGGTTTAAACCCATGCATATTTCTAAATACAAAACACTTCTATTTATTTTGAGTGGGTTATATTTTGATGTGTCAAAATTAAATTTTATAAGTTAAAAGAATTTTATTTATTTATTTATTTATTTTAAGAAAAACTAAGACTCAAGTATCAAAACTAGTGTCAACTCAAGCAAAGTAAGAATATTGGGTTTACATGACATTTTTCAAACACATATATATATATATATATATTATATTTATATTGAGAGTAAAATTATGATAAAACCCTTTTCTATATCTTATTGATGAGTTTATTTTAAATCATTCAGATGTAATCAAACAGTGGTGGTGTAGTGCTAATGGTTACGACAATGTACATTCCAACGCAGAAGAGGCCACATGCATGAAACATGATACGCTGCCAATCAACAGAAAATGGTAGTCGTCTAACATTTTGCATGTTCCTTCTGATCTTGAACTTTGTAACACCCAATTATTAGCACCGAAAATCTAACGGCTGCCATTATCCTGATCAGATATCATAATCTTCTCAAAGTATGCCGTTTCAGTTCATATGTGTGTGTGTGTGTATATATATATATATTTATTTATTTATTGATTATGTAGCGTGGGATGGCGGACTATATGTATAAATAACTAGATCGAGCCAAAGATCTCTCATGCAATAAGTAATGCTATCAAATACTTCATTATATATATTGTATGCAACAATAATAGTATTTTTTTTTTTTCCTTTTCAAAATGATACAAAATATAATAATCTATAGCAATACCAGTCAATAATTTATACATACCACATATCATTAATTTAACAATGTAAAATAAAAAATACTTAACCAAAGAAACATTGCGAGTATCATTTGTCTTGAAACATTAAATTTCAGACATGTTTCAAGGTTTAAACCCATGCATATTCTAAATACAAAACACTTCTATTTATTTTGTGGGTTATAACCCCATTCTGATTACCAAAATTAAATTTTATAGGTTAAGAGATTTTTTTTTTTTTTTTTCAAGAAAAAACCAAGACTCAAGTATCAAGACTAGTGTCAACT